>CM056059.1:48195510-48795510 GCA_029574335.1 Rana kukunoris | reverse complement strand
AACCATGGCAGCCTGGCTGATCTTTGGCGAATAGGAAACAAGATATGTAGAAAATGCAGAAATATGACATCGGACCATGTTGCCTTCCAACACCTTCCTATTTTTGATACTAACCTAGCAGCATAAGGATTAAAAATAGTTAAAGTGATTGTAAAGTCAGAAGTTTTATTTATCTTTAATGCATTCTATGCATTAAGATAAAAAACCTGTGTGCAGCAGCCACCCTAATACTTACCTGAGCCCCATCTCTATCTATTCCAAAAAATGGATAGTGGCGCTGCTAAATAGTATGAGATTTAATACATTAATCCATCAATAAGACCTTGAAGTGGATACACAGTATATATGTGGAGGGGGAGAGATGAAGAGCGGAGACCTGTATAGATTACTTTTAGCAGTCCAAAACAACCTTGGCAGCCTTCAAGGGGGAGTAGAAAGTAGACTCCAGATATGCAAATGAGAAGAGAAACACAGGTGCTTCTAGGTTAGAACTGTAAATATTTTAATGAGATAAAGGTGCATTATCCACTTACATGGAGGTTAAAGGGTCACTAAGGCCCCTTTCACATTGAGGCGTTTTTCATGCGGTACAGCGCTAAAAATAGCGCTGCTATACCGCATGAATAATCATGCCCTGTAGTGTTCAATGTGAAAGCCCGAAGGCTTTCACACTGAAGCGGTGCGCTAGCAGGAACGCTCCAAAAGTCCTGCTAGCCGCATCTTTACCGCGGTATAGGAGCGGTGTGTTCACCGCTCCTATAGCGCGCCTTCCCATTGGAATCAATGGGAAACCGCGGTAATAGCGCGGTAATACCGCCCGCAACGCGGGCGGTATTAACCCTTTTTCGGCCGCTAGCGGGGGTTAAAACCTCACCGCTAGCGCCCGAATATCGCGGTAAACACGACGGTATAGCGGCGCTACAAATAGCGCGGCTATACCGTCACCGCGGCTCCACGCCTCAATGTGAAAGGGGCCTAAAGGATTTTTTTAAGCTAAATAGCTTCCTTTACCTTACTGCAGTCCTGGTTTCATGTCCTCATTGTTCGTTTTTGCTTTGAAGTAGCTGTAATACTTCTCTGAGCTTCACACTTCCTGCTGGTCTGGCTCCTTATGAAAAAAACTCATGCTAGCATTTCACTGTGGTCCATGATCAGAGGTGTGATTACTATTGCCGCGTACACACGATCACTTTATGCGATGGAAAAAAACGACGTTTTCTGTGAAGTAGAAAACAACGTTTTTGAAACTTCAATTTTCAAAGACGATGTTGCCTACACACCATCGTTTTTTTTACAATGCTCTAGCAAAGCGAGGTTACGTTCTCCACTCTTTTCCATTGAAGCTCGCTTCATAACTAGCTTCTGGGCATGCGCGGGTTGAAAAACGTTGTTTTAAACTACGTTTTTTGCTACACATGGTAATTTTTTGTGAAACAAAAAAACGACAATTTGAAAAACGACACAAAAAATTGAAGCATGCTTCAATTTTTTTTGGTCGTTTTTCACAAGACATAAAACAACGTTTTCCCCCACACACGGTCATTTAAATTGACGTTTTTAAAAACGTCTTTTTTTTCCATCACATAAACGTCAATTTAAATGACCGTGTGTGGGGGAAAACGTTGTTTTATGTCTTGTGAAAAACGACCAAAAAAAATTGAAGCATGCTTCAATTTTTTGTGTCGTTTTTCAAATTGTCGTTTTTTTGTTTCACAAAAAATTACCATGTGTAGCAAAAAACGTAGGCATATGTGACTAAAACTCCTCAGAACCAATCAGATTCAGTTTAAAAACAAACACTGCCCCGTATTTGTTGGTTTTGTTTTTGTTCTGTGTGTCTCTTTACTTCACAGAAACATGAAACCATTTTTTAAAACCAAACTAAACTGCAGGCACATTATAAGATTGATTTTTAATCATTTTAAAAAGGAATCCGTTAAGTATTATGTCTCTATACCCTGTAAACAGTAATTTTAGCAAAAACATTTTTTTTTTCTTTAGTGATCCTTTAAGGAAGTAAGGCACAAGTCCATCCACTCTTGACGTGGCATTCACTGCAGAGCGGCATTCTGAAGAGCTGATTTTTCTGCCTGTGGGGGCAAAATCCTAGCCTGCAGGATCTTTGGGACCACATGAACGAAACTGAGGCTTGGATCAGGCTGATGGTGAGGGCGTGATGACGTCACTGATGGGGTGGCCCTATTGGTTCCCGCTGCTGTCAAAGTCAGTTAGCCAATTAGGAGAGAGGGGGTGGGGCCGAACCATGGCTTTGTGTCTGAATGGACAAACAGAGCAGCAGCTTGCCTCATGTGCCCCCATAGCATGCTGCTTGCTGTGAGGACACACAACAGGAGGCAGGGGCCTGGAGTAAAGAAGAGGGACTTGAGAATGGGACGATCGGGGCTGCTCTGTGCAAAACCAATGCACAATGCAGGTATGTATAACATGTTTGTTGTCATTAAAGCAAAAAACAGGACTGTAGTATCACCTTAATGTTGATTGAGTGTTTTGTAACTACTTGTAGTAAAACCAGATGTAACTTTCGTAGTGTAATGATTTAGACAGTTGATATGTTGTGTGACAGTGGGTGGCCCTGCTCTGCAGCCCATTCATCCATCATTGCACTGTGTTCTGTTGGAGGTGGTTGTGTATTTTTTCCTTTTATCTTAATAAATTATTATATTTTCACCTATATATGTTTTGGGTCTCCTCTATGCAGTCACACAGTCAGGTCTATTAACTTCTCTGACAACAGGTCATCTTTAGTGGCATACGCAGAGGCTGGACTGGTGGAGGTAGCTACAATGCCTGACAAGTCCGAGGGCTCAGCTTGGCCAGCCGTTTCAGGTATTTCAGGGGAGGGTGATACTGTGGAGGCATGAATAGGATTCCCAGGTCCTGACTGCGGTGCCTTTTGCGCCTCTTCTCCCTGTTTTTGTGGGAATACATGGTCCTAAACACAAAGCAGAGGTACTGTCACCAAGCATCTATTGCTGAGCAATGGTTCATATGCCGCTATCAATTCTACAGCAGATGCTGAGTAGATGGGTCTTGAGTATGCCACAGTCAGAGCTTACATGCCCTTGGATCAGTGTCTGTGTCCCAACTGTCAGCCAAAATCTGCATACACAGGCTGAGCTAAAATAAAGAAGCTGCCGGTCCGTGCCTGCACTGTGTACACAGGTGCATGCCGGTGGCGCTGCGAACCGCCCCCAATGAAGTTTCCTTTTTCGTGCTCTAGCAGAGAGAACGTGGTCCAAAATGGCAAACTTGAGGGGAGGGGGAGCAGAAGGGTCCCCAACCATTGCGCATCGTAGGCAGGGTGGAGAGCCATATGCCTCAACATGGGTGTCCACGGGGGGCTCGAGAGGCGGGCAGACCTGGCAATAGGTGAGGGTCCGCAAATTGCCCCCCCCCAACAGGTGGCTGACTACACAAGGGAGAGAGCAGGCACTCCTCCACAAGCACTGCTGATGCATTTCAACTTACACCCTCTGGTTGTCAAAATAAGGCAAGACACCATCTACTCCAAAAGAAGTCCATAGGAAGAACCCAGGATCTTCTTAACTTACCTTTCCCGCCGCAGCTTACTACTGGAATATCACGGTGACCCAATCATGACGAGTTGGTGTCAGGCCAGACCTTCAAGGACGGGGTCCACTCTAAACGTAGGGTCCACTGCCTTGGACCTGTGTAGCGCCTTGCCAGAGCAAACCTGTGGTATAGCAATGTGACCAAGGTGCTAGATCCCAGAGCCCAGCTCTCCTGAGAGAAGCGTTACAGGCAGGACCTCGTTCTTCCATCTTGAGGCTTGGGTACCATCCACTTTTTTGTCTTTGTTTATAGACCTTTTGATTGGATCTGATAGCGTAGCCCCCTGACCCGTTCATGGGGCATAACAATTTAACCGTGACGACACCTTTAGACACTGGCGAAAAAACTGAGGTACTCCCGGTGTGGACGGAGTTATATTGGGAACGGGACTTCCTGCCTTGATTATGCCAGTGTCCATCACCTGAAGGTGGGAATATAACGCATATAGTAATTACTATGGTGCTCTGTGTCCCGTGATGTACGAAAAGGAAATGCTGGCTCCTAACTTTTTTTTAGATGGCTCATAGATTCAAAGCAAGTTTGTTGAGCTTTGACTCGATGGAAAACGTACCTACCACATGAGCATAATCGCCCCAACCCCACAGCTGGTAAACCAGAATGCCCACTGCCTAATTAACACACTGAAGATGCCCTTTGCCCATTACCGTTGATATTGACAGGCTTGGATGAAGTTTCAATAGAACTTGGTGATAAAGGACTGCTTGTATTACTACAGTCACCATTGTGCAAAAGCTGTAAACACATTAACAGCTTTTGTACAAATCCCAATTACTTTCCAATGTCAATATAATCTCTTATTGTTCCTTTTTGTCAATCTGCTGATGTAGAATTGTTCTCGTATTTATGCTAGCCTTGGGGGAGATATAATCTTTGGCTTTTATTTACTGATGGCACTCTAATATAGCCAGTATTTGTCAGTAGGCAATGAACCTTATTTTGTGTTCATCTGATTTCCAGCCTATGATTTGTTATGTTCTCTGATTGTAGTCGGCAACATCTCAAGAAGATAAGATTAAGGAAAGACAGACACAGATGATGGCTCGGGGTTTGCCAAAACAGAAGCCAATTTCTGGAGTTAAGCATGTTTTGGTCGTAGCTTCGGGCAAAGGTGGTGTTGGAAAATCTACAACTGCAGGTAAATCACATATCCATATCTATATAGAGCCCTGAAATGTTTGTCTTTTACAGAAAGCAGACATTATTATAAATATTTACTTACTGTATTTTAAATTACATTCAGAGCTAAAGCACCTACAGATCTTGGCCAAGTTCACAAAGTAGTAAGGATCACATCATATGTGTGAAGTTCATAAATCCTCGGTGAGCCAAATGCCATTGCAGAGGATTCAGAATGTAGAGTGGGAGATCAGTGAATGGGATCTCTTCTAGGCTAAAGCTTCGTACACACAATTCGAGATTTTCCTAGCATGTGACGGAAAATATTGATTATATGAAGACAGGAGGCGAGTATCTTATGCATTATCTTTCTTTTAATAATGCCCATAGCAGAACAATTCTTAAAATAGTTTAAAACCAAAAACGATAGAAAAAACAGGGAGAAAACTACGTTTCCCAGCAGTCTTAGCTTGTGGCCACTCCCCTTTGCCTCTATATAAGGACTGCTGACCCTGAAGACTTCCTCTTTCTTTAGCGAAATTCAACGATGAACGAAACTTGGCCTCCGAGGTATCTCCACATCCGAATCTTCGGTCCCTCCGTTTGTTCTTCCATCCGGGAAAACATCTTGACTGGCGTAGATAAGGTCCAACGAGGACCAACAACCATGGATCGTAGCCAACAGGGCGTCCAAACTTTTTTAAAACAATCCCGAAATGCAGATCGTCAATATCCAACGGAAGCGGGTGTTATCAGTATCCTGAAACAAGACATATGTATGTAATAGGGATGGGTAGGGAGGGAAGATACTCGCCTCCTGTCTTCATATAATCAATATTTTCCGTCACATGCTAGGAAAATCTCGAATTATACTTCAGACAGGAGGCTCATATCTTATGCAAATTCAAAGCTTAGCATCAACAATACAGATCATATTCAAAGAGATATACACAATATATATATACATATACATAACCATGAACGTAATTACAAAACTGTCATGGCCACATGTTCCTCTGGTCTGAAGTAGAAAGAGCGAAAGACGGTCTCGGAGGACCAATCCGCCGCAAGAAGTAGGTCCGACAAGGAACCCCCCGTTTTGATCACCTTGGAAGCCATGGCTCCTCTGGCTGAATGAGCTCCAAACTGGGATATGTCTATGCCCGCCATGGCCATAGTCGATCTAACCCATCTAGCTAAGGTAGCGGAAGTCACTGGGCGATGGGGTGTGACGTAAGAGAGCAATAGTTGGGACAATTCCCGGAGAACGTAATTCCGTTGTGCGGGACTCGTAGGTTTGCAGACATCGAACCACACAAAGTCGTGGGTGTTCAGCGAAGAAAGGATAGAATATTGACGTCAGGTCCGTCTTGGTCCTGCGGACCACCGAGAATCGAACGCCTTGCGGGGAAAATTGACGTCTGGAGACCTCTAAAGCCTTTACGTCTGAGACGCGTTTAATTGAGACCAAGCATAAGAGAACGGTAAGTTTGAATGACAGGAGTTTGAGAGATAACGATTCGTTATCGTCCCAGTTAGAAAACATGGTAAGGATTTTGGAGACGTCCCAGGTTGTTTGATACTTAGGACGAGGAGGGCGTTTGAATTTTATCCCTCGCATAAGTTTGCAGATTACCGGATGTTTGCCCACCGGCAGCGAGTCCACCAAACCATGGTGGGCTGAGATGGCGGATCTATATACATTGATAGATCGATATGCCTTACCGGAATCGAAAGCATCCGCAAGGAAGTTAGTGACAAGCGTTATAGGTGCTTGAAAAGGATCAGCCTGCCGTTGAAGATATCAACGCACCCAGATTCCCCAGGCCGATCTATATGCCGATCGAGTCCCGGGGGCCCAGGCCATGGCGAGGAGGTTTCTAGCTGATTGTGAAAGGTCCTCACCAACACCGATGACCCTGATATCAGGCAGGCCAGAAGGGTCAGAGAGCCGTCCAATACCAAAGGATGTACCGTCTTGGACTGGTGTCGAAGAATGTGCGGAACCGAGGGAAGAACCCGGGGGTGGTCTATGACCATCTCCAGTAGAAGGGGAAACCATGGTTGCGTCGGCCACCAGGGTGCGATCAATACTACTGTCGCTTTCTGGGAAGCAATCTGCAACAAGGTTTTGGGGATCATTGCGAAGGGTGGAAACGCATAGTGTGTCTCTCCTTTCCACCATTGGCGGAATGCGTCCACCGCTCTGGCCCCGGGGTCTGGTCTCCAGCTGAAATAGCGGGGTAATTGATGGTTGAGGCGGGAAGCGAACAAGTCCACTCCTAGGGGACCCCATAGCCGGTTGATTTGGGTAAACATGGACCGGTCCAAACTCCATTCGCTGGAGTCCGATAGATATCGGGAATTCCAGTCTGCAACGATGTTGGAAACACCCGGTATGTACTCCGCTATCGGAACAATATTGCGGTCCAAGCAAAACTGCCAGATGTCTTTGGCAAAATTCGCTAAAATTTTGGATCTGGTGCCGCCCAGGCGATTGATATATTGCACCGCCGCGATATTGTCCATGCGTATTAACACGCAGCAGTCGGAGTATTCCGAGAGGAAGCTCTGGATTGCGAACAAGGCCGCTAGGAGTTCCAAGGCGTTGATGTGCCACAGGGACTCCTGTTCGGACCAAAACCCCCCTGTCGACGTCTCGCCCAAGCGAGCTCCCCAACCTTTCCGACTCGCGTCGGATTCTAGAATAACGTCTGGCTGTGGGTTGAAAATCGACTTGCCATTCTATTCGATGGCATGTCTCAGCCACCATTGTAGTTCCAATTCGGCTTCCGTGGACAGTGGGATGACGTCTGCGTATCGAAGACCTTGCCGAAGATGCAGTATCTTCAGACGCTGGAGTGCCCTGTAGTGGAGGGGGGCCGGGAAAATGGCCTGAATAGAGGCCGCCAAAAGACCCACTATCCTGGCCAGAATCCGAAGTGATACGCTTTGTTTGCGTAGCACTGCTCTGATCTCCGTCCGGATCAGCGTAAGTTTCGCCTTGGGTAGACGGAGGATCGCCCGATTGGTGTCCACCAAGAAGCCCAGGAATTCTAACTCTTGAGTCGGGACCAACATAGATTTCTCTTGATTGATGAGAAAACCTAACCCTTCTAACAGATTCACCGTCCAGGACATATGAGCCCGGATTAGTGACCTGGAGTGTGCCATGATGAGGATGTCGTCCAGATAGATTATGAGACGTACACCTCTGCTCCGTAAGGTCGCTACGACCGGTTTCAACAGCTTGGTGAAACACCATGGGGCTGAAGACAGTCCGAACGGTAGGCATGAGAACTGCCACGCGCGTCCCCCCCACAGGAAGCGCAGTAGATGTTGTGAGCCCGGGTTCATGGGTACCGTGAGGTAGGCGTCTTTGAGATCTACCTTCACTAACCAATCTCCTGGTTGAAGAAGATCCCGGAGGCAATGAATCCCTTCCGTTTTGAAGTGGCGATACACCACATGTTGATTTAACTCCCGTAAGTTTATCACGGGACGGGAGCCGCCCCCTTTCTTCTTTACCAGGAAAAGGTTGCTGGTGAAACCTGGGGAGTTTGGATCGACTTCCATGACGGCCTTTTTGGATATGAGGTCCCGTAATTCGTTGTCTATCAACATTGCGCTTTGCGTGTTGAAATAAATGGGGGGCGGAATGACGCCCAGTAGGGGGGGGGATAGGAGTTCTATGTGAAACCCGCGGATGGTATGTAATACCCACGGGTCTGCCGTAATCGCAGACCAGGCGTGGGTAAAATATCTCAGTCGTCCCCCCACAGGCTTGTGACAATAAGTTATAACATTTGGACTCACCGGTAAACGGGCGTGATCGAGGGTCTCCTCTGCTCCCTCGTCCTCTCCATGGCCTCCCTCGGGGTGGGAAGAAGGGCGCCGGTTGAGACACTGCGGCGTATGAGGTATGGGTCGGAGCATAAGGAGGTGCCGTTGTTCTGTTGAATGGCCTGAATGATTGGCTACGGCCGGCAGAGCGGCCCCTACCTCTGCCGGCCCGAGCAAAAATCTTGGTGTTGCCCGTTCGTTTGAGGGAAGACTGGGCCTTGTCCAGGCTATTGAATAGCCCTACAAATTTGTTAATATCCTTGACTAAGGAGTCGCCGAACAGTAATCCTTCGGCACCCGGGCCCGGTTCAGTTTCGGCTAAATGAGCCAATTGTGGATCAAGGCGCATCAGGATGGAACGTCTACGTTCCGTGGAGCAGGCTGAGTTTGCGTTTCCAAGAAGGCATATGGCTCGTTGAGCCCAACCACGGAGTTGGGTTACGTCAACTACCGCGTCTGAAACCACCGCCTGTTCGGAGAGGTTCAGAATTTTTGTTAGTGGGCCTAGGAGGTCCAGAAGGCGGTCTTGAATGTTCCTAAAGGAACGGTCGACCCCCTTTTTGGAAAATTTTCCGGATTTAGTCAAATATTTGGCTAGGATCGGATCAATCTTCGGGGTATGAACCACTTTTTTAGGAATGTGGGGGCGTGGACATTCTGCTCGCAATTTATTGCGGTTTGCTTTGTCTAAGGGCCTCCGTGCCCAAAATTCAACATATTGGGCCACATGAGGTAGTGGGGCCCAATCACCCGAGCGGGGATGGGAAATGGCATCCGGGTGAAAAAGCGGTTCGCCAAGGGCGTCCGTTAAAGTAATGCCCTGATCATCAGGGTTGGCGTCGAGGGGGAGCGCCAATGACCCAGCATCCGCTCTGTCGTCCTCATCGGACCCAGAATCCTCATATTGAGATGAATCGGTCGATGAAGCATCGTCCGAATCGAGGACGAACGAATTTGGTTTCGTTCGTCTCGAAGGTGTGTGCCTCTTAGTTGACTCCCTGAGGCCCAGGGGTTGAAAAGGGTCCGAGGGATGCGTGGGGTGGCATTCCGGGGAGGGTAATGCCTTAGACATATTGTTTACTTCCCCTGCCGGGGAGTCAGTAAGCAGTGCCACATGTTTCCTCTTCTGGGAGGATTTACCCCTCTTCACCTGAGGCTCATCACATATGGCCAGCGGTGAGGGGGTGTTAAGGATAGGAGCTAGTGGTGCTGAGGGGAGAGAAACTGCAGCCATGGCAGCTTGGACGGACCGAGTGACTAACTCCTGGATCTGAGCAGCGTTCAGAAATCCAGATGCTCCTTGTGGCATGCCATCTCCCATTGTGGGAGAATCATTTCCTTCAGCCATGTTTATGGTATTATTGTAGGTAGTTACAGTATATTTTGGGGGTTAATGCACCGCTCACCCTCTCCCTCACACGTCCGCAGCGGTACTGGTGTTGCGGTGAGGGAGGGGAGAAAAAAAACGCTCGTTCCCTACGAAAATCCCGCGAGATTACGGCCATGAAACTTCCCATTGGCCGGCGTAATCTCGCGAGATCGCGGAAACGAGATCTCGGCAACAAGAGGGGATTGTGAGGTAGTCTGAGCCCCCCCCGCAGCGCGCGAAAAGGGGCGTAATGGGTAAATGGCGGCCGGCCTCACGGGTAGGTGAGGGTGCCGAATGTGAGGGGAAAAGTCAGGTAGGATAAAGACCCTAAGTCAAAACTTGTGCGCTGACACAAGTAACCTATAGGGAAAAGCAGTAATAATAACATTCAGTTAGAGAAATATATGAGAGAAAAAACACTTATCTGTTCTGTTTCCATGAGCAGAAAGAAAGAGGAAGTCTTCAGGGTCAGCAGTCCTTATATAGAGGCAAAGGGGAGTGGCCACAAGCTAAGACTGCTGGGAAACGTAGTTTTCTCCCTGTTTTTTCTATCGTTTTTGGTTTTAAACTATTTTAAGAATTGTTCTGCTATGGGCATTATTAAAAGAAAGATAATGCATAAGATATGAGCCTCCTGTCTGAAGTATAATCAGATTTTCAGGTGACCGTTTGTCCATTTTTTGTTGCATCCTAGACTCATGTCGAAAGTGAAGAGGTTACTCGCTATATGAAAATTCTAACATGACAGAATACAACTTCAGAAATGTCGTAATGTGTTGAATAGTTTTGTTCTTTCATTTCTGAGCATGCGAGTCTTGCTCTTACGAATTAATTTTTTTGTGCACTAAAACCAAACTATTTAAATGAAAATCGGATGTTGCCTTCACATACGACAAACATTTTATAGTCTGCACATCTAGCTTTTGTCGGATGAAAAATCGGCTGTCAAAAGCACCATACTAACTATCCAAAAATCGGCAGATCGTTCGTCAGACGAAATGTTTCAGTTTTTTCATATCGGGTGTACGGGCCTTAACCACTGAACCCCCAGACCATATTGCTGTCCAATGACCAGAGCACTTTTTGCGATTCGGCACTGCGTCGCTTTAACAGACAAAATCCCAAACAAAATTGGCGTCCTTTTTTTCCCACAAATAGAGCCTTCTTTTGGTGGTATTTGATCATCTCTGCGGTTTTTATTTTTTGCGCTATAAACAAAAATAGAGCGACTATTTTGAAAAAAATGCAATGTTTTTTACATTTTTCTGTAATAAATATCCCCCAAAAATATATAAAAAAACTTTTTTTTTTTTTCCTCAGTTTAGGCCGATACATATTCTTCTACATATTTTTCGTAAAAAAAATCGCAATTAGCGTTTTTGATTGGTTTGCGCAAAAGTTATAGCGTTTACAAAATAGGGGGTAGTTTTATGTCAATTTTTTTTTTTTTTACTAGTAATTGCAGCGATCAGCGTTTTTTTTTTCAGTACTGTGACCTTATGGCGGACACTTCGGACACTTTTGACACATTTTTGGGACCATTGGCATTTTTTTAGCGATCAATGCTATAAAAATGCATTCGATTACTATAAAAATGCCATTGGCAGTGAAGGGGTTAACATTAGGGGGCAGGGAAGGGGTTAAGTGTGTTCCTGGGTGTGTTCTAACTGTATGGGGGGTGGACTCACTAGGGGAAATCACTGATCTTCTGTTCATACATTACACTAGTGGCCGCATAAGTCCTGACGTAGAGCTACGGGCTTTCGCCCAGGAGAGCCGACCTGCCGCTGTATAACTGCGGTGCCTGGTCAGCAAGCGGTTAAGTCAACTGATCAGTGATCAGCTCAGATCTAAGTTCTTCCAGGTTCAAAGTTGTAGCATTGCTTGGTAACGTTCTGTAATGTGTTTTGATGTATTTCACTTGATTTCTTTAGAAAATACATCAGAGGGAAAACAAATAGGCCAGAATTAATGCCGCGTACCCACGATCATTTTTTGCGATGAAAAAAACGCACTTTTTTTAAAACGTTATTTAAATTGATCGTGTGTGGCCAAAAAAAAATTCAAACATGCTTGAATTTTTTGTGTCGTTTTTCAAAACGTTGTTTTTTGTGTCATAAAAAGTGATGGTGTGTGGGCAAAATGATGTTGAAAACGACATTTTTAAACCCGCGCTTGCTCAGAAGCAAGTTATGAGACGGAGCTTCAATGGAAAAGAGTGCCG
Organism: Rana kukunoris; assembly: GCA_029574335.1. Classification (NCBI taxonomy): domain Eukaryota; kingdom Metazoa; phylum Chordata; class Amphibia; order Anura; family Ranidae; genus Rana; species Rana kukunoris. The sequence goes on along the minus strand of CM056059.1, from coordinate 48,783,343 downwards.
TCGAACGTGGTGTACGTCACCACGCTTTGCTAGAGCTTTGTAGAAAAACGATGGTGTGTACGCAACGTCGTTTTGGAAAATGAAGTTTGAAAAACGTCTTTTTTTTTTTCATGATTGAAAACGCCGTTTTTTTTCATCGCAAAAAGTGATCGTGTGTACGCGGCATTAGTCTCGTGCCGCGTACACGCGATCGTAATTTCCGAGAAGAAAACCGTGTTTTTTTTTTTCGATGGAATGTTGGCTCAAACTTGTGTTGCATAGACACGGTCACACAAATGTTGTCGGAAAGTCCGAACGTCAAGAACGCAGTGACGTACAACACTACGACGTGCCGAGAATGCATAAGATTTTTGTGCGTCGAAATTTCCGAGAAGAACTTTTCCCATCGGAAATTTTGAGAACCGGCTCTCAAATTTTTGCTGTTGAAAATTCCGACAGAAAATGTCCAATGGTGCCTACACACGGTCGGAATTTCCGAACAAAAGCTTGCATCAAACTTTTCTTGTCGGAAATTCCAATCGTGTGTACGCAGCATAACACTCGTACAAGTATTCATTGCCATATGTTCTACGTGCAGGCTTAGGCCTGCATTACAAAAAGAGGGGTCACTGCGCCTACCTATAACTGACGGATGTCAAAAAACAAAGAATTTCCCAGCTCAACTTACCAACCAGCCAGCAACCAACCAAAATCACCTGTCAAACAGGGGTTTAGTTGCATGCATCTGCACATGCATGCGTAAGTTGCAGGCCCCGTCAAGGCTCCCTGTGTACTGCAGACTCTACCTCTAAATTTTAAAGAGTCTCCTCAGTGGAAGCGCATGTATGCTGATGGATAGATGAAGGGAAGATGACTGAAGGGAGCCCAACTCTCCTTAACCACTTAAGACCCGGACCTTTAGGCAGCTAAAGGACCCGGACAGGTTTTGCGATTCGGCACTGCGTCGCTTTAACAGACAATTGCACGGTCAGCTCCGGGGACCGATTGCGGGACTCCATCGGTGATCGGGTCCCAGAGCTTCGGACCGGGTCACTGGACACCAGCACAGGATGTACCTGTACATGTATGTGCCCAGCCGTGCCATTCTGCCAACGTAAATGTGCAGGAGGCGGTCCTTAAGCGGTCAAAGGAGCAGGAACACACGAAACGCCCAGCACATTTCACAATGCCAGCAAAGGTGCTAGTGCGTTGCCTGACCACAATGACAACAATCCCCAACATTTTTGAGTTAGGGTCTGCAGTATACAGGGAGTCGTGACAGGGGCCTGCAGCTTACGCATGTATTTGCAAATGCATGCAACTAAACCCCTGTTTTTAACCCTCTGTTAGACAGGTGATTTTGGTTGGTTGCTGACTGGTTGGTAAGTTGAGCTTGGAAATTCTGTGTTTGTTTGACTTAGGCCTGCATTACACTAGTGCAACTTCTGATTTGACTTGAGTCGCACAGAATTGCATGACGAGGGAAATTTCATTGTTTTCAAAGGTGCCAGTTCTAATCAATGTGATTCAGAACTGTGATTTTGGAAAAGATTCCTGCACTATTTTGGTGCGATTTACAGTGCAACAAAGTCACATTGAAGTCACAGCACATAATTGTACTGTAAAGTACAAAAAAGTTGCATCACAGTAGTGTGTGAACCAAGCCTTAAGCCGATTTTTGTCTTTACATTTACCAAAACCTCATAAGGTCAAACCTTAAAGGGGTGTTCCAGCCCTTTTTAATGTTTATTATAAGTCAGCAGCTACAAAAAGTGTAGCTGCTGGCTTTTAATAAACAGACACTTACCTTGTCCATGGTTCCAGCGACGTGCCGGCCGGGGCTCCGCTCCTCTCCCCCCCCCCCCCCCCCCTCCCGGCCGGCTTCTTCATTACAACTTTGGGCACCCGGCCGTGACAGCCTTCGGTCACGGCCGGGCACCCACTGCGCATGCGCGATCGGCACTGCGTATGCGTGGATGGCTCTACGCTGTCCCATTGGACAGGCAATCGCCTGGGACCTGGACGTGTCCCAGGTAAATGCCTACAGGGAGGGGCTGAAGTTAGGCGATTAAGCTTAATCGCCTAACCAGCCCCTCAGCGGAAGGCGGAAGTGGGACAGGAAGTCCCACTCCTCCTGAAGCCCCCACTCCCCCCCCAAAAAAATTACATGCCAAATGTGGCATGTAAGGGGGTGAGGAGTGGGTTAAGCGGAAGTTCCATTTTTGGGTGGAACGCCGCTTTAAGAGCTTAAATAATGTTTTATGCAATCAGGCAGACCCTTGCACTACATGGTTTTGGTAAATCTGAAGACAAAAGTCTTCAGAAAATCTAATAGTGTGTATGTCGTCTTAAGCCTCGTACACACAATTTTTGTCAAAAGGGGGTGTGCCAGTTTTTTTGTCTTTCATACTAACGGCACACAATTGTCAGCCAACAAACACGAACGTAGTGACGTACTATGTGGAATTTCAGCTCTTGAGTGCCACCCTTTGGGCCCCTTCCACTAATGTCATGTTTGGTGAGCATTGATTCCGAGCATGCGTGTTTGTACTTTCAACTTTTGTGTCAGGAACTTGTGTACAGATGATATGAAAATCTGACAGACCATTGTCCGCCAAAATTTACAAGCCTGCCATCCATCATTTGTTGGCCGAAAGTTGGACAACAATTGTCTGAAGGAGCGTATGAACGGTCAAATTATAGGCCAACAGTCTGTTATCGGACAATCCCCTGCCAACAGTCGTATCGTGTGTACGAGGCTTAAGTCGCAAGGCTGCACACACACCAATTGTTTACTATAGTGGTGAAGAGTTGGATGCATTCATATATTTATTTTTTGTTTTTATCAGTTAATCTGGCATTGGGAATTGCAGCTAGTGAACACGTAAGTCAATTTATTTTTATTTTTGGTTTATTATATTATATTTTGTGAAGGGTTTTAAAATAAAACCCAAGGCAATACAAATCCTATGTAGCCATATGTTCATTTTTGTTTTTTGGATGCATTGTTTAAAATCAGTGTGTACAGGAACAACCTATATTTATTTTTTTTATATATTTTTTTTTGTTTTCTGCAAAGTGGCTTGCTTTGGGGGCACCCGAGCCAAGCCACAGCTCCCTGTGTCCATTCAGACATGGCACCATGACCCGGGCCCGCCCCCTTTCTCTCCTCATTGGCTAACTGACTTTGACAGCAGCGGGAGCCTATGGCGCTGCGCTGATGTCTCAGCCAATGGGGAGGGGAATCCTGGGAATGCATTAAGATCAAATACCTTCTGCCTTTACAACCTCTTTAAAGTTTACCTAAAAAGAAACAGCCCACTCCCCCCAGCCCCCTAACTTAACCACTTGCTTACTGGGCACATATACCCCCCTCCTGCCCAGGTGAAATTTCAGTTTCGGGCACTTCGCCGCTTTACCTGACAATTGCGCGGTCATACGACGTGGCTCCCAAACAAAATTGACGTCCTTTTTTTCCCCACACAGAGCTTTCTTTTGGTGGTATTTGATCACCTCTGCGGTTTTTATTTTTTGCGCTATAAACAAAAAAAACAACAATTTTGAAAAAAAATGCAATATTTTTTACTTGTTGCTATAATAAATAGCCCATTTTTTTTTTTTTAAAACATTTTTTTTCTCAGTTTAGGTCGATACGTATTCTTCTACATATTTTTGGTTAAAAAAATAAAAAATCGCAATAAGCGACTGGTTTGCGCAAAAGTTATAGTGCTTACAAAATATGGGACAGAATTATTATTATTTTTTTATTATTATTTTTTTTACTAGTAATGGCGTCGATCTGCGATTTTTATTGGGACTGCGACATTATGGCGGACACATCGGACACTTTTGACACATTTTTGGCGCCATTCACATTTATACAGAGATCAGTGCTATCAATATGCACTAATTACTGTATAAATGTGTCTGGCATTGAATGGGTTAACACTAGGGGGTAAGGAAGGGGTTAAATGTGTACCTGAATTGTGTTCTAACTGTGGGGGAGGGGGTGACTGGGGGAGGTGACCGATGCTGTGTCCCTATGTACAAGGGACACAGATCGTCCCTGACAGGACGTGGAGCTCTGTGTTTACACACAGAGCTCCACGTCCCTGCTCTGTCATTGTCGATCGTGTGTACCTGGCGGACATGGCGACCGCCAGGCACGCGCATCGGCATCTCGGGGACGCGCCGGGCCCGCACGCCGCCGCGGAGAGCTCACGTGCCGCCGCGCTCGCGCGTCCCCCAGTGGTCGGAGGAATCCAGGACGTCCTGTTGGATTTTCAGAGCCACCATGAGGCCGTCTTTTGACAATGGCCCGGGGGGGTAAAATGGTTAAACAAACCTAGAGTTCCCCCACCCAAATGGTTATTTCTTTATCGTACATCACGGGACACAGAGCGCATAGCCATTACACTTGGGTTATATGGGTACCTTCAGGTGTGGACACTGGTGTAATCAATTTCACAGGAAGTTTCCTCCCTATATAACCCCCTCCCACTGGGAGTGCTTCAGTTTTTTCGCCAGTGTCTTAGGTGTTGGTCACGTCTAGCTGTCCCTCGGAGGTCTCGGGACCCAGGATAGCTAGCCGGATCCGTCCGAAGTGCTTCAAAGCCAAGGTGTACGGTACCCGGGCCCTGCTGGAGTGGGGTTTTGCCTATAATGCCTCTCCTTGGAGGGCTGGATTCTGGGCTCCAGTGCCTTAGTCTCTTCCAAGAACTAAACGCTACTGATGCCAGGATGCTATATAGGTCCAGGGGTGTGGGTTCCTTAACACAGGACCCCGGTCCCTGAAGGTCCAAGACAATACCCACGGAGATGGGGGAAGGCTGGGCCTCTTGCATTTTGCAATACCCTGCGGCGTGGAGCAGGTAAGAGGGAACCTGCGGGACTTGGTTCGACAGTAGGTATCCCCCTGGGGGTTCTGGGTTGGCTAATGGTATGCTTGTGCATCAGCCACTATCTCCACTATGTCTGTTGAGGCAGGATGGGATGTACTAATGTTTACCTAGATAACATGTAGATATTTATATGCTTTTAAAAGATATGTATTTTGCTACTCCCCCCAGATTTGCCTGTTAGCATGATACTGCAGCCCCACGTGTATAGAGAGGAAGGGCTGACAAAACTCCTGTTCCTAGGAAGCCTAGGGAGACAGCTTCCTCTATGTGTGCACTACAAAGATAGTGACTTACCAGGTGTCTGTGTTCTAGCGCTGGTCCGGGCTTCTCCTCTGCTCTCTGCTTCCTCCGTGTTGGTTTCAGCGTGGGGGGGGGGGCGCGCGCGCGCGCGTGCGCGCCGCCTTTTACAACGTCAGCGGGCGTGGGGGGGGGGGGCGGGCCAGCAGCGTCAGTCTCAGATAAAGCAAAAAAGCATTTCCTGGCTGGTCATTCCCTCCTGAGAGCAGTGGAGAGTGAGGACATAGAGCGCGCAGCTGAGCCAGTTCTGGCTAACAGTGACACCCAGTGACACCCAGTGGTGGTTTGTGGATCTTCAGGTCTGGACTTAAAAGTCCACACTGACAAAAAAAAAATATATATATATATATATTTTGCTTAAAGGGACTCAGCCTTAGATCCGGCAGTATCTGAGTCGGTGCAACCTTGGACTCCAGCTAACGGGCATTGGTGTGGCAATACTCACAGGACTTTCCTCTGTATTGCTGCCTTCTCAGGCGTATGAAAATTTTGAAAAGATTTTACCATAGCCTGTCCTTATTAATGTTTCACTTCTAGCTACAACAGTTGGGTGTTGGCTGTAGGGGTGTCTCAAGGTTGTGCAATGGCTCCCAAGGGATCAGGACCAGCTAAGGCTGCAAAAGGTGCCAAAAAAGTAAAGGGGTCTCCAACGGGGTCAGAGAATTTGGGCCAGGCTCCAGTGGTCCCACCCTCACCAGATAGACCACCGAACAGCATCGTGCAGGAGCCATTGAGGGTGCTAGGGGCAGAGGCGGCCCCCAATCAACCCATTCCCATTTATGTTACGGAAGAAATGCTAGAATCCACCCTGGGTGGGCTAGAGAAAAGGTTAACTGCTTTAATTGCCCGCTCTTTGCCGGGTGGCAAACGGGCTAGATCCCCGTCACCTAAAATGGTGTGTTCAGATGCAGAGGTCCTCTCTTCTAGGGAATTGGACCCACAGGGGGATCAAGCGGACCTGAGTCCTGACGGGTCAGACATTGAAGATTCCACTATAGATGAAATTTTTTCGGCTTCTCAAGCAGAGAGCCTGTGGATCCAGTCTCTGACGGATATGGTTCGCACTGCTTTTAAACTTCCAGTGTCAGAACAAGTAGCCCCCGCGGTATCCTCTTTAGGTTCCTTGAAGGCACCATTGGGTGGTGCATCTTTCCCGGTTCACCCCCTTCTGGAGAGCGTGATTTTTCAGGATTGGGCTCGACCTGATAGGATTTTTATCCCTCCTAAAAGGTTTACCATTCTCTATCCTATGGAAGAAGAATTTGCAAAGAAATGGGCACTCCCTACCGTGGACGCAGCCATTTCCTGCGTAAATAAATCCCTGACCTGTCCGGTGGAAAATGTCCAGGTGTTTAAAGATCCAGTCGACAAAAAATTGGAGACCCTACTGAAGGCTTCTTTTACCACAGTAGGTGCCGTGGTTCAGCCAGCAGTGGCAGCCATTGGCGTTTGTCAGGCTTTAAAGGATCAGACTAAACAGATATTAAGGGACATACCGGCTCAGCAAGCTCGTGAATTGGCTGACCTCCCAAGAGCTCTCTGCTTTGCAGTAGATGCTATTAAGGACTCCGTTCAACAGGCGTCCCGTTTATCTCTGCTGTTGGTTCATATGCGTCGCCTTTTGTGGCTAAAAAACTGGTCAGCAGAGGCACCCTGCAAAAAGCTTTTAGCAGGATTTCCCTTTCATGGTGGGAGACTATTCGGTGAAGACCTAGATAAATATATCCAGACCATATCAGGTGGTAAAAGTTCTTTCTTGCCCATCAATAAAAGATCACGTGGGCCCGCATTTAAGCGACAGGCCTTCGCAGGCTCGGCCCCTTCAACTTCCCGTCAGTATCGACGGCCTCCCGGGCGTTCGGCATTTAATAGCCGCCCACAAGGACAAGCCACGACAGGCAAGAGGCCATGGTCTCGCAAGCCGGTTAAACCAGTCCTTAAGTCAGATTCATGAAGGGGCGCCCCCACTCTCTTGGGTGGGGGGAAGGCTTCGGTTCTTCTCCGAAGTGTGGAAGACCAGAATTCCCGACTCTTGGGTAAGATCCGTGGTAACCACAGGCTACAAGCTAGAGTTTCGGGAAGTCCCCCCTCCTCATTTTCAGGGGTCAAGTCTTCCAAGCGACCCATTAAAGAGGGCCTCTCTTGCAAAAGCATTGGATCGTCTCTTTCTCCAAGGAGTAATCGTAGAAGTACCAACCCAGGAATGGGGTCTGGGATTCTACTCCAACCTTTTCATAATACCAAAGCCCAATGGCGACGTCAGGCCTATCTTGGACCTCAAACGCCTAAATCGCTTTCTAAACATTCAGACCTTTCGTATGGAGTCCATACGTTCGGTGGCAGCCAGCCTACATCAAGACGACTTTCTAGCATCTATAGACATAAAAGATGCGTATCTGCACGTGCCGATCTACCCGGCACATCACAGGTTTCTTCGGTTTATGATACATCACCGCCATTACCAGTTCGTAGCCCTCCCTTTCGGGTTGGCAACAGCTCCGCGGGTATTCACAAAGGTGTTAGCCCCGGTGCTAGCCGTCCTAAGGACAGAAGGCATTTTAGTCTTGGCATACTTGGACGATCTTCTGGTTATCGACAGCTCAGCCTCCAACCTCAATCGGGCAGTAGGTCGCACAGTTCAGCATCTAGAGGAATTCGGATGGATTGTAAATCTAGAAAAATCGGTATTGAAACCCACAAGGCAGTTGGAATATCTAGGCCTTCGGCTAGATACAGACTGCCAGAGGATAATTTTACCTCAAGCAAAGATCAGATCAATAGCCCAAGCAGTTCAAATGATCTTAGGCAAGAAGAGGCTGACTATTCGCCTATGTATGCGACTGCTGGGGAAGATGGTGGCCGCCTTCGAGGCTGTGCCCTACGCCCAGATCCATACCAGATATCTTCAGGCAGCCATTCTCTCTGCTTGGAACAAGTCCATTCAGGCGTTAGATCGTCCGTTAGTGCTCTCCCCGAAGGTCCGGCGCAGCCTGTCTTGGTGGCTGGTCTCTCAAAATTTGTCAAAAGGGAAATCCTTTTGCCCCATCTCGTGGAAGATAGTATCCACGGATGCCAGCCTGTTAGGTTGGGGGGCAGTTCTAGAAGAACAGACCCAGCAAGGGCTGTGGTCGGGGGCAGAGAAACTGCTTCCCATCAATATCTTGGAAATCAGAGCTGCTCGACTGGCCCTGATCGCCTGGACTCTCCCCCTTCAGGGTCTGCCAGTAAGGATACAGTCCGACAACGCCACTGCGGTGGCATACATAAACCACCAGGGGGGCACGAAGAGCCCAGCAGCCCAAAGAGAAGTAAACCTGATTTTCTCATGGGCCGAAGCCCATGTACCCTGCATCTCGGCGGTGTTCATCCCAGGGATAGACAATTCTCAAGCAGATTTTTTGAGTCGTCAACAGTTGCTCCCGGGGGAATGGTCGCTTCACCCCCAGGTATTCCAAGAGATTTGCCAAAGATTTGGAGTCCCAGACGTGGACATTATGGCAACGAGATCCAACAAAAAGTTGGACAAATTCATATCCCGAGCCAGGGATCCCTCGGCCTACGGGACCGATGCCTTGGTTTGCCCTTGGCACCAGTTTTCTCTTCTGTATGCGTTCCCTCCACTGCAGATGATTCCCCGCCTTCTACGGAGAATCCGGGTGGAGCGCAGGCCTGTGATCCTGGTGGCTCCAGCCTGGCCCAGGAGGGCTTGGTACGCACTCATCGTGAAGATGTCAGTCGGGGTGCCGTGGCCGCTCCCCCTGCGCCCAGATCTGCTGTCTCAAGGCCCAATCTGCCATCCTGCTTCACAGCAGCTAAATTTGACGGCTTGGCGGCTGAATCCCTAATTCTTAAAGGCAGAGGCCTCTCAGATCAGGTCATAGCTACGTTGATTCAGGCTAGGAAACCGGTCTCCAGAAATATTTATTACAGAGTCTGGACAACCTATGTGGAGTGGTGCGAGTCTCAAAAATGGCATCCTCGAAAGTTTTTTATTGACAGGATCTTGCGATTCCTCCAGGTTGGCGTTGACAAAGGGTTGGCTCTTAGTACTCTAAAGGGGCAGGTGTCGGCTTTATCAATATGGTTTCAAAGACCCTTGGCCACCCATTCGCTTATGAAAACCTTCTTGCAGGGGGTCTTGCATGTGAATCCCCCTATTAGAGCTCCCCTCTGCCCCTGGAATTTAAATCTGGTCTTGTCAGCTTTACAAAGGCAGCCGTTTGAACCTCTGACAGAAATCCCTCTTGTGCTACTAACCCGAAAGTTGGTTTTCTTGGTGGCTATGGCTTCAGCCAGAAGGGTTTCCGAGCTGGCAGCCTTATCATGCAGGGAGCCATACCTTATTCTGCATAAGGACAGAGTTGTTCTGCGGCCTCATCCTTCTTTCCTTCCTAAGGTCATATCCAGTTTTCACTTGAATCAGGACCTAGTCCTACCTTCCTTCTTTCCTACTCCCCAGTCCAGAGAGGAAAGACGGCTTCATACTTTGGACGTGGTTCGAGCCATGAGGGTCTATCTCAAGGCTACAGAGAAGATTCGGAAAACAGATGTGCTTTTTGTTCTTCCGGATGGCCCCAAGAAGGGTCAGCCGGCTGCCAAGTCTTCCTTGGCTAGGTGGATTAAGCAGCTGATTTTTCAGGCCTATGGTCTGAAGCGCGTTCCACCTCCCTTATCAGTTAAAGCCCATTCTACGAGGGCCATGAGTGCCTCCTGGGCGGCACACCATCAGATCTCTATGGCACAGGTTTGCAAGGCGGCAACCTGGTCTTCCGTACATACGTTTACTAAATTTTATAAGTTGGACGTTGCAAAGAGTACGGACGCAGCTTTTGGGCAGGCGGTCCTACGGGCAGCAGTATAGAATCCTCTGGCCCGGTTCACGCCCCCTTGTTTTTCTGTTGGTGGAGCCATGTTTTCTCCTGACAATGTTTTTATTTGGCTATTCTTGGCCTTACGGTCTCCCTCCCTTCATAGAGCATTGCTTTAGGACATCCCAAGTGTAATGGCTATGCGCTCTGTGTCCCGTGATGTACGATAAAGAAAAAAGGATTTTTAATAAACAGCTTACCTGTAAAATCCTTTTCTTGAAGTACATCACGGGACACAGAGCTCCCACCCCTCTTTTGGGGAACATTGTGTAACCTCGGGAGAATTGCTTGCTACAAAACTGAAGCACTCCCAGTGGGAGGGGGTTATATAGGGAGGAAACTTCCTGTGAAATTGATTACACCAGTGTCCACACCTGAAGGTACCCATATAACCCAAGTGTAATGGCTATGCGCTCTGTGTCCCGTGATGTACTTCAAGAAAAGGATTTTACAGGTAAGCTGTTTATTAAAAATCCTTTTTTTCCTCTCCCTGACAGTGGTGGCCTTATTAAAAAATAAGATATAACGTTATTACGTCTAGGTAAAGTCAGTGGGCTTATTGGATGCTGATGTATATGGACCGTCCATTCCCCGAATGATGAATCTGAAGGGAAACCCAGAGGTGAACGACAGTAAGAACCTTTTTTATTTGTTTCAGTTACATTAGATGCTATAGGTTCCAAATAATGAGCTACATTTCCAAATTGCAATGGAGTAATTCTGATTGCAGTGCGTTTCCTTTTTTACAGAAAATTTAATGATCCCTCTTGTCAACTATGGTATTCGATGGTAAGAAATTGGAGAGGATGCCACATATCGGTGTTTTTAGAATTATTGTTTAAACATACTTTGTTTAAAAGCATAGCTCTGTGCTAAAAAAATTCACATAGCATAGTAAGAGGATAGCATTTGTAAAATGGATTTACTATATAAGATTGCAACCGGACTCATTAATCATTTCCTCAATCAGTACTGTCTTCACCACTTCAAAGCTGTTAGTATGTTTGAAATTGTTGAAAGTTGATTGGCAGATTAGTAAATTGTACTAAATGAGGATGTTGATTTTCACTTTTATGTGCCTCATTCTGTTGTAAAGTTGATAAATCTCCCTTTGTCTTCACTTATCTTAAGGGGTTCCAATCAAGACCAATCCCTCAGACAAGCTTTCAGTGATGCCTGTACATATTCCTATGAATATTCTAATAGGTAGTGACACTAGTGACTGCATCACTTTTACTGTGATGGATTTGCCATGAAAAAATTTATCAGGTAACATTTGAAGCTTGGCCTGATGCTGCAATGTCTTGGCAAGAAATCTGCTTTCTAAAAACTGACTCTTGGCAGGAGGGTTGCATATTGTACCACCATCATTTTTTTTTTTTTTTAAACACACATTTTTATTAGGGCTGTGGAAATGAAAGATTAATTCCTCGATTAATCGTTAATTCTTTTGATCGGTACTAGTGGTGCAACGGATCGTAAATGATCTGTGATCCGAATGAGTTACGATATGCGGATCAGCACACCACGTGATCCACGGAGATCTGCTGCTGCCTCGGCCATAGGAAAAGGCGTGGATTCAGCCTAGCTCCCGGAGCGGTGGCCATCTTGGTCCTCCCTGTAGCGGCCTAGGTAAACCTAGAACGGCCCGCTGATGTCATCAACCCAGCCTTAACTGCTCGTGTTTGGCTGGCTTCTCTAGTGCTTGCTTAGTCTTGCCAATCTTCCTATACAGTGGGGGAGATATGGACCATATTACAGTGGGGAGATGTCTGTGCATATTACAGTGGGGGAGATGTCTGTGGATATTACAGTGGGGGAGATGACTGTGGATATTACAGTGGGGGAGATGCCTGTGGATATTACAGTGGGGGAGATGTCTGTGGATATTACAGTGGGGGAGATGACTGTGGATATTACAGTGGGGGAGATGTCTGTGGATATTACAGTGGGGGAGATGTCTGTGGATATTACAGTGGGGGAGATGTCTGTGGATATTACAGTGGGGGAGATGACTGTGGATATTACAGTGGGGGAGATGTCTGTGGATATTACAGTGGGGGAGATGTCTGTGGATATTACAGTGGGGGAGATGACTGTGGATATTACAGTGGGGGGAGATGTCTGTGGATATTACAGTGGGGGAGATGTCTGTGGATATTACAGTGGGGGAGATGACTGTGGATATTACAGTGGGGGGAGATGTCTGTGGATATTACAGTGGGGGGAGATGACTGTGGATATTACAGTGGGGGAGATGACTGTGGATATTACAGTGGAGACTATATATGGTATAATGTATGTGCTTTATAATTAATCCAAACTTAGTTGATTAATTGATTAAAAAAAAAAAAAGTCGATTCATCGAACACAAATTTTTTAATCGGTAACAGCCCTAGTTTTTATATTTAAATCGGGGGTGCACTACTTACTAACCTCAATTGTTTGAAAAAAAATTCGGACTTAATATCTTCAATATACTTCACATCAAATGCACACCTTGACATCTGCATACAGTATATATATTTGTTTTAGAATTTTTCAGTCTCCACCCAACCCCAGATATTTTATTTTAGTTCTTTTTATCAGACAACTATAAAAAAAACGCAAAGGTGATCAAATACCACCAAAAGAAAGCTCTATTTGTGGTGAAAAAAGGACGTCGATTTTGTTTGGGAGCCATGGTGCATGACCGCGCAATTTTCAGTTAAAGCAAAGCAGTGCCGGAAGCTGAAATTTCGCCTGGGCAGGAACGTGGTATATGTGCCCAGTAAGCAAGTGGTTAAAGGAGTTGTAAACTCTTGTGTTTTTTCACCTTAATGCATCCTATTCATTAACGTGAATAAACACCTTGCAGTGTCTGCCCCCCCCCCCCCCGGCTTACTTACCTGAGCCCCGAATTTCCATGGACGCGATCCCGCGTCGCCCTCTCCACAGGTTCTCGACTCTTCATTGGATAGATAGCAGCGTAGCCATTGGCTCCCACTGCTGTCAATTAAATCCAATTATGCAGAGGCGGAGCCGAGTCATACACTCGGCGCCCATGACACAGGAGCACAGCCGCAAGGTAACCTGCTCGGGAGAGAGCTTCCCAGAGGGGGTTATCTAATGCAGAGAGGAGCTGCCGTGGCATCCCAGAAGAGGAGGATCAGGGCCACACTGTGCAAAACTAACTGCACAGTGGAGGTAAGTATGATATGTTTGTTATTTAAAAAAACGGGAACCTTTAGTGTCACTTTAATGTGACCTACTCAATTGAAAAATAAACGGAAATCTTTTAGGTGGAGGGAAGTAAAAGTAAAAAATAAAATAATATGGTTGCATAAGTGTGCACACCCTTAAACTAATACTTTGTTGAAGCACCTTTTGATTTTATTACAGCACTCAGACTTTTTCAGTATGAGTCTATTGGCATGGCGCATCTTGACTTGGCCATGTTTGCCCACTCTTCTTTTCAAAAACACTCCAAATCTGTCAGATTGCGAGGGCAGCTCCTATCCACTTCCCTCAGATCACTCCACAGATTTTCAATCGTATTCCGGTCCGGGCTCTGGCTGGGCCATTCCAAAACTTTAATCTTCTGGTGAAGCCATTCCTTTGTTGATTTAGATGTATGCTTTGGTTTGTTGTCATGCTAAAAAAATGAGGTTCCTCTTGTTCAGCTTTTGAGCAGAAGCCTGAAGGTTTTGTGCCAATATTGAATAGTATTTGGACCTGTCTATAATTCTCTACCTTGACTAAGGCCCCTGTTCCAGCTTAAGAAAAAGTGCCCCAAAGCATGATGCTGCCACCACCATGCTTCACTGTGTGTATGGTGTTCTTTTGGTGATGTGCACATGTTTTTGGGAGACTTCAGATGTGTTTTTGCAATATTTAGCTGGGCTTGGATGTTTTTCTTAAGAAAATGCTTCAGATTTGCCAGTCTACCCCATAGACCAGACATATGAAGAATACGGGAGATTGTTGTCACATGTACCACACAGCCAATACTTGCCAGATATTCCTGCAGCTCCTTTAACCACTTAAGGACTGCCTCCTGCACATTTACATCGGCAGAATGGCACGGCTGGGCACATGCACGTACAGGTACGTGCTGTGCTATTACCCAGCCGTGGGTCGCAGGCGCGTGCCCGCGGATCGCTTCCGTGACCCGGTCTGAAGCTCCGGGAACGCGGGACTCGCGGACCCGATCGCCGTTGGAGTCCCGCGATCGGTCCCCGTGTAAACACGGCTTCCCCGTTCTTCACTGTGGCGCCGTCATCGATCGTGTGATCCCTTTTATAGGAATACACAATCGATGACGTCACACCTACAGCCACACCCCCCTACAGTTGTAAACACACATTAGGTCACACATAGCCCCTTCAGTGCCCCCTTGTGGTTAACTCCCAAACTGCACTGTCATTTTTCACAATAAACAATGCATTTTGTGCCGTGAAAATGACAATGGTCCCAAAAATGTGTCAAAATTGTCCGAAGTGTCCGCCATAATGTCGCAGTCACGAAAAAAAAAACGCTGATCGCCGCCATTAGTAGTAAAAAAAATAATAATAATAAAAATGCAATAAAACGACCCCCTATTTTGTAAACGCTATAAATTTTGCACAAACCAACCGATAAACGCTTATTGCAATTTTTTTTTCTTTCTTTACCAAAAATAGGTAAAAGAATACGTATCGGCCTAAACCTGAGGAATAAAAATATTTTTTTATATATTTTCGGGGGATATTTATTATAGCAAAAAGTCAAAAATATTGCATTTTTTCCAAAATGGTCACTCTATTTTTGTTTATAGCGCAAAAAATAAAAACCGCAGAGGTGATTAAATACCAACAAAAGAAAGCTTTATTTGTGGGAAAAAAACGACGCCAATTTTGTTTGGGAGCCAAACCTGGCCGGGTCCTTTAGCTGCCTAAAGGTCTGGGTCTTAAGTGGTTAATGTTGCTGTAGGCTTCTTGGAAGCCTCCCTGACCAGTTTTCCTCTCATAAATTTTGGAGGGACGTCTAGTTCTTGATAATGTCACTGTTTTCTTCACCTGATGACTTGTGTTCACTGTGCTCCATGGTATATCTAATACCTTGGAAATTATTTTGTACCCTTTGCCTGACTGATAACTTTTAACAATAAGATCCCTCTGATGCTTTGGAAGCTCTCTGCATACCATGGCTTTTGCTGTAGGATGTGACTAAGACTCCTTTCACACTACCGGCGCCCATAGTCTCTTTTTTGTCCAAAAGAAAGCTCTATTTGTGGGAAAAAAGGACATCAATTTTGTTGGGGAACAGCGTTGCGCGACCACGCAATTGTCAGTTAAAGCAACGCAGTGCCGTATTGCAAAAAATGGCCTGGTCAGGAAGGGGGCAAATTCTTCTGGGGATGAAGTGGTTAAATGTAAGGACTTCTTCTTGCTGGTAGTTAGAATCTTTAATATTTGCAAACAAAATTAAAGGTTCCTATTTAGAATAATAAGCTGTCAGGTTAGTAAAACAGCAAAATCGGAACCGATTGAATCATACAGTTTGTAGTGTAGATAGATTTTTAAAACAATGGGATAAAGGAATATTCCTGAACTTCATTTTATCTCATGGTTACTGTGAAATTGTGTGAATACATCAATGCAGTGCATGTTATCTCGGCTTCAGAGCTTGGATTTATTGAATGAGTTTACCAAAAATGTAAATGCAGTTTTGCAGAATACACAGCCTCATGCTACATAGTGTAACTAAGCTTCATTTCATGCTAAATAAACTAAATTACTAATGTATCCTAAATAGAATGGCCTTTGGGCCCTTGGATTAGCAGAGTGGATCTTTCCATCGGCTGTTCCTGTGGTAAGGCAGCGACAGTTTAGGACATGATCGGCAGCACATTGGGGATCTCTATGGGTGCAGCTTACTTTATACCCTAGTCCATGCATTACAATGCAATCTGTCATCAATACGGACACCTCGCTTTGATGACACAATACTGGCCGTTACCAGCATTATCGGACTTCAATTTTATGACTGCACTAGCTCACATCCTTTAATTTTCGATCCTGTCGATATGTCTGTATATCATCATCCTTCTCATCATGGCCTGGCCTCATCTCCCGAGGGGGAAACCTTTTGGGCCGCCCGGCTCCGTGCCTTATCAATCGACTCATCGGATTGGCTTTCCTGATGAAGCAGTATTTTCTGTGAAACTAGTTGACTTTGACCAATTGTTGATTTTTACAATTGTTTGTTTTGCAATTTTATATACAATAAACTTTTTATACTATCATGTTTATTGTATTTTATCAGTACCGAGGTAGTACCTCAATCCAACTGAGTGGGTAGCTTTAGGTTTAGCCCCAGCCACTATTCCCTTACCCCCACTCTCCTTGTTTTCTAAAAAGAAAACTATCATTTGGATATATTTTTACTCCAAAAGCAGTTTATTAAATTAATTTGATAAAAAATTAAAAAAAAACTGATTTAAATCTAAAAAAAAAAATGTTTTTTTTTTTTTTTTTTTAATTCCCCTCTCACAGATACTTTTACCCTTATATACTACCAAATGGTCACAGGACTTGGATAACATATTCTGCAAAGAGGACTGGGATAATATATGGTTCACCACTATGCACTCATCCCCAAATTGCTATGCACTGGATACAAACTTCAAAGTCTTAACACGCTGGTATATGATACCAGCAAAAATAGCTAAAATTTCTCCCTACCTATCCAGATACTTGTTTTTGTGGATGCACATTTCCAGGTACTCACTTACACATCTGGTGGGAATGTCGAATAGCTCAAATGTTTTGGATCAAAATATTCAATATGGCCTCTACTACCCTGGAAATCTCGCTATCGCCCGACCCTGCCGTAGCACTGTTAAGCCTTAAGCCCCCTGAACTCACTCGGACTCGATTCCAGCTACTTGTATATCTAACAACTTCGGCTAAACAAACCATAGCTAAGGCATGGAAATCTCAAACGCTTGTTATGGCTGAGGCTAAACACCGAATGACTAGAGCCTTTGTCTTTCACAAAATGTCAGCTATTGACAATGATACTATTAAAAATGTATAAAATTTGGCAACCGTGGGTTAATCATTACCTACCTTCCGATTTTGATCAATTTTTGTTGATGCCTTGCTAATAATTTTTTAATTTTTCCTTTTTTTTTGCACCTTTTATTTTATTTTTCTTAGTGTGTTCTTTTTTTATTTATTTTTTTGGGGCTGGGGTCGGGCGACCTTTGGGAGAGAATCCTACTCTTATCTTTCCTTCTTCTTTCCTCTTCTTCTTCTTTCTCACTTCTTCCTCTCGTTTTTTTTCTACAATTGTCTGCATATATAATTTAGAGTTTGGACTATTTTACCTAATGGATTCCTTTATTAATACGACCCATTTTTTTAGGGTCAGTTCAGGTATTTCAGAAACAACGCACAGGAGATGTATGCTCCTTTTCTTGTATGTCACGATAACTATATTTATCTTCTTGGGACTTTAGCTTTCTCATATTTTATTTATCTTTCCTCTCATGTGCCCCTTCCCCATCCACAGTTTGAACCCATTAGGGGTGGATGGGTGGTCCGGAGGCATGCTAAGCCTGATGTAAGGTAAAGTCCTTTTTTATTTATTATTTTCTTTAGTCTCTTATTCCTGACATTTGCGTTTTTTTCTGTATTTATCTGATAAATATGAACATGCATTTGAGCACCAAACTCTACCGATATTTCAGTCATTATTATTATGATCTTTATCCCATATTTGCATTCTTTATACTGCATTTGTAACTTGTTTTCTTATGCAAAACTCACTAAAAATATTAAACAAGAAAAAGTCTTATTTTTTATTTTTTTTATCCACCCTGTCCCTAGAGGCTGCCATGTATCAGAGTTTTTTGCCGTATTACCAGGGACTTCCACATTTCCAAAGACCACGATACCAGAGACTGTAACGTTACAAGGATCCACCAAGAGCATGGCTGTCCTTTTCCCCATGTACCCTGCTACTCTGCGCCTGCTTTGTAAATTAGGCTGACTGATCCATTTCACATGACTGGCATTTAGATCTTATTTTCTTACATTTCTGGGTGCCTTAGGGGTTCCAATGGGAACTGGAAACAGGCATACAAGAAGCATTCAGACATGTAAGCAAATGAGTCCTTTGTGCAGGTCATGAGAAGAGGAGCACTTGGTTTGATCTAGGGTTGTCCCGATACTGATACCAGTATCGGTATCAGGACCGATACCGAGTATTTGCGGGAGTACTTGTACTCCCGCAAATACCCCCGATACCTAAATAGAATACTCCCCCCCCCCCCCCTGTCGCTGCCGCCGCATCGAAAGCCGCCGCATGGGTTAAACGGCGTGCGGGAACATCACAGCTTTCACTTGAATAGCTGTAGTGTTCCGCGCATATAGACACTCCCCCCTTGCTTGGGATTGGATGGGTGATCGTGATCTGTCCAATCCCGAGCAAGGGGGAGTGTCTATACGCGCGGGCAAAACAGCTATTCAAATGAATGCTGTGTTTTTCTCCATGCGGCGGCAAAGGTATGGGGGAAATGGCTGGAGTGACATGGCTTCATATGTGAAGGACATGGCTAGAGGGACATAGCTTAGGGGCATGGCAGCTTATGTGAGGGACATGGCTGGAGGGACATGGCTGGAGGGACATAGCTGCATATGTGGGGGACATGGCTGGGGGGGGACATGGCTGCATATGTGGGGGACATGGCTGCATTTGGGGACACATTTAAAAAAAAGTATCGGTATTCGGTATCCGCGACTACTTGAAAAAAAGTATCGGTACTTGTACTCGGTCCTAAAAAAGTGGTATCGGGACAACCCTAGTTTGATCCAGAGGCTGAAACTTGTCTATGTTGATGTAACAGAATTCTAGAATCACTGTTTGGATTAGCGATTTAAAACTTAAACAAATATGTATGGTATCTGATATTTAGGTAAAATATGGTGTGGTGTGGGGTTGTTCTTTGCTTTGTTTTTTTGTTGTTGTGTGTGGTGTGTTTTTATTTTTTTTGCTTTTTTTTGTAATTTTGGTCTAGATCTTCTTATTGATGGTTTTTCTTCAGGAAGTGATTTGAGATGAATGAGTACTTTTTAATGAGCAGTTTGAATCCTATTTGGAATCTGCTAATAACGGCAACATTTTATTGATCTGTAAACCAGAAAACCCTGAATAGGATCAGGCACCTAATACCTGTAATTATGGTGCATGTGTCTGTATTTTAGTCACTATAGTTAGTTGAGCACAAAGAAACTATAATCTCTACAGCTGTACTATAATCTTTGTTTTTCTGACATATTTTATCATGCAGTACAGCCTGTCTGGTTTGTCCACAGTTTGAAAGCGGAAACATGACACCAAGGTGTAATTAAAAAACCTATTCAACAACAAATTCTAGCTGGAAAATCGGTTTAGCCCAGGTTCGCATTGATGCGATTTGACATGCCAAATCGGAGGCTATTGCCGGCAATAGCACCATTTTAATTGGTGCGACATTGACTTTGCGCGCCACACCGATTCCCAAAAGTAGTTTCTGTACTACTTTTGGTGGCTTTAGGTGCGATTTTTCTATAGACCTCTGTGCAGGAACCCGCGCAGATGTCTCTGAAATCGCCCCCAAAGTTGGACTGACATGTGGATATTGTGGCAGCAGGCAGGTTAAATTCCCTGGTTGCATCCAGGATGCAATGTATACATGTCCTAGGTTTAGGTTTTATGCCAGTTTATACCTCTAGGAGGAGTGCTGGGAGGACTTGATGAGCCCAGCTGAATTAGGTGGGCTTGTTAGGTCCTCTACAAAAACTCCCAGCATGCAGAGAGATGTGCTGTGAGACAAAGCCTGTGTGGCTACTATTACCAAGACTCTAACAGCAGGGAGTTAGGGACTGGGGCAGCACTAGGCTGTACCGAGGGGTTAGTTAGGCACACTAAAAACCGCACCTTTTTGTTTTTCTCCTACCACCGTCTGCTTTGCCTACAGTTACATCTCTGTTAAAAAAAAAAAAAAAAACAGCACCTACAGTTTTTGTCTGAATCTCAGCCTTTCAACTAATGCTAAAAAGGGACTGTTGGGTCTCTGAACTGTGAAACCAGGGGAGTACACAATAATATGTAGCCCACCACAGTAATTTAGCACTGTATACCAACTCATTCTCTTTATACAGAGGGGTAAATTCACGAAAACTTGAGTGCTAAATTTGATGCAGCTGTGAATGGTAGCCAATCGGCTTCTAGCTTCAGCTTGTTCAATTAGTGATTGTGAAGTCTCATTTTATTTTTTTAAACAACAAATATGTTCTACTTACCTCCTCTGCAGTTGGTTTTGCACAGAGAAGCCCAGATCCTCTTCTTCTTGTGTCCCTCTTTGCTACTCCTGGCCCCTCCCTCCAATTGAGTGGCCCACACAGTCAGCAGCTCGCTATGGGGGCACTGGGGTTGAGTCACAGCTCCATGTGTCCATTTAGACATGGAGCCCTGGCCCCGCCTCCTCTCTCGCTTTTAAAGGCTGACTGACTTTGACAGCCACAGGAGCCAATGGCGCTACTGCTGTGTCTCAGCCAATCAGAAGGAGTGTCCCGGACAGCTTAGACATTCGTGGACTTAGCTGGAGATAGATGGTTCTTAGATAAGTAATTAGGGGGGTGCTGGGGAGGCTGCTACAGACAAGGTCTTCTGCAACACCTTTAAGATTTGACAAAAAAGCCTGGAAGCTGACTGGTTTCGATGCATAACTGCACCAGATTTTGCATGCTCCCCCTTTTAGTAAATCGACCCCAGACTGTCGGCTCTCTAGACTGCTCCAATACACCATGACAAATGGCTGCTGGGAACCCATGCTTTTAGGCCTCATGCACTCTGCACATTATAAACAAGCCAGTAGCATTAACTGTAGAAATCTGTAGCTAAAGAATTAGTTTTTATTTTGTAGCTGTAGCGTTTGACACTTTTTTAGCAAAAAGACCCGGACCATTATGCAGGTTAAGGACCTGGCCCTTTTTGCAATTCGGCACTGCGTCCCTTTAACTGACAATTGCGCGGTCGTGCAATGTAGCTCCCAAACAAAATTGGCGTCTTTTTTTTCCTACAATAGAGCTTTCTTTTGGTGGTATTTAATCACCTCTGCGTTTTTTTATTTTTTGCGCTATAAACAAAAAAAGAGCGACAATTTAAAAAAAAATATGTATTTTTTACTTTTTGCTATAATAAATATTCCCAAAAAATATATAAAAAAAACATTTTTTTTAGGCCAAAACTTATTCTTCTACATATTTTTGGTAAAACAAAATCGCAATAAGCATTTATTGATTGGCTTACGCAAAAGTTATACCGTTTACAATATAGGGGATAGTTTTATGTAATTTTTATTAATATATTTTTTATTTTTTTTACTAGTAATGGAGGTGATCAGCGATTTTTCTTTTATCGTGACTGCGACGACATAGCAGACATATCGGACACTTTTGGGACCATTGTAATTTTCACAGCGAAAAGTGCTATAAAAATGCACTGATTACTGTGAAAATGGCAGTGATGGGGTTAAGCACTAGGGGGTCACAGAGATTCGGACCGGGTCACGTTTGCGACCCACGGCTGGGCTTCTTAAAGGGGACGTACATGTTCGCCCTTGTGCCCAGACGTGCCATTCTGTCGATGTATATCGTCATGCGGCGGTCCTTAAGTGGTTAAAGTGGTTGTAAACCCTTTACAACCACTTAAGCCTACAGGTAAGCCTAAATTAAGGCTTACCTGTAGGTGCTTAAAATATCTCCCAGACCTGCACGGTCTAAGAGATATTTGCCCTTTCTAACTCGGGTCATGCCGTGAGTGACGTCACGCGACTCCGGCCACTCACAGAGCCGGAGATATACATGTAAAACCTATATAGGGAGATTTGTTTCATCCCTGTGTATCATCTGAGGCTGTTCTCTTCACTGGGTGTATGGAGGGTTTACATCCACTTTAAGATACTGGCCTTAAAGTAAAACATTTTTAATGACTTTCTACTAGTGTATGGCCAGTTCAGGACGTACATTTTTTTATTTCTGTATTCTTCCTTCTTTGAGAATCACTTATCACTGTTTGTCCAATAAACATATAAATAAACCTGTTCAGTCGTAGATAAAAACACAGATTCACGATCAAGTACAAATTGAAATGTTCCCACATATTTGCTAAACAGATGCACTCAATATGAGCATAGCCAAATCAAATACTGTACATAATCTGACTCACCAATGTATTACGATGTATTCACAAGAATGATTCATTAGTGCTGTATCTAAGTATGTGTCAATGGAAGCCCAAAGCTACACAGTCTGATTCCTTTGTGTGTGTCCATGCCAGCATGTCAATGGGATTCCTGGTAGAGGAGACGGCTCCGATCGTGTGGAGAGGCTTGATGGTTATGTCCGCAATAGAGCGGTTACTAAGGCAGGTGAGAATCAATGCTAATAAAGTTCTAAAGACCACCAGTTAAAGGTTTCACCGGCACAATAAAGTATTTACTGTATCATTTTTTCATTTTACAGGTAGACTGGGGGGAATTGGATTACCTGGTTATAGACATGCCACCTGGAACTGGAGATGTACAGCTGTCTATATCTCAGAACATCCCAATCTCTGGTATGAATCAGACAAAATGCTTGACTTCCCCCATCAATACAGTGTTGATGCGGGAATTCCTCCGCTGAGCCATGCTAATTATGCGGTAAGGGGGTGGGGGATGCAGTCCCCCGCCAGGAGAAGACTGTGATTATTAGTAATGGCTATACCAGCAACTAGCAGTAATCCCAAGTAAAATCCGAAGTTGATCAATTAACTTGGATACATTCAGCCTTCCCATACATGGTTCGAATCTCGACCGATTCCTGCTGAACTGGAGATTTCAGTGTCTCAGACACATTAGGAAGTGAGGCAAAATTTCTTTAAAGTCAGGGAAATCCTCTCTGACAGTTTTTACCATAATAAGTGTCCACATTGGAGAGGTTATTAAATGAAAAATATATTGCGCTAGTCCAAAGTAAAAATATAAAAATATGTGACATACAATAGTATTGTGTAAAATACGTGAAAACTAATAAAAGAGAGGGTGAAGGCAGCCAACACAACAATGGAAAATATTGTAAGTGAATATGTGAAAAAAGTGCAGCGCCAATTAAACCGAGGTATCCCACAGTAGGAATGCCCAACGAAAAATAAGTGATAATTCCAAATAAGGTAAAAACCGGTTATGTGAGAGTGTCAGTCCCCACCGGAAAAACTATTCAACATTGGAGAGGTACCCTCTTATTCCTGTTCCAGGAGAAAAAAATCATTTTCCACACTTTCAGTCCTGGGGACAATGGTTACTAGGGTTGTCCCGATGCCACTTTTTTAGGACCGATACTTTTTTTCATGTACTCGCCGATACCGAATACCGATACTCTTCTTTAAATGTCATGTGACAGTTTTCAAACCACAATACAGACTAAGGATATTTTCTTTAGAATTATGAAGAACTCTAACTCAAGACAATATAAAAATAATAAAAATGAATAAAAAGTAGTAAAAAAGAATTTTCACAGAACATGTTGATAAATACAAAAAAAGTATTCGGTCAGGCATCGGAAGCATTTGCGCGAGTACAAGTACTCCCGCAAATACTTGGTATCGGTATCGATGCTAGTATCGGTATCGGGACAACCCTAATGGTTACAAACACAAATGTCAATATACCCACAAATTAGTACATCTGATTGGTTGCAGTCCCTGTTCAGCTGACTTTTTACCATCTGGCTCATTGTTGTGCAGTTTGTTGAGTCAGGCGATGTTTCAACAGGACCAACCATTGCTTGAATTTTGGCTGATTCACAGGAATTGGCTTAAATTCGAGCGGTGTATGGCCAGCCTTACAGTGTCTTGAAAAAGTATTCATACCCCTTGACCTTTTTCACATTTTGTCATGTTACAACCAAAAAGATAAATGTATTTTATTGGGAAAAGTGGCACATAATTGTGAAGTGGACGGAAAATGATAAATGGTTTTTAAAATGTTTTACAAATATGTGAAAAGTGTGGCGTGCATTTGTGTTCAGTCAATACTTTGTAGAACTACCTTTTTCTGCAATTATAGAGGCAAGTCTTTTGTGGTATCTAACAGCTTCAAGAAGGCCAAGGAGCACACTAGAAAGGTCAGGGATAAAGTTGTGGAGATATTTTAAGCAGGGTTAGGTTTAGAAAAAAAAAAAAATCCAAAGCTTTGAACATCTCGCGGAGCACTGTTCAATCCTCCATTAAAAATGGAAAGAGTATGGCACAACTGCAAACCTACCAAGACATGGCCGTCCAGCTAAACTGGCAGGCCGGGCAAAGAGAGCATTAATCGGAGAAGCAGCCAAGAGGCCCATGGTAACTCTGGAGGAGCTGCAGAGATCCACAGCTCAGGTGGGAGAATCTGTCCACAGGACAACTATTAGGCCTCATTTCCACTGGCGTTTTTATAGCCACGTTTCTGAGCGTTTTTTTACAGCTTAAAAACGCCTGTCCATGTTATTCTATGGCATCATTCCCACATAGGCGTTTTTGAGCTGCAAATGGCCTAGGCGTTTTTGAGCTGTAAAAAAAACGCAGGAGCAGGGCGTTCTGAAGCTCCTAAAACACAACTGTAAAAACGCTCTACCTTAAAAAACGCGCTAAAACGCGCACCGCAGCGCTTTTGAGCTGCAGGGATTTCATAAAAAATCTCATATATATATATATATATATATATATATATATATATATATATATATCCTAGAGATTCAAAAAAACGCTAGCGTTAAACACGCAAAAAACGCGCATGCAAAAACGCGGTAAATTTCGCATTTTACGCGAATTTTTCCAGGCATACCTAGCTGTTTTACAGCTCACTTTTAAAACGCCAGTGGAAATGAAGCCTTAGTTGTGCACTCCACAAATCTTTCCTTTTATGGAAGAGTGGCAAGAAGAAAGCCATTGTTGAAAGAAAGCCATAAGAAGTCCCGTTTGCAGATTGTGAGAAGCCATGCTTGGGGGACACAACAAACGTGGACAAAGGTGCTCTGGTCAGAAGAGACCAACATTTTTGGCTTAAAAGCAAAACTCTGTGTGGCGAAAAACTAACGCTGCACATCACCCTGAACGCACCATCCCCACGAGATACAACTTGGTGGCAGGAACAGGTCAGAGTTGAAGGGAAAATGGATGGAGCCAAATACAGGGCAATTTTAGAAGAAAATCTTTTAGATTCTGCAAAAGACTTGAGACTGGGGTGGAGGTTTACCTTCCAGCAGGACACCGACCCTAAACATACAACCAGAGCTACAATAGAATGGTTTAGATTAAAGCATATTCATGTGTTAGAATGGCCCAGTCATAGCCCAGACCTAAACCCAATTAAGAATCTGTGACAAGTCTAAATTGCTGTTCAGACACTCTCCATTCAATCTGACAGAGCTTGAGCTATTTTGCAAAGAAGAATGGACAAAAATGTCACTCTCCAGATTTGCAAAGCTGGTAGAGACTTTTACAAAAAGACTTGCAGCTGTAATTGCAGCGAAATGTGTTTCTACAAAGTATTGGCTGAATAAAAATGCACACCACACTTTCACATATTTTATTTATAAAAAAAAAAACATTTATAATTTTCCTTCCACCTTACAATTATGTGCCACTTTGTTGGTCTATCACATAAAATCCCAATAAAATAAATTAAAAATGTTTGAATACTTTTTCAAGCCACTGTAATGCCGCGTACACACGATCACTTTTTGTGATGAAAAAAAATGACATTTTTAAAAATGTCATTTAAAATGATCGTGTGTGGGCAAAATGTCATTTTATGCCTTCTGAAAAAGGACAAAAAACAAATTCGAACATGCTTGAATTTTCTTATGTAATTTTTTAAAATGTCATTTTTTGTGTCATAAAAAATTATCGTGTGTGGGCAAAAATGATGTTTTAAACCCGCACATGCCCAGAAGCAAGTTAGGAGACGGGAGGTAATACTATCATTCATAATGGAGTAAGCACATTCATCACGCTGTGACAGACAAAAAAGCAGGAATCGTCTTTTACTAACAAGTAACCAGCTAAAAGCAGCCTCAAGGCAAATAGAACTTCCCCTTTAGAGTGCCATCACTTTGTTCATCATTTTCCAAAAATGATGGTGTGTAGACAACATCATTTTTAACCCCCTTAGCGGTATCCCCGAGCGTGACTCGGGGTGGATGCAAAAATGCAAAAATCGGTAACCCCGAGTCACGCTCGGGGTGAATATGCAGAGCCTGCAGCGCGCTGGCTTACCTTATATCCAGGCGGGGTACTGTACTTACCTTGTCCCTGGATCCAGCGATGCATCCACTCTGTGTGAGCGAGTGGCGTCCTCCATTCGACTCACACAGTGCCCGTGCGCCGCCGATCTCTGTTCCCTGCGGCGCACAGGGGCGGAGACCGGCGGCAAATTCAAAAAAGTAAAACACATTACATACAGTATACTGTAATCTTAAAAATTACAGTACTGTATGTAAAAAATACGCACCCCCCTTGTCCCTAGTGGTCTGCCCAGTGTCCTACATGTACTTTTATATAATAAAAACATTTTTTTTGTGCCTGCAAACTGTAGATTGCCCATAGCAACCAAAAGTGTCCCTTTATGTCAAAAGTGATTTTAGAGCAGCTGGAAAACAGCGATAATAAATTATAATCACTTGCAGAATTGAGCGATAGCGATTTGTGGGGAAATTCGTCATAAAAAAATAATAGTAATGCCAGCGACAATTCTGCAACTGAGCAAATTTCAGTGATATTGATTTGATTACATTAGTGAATAATTTTTATTATAATTACATTATCATTTGTTATAATTATTTATAGTTATTTATTATAATTTTATGATTTTGTGTTTCAAACTTTATCATACCAGAGATGTCTACTAGACTATTGTTTGGACAAATTTAAGTGTGTTATTCCTATGGCCTCGTACACACGATCAAATCTGTCTGCTGGAAACGGTCTGCTAGAACGTTTCAGCAGACAGATTTGATCGTGTGTACGGGCAAACAGACGGATTTGGCCACCCGACAGATTTCAAAGCATGCTTTGAAATCTGTCGGCTGGGAACCCGTCCGCCCGACATGTCTGCTGGTTAGTATGCTAACCAGCAGACATGTCTTCTCGCACACGTGCCAAATGATTTTGACGCATGCGCGGAAGTGTTTTACTTCCTGGTGCGGTGACGTGGCGGCGTCAACGTCACCGACACGTCAGCGCGCTGTCTGCTGGCAGGGATTTTGGTTTGCTCGTGTGTACACGCGAGCAAACCAAAATGCCAGCAGACAGATCTGTTCAAATCGGTCGGTCCAACCGATTTGAACAGACAGATTTGATAGTGTGTACGAGGCCTAAGACTTGCAGGCCTACAGTATAAAACGCAGAATTTCCATGCAAAATAATTGTACCGCTTTTGATGCGTAATTCCAGACAGAATCATACCGCCAGGGAGGTTAATGATGAAGTTAAAAAAAAAATCGTTTTTTTTTCATGAAGAAAAATGACATTTTTTTTCATCACAAAAAGTGATCGTGTGTACGGGGCATTAGTGATCACCAAGAACCACACGCAGATTACTAATGCTTGGTGTGGTGGCTGCATTTGTTTTAAATTTTTTCAAAAAAAAAATTTCCTCAATTTTCACCAGGTAACCCTGCAAGTAACACCTTTCTGTCCCTGTGTGGCTATGTCACTCCTCCTCTGTATCTATTATGGCAGCCATGGCTATCACCCTAGGCTGTCATCCTGGTATAGACTCAAAACGTGTCCATATCTCTTCATCTCTATTACATGGAGGATAGGAAAATTGGTAGTTTCAGATGATTACCTAGGATATTCTTCTGTGCAATTCAAGTGAGGTGACAAGGACACTGCACTTCTGGCAGGATCAACAGCTTTTGTTTTGTGTATTTGCTGTAAATGTTCTTAGCTTGAGAAGATAAGAAAACAAATGTAGCCACCACTTTTAAAAACGATAAGCTGCAATATATAGTCCTTTTTTGTTCTTGAGTTTTTAGTTCTCCTTTAAGAAAAAAAATTGACTACCCCTTTTTGATATCTTTAATGAGAGTACAAAAGGAAAGCAAGATTATCATGTTCAGTATGTGTTTTATTTTTTTATCTTCAAAAATTATGAACTGTCTTATAATGAAGCATTATCAGTGCTGCAATGACATGTAGAAGTTTTTAATGCAGCAGTAGTATGTGTTTAGTTTAATAGCTCGGTGTGTCTTTCCCTCCCCTGACCCGGCATGTTGGTCAGTACATGTTCTCAGCAAGAGGCAGTGGGAGCGGGATCTCATTCCAGGCAGTGAGTGGGAGCAAAGTAACTGAATGATTCATCTTCCCAGGGGCTGTGATAGTCTCCACTCCCCAGGACATTGCACTGCTGGATGCTCGCAGAGGGGCTGAAATGTTTAAGAAAGTCAATGTTCCTGTAAGTTCACTTTTTACTTCCTCATCACTACTTTTTGTATCAATCCTGTTGTTGTAACGTTGATAGATTTATGTAGACGGAGGGAATAAATCACACATCATACTTTTTTAGCTACTCCATTAAAATATTTTTTTGGGGGTAAAAGTAGGTAACTGAGTCACAGCAGAAAGGAACCTCAAAATTCGAATTATATTGATGCTCTTAACAATATAATTACAATTTTCACATTCCTTCCTGCTGAGTGATCTCTAATTTTTCTTGTTGCACTTGTGTTGCTTGGTAATATTCAATGTTTTGTTATACTACAAGGATAAATTAATTTTAAGAAGGCAAGAAAGATAATTGACCTTGTCAAAAAAAAAACACAGAGCTGCTTAACGCAAAGGTAAAATACACATCTGAACTGTCTTGTCTGCCAAAGGATTTGTAATTCTGTCTAGCTACTTCTGTGATTCATTCATCTCTGCCAGACAGCACAGCCAGGATGGTGACACCACTAGTCATACATTCTTAGATTTTTTTTTTCATTCAACCTTTGGGCTGTAGCATCTTGCACATTATTTATTGGAAAGACAAATCGCTAACCACTCACATGATGCGAGGTAAACACCAGGTATGTTGGAATTAGGGTGACCACGTGTCCCGGATTTTCCGGGCATATTCATTCCAGGACAATACAGTGTCCCGGAATGAAACTGACACAGCCACCCCCCCGACCAATCTGATGCCCCCAAAAAAGGCCACCACATTACCGCTTTAGTCACTGACAATACCTGTCCTGGCCTGGGAATGCCTGGAGCAGCACAATCCTGCCCCCCTGCTTGTGATTGGAGAAATAAATCTCGCCTCTTGTGTCCAATCACTGTGCTGTGATTCGTTACAGCACAAGCTGATTTTCTTTATCGTACATCACGGGACACAGAGCGCATAGCCATTACACTTGGGTTATATGGGTACCTTCAGGTGTGGACACTGGTGTAATCAATTTCACAGGAAGTTTCCTCCCTATATAACCCCCTCCCACTGGGAGTGCTTCAGTTTTTTCGCCAGTGTCTTAGGTGTTGGTCACGTCTAGCTGTCCCTCGGAGGTCTCAGGACCCAGGATAGCTAGCCGGATCCGTCCGAAGTGCTTCAAAGCCAAGGTGTACGGTACCCGGGCCCTGCTGGAGTGGGGTTTTGCCTATAATGCCTCTCCTTGGAGGGCTGGATTCTGGGCTCCAGTGCCTTAGTCTCTTCCAAGAACTAAACGCCACTGATGCCAGGATGCTATATAGGTCCAGGGGTGTGGGTTCCTTTAAACACAGGACCCCGGTCCCTGAAGGTCCAAGACAATACCCACGGAGATGGGGGAAGGCTGGGCCTCTTGCAGTTTGCAATACCCTGCAGCATGGAGCAGGTAAGAGGTAACCTGCGGGACTTGGTTCGACAGTAGGTATCCCCCTGGGGGTTCTGGGTTGGCTAATGGTATGCTTGTGCATCAGCCACTATCTCCACTATGTCTTTTGAGGCAGGATGGGATGTACTAATGTTTACCCAGATAACATGTAGATATATGTATGCTTGTTTAAGATATATATTTTGCTACTCCCCCCAGATTTGCCTGTTAGCATGGATACTGCAGCCCCCACGTACTATAAAGAGGGAATGCTGGTGAAACTCCTGTTTCTTAGGAAGCCTATGGGGACAGCTTCCTCTATGTGTGCACTACATTGAGAATTAGTGCTTACCTGGTGTCAGTTTGGGCTGCTGGCGTTGGTCCATGCTTCTCCTCTGCTCCCTGCTTCCTCCATGTTGATTTCAGCGTTGGGAGGGTGCGCGCGCGTGCGCGCACTTGCGCGCGCGTGCACGCCGTCTTTTATGGCGTCCTCGTGCATAGGGGGGCGGGCCGGCTGGTCTTTCCCTTCTGAGAGCAGTGGAGAAAGGACACAGAGCGTGCAGCTGAGCCATTTTTTTGGCATGCAGTGACACCTAGTGGCGGTTGGTGGATCTTCAGGTCTGGACTTAAAGTCCACTTTAACCAAGAAAAAAAAAAAAAAAAAAAGGTTTTTTTTTTTTTCTTAAAGGGACTCAGCCTTAGATCCGGCAGCATCCGAGTTTACCTTGGGCTCCAGCTAACGGGCATTGGTGTTGCAATACTCACAGGTTTTCCTCGGTATTGCCACATTCTAGAGCGTGGAAAAAAAAAAAAAAAAAAAAAATTTTTTTTTTTTTTCCATAGCCTGTTCTTATTTGTTCACTCCTAGCTACAACAGTCGGGTGTTGGCTACAGGGGTGTCTCAAGGTTGTGCAATGGCTCCCAAGGGATCAGGACCAGCTAATGCTGCAAAGGGTGCCAAAGAACAAGTCTCCATCGGGGTCAGAGGATTTGGGTCAGGATGGTCCCACCCTCGCTAGATAGGCCACTGAGTAGCATCTTACAGGAGCCATTGAGGGTGCTGGGGGCAGAGGCGGCCCCCAATCCACCTATTCCCGTTTACGTAACGGAAGAAATGCTAGCGACCACCCTGGGTGGGCTAGAGGAAAGGTTAACGGCTTTGATTGCCCGCTCTTTGCCAGGTGGCAAACGGGCTAGATCCCCGTCACCTAGATTGGTGTTTTCAGATGCGGGGTCTCCTCGCCGGAGGAACAGGACCCACAAGGGGATCAAGCGGACCAGAGTCCCGACGGGTCCACTCTAGAGAAATTTTTTCGGCTTCTCAAGCGGAGAGCCTGTGGATCCAGTCTCTGACAGATATTGTTCGCACTGCTTTTAAAAAACTTCCAGTGTCAGAACTATTAGCCCCTACAGTATCCTCATTAGGTTCTTTAAAGGCACCATTAACTTGGGTGTCTTTTCCAATTCACCCCCTTCTGGAGAGCGTGTTTTTTTCAGGATTGGGCTCGACCTGATAGGATCTTTTTCCCTCCTAAAAGGTTCACTATTTTCTATCCTATGGAAGAAAAATTTGCAAAGAAATGGGCACTCCCTACTGTGGACGCGGCCATTTCCTGCGTGAATAAATCCCTGACCTGTCCGGTTGGAAATGTCCAGATGTTCAGAGATCCGGCCGACAAAAAATTGGAGACCCTACTGAAGGCTTTGTTTACCACAGTAGGTGCCGTGGTTCAGCCAGCAGTGGCAGCCATTGGCGTTTGTCAGGCTTTAAAGAAACAGTTGTTAAAAGGACATGCCGGCTCAGCAGACTCGTGAATTAGCAGACCTCCCAAGGGCTCTCTGCTTTGCAATAGATGCTATTAAGGACTCCGTTCAACGTGCGTCCCGTCTATCTCTGCTGTTGGTTCATATGCGTCGTCTTTTGTGGCTAAAGAACTGATCAGCAGAGGCACCCTGCAAAAAACTTTTAGCAGGATTTCCCTTTCAGGGTGGAAGACTATTCGGTGAAGACCTAGATAAATATATCCAAACCATATCAAGTGGTAAAAGTTTTTCCTTACCGGTCAAGAAAAGACCGTGCGGGCCCGCGTTTAAGCGACGGGCCTTTTACTGGCTCGGCCCCTTCAGCTTCCCGTCAGTATCGACGGCCTCCCGGGCGTTCAACATTTAATAGCCGCCCACAGGGACAAGCCGCGGCAAACAAGAGGCCATGGTCTCGCAAGCCGGCTAAACCTGTCATCAAGTCAGATTCATGAAGGGGCGCCCCCACTTTCTTGGGTGGGCGGAAGACTTCGGTTTTTCTCCGAAGTGTGGAAAGCCAGAATTCCCGACTCTTGGGTTCGGTTCGTGGTAGCCACGGGCTACAAACTAGAGTTTCGAGAAGTCCCCCCTCCTCATTTTCGGGGGTCAAAGTCTTCCAAGCGGCCCATTAAAGAGGGCCTCTCTCGTAAAGGCATTGAATCGCCTCTGGCTCCAAGGAGTAATTGTAGAAGTACCAACCCAGGAATGGGGTCTGGGATTCTATTCCAACCTTTTTCATAAATACCCAATGGTGACGTCAGGCCTATCTTAGACCTCAAACGCCTAAATCGCTTTCTAAGATATAGACCTTTCGTATGGAATCCATACGTTCGGTGGCAGCCAGCCTACATCATGACGACTTTCTAGCATCTATAGA
Source organism: Rana kukunoris (assembly GCA_029574335.1). Lineage (NCBI taxonomy): Eukaryota > Metazoa > Chordata > Amphibia > Anura > Ranidae > Rana > Rana kukunoris. Next base: position 48,750,759 of record CM056059.1, on the reverse strand, counting down.
CATAAAGGATGCTTATCTGCACATGCCAATCTACCCGGCACATCACAAGTTTCTTCATTTTATGATAGATCAACGTCATTTCCAGTTCGTAGCCCTCCCTTTCGGGTTGGCAACAGCTCCGCGGGTATCCACAAAGGTGTTAGCCCCGGTGCTGGCCGTCCTAAGGACAGAAGGCATTTTGGTCCTGGTATACCTGGACGATCTCCTGCTTATCGACAGATCAGCTTCCAACCTCAATCATGCAGTAGTCCACACAGTTCGGCATCTAGAGGAGTTTGGGTGGATTTTGAACCAAGAAAAATCAAGGTTGCAACCCACAAAACAGTTAGAATTCTAGGCCTTCGGCTAGATACAGTCGGCCAGAGGATATTTTTTCCTCAAGCAAAAGTCAGGTCATTGACTCAAACAGTTTAAATAGTCTTAGGCAAGAAGAGGCCGACTATTCGCCTAGGCATACGACTGCTGGGGAAGAGGGTGGCCGCCTTCGAAGCAGTGCCCTATGCCCAGATCCATACCAGAGTTCTCCAGGCAGCCATTCTCTCTGCTTGAAACAAGTCCATGCAGGCACTAGACCGCCGGTTAGTTCTCTCAGGGGTCCGGTGCAGCCTGTTCTGGTGGCTGGTCCCTCAATATTTGTCAAAGGGGAAATCCTTTTGCCCCATCACATGGAAAATGTTAGGAAGACTGACCCAGCAGGGACAGTGATAGGAGGCAGAAAGACTGCTTCCCAGTAATATCCTACAGATCAGAGCTGCTCGGTTGGCCCTGGTCATCTGGACTCTCCCCCTTCAGGGTCTGCCAGTAAGGGTACAGTCCGACAATGCCACGGCGGTGGCATACATAAACCACCATGGGGGCACGAGGAGCCTAGTGGCTCAAAGGGAAGTAAACCTGATTTCTCATGGGCCGAAGCCCATGTACCCTGCATCTCGGCAGTGTTCATCCCAGGGATAGACAATTCTCAAGCAGATTTTGAATCTTCAACAGTTGCTCCCGGGGGATTGGTCTCTTCACCCCCAGGTATTCCAAGACATTTGCCAAGGATTCGGAGTTCCCGATGTAGACATCATGGCAACGAGAGTCAACAAGGAATTGGACAAATTCGTATCCTGAGCCAGGGATCCCTCGGCCTACGGTACCAATGCAATTGGTTTGCACCTTGCACCAGTTCTCTCGCCTGTATGCGTTCCCTCCACTGCAGATGATTCCCCGCCTTCTACGAAGGATCAGGGTGGAGCGCAGGCCTGTGATCCTGGTGGCCCCAGCCTGGCCCAGGAGGGCTGGGTACGCGTCCATCGTGAGGATGTCAGTAGGGGCACCGGGGGCCACTCCCCCCTGCGCCCAGACCTGTTATCTCAGGGCACGATATGCCACCCTGCTTCACAGCAGCTAGATTCGATGGCTTGGCGGCTGAATCCCTAATTCTTAAGGGCAGAGGCCTCTCAGCCCAGATCATATCTACGTTGATTCTGGCTAGGAAACCAGTCTCTAGAAATATCTATTAGAGTCTGGAGGACCTATGGGGAGTGATGCGAGTCTCAAAGAGGGCATCCTCCTAAGTTTTATCGACAGGATCTTGCGATTCCTCCAGGTTGGCGTTGATAAGGGATTAGCTCTTAGTACTCTAAAGGGGCAGGTGTCTGCCTTATCGATATGGTTTCAAAGGCCTTTGGCCGCGCATTCGCTTGTGAAAACCTTCTTGCAGGGGGTCTTGCATGTAAATCCCCCTATTAGAGCTCCCCGCTGCCCCTGGAATTTAAAACTCGTCTTGTCAGCTTTACAAAGACAACCGTTTGAACCTCTGACAGAAATCCCTCTTGTGCTGCTAACCCGAAAGTCGGTTTTCTTGGGAGCTATGGCTTCGGCCAGAAGGGTCTCCGAGCTGGCAGCCTTGTCTTGCAGGGAACCGTACCTGATTCGGCATAAGGTCAGAGTGGTTCTGCGGCCTCAACCTTCTTTCCTTCCTAAGGTCATATCCAGTTTTCACTTGAATCAGGACCTAGTCCTACCATCCTTCTTTCCTACTCCCCAGTCCAGAGAGGAAAGACTGCTTCATACTTTGGACGTGGTCCGAGCCATGAGGGTTTATCTCAGGGCTACAGAGAAGATTCGGAAAACAGATGTGCTTTTTGTTCTTCCGGATGGCCCCAAAAAGGGTCAGCCGGCTGCCAAGTCTTCCTTGGCTAGGTGGATTAAGCAGCTGATTTTTCAGGCCTATGGTCTGAAGCGCATTCCACCTCCCTTATCAGTTAAAGCCCATTCTACGAGGGCCATGAGTGCCTCTTGGGCGGCACACCATCAGATCTCTATGGCACAGGTTTGCAAAGCGGCAACCTGGTCTTCTGTACATACGTTTATTAAATTGTATAAGTTGGACGTCGCAAAAGCTACGGACGCAGTATTTGGGCAGGCGGTCCTACGGGCAGCAGTATAGAATCCTCTGGCCCGGTTCACGCCCCCTTGTTTTTCTGTTGGTGGAGCTATTTTTTCTCCTGATAATGTTTTTATTTGGCTATTCTTGGCCTTACGGTCTCCCTCCCTTCATAGAGCATTGCTTTAGGACATCCCAAGTGTAATGGCTATGCGCTCTGTGTCCCGTGATGTACGATAAAGAAAAAAGGATTTTTAATAAACAGCTTACCTGTAAAATCCTTTTCTTGAAGTACATCACGGGACACAGAGCTCCCACCCCTCTTTTGGGGAACATTGTGTAACCTCGGAGGAATTGCTTGCTACAAAACTGAAGCACTCCCAGTGGGAGGGGGTTATATAGGGAGGAAACTTCCTGTGAAATTGATTACACCAGTGTCCACACCTGAAGGTACCCATATAACCCAAGTGTAATGGCTATGCGCTCTGTGTCCCGTGATGTACTTCAAGAAAAGGATTTTACAGGTAAGCTGTTTATTAAAAATCCTTTTTTTGGGAAGGAGGGTGTCCCTGAATGGTAGTTTGTGAATGTGGTCACCCTAGTCGAAATGTTAAACATCCACAGTGCCAGCGTCTGTTGGGGTGATCTCCTCGCTCTCTACATGCTGTCCAGAGGAGGAGGAGGAGGAGGGCTGGATACTTAGAGCCAGAGAGACAAGGAAGCTAGACCTGTGCCAGGTCATGGGGCACAGCGTGACTCTGGATGGCATGCAGAGAGCGCAGATATCACCCCAACAGACGCCAGCGCTGTGGATGTTCCTCCACAATTCCGTCATGCCTTTGTATACCTTGCATCATGAGCATGGTTAGCGATTTGTCCTTCCAATAAATGTTGTGCAAAATGCTACACATTTAGAGGCGCCTGTACTTTCTTGTTTTTAGCCATTTAACCACTTCAGCCCTGAGCCTGTTTTTCAAACTTAGTGTTTACAAGTTAAAAACTAATTTTTTTTGCTAGAAAATTACTTGGAACACCCAAACATTAAATATTTTTTTCTAACACCCTGGAGAATAAAATGGCGGTCATTGCAATACTTTTTGTCACACTGTATTTGCGCAGAGGTCTTGCAAGCGCTTGGGAAAAAATCACCTTTTTTAATTAAAAAATAAGACAACAGTAAAGTTAGCCCAATGTGTTTTTATATTGTGAACGATAAGGTTGATACCCAACATGTCATGCTTTAAAATTGTGCCCGCTCGTGGAATGGCGTCAAACTTTTACCCTTAATAATCTCCATAGGCGACGTTTAAAAAATTCTACAGGTTGCATGTTTTGCGTTCGAGGAATTCTAGGGCTAGAAGTATTGCTCTCGCTCTAACGATCGTGGCGATACTTCACATGTGTGGTTTGAACACCGTTTTCATATGCGGGCGCTGCGCAAAATTTGGGTCACTTTTATTCCTATTATAGGAATGTAAACATCCCTTGTAATGGAAAAACAGCATGACAGGTTCTCTTAAATATGACCAAAAAGACCTCAGATCTCATATTTAGACTTAAATGCAATACAAAATAAAGAAAAATTGTCATTTGAAAAAATTACAAAAATAAAATTTCTCTTTAAAAGCTATGGGCGGAAGTGACGTTTTGACATCGCTTTCGCCCTGCTAGGGTATGGAGACGGGTGGGGGTCATCTTGCCCTCACTCGTATCCATACCTAGCCACGGATAGGACCCGATCATCTCCGCCGCTACGACGGCTCCGGTAAGCGGCGGAGGGCACGGGAAGGGGGGCCCCCTCTCCCGCTGCCGATGACCGTGATCTTGCGGCAAATCTGCTGAGACATATAGGTTACATATTCACAAGTTACGTATTCGATTCTAACTGTGCAAATACCGTGTGGCATAAAAACGACAACCATTTTCTTCCCTAGGGTGTCTGATATATAGAGATAGAAAGAAATATATATATATATATATATATATATATATATATATATATATATATATATATATATATATATATATATATTTCTATTACAAACAAGGAGCGCAATTAGTGCAAAATCGTAAATACGATCAAAGTGATATGTGTGACAAAAAAATAAATATTGGAAGTAAATTGAAGATATATATGACTAGATATCTACCATGTATACAAAAGTGCAAAAACTTTACAGTTGATGTAACACTGGAATGCTAGCTGTGCACCAAAAAGGACATTCACAAAATCCAAAATAGTATAAAAATAGAGAAAAAGTGCAGCGCAAACCATATAAAAAACAAAACAAGTGAAAACAAGTCCAACACAAATCGTGAGGGAAAGGGAAGAGATCCAACGATTAGATCATATAGAAGTCTTTACCACGTGAGAAGAATAGGGCACCAAAATTTAAGCGTGTCCCTCCACCAATGAGGGTGGCTACTCTCACCTTAAAACGAGACCACTGAATTAACAAATGGTCACTTGAGCATAAAAGAACCAGGGTGCGAGGCTGGAGGTGGAAGAACTTGAAAAGACATTTGACGATTTGAGCAAAAAGCATAAATTGGACCCCTTTGGTTTCCCAACTTCTAAATTGGACGCTGCCAGGACAGCTCTGAATCTTGCGCTTACGGTAAGAGCAGATGAGGCACTTAAATGGTCGGGAGCTAGATTTTATAGATTAAAAGATAAAATTGGTCCAATGTTGGCGCATAAACTATCCCCTAGACTAAGGCCGAGAGTCCTCCCTAAGATTAAACAAGCCAATGGCTTATTTACCTTGAACCCTCAGAAGGTGATGGATTCCTTCCAAAGCTTCTATTCAAAACTTTACGACTTTGAAACACTCTCCAATTCTAATAGCGTAGGAGAATTCCTAGATAGTTTGGACCTTCCCTCGCTGGCGGAAGTGCATAGAGAGAAAATGGAAGCTCCCATCTTGATTGAGGAAGTTTTGGAAGTGATCAAAATGTTAAAAACAGATAAAGCTCCAGGACCAGATGGTTTCTCTGCTCCTTACTACAAGACTTTCTCGGCTCTTCTATCTCCATACCTTACTCGTTTTTTTAACCATTTAACGAAGGGGAATCCTATAGATATTCAGCTGAATTCGGCATATATCTCTGTGATCCCTAAACCTGACAAGGATACCAGTCAAGTGGAAAACTATAGACCAATATCGTTGATTAACAATGACCTTAAAATCCTAACCAAAATAATAGCCAATAGACTAGCATCCTTCATTGGTCAGTATATACATAAGGATCAGGTGGGTTTCATTCCTGGTAGACAAGGCCCTGACCAAGTAAGGAGAGCGGTAGACATAATCTCCATATTGCAATCCGGTTGGATAGGAGATCAAAAACAAGAAGGGATGCTCTTATCATTGGACCTTCAAAAGGCCTTTGATTCGGTCTCCTGGCCATATATGTTTGAAGTTATGAGACGTTGGGGGTTTGGCTCAAGAGTCTTGGGCATATTATCTGCACTCTACTCTTCTCCTGAGGCTAAAATAAGACTGCAGGGACTATTTTCAGAATCTATTAAAATTAAAAGGGGAACCCGCCAGGGATGCCCATTGTCTCCTTTGATATTCGCAATTGTTATAGAATCTTTGGCAATAGCGATTCGGAATAACGCGAATATCAGAGGAGTTCAATGTACCCGTAAGGACCACAAATGTGCATTATTTGCGGATGACCTGCTACTATTTGTTACTTCCCCGATTTCCTCTATGTCCGAAATCTACTCTGTACTTGACAAATTCTCCAGGGCCTCTGGCCTTAAAGTCAATATGTCCAAATCTAGGGCCCTCAATGTCTCGCTTCCTGTAGATGTAGTTTCCTTACTACAAAAGAAATATGAATTTGGTTGGAATGGCTCATCTATCAAATACTTGGGTATTAATTTATCTTCGAAATTTAAGGATCTATTTACAGCCAACTACCCTCCTATGTATAAAAAACTTGAATCTGATTTAGGTGATTGGGATACACAGAATATAGGCTGGATTGGCAGGATAAACTCTGTCAAGATGACTCTTCTTCCTAGACTTCTATACCTCTTTCGTTCTCTCCCCATACCGATAAAAAGGAATCACTTGAAGGCTTTTCAGGGTAAGATTACCAAATTTGTATGGAAGAAAAAGAGCCCCCGTGTATCATCGCGTAGCCTCTTTAATCTCCCTAATCAGGGAGGTTTGGGACTCCCAAATTTGCTGTGGTACTACCAGGCAGCTAGACTGGCACAACTGTCAGATATATACCTCAAACAGGACCAACCTGATTGGGTTAGTCTGGAAGAACAGGCGTCCCCCACATGCTCATTGGAAAATCTTGTGTGGTCTATCCCCAAACGCAGACATTCTATTATGTCTCCGGCACTGTCACAGGCGTTGGTTCTGTGGGACTCGCTCAGGAGCAATCCCTCTTTAGTCTCTAAGAGTCTACCATTAACTGATATATTTCAGGTCCCGTCCTTTGCATCCAATGTGAACGTTGAATCCTTCCAGTGGTGGCGAGATAGGGGAGTATACCGCATTGGACGATTCTTCTCCCACTCAGGTCCTCTATCAGAACAATATTTTAGGGACAGTCTTGATCTTCCTCCTTCAGAGAAATCAAGATTTTCTCAAATCTACAGTTTTGTACAGAAACTCTGGACTGACAAGGCTGTAACTGGTAATTTTACGCCCTATGAACGAAAATGTGAACAGGCCCCAGTAAGGAAGGGTGGTATTTCTGTAATTTACAAATCCCTTGCGAACAATGTCAATAAATTACCCTATATGCTAGCTTGGGAGAAGGAAATTTAGGATGAGTGGGATTTGGAAGATTGGGGAGAAAACTTCCATAGATCTATAAAGGGTATCATCAACATGTCACTCATAGAGGCGAATGTCAAAATATTTACTAGATGGTATCTAGTTCCTCTAAGACTGGCATCCATATATCCTTCATCCTCACCTCTATGCTTCAGAGGATGCCAAGGTGTGGGCTCCATGATTCACACCTGGTGGGAATGCCCAAGAATACGAGGTTTTTGGAGTAAAGTGTTCCATATAATTAGACGGATTACAGGTTGTAATATACATCAGTCCCCGGCGATTGCCTTACTGAATGGATTCATACCACAAGTATCAAAGGTTACCAGAAGGCTGATATGGTTTATCCTAACAGGAGCTAGAATCACTATAGCTGCAGCCTGGAAGAAACAGGCGGTCTCAATCTTAAGTATGAAAAGAAAGATCACCTGGATAATGGAACAGGAAAGGAGAATTGGCTCAATGTTGGATAGACTTACTCAGTTTAACGCAATCTGGGAACCATGGATAAAGTACTTAGGGATCTCACACCCCATAAAGGGGTGATAACATAACTTACTGTAGGCTGATGTACACACCTGGCAGGTAGGATCTCTGTCTCTCTACCCTCTCACCCCTACCCTCTTTTTCGTTCCCTCTCTTTCTATCTTTCTCACATTCCTCTTTTCCTTCTCTTCTACTTTTCTTCTCTATGTTCTGGTTTTATGCTGTGCTATTGTTCAGGTTTTTTGTATAATCTGTTTTTGGGAAACGTTCTCCATATATATACACATGTTACGCCTCTATCATAGGGGTGGAGGAAGTTGAAGAGGGATTCTCCTCTCTTTTTCTCCCTCCCTCTCCCTCTCCCTCTCCCTTCATCGAACTTGTTATTTATTCTTTTAGTATTAGGTTCATTTAATCGGTCCAGATATCATACACTTCGTACCAGAGGTACTTGAGAAGTTTTAAGTTTATGAAATGAAGGTACATCACGAAGTGGACTTCACAAAACTGTAATATTTATAATAACTTGCTAAGGGGGCGGGATGGTTTGGGGGAATTACTCTACCTCCCCGGGCACAGAGTGATCCCATTGGGGGTGTTAGTGGGGGTGGAGGGTGCCCTTCGCATCTCATTTCTATATATGTTGGACCAATAAGGTTTTGATTTATCCCAACTGCTGTAGACTAGGGACCCTAGATGGATTGCTAGGAACTGCAGGATTTGGGGGAGGGTAGGGAGCTACCCCGGTTAGACTATATGGCTAATGGGCAGAATTTACTCCCTTGTTGAACCTGTTTTCCTTTCATCGCAGATAGAATGTTATTTAGGTATGGTTGAGAAATGACGTAGTGATGACTTCAGCAAACGATGTCTCAATATTTAAGGATATGTAACAAAATGTATTAATTTCCTGATATGTTCTTTAAATTGTACTGACTTTATTCAGAAAATAAACTTAAACTTGAATGAAAAAAAAAAAGAACCAGGGTGCAGGTGATGTTTCAAATCCTCCAATGTCAGTCTCAGCATATGAACCAGAACATAGGAAGGAAATAACAATCTAAGCGCCTCCGCTGGATAATTTCTTTAATTTAATAGATAATATACAGGCTACTCACATTTTAAAGGGTTCAAAAGGCATGTAACAATACTAGGGCCTCGCAGATTTTACAAGGTATGACACCGAGCAACGTGTGTAAAGCTCCTGGCCCCCGGACGCGTTGCGTGTAAGACAATTCTTCATTGGACAGCTTGGACCAATGGTGCTTTACCATTGGTCCAAGACTCCAAGCCATTCATTGAGCTTAGTGCCTTTGTCTGCTGCAAACAGTGTGTGCCAGCTTGTATTTAAACTGGCTGCGCCTGCGCAGTATGTAGCTTCTGAAAGGCTGTGCAAGAAGCCCTATATCTCCGGAACCACAGGTGGAGCCCCAACTTTTGACCAGTGATGGGGCAGGACTTCTGTAAGGATCTCTGTAACCCCAGATTGTCCATCTACAACCCGAGAAGCTCGATCGCCTGCCTCCCCTGACTGCACGTCCCTGTTTATAGTTGGACACATATCATAGACTGTGTTTGCAGAGACATTTACTGCCTCATATCACTAGGCACAGAACGATTTTCTTTTGCTAAAATTCACACCATACTGTGCAGATAGATAAATTCTCTGCTGCGACTACTAGCAGCGGCTGTCAGATTACCCAAACAGTGGCTGCCTCTGATTGAATTCAGCCACTGCTTGGCCAAAAATGTTCTGTACACTCCTTCAGTCTTTCAATCTAAGGATGTTGCACAGAAGGGGGGCTGACAGGGCCACCTATGGAGTGAATTTTAGCAAGGTCCTCAGTAACCAGCCAAAGTTCATAGTGTACAGCCAGCTTTAACTTTAAAGTGGCGCTAAAGGGATTATTACTCGCGTTTCCAACGGTCCCTTGTCGGCACCGACATCTCCTCTGGTGTACCAGTCTTTGGTGGCTCATGATGATGTCAGTCCTGTGTATGCTCAGGAGACCATCATTCCAGTGATCTTCCGATATGGCTCCTCCTATCGATATGGTTCCCCCCTTGACTGCGCAGGCGCAATCCAAGCTGATGGAAATCACGAACCTGATAAGCTGTTTTCAGGTGTAGCCGCCCCTCAGTTGTTATTGCAACAGGTCCAGGGTGACATGGAATTTGCTGTAAGCGGATCATGTTCGGAGATTTCCGTGGGCTTCGTATGCGCCTGTGCATTCAAGGGGGGGGAACGATATCGATAGGGGAACTAGCTTGGCAAGACGGCACAGGACTGCCCCGCCGCTGACAACAAGCAGGCAGGTAGGGGTAGAAGAGTGTATGTGTCTTCTGCAGCAAAACCTGCCCTACTTAGTTTTTGTTACAGAACTCCGGTTTCACTTTAAAGAATACAAGAAAGTCGCCTCCCTTTTTTCAGCCCTTCGATTGCAGAAAGAAGTGTCAATACATAAACTGCTTACTCTGCTTCTCGGCACAGCTGCTCCAGTCTTTCAGTTTTTAACTTCAGAATCCCCAGTCTCCTGTGTCAGTAATTTGGTCATCGGAGAATCTCTGCTTGTGATACAGGAAGGCTATTCCCACACACAGTCACTTCCCATTTCTTAGTATGTCTCGCATACAAAAATCTTGTTGTAAAAAATGTCAGTACTAAGAAGTTTCTCCCTGCCACAGGATATAAAACATGCCCCAGATGGGTAATTGTTGTTGACATAAGAAGCAAAGAGAGAAGAAGCAAATACCTTAGGCAGTACACACTCAGAAAACTTATAAGGTGCTTTTTGGATTTTGCCCGCATAATTAATATCAGTTGGACTCCATACTACCAAAAGAAACATTGCAGCTCTTCATTGATCAGTCTGCTTGTCAATGCGATCTCCAGCACTCCCTCTCTGAATACAGTGCTGAGCCAATGACCTGAACAGCATTGAATAATGACAATATATCCCAGAGCATACATTTACATGAATACAGACTATCATTATACCTTCTTGTTGGATCAATCCTCTGTTTTGGAGCATGAGTGCTGGAGATAATAAATAGTACAATGGTCCCAGGAAGGTAGGGTGACCACATTTCCAAACTACCATTCAGGGACACTCCCCCTTCCCAAAAAACAGCTTGTGCTGTAACGAATCACAGCACAGTGATTGGACACAAAAGGCGGGATTTATGATTTCTCCAATCACAAGCAGGGGGCAGGGATTGTGCTCCTCCAGGCATTCCCAGCCATGACAAGTACATGACACTGTATTGACGGCACAAGTTTTGAGACTATCCCAGAATATCGGGGACAGTTGGCTTCTAGCAGTCTCAAATACTGTGCCCCACCATTTCTATATCATAGGGTGACCACATTTACAAACTACCATTCAGGAACACTCTCCCTTCCTAAAAATTAGCTTGTGCTACAACGAATCACAGCACAGTGATTGGACACAAGAGGCGGGATATATGATTTCTCCAATCACAAGCAGAGGGTGGGGGTTGGGCTCCCCCAGGAATTCCCGGCCAGGACAAGTACTGTCAGTGAGTAAAGCAGTGATGTGGCGGCCTTTTTTGGGGGGGACATCAGATTGGCCCGGGGGGGGGGGGGTGGCTGTGCCAGTTTCATTCCGGGACACTGTATTGTCCTGGAATAAATGTGCTCTGGACAGACCTGCAAAATGCGGGACTGTCCCGGGCAATCCGGGACACGTGGTCACCCTACAGGAAGGTTGTGCAGTTAAAAGCAGCATTTCATAAACCCCGATGTTTTGGATACTTAATTCATAAAGACTGCAAAGTGGGAAATGTAAAAATGTGTTTGCAAACAAATTGCCATCTTGATACCCGCTTGCTCTACAGGTATTACTGTATTGATCGCTTTCTCTGGTTTGTATGCATTTGAAGTGGTGATAACTTGGTAGTCACTCCTGGGTTTTGGTGGAGTTATTATAGTACTTTATTTTATTTTTTATTTCAAACAAACCTTATTGGTAATATATGCAATATATAGTGCAACAACATTACAGTCATACATGGAATGGGTCTCGGGAAAAAAATCACATGAGAAACAATGAAGGTACACTGGGGTAATTGTCACAACCCCAAAATGTAACAGAACATGGCTGTAGGTTGCCAGGATGGATAAGCAAGGCCAAAAAGAGCTGTACATAATAGATGTTAGAATACACACATTCAACATAGGGATGCATCATCTTCGTATAATGTTGAATAGAACCCAGGGCATGAGAGACAAACATGGGAAAACAGAAGTGGACCCGCATATGCAAATCCCTGTGTTTTTTTTCCCCCCGCAGTTTTCCTATGGGAAACACTGGGAGGGAGCATACACACGGCCAGTTTTCCCGACCAAAGTTCTCCTGGCAGTTTTCCTGTTGGAAAAACCGTTACTGTGTACAGGGGAAAAGGGACCGTGCCGCTTCCCGGTTTTCCCGGCGGTCTTTTGACTGTCAGGAAAACTGATCGTGTGTACTAGGCATCAATTCTAGTGGTGGCCTGTTCCTAGCTGTAGGTGGTAGTTGCGTCCACCTGTAGGAGTGGATAATACTTTGGTTTAGTGGTGATCAGTCTCTAGTTGTAATGATGCAGACTTCCTGGCTGTAGAAGTTATTAGTTTCACGGTCCAGTGGTGGTCAACCCCTAGCTGTAGTGGTGAATTCTTCCTGGTTGTAGAATTGATGGAGTCTGGGGTCTAGTGGTGGTCAGTTGCTAGCTATAATATATAAACAAGAGTCCACTATTTATAGGGCATTCTTGAATATATAAATTAAAGTTATGCTTTTGTCTCCTGACAGGTGCTAGGTCTTGTGCAGAACATGAGTGTTTTTCGATGTCCTAATTGTAATCACGAAACCCATATCTTTGGAGAAGATGGGGCACGACAACTTGCAGCTTCCATGGGACTGGATATTCTAGGTAGGGGTACTGTTGATGTGATAATCTATTATTGCTCATTTTAAATGCAGAAGATAGTTGGGTAATTCTTAACCACTTAAGACCTGGACCCTTATGCAGGTTAAGGACCTTGCCCCTTTTTGCGATTCCGCACTGCGTCGCTTTAACTGACAATTGCGCAGTCGTGCGACGTGCCTCCCAAATAAAATTGGTGTTCTTTTTTTTCTTCCCACAAATAGAGCTTTCTTTTGGTGGTATTTGATCACCTCCTGTGGTTTTTATTTTTTGCACTATAAACAAAAATAGAGCGATAATTTAGAAAAAAATTCAATATTTTTTACTTTTTGCTATAATAAATATCCCCCAAAAATATATATATATAAAAAAAACGTTGTTTTCCCTCAGTTTAGGCCAATACGTATTCTTCTACTTATTTGTGTTAAAAAAAAAAATCGCAATAAGCGTCTATTGATTGGTTTGCGCAAAAGTTATTGCGTTTACAAAATAGTGTATCGTTTTATGGCATTTTTTATTAATAATTTTTTTTTACTAGTAATGGTGGCGATTTTTTCCGTGACTGCGACATTATGGCGAACACATCGGACACTTATGACACATTTTTGGGACCATTGTCCTTTTCACAGTGAAAGGTGCTATAAAAATGCAATGGTTACTGTGAAAATTACAATGGCAGTGAAGGGGTTAACCACTAGGGGGCGCTAAGGGGTTAAGTGTGCCCTAAGGGAGTGATTCTTACTGTATGGGGGCGTGGCTGTAGGAGTTACGTCACTGATCGTCGTTCCCTATAACAGGGAACTGACGATCGATGAAACTGCCACACAGAAGAACGGGGAAGGTGTGTTTACACACACCTCTCCCCGTTATTCAGCTCCTGTGACCCGATCCCGCGGTCTTGGAACTTCGGACCGGGTCACGTGCGACACATGGCTGGGCTCTTAAAGACGACGTACAGGTACGTCCCTGTGCCCAGCTGTGCCATTCTGCCGACGTATATGTGCAGGAGGCGGTCCTTAAGTGGTTAAAATGTAAAATTCTTGCCTGTAGCTTTTCTGACTGCACTCTTTAAAGCATGCCTGGCCTTAAATATGCCTTTAAAAGAGAAGGTAATTTAGGAAAAAATAAATAAATATTTTAGCAGGAGAATGTGCATGGCTGAGCCTCGCACAACCGTGACACAAGGTCATCTAGTTCAACCAATAAGATGTATATAAACCAAATACAAAAATTAAAATGTGGTGACTGCATTCCTGTTTAGATTTTTGTTCACCTGGTGATCAATAACACACTTCCCATCTTAGGACAGCATCATTGTTAATTGGGGGAGGGAAGTTTTAGATGCACTAGCAGATTTAGTTGGACTTGATTATCACAGTAAAGCAAAATTCCCCAATTTTTTTGAACAATTATGACCATTTTTTTCTTTTTGAGGTGAAGGTATTAAATAAATAAAAGCATTATAAGCACCCTTGTCAGTGTTGCGTGATTTTTCCCTACCCTCTTACTGACACTTTAGCTGAGCAGCTTGGCCTGTCAAAGGAAAGAGACTTACTGGCCAGATTATCAGGTAAAAAGAAAGGAAACAAAAGCCTAAAAAAGTAAGCAAATGCAGGCACCACACCTAATGCCTCGTACACATGTGCGGAATTTCCGACTGGAACTTTTCCTGTCGGAAATCCAGCTGGGATTGCACGGTCAGTCTTTCCCCTACACACGGCCGGTTTCCCGAACAGGAAAACTGTGATGGAACTTTGGTTGGGAATCCCGGCCGTGTGTATGCTCGATCGCAGTTTTTACCATAGGGAAAACTACCAAAAGCAGTTTTTTTTTCCTGCAGTTTTTCCATCAGAAAAACTGCAAGGAGCATACACACGGCCGGGATTCCCGGCCAAAAGCTCTCCTCGCAGTTTTCCCATCGGGAAAACCGGCCATGTGTACGAAGCATAAGAATTAGTAAGCTGCAATACATTACCCCGGTGTTGCTAAATGCAGCAAAGGGCCTAATTCCAAAAAATTGGCTACACCCACAGAGGCCAACTATAAAAGAATGGATCCATCGAGTCGATTAAATATCAGAAATGAAATATCTGAGGCGAGTTGACCAGGGTGAAGAGATAAGAAGTAAAACCGTTTGGGAGCAATTGAGAGCATTTAAAACGTCAAGAAAATTTGCACAGGCAATGATAGATTTAGATAGGTAATAATAGAGAAACTAAATCCAAAAGGTGATCGACAGAACCGAAGGTTAGGGGGGGGTGGGAGGGAGAAGGGGGGTAAAGAGGAAGGGGGAAAAAAAAGAAAGAGAGAAAAGGGGAAATCCATTTAAGAGTGTTTTTCTTTGCTTTCCCTAACGCATTGAAAAAAAGAAAAAAATAATAATAAAGGAAAATAAAATAAAGAAAAAAATAAATAATATAAAAAAATAATAAAATAAATAAATAAAAGCAAAAGGAAAACCACCCGTGATGCGAGACCACAGAAGAAATGCGAAGGGCGGAATTTCCGTGAGCATGTCTTGCTGTGCCATCTACGGGTTGAGTCTGATGTGGGGGAAAAAAAAAGCTGCAATACATTACAATTTTTTTTTTTTTTTTTTTTTGTTCTCTAATTCTAAGCTTTCCTTTCTGTCCCCTGACCAAAGGCAAATTAGGTTTCTGTCAGCCCTAGTATCACATTTTTTTTTGGTTTAGAATACACATAAGAGGTTTATGAAGACAGATTCCTTAACTGGCCTGGACCTGCCCTTATCACAGTAGGTGTTAAAATCAGTAACTTAAGTCGTGGACTCCCATAGGCACTTTGATGAAGCTAAAAAATATTTTGTGTATTTTCTTAAAGCCTTTGCAGACAGGCTTCACATATCAAAAAAATAGAGAAAAGGGGGAAACCGCTAGACCGATCACAATTATTGGTAGTTGGGATTTGAAATGTATACATTAACAAAATGCTTAGAAAATTATTTTAAGTAAAAAAAAAAAATGTAATTAAAAACGTATGGCACATAGGGAAATAACAGAATATTGCTGCTTTACAATGAAGCCCCGTGCACACGGCCGAGGTTCTCGCTGGGAGCCGCATTCTGCCGAGAACCTCGGCCGTGTGTACACTCTCAGCGAGCCCCGCCTGTCGGGAAACCCGTCGAGCAAGTAGAGAACAGGTTCTCTATTTGCTCGACGGCCCGTCGGGATGAATGGCTGGTTGCCTTTCCCGACGGGCGGGTCGCCGATTCTGACGGCCGGCAGAGAACCTCGAAGGGGCGGAACGATGTGTTCCACCCGACGTGGTTCTCTGCTGTGTGTACTGGGCCTGACTTGCATTGATTGACCTATGTTTATTTTTGCTTAGGTGACATCCCTCTGCACATTAGCATTCGAGAAACCTGTGACATGGGAAAGCCAATAGTGGTATCTGCTCCCGAGAGCGGCGAGGTACGCGCTTATGCAAAATTGTAATTGTATATTGTTGTACTGGTAAAAGCATCTCAAGAATGTGTAAGGCGCTTCTTAATGCTGAACTCTGGGAAATGTAAAAAGCTACCCTTGCATTGGTCTCCCACTGCACGGCAAGGGTTCAGTCTTACCATTGGGTACCATTTTTTTAAATGCACTTTTACTTTATTGCTGCTCCCGCAGGCTTTCTCCTCTCCATGCGACCGGTCTCTTTGTCGCTCCACCAGCTGGTAGCACTCTGATGTCATCACGTCCAATGAAGGACCAACAGTCCTGCATTGTAAGGGCCCTTTCACACGGGTGAACGAACAGTCCGTTTTTTACAAGTCCGTTTACGGACTTGTAATGCTTCCCTATGGGATTGCAGACGTTGGCGTATTGAGCATCCACTAATGTCCGTAAACGTCCGCCTCCGCAAATATCCACTTTTTCAGAAAACCCTATTTTTCTCCAGTCTTGCGGAACGGATCGGATGAATACGGACACACGGTCCGTATTCATCCGATTCCCCATAAGGGGAGAGCGGAGGAAAGACAGGGCGGTCCCTGCACAGTGTGCGGGGACCGCCCTGTCCGCCGACAGCTCAGGGGGGATTTACGGAGGGATCCCCGCTGAGCAGACGGACACACACGGGGCGAATCAATATGGATCCGCTCCGTGTGAAAGAGCCCTAAGTGAGGACATAGAGTCCCAACCCACAGCCCGGAATGTCAGAGGGAGAAGGAGGGTGCTGGCTCCTAGAAGGGAAATGGTTAAAGCGGAGTTCCACCCTAAAAATTAACTTTTTATGAACAGCTTGCCTTTAAAAGTAAAAATAAATAAAAAATCTTAATTTTTTTTTTTTTTTTTACTCACTTCTATATGGCTTTTACTAGACAGATTTAATAATCTGCCTAGTTCCTAGTCCTAGGTGGTAGAACTTCCTGTCCTAAAACCCCATTGCCTCCTGGGAAATTACAACACTCATTTCCCAGAAGTCTCTGGGCATTACTGGGCCTAAAAATCCCAGCATGAACCTCTCTCGGAAAATCCAGGAAGAAACATGAACTGGGCTTCATAATGCCTGCGGCTATGATGGAAACGGCCAGACGATCCCTGAGATGATATCGGGTACGTTTTTGCAACTGTTTATGTACCGATCGTGCTTTATTATTATGTTTTAATGAATATTCATAATAATGTAATTGAGATTGCAAAAAATAAATAATTACATTTTATGCCCGGAACCCTGCTTTTTTTTATTTTTTATGGTACCCTAGGGGGGGAAAAAAAGCATTTATCCCTTGGCAGTGTAGAGGGAGCCACACTGCAAGGATAGATATTTTTAAATGTCCCCGAAATTCAGCTTTAAAAAAAACAGCAGAACTGAGGACACAGTGCAGCAATGTTTTATGTGACAGCTGCTGAGGAGCAAGGTGGGGCCGTGGGGTCTCAATGTACACTGCCTGTCGTGCCCCCTGAGCTGTCACTCGGAACTCTGTCTCAGTTTCTCAATATTGGATAGCCATGTGAGTGGGCGGTTCTAGCTATTTGACAATACAGATCTTGCAACAGCTGGAATGCCACAATTGTCCACCTTTGCACTGGGGGGGGGGTTAGGTTTAACAAACTTTATTTTTTCTTTTAGTGATGGATTTCCTTTAAAAGTGGTTGTAAAGCACTTTAACCTACAGGTAAGCTTAGATTAAGACTTACCTGTAGGTGCAACAAACTTTTACCAAACCTAAAAGGTTTAGGAGATATTTGCAGAAAATACTGGCACAGATGTCTACGTAGACATCAGGCGCAATCGTACTGAGCGTGCCGCTTCTAGCGGCGATCATGCAGTTAGTGGCAGCACCCGCATGCATGCGTGGATGTGACGTCATCTCTGCTCCGGCCAGCCACAGCGCCGGAGCAGCGGTACCCGGAATTCACTCCGGTATCATGGCGGCGGTGGAGGAGGTCACCCAGGACCGCTGCGGGGGGTTTCGTTCTCAGGTAAGTACTACATAATGAGCTAGTATGCTATGCATACTAGCTCATTATGCCTTTGCCTTGCAGGGTGTTTTTTTTTTAGAGAGAGGGTTTACTTCCTCTTTAAAGACTTGAGCCCCATACACACGGGCCAAATATCGGGTGGTATCTGCTGGTTCAATAGAAACCTGTCAACATTCGACTCATGTGTATGGCAGCTTTTCCAACAGATGTCAACAGATTGTCTGGCTTCTGTGTGAGGGGCATGACTGAAAAAAGGTCTGCCAATCAGCATCTGATGGGTGCTCTCTGCCAATGGCAGAGAGTGCTGACTGGTGTGCTCTGGTGGCAAAGGGGGAGGAGGGGCAGTCCCCGTCAGGACATAATTGCTCAGCAGGGAGATCGCAGTACTAACATTGGATTTTTAAGACAGGATCTCCTCCTGAGCTATTTTTTTTTTTCTTACCTTCAGCCTGTTGGTTTTGAACGAAAAAAAAGCTGATTGTCTGTACTAGGCTTGGCTCCATCTTTTCTGAGCATGTTTCATGTTAAACCCATGTTTAGGGTGTAGGATGAAGGATAGTCTGTGTCTGCAGGCCTCCCCACAAACTGCCATTCCCTCATGCAGAAGCTAGGGGGTGCATCTCCTTGTTGGCTTCTGTCAAATTCTAAATTGCGGACAGCATAGCACTTTAATTCTATTGATGCTTTCTCTACCGACTACCACTTTAACTAAGGCCAGGTTCACACCTATGCATTTTTTGTGCATTTTTAGTTTTTCAAAAACGCACTACAGTCTATTTAACATAATTTTACTATGGATGTAGTTTACATCTGTGCATGTTATGGAAAGGGCCAGGGACTTTTTTCTGTTTTTTTTTATTTATTTTTTTGGTTCCATAGACTTCAATGGATCAAAAAATGTGTATTGAAAAATGCAAAATGCACCTGGAATATGCAAACTGCAACCTGCATAGGTGTGAACCAGGCCCAGAGAGTCAGCAGGAGCCAGAGCATTTCACCCACGATCTACTGATTGCAGCTGCAGTTCTTTCCAAGCTCTAATGCCGCGTACACATGGTCGTTTTTTGTGATGAAATAAAACGACCTTTTAAAAAACGTCATTTAAAATGATCGTGTGTGGGCAAAACGTTGTTTTACGTCTTCTGAAAAACGACCAAAAAAAAATTCGAACATGCTGCAATTTTTTATGTCGTTTTTCAGAATGTCGTTTTCTGTGTAATAAAAAAATGATCGTGTGTGGGCAAAACAACGTTTTAAAACAAAGTTTTTAAACCCGCACATGCTCAGAAGCAAGTTATGAGACGAGAGCTTCAATGGAACAGAGTGCCGTCGAACGTGGTGTACGTAACCGCGCTATGCAAAAGCATTTTCAGAAAACGATGGTGTGTAGGCAATGTCGTTTTTTTTAAAATGAAGTTTGAAAAACGTTGCTTTGTTTCGTGAGAGAAATTAAAAATTTACATCCCAAAAAGTGATCGTGTGTACGCGGCATAAGGCTGGATTCGCACCTATGCATTTTTAGTGCTTTTGCCCTATAGTCCATTTAACATTGTTTTCTATGGGAATCTGCAAAAAGCACTAAAAATGCATAGGTGTGAATCCAGCCTAATGCAGAAAAAAATTATAAATATACTTGTAACAGATGCAGCAATGCTTATTAATGAGGAATGTTTATCTGCCCAAATAAAACCCCAGTGTCAAAGTAGCCAAGATAAGTTTCTGAATCCAAAAGTGAATATATCTTGCAGTGCATGCATTTGAATATATTGATTAGATACTACAGCTGAGGGTAGCACTATTGGGGAATGTAGATTGTAACGGAATGGCCCGTGACAGACTGAGATATTCCTATGTCCACTAGGGCCATAGGGTGACAAAGAATCATAATTCATTCATTACAGAAGATGGGACATTAATAATAATTCATGTTGGCAGGATGTCTTCAAATATCAAAAGCTGTTAGCTATGCAATCTGGGCACACATGCTTTTGAAAGGTGTTAATTCAGGTCTACAAGACCAGAGTGAGTCATACCTTTGTATAATATGCTATTGAAATATCTTAAGGTGTTGGCTATTCACTGTAAAGACATTCCGTTGAAGGTGTTGATTGCACCCACTCTCACAAGACTCTGCCATTGTGTGATAAAGCTGTCTAGAGAACGTATTCAACTAGATGTCTGTGTTACTATTCAAGGTTAATTGAACCCTATTGAAGATACGGTGCCGACAAGTCTACATGGTTGGCTTACCTGAATGCCTTTTAGAGTGTGATTGAAGCCCCCCATGGTGTGAAGGGGGGTGGAGACTACATTGTCCTGTGACTAACTGCATTATGCTTGAGACTGTATAAGAAGCTGAGAAAAATACCAATAAATTGTCATATCTTTGGAAGCAAGAACGGAGCTCTGTCTCGTCTTATTCTGGGAAAGGATATGGATCGTGTATGCAATATTGTCGGAGTGTGTCAGATAAGCTTGTCGTGGTTGGATGGAAAGTCTTAAGCGGTGGTGACCGTTACATAGATATTTATTGTATACTCCCCTTAATTTCTTATCTCATTATCCTTTATTTATCTAGGCCAAAGCATATTTGAGTATTGCTAAAGAAATAATGAAGAGAATTTCCTAAGATGGTGAAGCCAAATAGAGAGCAAGATAAGAAAACTTTCATGCCAATTCTGCAGAACAGAAGTGGCTGATGAGCATATACTGGCGATTTGCCTGTATAGTGGAATGGACAGCGTACAGAAAACTTCAGATGAGGATACCGGGTTGTTTCAGATGTTCAGTTGCTGTGGTGGTAGCACCTTCCTAAGATGACAAATGTTATTTTGTACAGATGTCTTATAGGACATTTGCAACTGTAGTTTAAAGTGGTTGTAAACCTCAGACATGAAATATGAACAAAGCATATTTGTCTATAGCAGGGGTAGGCAACCTCTGCCCTCCAGCTGTGGTGAAACTTCAAATCCCCTCATGCCTCTGCCTCTAGGAGTCATGCCTGTGATTGCCAGAGTCTTGCAGTATCTCATGGGAATTATAGTTTTACCACAGCTGGAGGGCTGGGTTGCCTACCCCTGGTCTATGGTGTGTACTTGTCTCATTTAAAGTGTTTATTACCCTATAAAATTTGGATCCTGTTCCCTCAAAGCATGTTATACAGCACAGTGCTTGTGCTGTGTAATTGAGCCCCTTCTATCACCTAATATACCTGGCTGATCCTGCCTGGTTCTGCCCTCCCCCCTGACCATGGTATATCATGGCTGCTGAGCCCTGACACCATGGTCAGTTTATGTGCCTCTGTCATCCGCAGCTCTCCTCTCTGCTCTCTCCATCCACTCCTCCTTCCCCTCCCTGCCTGTCAGCTTGGTCCACTCCACGATCCTTTCCTCCTGCTGCTTTCATAATAAAACAACCTTTCATCAATCCCCTCTGCTATGTTAAACATTGTCTCCAGTGTATTTTTTTTTTCTTTTTAAATGCCGCCGTGTATCTGCTTTCAGAGCGCCAATTGGCGCTCGTGTGACCGGCCGCCTCACTTCTCTCCTCCTCCTCCTGACTGACGTCAGTGAGGGTTTTGCAGCCCTGCCCATTGGAACTGTCAGCTCGAGAGAGGAGAGGCGGCCGGTCATATGAGCATTGATCGGCGATATAAAATAAGGTACACAGCGTACACCGGGGAAAAATGGTGACAGAGTTTGGAGCTACAGCAGATTGACAGCATTCGCTTTGTTCCTGTGAGCTGTGTGTGTGGGGGGGGGGGTCTCTTCCATCCAATCAGTTCTAAGACCTCTCCTCACTAAGCTCTGCAGAGTGTAACTTCAGCTTTTCGCCCTCTTTTTTTCTGATCTGAAGCTTATAAATTCAGCACTTTGAACGGATGTAAAGAGGAGAAGACTCCAAATATAGATTTTTGTAGGAAGATTTGTTTAATCTATGTGTCTCACCTGCGAGTAGTCCCTTCTCTGGGTATATGTAAGGGTTTACAACCACTTTAACATTAGTTAAAAAACATTAGTTAAAAAATGTATTTATACAGTGCCTTAAAACTTTCCACATTTTGTTATGTTAAAACCAAAAACGTAAATGTATTTTATGTGATAGTCCAACACAAAGTGGCACTGTAAAGTGGAAGTAAAATGATAAATGTTGTTTTTAAGTTTTTTTAAATACTTTGTAGACTTTTGCTGCAATTACAGTTTTAAATCTTTTTGGGTATGTCTCTACCAGCTTTGCACATCTAGAGAGTGAAATTTTGCCCATTCTTCTGTGCAAAATAGCTCAAGCTCTGTCAGATTGGATGGTAATTTTCAAGTTTTGTCAGATTCTCAATTGGATTTAGATTTGGACTTAGAATGGCCCAGTCAAACACATAAATATGCATTGAGCTATACCATTTCATTGTAGCTCTGGCTGTAGGTTTAGGGTCGTTGTCTTGCTGGAACGTCAACCTCCGTCCCAGTCTCAAGTCTTTTGCTGACGCTAACAGGTTTTCTTCTAAAATGTCCCTGTATTTGGCTCCATCCATCTTCCCAAAAAAACAGTCACTGCCCCTACCTATAACCGGTCTTTACAGCAAGGAGCGAACGCATGTCAAAAAACACACAGAATTTCCAAGCTCAACATACCAACCAATCGGCAACCAACCAAATTCACCTGTCTAACTGAGTTAAAAACAGGGGTTTAGTTGCACGCATTTGCAAATACATGCGTAAGCTGCAGGCCCCGTCAAGGTTCCCTGTGTACTGCAGATTCTAACGCTGAAATTTAAAGAGTCTCCTCAGTGGAAGCACATGTATGATGATGGATAGATAAAGGGCAGATGACTGGAGGGAGCCCAACCCTCGTTAAAGGAGCAGGATCACACTAAACACCCAGCACATTGCACAATGGCAGAAAAGGTGCTAGTGTGTTGCCTGACCACAATGAAAACAATACAAAAAACAGTCACTGCCCCTACCTATAAACTGGTCTTCCATCCTTCTTCCCACCAACTCTGAACAGCTTCCCTGTCCTACAACATAATGCTGCCACCACCATGTTTCACGGTGGGGATGGTGTGTTCATAGCTTTTAGGCCAAAAAGTAAAATTTTGGTCTCATCTGACCATAGCACTTTCTACGTTTTCATTTTTTTTATGTTTTCAGCTTCAAGGAACTGCTTTACCTGTTTTGTTGTGTAACATTGTCGTATATGAAAATTGCTGGCTGATTGGGTGATGAACGCAGAAAAGGAAGCGCATGTTGTCTAAGAAGGTTCTGAAAAACATTTGCATTCACTCTGCCATGCAGCTGTATAAGAGGCCCAACTCCTGCTGCAGAAAACGCCCCCCAAACCATGACACATCCCTCTCCACCTTTCACCGAGTTCTTTACACACTTTGGGCTTGGTCTTTCCCCAGTTTGACCATGAAAATGTTTCCCATTGGACCGAAATAAATTAAACTTTCCTTTATCTCTAAAGTGAACTTTGGGCCAGTCCTCCTCTGTCCATGTAACATGTGCCTCAGCAAAGGTTAGTCTAGACCAGGGATCCTCAAACTACGGCCCTCCAGATGTTGTAGAACTACACATCCCATGAGGCATTGTAACACACTGACATTCACAGACATGACTAGGCATGATGGGAATTGTAGTTCCTGAACAACTGGAGGGCCGTAGTTTGAAGACCCATGGCCTAGACCAGGGGTGTCAAACTGGCGGCCCTCCAGCTGTTGCAAAACTACAAGTCCCATGAGGCATTGCAAGGCTAACAGTTACAAGCATGACTCCCACAGGCAGAGGCATGATGGGACTTGTAGTTTCGGAACAGCTGGAGGGCCGCCAGTTTGACACCCCTGGTCTAGACTTTTGATTCTGTTAATGCGATGTTTGGTTTCTGCAGAGTGGGCTTTCAGTCCATATTTTCTTAAACGGCGAGACACTGTATGACGAGATAGATCATTACTCTGTTCATCGCTGAACTGGCGAGCAATCACAGCTGCAGTGTTGAACGTATTGCCCATTGAGATTCTCCACATTAACCTGTCCTCTTTTGCATTTGTCTTTCGCGGATGACCAGCCTTCTTGGGGGACTTAAATTACTTTGTGACATTGTAACGATGCAATATTCTAGAAATCACAGATTTGGAACGACAAACTTTTCTTGCTATGGCTGAAATGGTCAACCCTTTGGCCTTCATCTGGACAACCTGCTACCGGAGAGTTTCAGTCACTTTAGAACAGCTCACCATTCTGCAAAGTCTGTGAAACTGAAAAATGTGGCTGCCAGTTAGGGTCCTTTCACACGGAGCGGACTGTTTTTCGGTCCGCTCCGTGTGTTGTCCGTCGGCTCAGCAGGGGGTCCCGCTCAGCTGTCGGCAGACAGGGCGGTCCCCGCACACTGTGCAGGGACCGCCCTGTCTCTCCTCCGCTCTCCCCTATGGGGACGAACGGAGGCGGACATGTGAAAGGGGCCTTAAATAACATTTGTCAGATAATTAAAACAATTATCACAAGGTCTCCGAATAAGAAAAAACGAACTGTGAGGTACCTGAAAGTGTTCTCTAATTTTTGCTCAATGTTTTTTTTCAATGAAGGTTTTTATTCCATGGTTCAAAATATATGTCACTCATAAAATATGCTTAACAAAAACAAAAAAAGCTCTTACTCCTGTTTAGATAACTTCAAATAGGACTAAGCGGTGACCTTGAAATTTAGGAAATTGTAGGTTGTTGTGTAATTTTGATTTCCAGTTTGTAAGGACTCCTCCAGTTGAAGGAAATAGTGGTCCAGTGATTACCGTTTGTATTTTGTGGTTCTTGGAGGCCGTTCATTTGTCTCACTCATCGACTTGCTAATCTGTAGCACATTTGTAAATGTATTCTAAATTTATATAAAACAAATATAAAATTAAAAAGGTATTTACTGGTGAAATCACAACAGCACTGATACCACCATATTCAGGGCCGGACTTACCATTGGGCTTGACTGGGCTAAAGCCCATGGGCCCCGTCCAATAGGGGGCCCCTCTAAAAAAAAAGAAAAACATTTTTTTTTTTTTTTTTTTTTAGGGGTCCGGAGGTCCCCATGGCCCCGGACAGCAACCCTTCCTTTTTTTTTTTTTTTTTTTATAAAAAAATATGTTTTTTTATATATTATATATATATATATATATATATATATATATATATATATATATTATTATTATTATTATTAAAGGGCCCAGAGGTCTCCAGGGCCCCTGGATGGCAACCCCCCCTTTTTTATAAAACAATTTACATTTTTTTTTATATATATATATATATATATATATATATATATATATATTTTTTTTTATTAAAGGGCTCAGAGGGCCCCATGTGGCAACCCCCCCTTTTTATTTATAAATGTTTATTTTTTTATTTTTGTTTATATTTTTTTATTTTTTATTAAAAGGCCCAGAGGTCCAACCTCCGGATGGCAACCTCCCTTTTTTATGTATTTTTTATAAATGTTTATTTTTTTTAGGGGTCTGGAGGTCCCCAGGGGCCCAGGGCCCCAGACAGCAACGCCCACTTTTTTTATTTATTTTTTTATAAAAAAATATGTTTTTATATATATAAAAAAATAAAAATGGGCTAACTTTACTGGGCTAACTTTACTGCCTATTTTTTTTTTTAATTCATTAAAAAGACTGCTGCGCAAATACAGTGCAACATAAAATATTGCAACAACCGCCATTTTATTATTTAGGCCAAGGTCTTTACTAAAAAATTATATAATCTTTGGGGGTTCTAAGTAATTTTCTAGCAAAAAAAAAAATGATTTTAACTTGAAAAGAGCTGTCAGAAAAAGGTTTGGTGTTTAAGTGGTTTAAAATTCCTAATTTACATACAGAAGAAGTTAATTCCTTTGAAGAGATACAATGTTTAGACTTAACTTTCCACTGATAAAGAATGTTTCCAAAACTTGGCAGATTGCCCAGACTGACTTTTGGCTGAGAGCAGACAGGAAATTCTTTGCATACCAAAGTGCAGAGAGAAAATTATTTTCATGTGAAAGATCGTGAAACCCTGTATCAAGAATCGCAACGGGAAAAAGATCGCGATAACGATTATTGGCGATTAATCGTGCAGCTCTAATATATATATATATATATATATATATATATATATGTATTATTATTATTATTATTATTAAAGGCCCCAGAGGTCTCCAGGGCCCCTGGATGGCAACCCCCCTTTTTTTTAATAAAAACATTTACATTTTTTTATATTTTTTATAAATGTTTATTTTTAATTTTTTTTTAAATTAAAGATGAGAGTCACCCCCCCGCTCAACAACTTTAATGTGCACCCCCCCCCCGCTCAACAACTTTAATGCCCCCCCCGGTCAACAACTTCAATTCGCCCCCCCCCCCACTCAACAACTTTAATGCGCACCCCTGCTCAACAACTATGATCCCCCCCTCGCTCCAGGGGGCCCCTTCAACACTCAAGCCCAGGGGCCCCCACCACCCTAAGTCCTGCCCTGACCATATTGATAGGATTCCTGCCCCTCATGGCCAGCTGCTGTGTGACACCACCTTCTGATCTTAGTTGACACTATCCTTACTATCAAAATAAGACTTCCCAGCTGCACGAAGCACACATAGGTTAACCACTTTAGCCCCAGAAGGATTTACCCCCTTCCTGACCAGAGCACTTTTTGTGATTCGGCACTGCGTCGCTTTAACTGACAATTGCGCGGTCGTGCGATGTGGCTCCCAAACAAAATTGGCGTCCTTTTTTTCCCACAAATACAGCTTTCTTTTGGTGGTATTTGATCATCTCTGCGGTTTTTATTTTTTGCGCTATAAACAAAAATAGAGCCACTATTTTGAAAAAAATGCAATATTTTTTACATTTTGCTATAATAAATATCCCCAAAAAATATCTAAAAAAAACATTTTTTTTCCTCAGTTTAGGCCGATACGTATTCTTCTACATATTTTTCGTTAAAAAAAATCGCAACTAGCGTTTACTGATTGGTTTGCGCAAAATTCATAGCGTTTACAAAAAAAGGGGTAGTTTTATGGCATTTTTATTAATATTTTTTTTTTTTACTAGTAATGGCGGCGATCAGCATTTTTTTTCGGTACTGCGATATTATGGCGGACACATCGGACAATTTTGACACATTTTTGGGACCATTGGCATTTTTATAGCGATCAATGCTATAAAAATGCATTGGATTACTATAAAAATGCCATTGGCAGTGAAGGGGTTAACACTAGGGGGCAGGGAAAGGGTTAAGTGTGTTCCTATTTGTGTTCTAACTGTATGGGGGGGTGGCCTCACTAGGGGAAATCACTGATCTTCTGTCCATACATTGTATGAACAGGAGATTAGCGTTTCCCCGCTGACAGGACCGAGAGCTATGTGTTTACACACATAGCTCCCGGTCCCCGCTCTGTAACGAACAAACGCACGTGCTCGGCGGCGATCGCGCCCGTGGGCCACCGGCGGCGCACGCGCGCCCGCCCCCTAGCGGCCGAAAAAGATAGGACGTAGAGCTACGTGCTCTCGCGTAGCAGTGCCGACCTGCCACAGTAATATGACGGCGGCTGGTCGGCAAGTAGTTAAGGAAGAAGAGGCTGAAATAGATGGAGTGCCAATTTTATGTCAGTACACCTGAAACTGATTCCTAGAAGAGCAAGAAAAACACTTGTCCTGCTCTTGCTACTTTGGTTATAGGTGTACAGATAAAAGGTGGTGGACCCCTTGTATTCAGTACAAAGAAACATGTAATTGTGTCAAAATGCACTGCACCTCTCACCCACAACAGTCAGAGGAAGCATGCCTTTGAGAACAAATATGCATAAAAATATCCATAAGCATTCATAGAAACACACCAAACTGCAGTGCAATGTCGGCACGTTTTTCTGTGCATTGTATTATAAATCAACTCCCAAGCAGGTCAGGTTTTTATTCATCATCCACAGGTGAATTTATTATTACCACTGGCTCCATAATTGCTCTCAACTAATTGATTTGAGGGAAATCCTAAAGACATACATTCTTATGGGTTTTTAACTACTGGAGTTGAGACACTGCATTATTCCACTAACAAAAATTCCCCCGATTCTGCAACAATGAGGAGCCAGTTTTGTGCTAGCAGGCAGGACCATGGTCTAGAAACTTTTATTATACTTGGGATAATGTTCTTGACATTCCACAGCTATATAAAATGTGTGCATATTAATTTTTATAACTATAGGAATTTTTCAGATCTATCGAGGGTGTCATTTCAAGGCATATAGGGTCCAAAGAATTCCAGCAAACAACCCAAATTTGTCTACTTTTAGTAAATATCCAACATAGAAGTCAAAGTACCCTCTTCCCAAATGTGCATATACTGTATATTCTCCCATTATGAAAAATCACAAAACTATTCTCCTGCGCTTGGGTGCTGGGTGTAGAGATGTGTGGTATTCTTGGGAGACCTGGTGTGAATCGCTTTCTTGAGGTCATGACTCTGCCAGTACTGCTGTGGAACATCCAGGTGCTCTTGTGCAAACTGTAAATGTGCAGCAATGTTTTTTTTTTGGACAGCAGTGGCTTCCTCTGTGGTATCCTCCAATGAAATCCATTCTTGTTTAGTGTTTTACGTATTGTAGATTCGCTAACAGGGATGTTAGCATATGCCAGAGACTTTTGTAAGTCTTTAGCTGACACTCTAGGATTCTTCTTCACCTCATTGAGCAGTCTGCACTCTGCTCTTGCAGTCATCTTTACAGGACGGCCACTCCTAGGGAGAGTGGCAGCAGAACTGAACTTTCTCTATTTACAGACAATTTGTCTTACCGTGGACTAATGAACAGTAAGGCTTTTGGAGATACTTTTATAAACCTTTCCAGCTTTATGCAAGTCAACAATTCTTAATCGTAGGTCTTCTGAGAGCTCTTTTGTGCGAGGCATCATTCACATCAGGCAATGCTTCTTGTCAAAAGCAAACCCAGAACTGGTGTGTATTTTTTATAGGGCAGGGCAGGGCAGCTGTAACCAACACCTCCAAACTCATTGATTGGACTCCAGTTGGCTGACACCTCACTCCATTTAGCTCTTGGAGATGTCATTAGTCTAGGAGTTCACATACTTTTTCCACTTGCACCGTGAATGTTTACATGGTGTGTTCAATAAAAACATGGTAACATTCAATTCTTTGTGTGGTATTAGTTTAAGCAGACTGTGATTGTCTATTGTTGTGACTTAGATGAAGATCAGATCACATTTTATGACCAATTTGTGCAGAAATCCATATCATTCCAAAAGGGTTCACATACTTTTTCTTGCAACTGTATATGCTTTGTCTTCATATCTACACTGGAGCACAGTTCAGCATAACAAATTGAAAGTAACAGAATATGATGATATGCTGCTTGCATGCAGAAAAATAATTTTAGGTGGGACTAAATTTGCAGGAAAGGTGATTGAAAGTGTATCAAAAGCTAACATTTTGTTTTTCATTTTGCATATAAAGGTAAGGTGGTAAAACACCTTTCTGGTTTCCATTGCTGTCTATGCACCCATTGAGGAGTTTTAAGTCAGCCATACATGGATTGAAATTAATTTAGTTCAGCAGGGACCGACCGATTTTCGATCCATTTATGGGCACCCTGGTTGTACAGTCTATCAATCGACTTTTGTACAACTGTCCTGTCACATTTTCTCCACATGATCAGTGCCGCTGGCTATAGCCAGCAACACTGATCATTGTTTTCTGATGGCGGGGAAAGTACCCCACCATCAAAACACAATAGCACAGCGGGAGTGATTCCCCCATCCTCCTTGAATGAATGGATGAAGGAATCATCAATTTTTTTTTCTTCATTCAACCAATTTTATATGAAAAAGAGGTGGAATCGGGCTAAATAAAGAGCTGTGACCTAATACAGGGCACAATACGTGATGAAGACAGTTAATGCGGGAATACAGCCTGTAGACCCACAGAGACACACTAAAACCACACCAAAAGAAACATGAACTTATGAGAAATCAAAAGGTCAAAACTCTACTAAAATTATGTGACTATGATCATGTGAAGAACACCAACATAAGTGATATAACAGTGTAGAAAAGTTATACTTCTGGGGCCTCAACCTAGTTGTAAAGGCCAGGAGAGGAAAGGTTATGGTAGAAAGTCCACCTAGTGGTCACAAAAGAAACTGCTCAAAGTTTATAGTGAACCAGGGTGGGATCTTGGTAGGAAAAAAACCTTTAGATGATGATGGATAGTTTCTCCCAAATTTGTGGTGTGTAGACCAAAGAAGCAAATTCTCCAAATGATGAACAATGCAACAGTCTCTACGTTGTCAATCACACTTTTCGGATTTGAGTGTAGAGTCACAGCACCAAAGACAAAAAACACAAAAAAAACTTGCATAGTGTGAGACCTGACGGACAACGTATACACCAACACCCGTGTGGGACAGTCATGAGATGGGGAGGGGATAATGGATCCCCTAAGGGTAGATGCAAACACCTATGATCGGGTGGATTACAGCGACCATGAGATAGAGAATGGACCCCCTGAGAGTAGATGCAGACGCCTGGGATCGGGTGAATTACAGCAACCGTGGGACTTCAGCAGATGTCAATGATGATGTAATATCATGGAACGGCAGAAGAGCTCACATAGTGTAAAACCCGATAGCATTTATTAAAGAAGATGAATAAAATTACACTTACAAACGAATGTAACATTGAGGCTTTAAAAACAAAGTGCCGGCCGGCTTAGTAGAACGCGTACGTCCTTCCGTATAGTTGCGATGACGTGGGAACGTCTCCTCCCAACGTTTCGTCTTCACAAAGACTTGGTCACGGGATGAGGACGACGCTCCACGTCACCGCAGTAATACTCACAGTGGGCGGGGTCAGTCTAGAGCAGCCACACCATCGCCATCTTGAAGAAGGGATAAGGTGAGGGAAAAGTGCTGAAAAGATTCCGCCGTCTGCATGTAAATAGCGGCTGCATAGAGGAATCTGGACGACAGAGACCTCTGCAAACATCCACTTACTAACCAACTCCAAGAAGCGAGACAGATTTATATAACACATCAGCTCAGTTGGTACGGACGGACAGTCCGTAAATCCTGTCCCCACTCTAGATAAGGTGATTTAATCACTATGTCTCATAAGTACCTCCAATGTTATAGTCTGCCTAATTCTAGCTATTTGTGTTCTGGTCACCATTTCCTCCTGGCTCCCTGTACTAAGGCCTGACCATATATGGTTTGAATCTCGGCCGGTTCAGCAGGAACCATGTATGGGCAGGCTGAATGTACCAAGTTCAATGATCGACTAACTTGGGTACAACCTGCCTGCTGGATTATTTGCAATTATCGCTAATGGCTTGTACGGCCACTAGCAATAGTCACTGTCTTTGCCCACCCCCCCACCCACAATCGCCACATTTAACATGGTTTCCTATGGGTCACATTCACATCTGTGTTTTTTATGTGGAAAAACACAAAATTCACCTGCAATATGCAAACTGAAACCTGCACAGATGTGAACTAGGCCTAAAAGCCTTCAAAACAGATATTCCAATCGTTAAAGGATCACTAAAGGATTTTTTTTTAGCTAAATAGCTTCCTTTACCTTACTGCAGTACGGGTTTCAGGTCCTCATTGTTCGTTTTTTGCTTTGAAGTTGCTGTAATCCTGCTCTGATCTCCACACCTCCTGCTTGTCTCTTTCCTTATAACCACAGTACTGGGAGCTTTCTCACGGTGGTCTAAGCTGTCATTACTGTGTGTCTAAAACTTCCCAGAAGTTCATAAAAACAAAACACTGTCCTGGATTTGTTTGTTTTTGTTCTGTGTCTCTCTACTTCACAGAAACATGAAAACAGTTTAAAAGTGAAACTAACCTGCAGGCACATTATATGATTGATTTTTATCTATTTTTAATCATTTTAAAAAGGAATCAGTTAACTTTTATGTCTCTATACCCTGTAAACAGTCATTTCAGCAAAACATTTTTTTTCCTTTAGTGACCCTTTAATATAGCGTGAATCACTGTTTCTATGAGGTATTGCATAACACAGACGTTCTCCAAAACCAGGACTTCCCTGTTACCTTATAGAAGGTCAAAATGTGTCCATGTAATATTTTCACCACAAGTCCCTACACTATTACATGGTAAACACTGTAAACAAAGTCACCATGGCAGTCTATTTTAGTGAAGGTATGAATGTTTATGTTCACTCTGAATACCCAATCAGGTTAAGAGGGGTTTAGGAAAACAGAAATTTCCTGGCCCCAATTAGTTATTTGAAGTAAACAGGCCAGCCTGGAAGTGTTTTCTTTAGTAAATCAGCCACTAAGTCTTTGCTGAAGGTGCTTAGATTGTCATGATCTAAGAAAACGACTAACAATGACTTTTCATTTCTATGCTGCCTATTGAGCTAGCACCAAATTGTTTGGCACAGCAATTTAAAAATAAATAAAATACTATTTAATATTGTAATAGACCCATTACCAAGAGAGATGGCTTTTTTAAACACACAACTTTACATAAGCATTACTGAAGCTTTACACAGCATTTGGTGTTAATGCTCTAATCTATATTAAAAAGCTTAGTATAGTATATTGAAACTGACAGAAAACTGCTAAGCCAAAGTCCATTAAAGCATTAAAGTAGTTGGCATTAAGGTCCGAAAACAGACTGTCTAGAATTACATTAGGAGCTAGCAGGAAATATAGATGGCTAGTCGTTGTTTCTTTCAGTATAGTCTTTTGTGACTTAGTTCTATGTATAAAGTATCTTAAAGGGGTAGTTCCCCCAAAAACCTTTTTTTTAACATTTATTCAGGCTCGTTATGTCAAGGGGAATCAGGTTTTTTTTTTTTTAGAAATGAAGCAGTACTTACCGTTTTAGAGATGCATCGTCTCCGACGCTTCCGGGTATGGGCTCCGACTATAGGCGTGCCTATTTGATTGACAGGCTTCCGAGGTCGCATACATCGCGTCACAATTTTCCGAAAGTAGCCGAACGACGGTGCGCAGGCGCAGTATAGAGCCGCACCGTCGTTTGGCTTCTTTCGGCTACTCGTGACGCGATGTATGCGACCGTCGGAAGCCTGTCAATCAAATAGGCACGCCCAGACCAGACGATCATACCCGGAAGCGACGGAGACGATGCATCTGTAAAACGGTAAGTATTGCTTCGTTTCTAATAAAAAAACACCCGATTCCCCTTGACATAACGAGCCTCAATCAATGGTAAAAAAAGGTTTTTGGGGGAATTACCCCTTTAATAGGGTAAGAATATCCAAAAGTGATGGTTAAATTATAAACAAATTCAAGAGGGCTGGATTATTGTTCTCAAAATCTCCTTCAGCCCTTTCACTGGTAAGATCTTCCCGTCATACTTCTATCACAAAGCATGCTGGATTTAATCCAGTGACCTCCGTGCCTCTGTCTTTTGGCCTGTTGTGGTATTTGGTCTACCTCTGTTCTTGTTTGTACTGTGTCTGGTGACTCAGAATGTGTCTCCACCCTTCCCTCACTTCTGTACAGCCGTTGTAGGTTTATAATAAAGACTTAAAGTGATACTAAAGGCTAAATTAACCACTTAAGCCCCGGACCATTATGCAGCCAAATGACCGGGCCACTTTTTGCGATTCGGCACTGCGTCGCTTTAACGAACAATTGCGCGGTAATGCGACGTGGCTCCCAAACAAAATCAACGTCCTTTTTTTCCCACAAATAGAGCTTTCTTTTGGTGGTATTTGATCACCTCTGCTGATTTTATCTTTTGCACTATAAACAAAAATAGATTATTTTACAATATTTTTTACTTTTTGCTATATTAAATATCCCCCCCCCCCCCAAAAAAAAAATATATATATATATATTAGGGCTGTGCAAATTAACTTTTAATTAATCGATTAATCTTTATTTATTTTTGATAGATTAAAATTCTTTTGATTGGTACTCGCCTCTCCGCCGGCTTCTGGTCCTTCAGGGAGTTCCGTCGGAGATCCAGTAATGTCACGGACACCGGCGAGGCTTGCCGTGTCCATCTGAAGGTCTCCTTTGCTGTGCCTTCATATCTGCATGCCGGCTGGACCTTCCTATCTGCCACACGCAAGGGCTGTTACACTTCCCTCTATCACTTCCCTCTATCAACCTGGGATATTACAGCCATTCACTGGGGGTTGTGATAGTTCCCTTCACGGGACATCTACATGCCGACGGACTGATTTTAACCTCTCCTCATCTGGATTCAGCAGTGGTATCGTTGTACACATTTTTATACCAGTATCATACTTAGCTACATGTTTTTATGACTGCTTTTGCTACCGTTTGGTATTACTCGCACCATTTTTACAGTTTATGTAGCTACATCGATTTTATCTCCAGTGCAATAGTTATTTTGTTACCTACTTTAAGACTACAAAAGTTTTAATGCTATTCCCATCGAGCGCTGCCTTTGTGTGTTTTTTGTATCCTGCTATCCATTTTTCCAGTGGTTGGTAGCTGCACTGGGAATCAGCCTGCAAGGAGATCAGCTAAAAGTAGTTGGATCTGTATGTGCATTTATAATTAATCGAAATTAGTCGATTAATCGATAAAAAGAAAAAAACGATTAGTCGAACACAAAAATTTTGATCAGTAACAGCCTATATATATATATATATATATATATATATATATATACAAATCCTCAGTTTAGGCCTATATATATTCTTCTACATATTTCTGGTAAAAAAAAAAATGCAATAAGCATTTATTGATCAGTTTGCACAAAAGTTATAGCGTCTACAAAATAGGAGATGATTTTATGGCATTTTTATTAATAATTTTCTATTTTTTTTACTAGCAATGGCTGCGTTCAGCGATTTTTTTTTTATTTTTATCGTGACTGCGACATTATGGCAGACACATCGGACACTTTTGACACCATTTTGGGACCATTGTAATTTTTTACAGTGATCAGTGCTAGAAAAATGCACTGATTACTGTGAAAACTACACTGGCAGTGAAGAGGTTAACCACTAGGTGGCTCTGTAGGGGTAGTGAGTGATTCTTACTGTAGGGGGATGGGCTACACATGACAAGACAGTGATCAGCGCTTCCTATTACAGGAAGCTGTGATCGCTGCCATTGTCACTAGGCAGAGCGGCGAGATGCTTGTTTACATCAGCATCTCCCCATTCTTCCTTCCTTAGATGATCACAGCTATACCCACAGCGGTCGAGTATGCGATCGGTCTCTATTGGTAGCAAAAATCCCTCAGTGTGGTTCAGTATTGCATAGAAGATGTCTCAAACAACGTAGCAATCCAGGATGCACCCACAAAAAAAAAAAAAAAGAAGAAGGGACTAGCATAGCGTAAAACCCTTAAAAATTTAATAAGTAACATAAAAATTAGGGTTGTCCAGATACTAGTATCGGCATCGGTATCGGGACCGATACCAAGTATTTGCGGGAGTACTTGTACTCGCCCAAATGCTCCCGATACCTAAATAGAATACTTTTTTTGTATTTATCAACATGTTCTGTGAAAATTCTTTGAGTTTTTTACTACTGCGTGACAAGCAAATAAAACATTTTTATTCATTTTTATTCTTTTATAATGTCTTGAGTTAGAGTTCTTCATATTTCTAAAGAAAATATCCTTAGTCTGTATTGTGGTTTGAAAACTGTCACATGACATTTAAAAAAGTATCGGTATTCGGTATCGGCGAGTACATGAAAAAAAGTATCGGTACTTGTACTCAGTCCTAAAAAAGTGGTATCGGGACAACCCTAATAAAAATGCACACTTACATCGAAGAAGTGAGATAAGGCATATAAAATACAATCGAGCCTACCGGCTCTTCGATTCAGCAGCCCGTATTTTCCAGGTCTGTCGCACAACGCAGTGACGTCAGAACATCATTCCTCCCAATGTTTCGTCACTAGAGGGATGTGGTCACAGGACTGAAACATACTGGTTGCTACGTTGTTTGAGACCTCTCCTATGCAATATTGAACCACACTGAGGGATTTTTGCTACCAATAGTGACCCCAGGCTGGGATATCAACCATATGCGCATACTGATCTCCTATAATTAGAGATCACGTCCATCTGGTAAGCGGCAGTGTTGTTTGGTGGAGGCACTATCCTGTCAGCACTTTTTCACTTTTTCAGCTATGACTTAGCATTGTTCATCAATGTGAAACGCGTCAGCCGTATTACCCCACCGTTTGCTGTTTTTTCTTGTAGGGTTTTTCCTTTACTTTATTAAAACGCTACAGACCATGTTTTAAAATCCATTGGAATGCGGCTGTCCATAATATTTTTTCTTCCATTTATTGCATTCGTTGAACACTGGGAATACTTAAGTTTATATGGACACTCTGCATTAATTTTTATTATATTCACATTTTTTACCTTTGACGCTTCGTTAATGGTATTCCTACGGGTTTTTTTGGTTTGTTCACACGGACTGCTATTTATTCATTTGATAATTCTCAGATTTCTACCTAATTTAGGAATTAACCTCTTCTTGTTATCCTATTGAGGTCTCGCAGACCTATTTACAGATATAATTTTTTCACTCAGTCGGTGTTTCATAATTTTAATTGATATTTATCTAGTTATTCATTATCACTAGTGTCAGGCGGCGTACACACAACCGAGGTTCTCGCTAGAAACCAGCGAGAACCTCGCTGGAAGCTGCATTCCAGCGAAAACCTCGGCCGTGTGTACGCTCTCGGCGAGCATCCCGTCGGGAATGCCGTCGAGCAGAAATAGAGAGCATGTTCTCTATTTGCTCGACGGCCCGCCTGGATGAATGGCTGTTTGCCATTCCCGACGGGCGGGTCGCCGAATCTGACGGCCGGCAGAGAACCTCGACGGGCGGAACGATGTGTTCTGCCCGTCGAGGTTCTCTGCCATGTGTACGCGGCTTCACATTTTAGTTTACAACTGTGCAGCTCTTCCTTTGATCATTGTTATTAGTGTTGTATAACATTTTAGTTGCCGCTTTACTATTTATCGAATTAGCGCAGTACACCCCTCTTTATTACATAATATCTGACAAAAAAGGGGAGTTTTGGACTTTAAATGAGAGCTGTATACCAAAAAGCAGTCATTGCAAAGAAAATTTCACTGTATTTTGTGAGATCATATACTGCATACTCAAAAAGTGCATACACAAAATCGCATAAACTCAAGGCATGCTAAAAACCACATATACATAATGATTCCATGGTACTTTGGCATATCATGGGATGAAGACAAGTCCTGCACAACATAGGCTATGGGGACGGCTGGTTGTTATTTAAGAGTCTTGAGTGGAACAATATAAAAGACATATAAGATCATCTGTATGGACATCATGCATCTATGTAGGCCTGATGGGCAGGGGCGGACTGACCATTGAGTCACTCAGGCACTGCCCGAGGGCCCCATGTCACTAGGGGGCCCCATCAGGGTTGCCAGGCTCAGTAAAACCAGGGACAGTATGTAAAAATCTATGTTTTTTTTTTATATCTGTCCCTGACATGTCTGAAACCATTTTGAGATTTTAGCTGCCCCGCCTCTGCACTGCCTTCTGGCGTGGTGGCCATCTGTAAGCCCAGGGGCCCCATAGTCTTCTATTGCCCGGGGGCCCCATGAGTTGTCAGTCCGCCCCTGCTGATGGGTTTTGTTGAGGTATACCAACTCTTCAGGGACGAATGCAATGGTGATCTATAAAGAGACATAACCATGTGGTATAATATTGTAGCTAAATAATAGGGGTAAGTAATGGGTGTAAGGGACACAGAATGGATATCTCTATAAATACTCATGTCAACTGCATAGATGTGAACAGAGGAACAGAGGATCAGAGCTGCTCGAGATTTCTGGCATGTATAGGCGTGCGCACAGGGTGTGCCAGGTGTGCCTGGCCACACCCTAATCACCTTGTACAATGCAGTTTCCCCCTGTTGAACCCCTATGGCTACAGAGAAAGGGACTGGGCAATCTCTGTCCTCAGTCCCTTTCTCTGCTATTTCACCAATGCCCCTCAATGGGGCTCCGACCACATTGTAAAAAATAAAAAAAAATATTATGAAAAAAACATTTTTTTCAATTGTAAAAAATAACAAAATAAGATAAAAAAAAACTACTGACACTAATCTCATCACTACTAACACCATCCACTGCTCTACTGACACCATTTACTGCTCTACTGCACACGTGTGTTTGAACTTTGGGGTGCACACCTTAATGCAATAAGCTGCGCACACCTATGCTGGCATGGGAGGTAGAGACACATGGACAAGCTGGGAGCACTGTGGATTCCCCAAGACAATGTGCAAGAATAGGTGTCGGTGAGCTTCAGTGGATTAAAATCAGTAGTATATATTGGGTGAGATTATGTAGAAACCAAAAGGGAAAGAAAGACATAGTGCTAAAAGTATCGCTGAAACCTATGGTTATTTACCTTGTTGGGTCACATAGAACTAGGAACCAAAATCACAAGTAAATTCTTGCATGTAAGGTGTTGCCAGAAAGACCCACAGACATCAAATGAAGTGAGTTAAATGCTCCCAGCTGATACAACATGTTCCGCCCAGCGTCACGTGGGGGGGGGGGGGGTAGGGCAAGAAAGGGAAGGTGTCTTTGCCAGAGCAAAGGAATCCGCCCATACAGATTAGCAGAGAGTTTGTCTTTTCACAGCACAGCTCTGTACATTTCTTCCTTCCTCTGCTTATGTGGAGGGGAGGCTTTCCTCCAATCAGCTGATTGGACTCATACTGCTGAATGAGTTAAGGTCTACTTGTTAACCGTGTTACTAAGAAATAATTCAGATTCACTTTGTATTGGAAGTTACTCAGACCAGGCGTACCACCAGTCCATGCCCATATACATATAGCCTAGAGAATGTACATCTTTTTATATTGCAATACATCTGTTGTGGCCATATTGACCTTGATGACTTGCAACTGTATATGCCACTCACTTCAAGGTCAGGATTTCCTGGAATGTGATGAGAAGACTGGCCGCGTATTACTCGGTGGCTCGGGCACGGACTGCACTGAGTGGGCGGCACCGGATGGATCTAAACAATATGTACACAGGCAGGCAGCCAATCACGGAAGAGGAGCAGCATAACGGCCGAGCTGCCGAGCCATCTCATCCGATGATCGGGGGGTGGGGGGATGAGGGAAGGACATCAGATGTGTCAGAACAGAGAGCAGCTGGCTGACTCAGAAAAAAGTTAGCGCCGCCCACTGCCCATTTCCCCCTTGCCCATACCTGCAGACGCACATGCACCAGAGAATTTTTATCTATGACAAGAACAATGCAATCGCTGAGCACCTAAGAAGGCATAAGCACAGTGAGAACTTACTTTACTTGTCTGTAAGGCATGTCCTTTAATTAATGATTTGATAAGGAA
This sequence comes from Rana kukunoris, assembly GCA_029574335.1. NCBI lineage: Eukaryota > Metazoa > Chordata > Amphibia > Anura > Ranidae > Rana > Rana kukunoris. Next base: position 48,711,354 of record CM056059.1, on the reverse strand, counting down.
GAGGAATTGCTTAGGTAATTTTAAAAAAAATCCTGTAAGGCCCCTTTCACACGGGGTGGATCAGTAATGATCCGCCCCGTGAACCTCCGCTTGCTCAGCGGGGATTGCTCAGTTGATCCCCGCTGAGTCGGCGGATGTGCAGGGACCGCCCTGCCTTTTCTCTGCTCTCCCCTATGGGGGGGATCAGATGAACACGGACCGTATGTCCGTGTTCACCCGAACCGATCTGCCAGACGGAAGGAAAAGTAGGTTTTTCCTCCATCACACTTTGGCGGATCAGAGCGGGTCGGATGTCAGCGGGCATATCACTGCTGACATCCGTGGCTCTATAGAGGAGCACCCGTGCAGGTCCGCCTAAAAAACTGGCAGGCGGACCTGAACGGTCCTTCAGTGTGAAAGAGCCCTAAGGGACTAGAAAACTGGCCAAATCTGAGACAATGTTATTGAATTAAAAGTTAAAGAGGAGCTCCAGGCTCCTTCAGAAATACTGTAGCTGCTGATTTTTTAATATTCCTGTCCAGGAATCCAGCGATGTCCTTAGCCGAGCAGATTTTTCATCTCTACTAAGGGAAACTGGCAAAGAAGCCTTGCGGGTTCACAGCTGGTGCGCATGCGCGAAGCCATGCCATGTCCACAATGTTCCATGGTCGTGGCATGCCAAGTGAATGGGGCCATACCACTACCACCCCGCAACTGCATGCAGTGCACACGGTTGCAATGTAGTGGTGGGGGCTTTTTAGAATTAAATCAGCCACTGAAGAGGCAATATATTGCCTTTCAGCAGTCTGTTTGCGGTCCTTTAAAAGCTACCCCCCACAGATCACTTTTCAGAGGGTTGGTGAGGGCTGCTACAAGGGTAAATTACCACCTAATGTTGCCATGACATTTTGTAATTACAAAATGCAGAAAATGTGTACTTTGCTGTAAAACAAAGACAAGAAGACATGCTGAATGTCATAATGTTTTATTGAAACTTTGAGTTTAAAGCGGAGTTCCACCCAAAAATGTAACTTCTGCTTATCCGATTCCTCCTCACATTTGGCACCTTTCAGGTGGGAGAAGGAAGAAGATACATGGTAGAAGATACCTGTCTAATACAGTAATGCAGTATCCACAGCGATCTACGCCATGTCTGTCCCCTCCTCCATTCCGGGGACCAGTAAGAACACGCAGCGTGACCCACGCATGCACAGTAGGGAAACAGGCTGTAAAGCCGCAAGGCTTCACTTCCTGATTCCCTAACTTAAGATGCTGGCAAGTTTTTGAAGCTGCTGGCTTTTATTATTTTTTGCAGGCAGAAATCTGCTTTAAAAATAAATAAATGTATCCTTTAAGTGCATACTTTTTTTTATAAAATAATAAATATAATCCACATGTAACTGAAGTGAATCAATTGTGCTAGCATGAAAAATTGAGTGATCACCAACCTCTGCAATGCACTGTCGATTATATTTTTTATTCTAGAATAATAAGCTGAAATATTTATTGATTGCCTTTATGGAGGCTCTTCTTTTTTCCCTGTTCTCTATAACTTTGCAGTCGAAAAAATGAATTGTTCTGTTGCTTGTTTAGTGTGGAATCAATATCCATCTACATTTGTGCACAGCAGAGGTACTACACTCATATGAGAAATGTCTTAGTTCATTAAATTAGAACGAGAACAGTTTATAAATGGATGTTCAGCTTGTGTTTGCTTAGCCATAAAGTAGCTATGTTTTTTTGGCAGAACTCAGACTGATACGCAGGGAAAAATATATCGCAATTCAGCGGCGGTGCCCCCTCTCTCCTGGCACCGCTCTAATCCCTATAGATAGATTCATGCATTGCATGAATCTATCTATGGTCGCTGCTGACACCCCCTATTCAGGTGTCCGGCCCCTTTTCAGTCACCGGGCACCTGAATTACAGCGGTGGTGTTTTTTTGGAAGCACCTGATTAGAGCTATTGGCTCTAATAGGCGCCCAAAAATGTGAGAAGCAGGCGCAAAGCTGTGCGCTCGCTTCTCACTCAGCTGTATGTTACCTAAAAGAAAGAATTTGCTTTGCTAACATTGAACCCCCTTTCAGCCAATCAGGTGTGCTGGGTCTGTGCTATCTGTCACCTGATTGGCTGAAATTACAGGAGCTGTGATTGGACGCCTATAAGGCATCCAATCATAGCAGAGAAGGAGCTGGCGGGAGAAGACATCGGGTCGGGGAATAAATGGAGGAAACCGGACACCCCTTTCCGCCTGCCGCCGTCACCCGCTGCCCACCCGAGACACGGTAACTGCCTGACAGACTGGGGGGGCACAGTGGCAACTTTTTAGGGGTAGTGGCAACGTTTAATGGGAAAAGTGGCAGCATTTGTGGCACAGTGGCAGCGTTTGCGCATAGTGGCAGCATTTGGGGCACAGTGGCAATGTTTGATGGGCACAGTGGCTGCAGTTGATGGCACAGTGGCTGCGTTTGATGGCACAGTGGCTGCGTTTGATGGCACAGTAGCGGGTGGGTGTTTTTTTTCCAGAATTTGCTCCCCCCCAAAAAATTTGGAGCACCAGCTGCCACTGCCGCCATTCCCCCTTTCCAAAGGACACCACACTGATCTGCACTGGCACTAATTGGTTAAAAAAAATGTAGTTCCTTTTGCACAGTGGAAGGCAGAATAAAACATTCTTGGTGGTCATAGAAATGTTTTTAAAAAATAATAATAATTTTACACCTCTGGTAACTCTTGTATTAATAAATATATGTTATACCGTTGATGCCAAACCTTGGCACCCCAGATGTTTTGGAACTACATTTCCCATGATGCTCCTGCAGTCTGCAATGTAGTTGGACATCATGGGAAATGCAGTTCCAAACCATCTGGAGTGCCAAGGTTCGCAATCACTGTGCTATAACAAGAGTAAGATGATCTATTTTAAAGTAGAACTAAACCCACCTAGATGCCCTCTTAGCATTTGCTTGATCTTCATTTGCAATGGTACTGCACATGTGATCAGTAATGATGTTGGGTGAAGTTCCAATTTAATCACAGCAATACATGTGTAGCGCTACTCCTGTAGGAGCCCCAGGGATACTGTCCAGGTTTCCCCACAATCTTCGCCCCACAGCCAGGCACACAGGCTCATTCACACATTTCTTCAATGACTAGTCTGTTTTTGTTATTTTTATTTTTGGAGAACTTGGATAGGGTTCAGGGAATTAAGTTTGATACTGCAAAAATGCAAACTATGTATTCTTCAAGACAAGATATTTTTAAAGTGTGTGCTTGTAACAAACAGTAGGCTTCAGCTGTTGCAGCAATAGTTGTAGATTTCTCTCTCAGAGCCACAAGAGCAGAGTCCCTTAAAGTAGGAGATCATCTTAACTCTTCAGGACACCAGCCAGTGTCCCCTTTACCTATGCCTGCAGCTGACTCTCTAGCACTAGAGAGGTGGCTAAAAGCACAAAGATCCCCAAGATCTCTTAAAGCATGTATACTCACACAAGGCCCAAGGATAGCTGGTTGCCTCCTTCCAACTTTTAAGCAACACCTTAGCCTGCTGATACCAGACTAGGTCTATGGATAGCCCCTCCTCAGCCAGCTCTCTTTAGTTCCAGGATATCGGCATTCAGGCCCTCAGGTCATCTATCTGAGGCCTCACGACAGCAGACATAGCAGGCTGGACTAATCCTCTCCAGAAAAAGACCCAGAACTCAGTGTGCTCACAGAATATAGACAGTCTCCCAGCATGCCATCAGAGCCTGTCTCTCTGGGATAGGCCAGGGCTGTATCAATATACATGCTGCCATCTGCATACCTCCACATCTATCATCCAGAAACTTCTCAAGTTCCCTGAATACAGAGGAAGCTATCAGACTGGCAGCAGCTGAGCACACTGAGCAGACCTGACTAACAGATTGCTGCTTCATTGAGTACAGTGAACAAACTATGCTTTTACCTAACAAACATTAAAGTGTTTGTAAACCCTTTTTTACAACCTTATGCTACAGGTAAGCCTTTATTAACCACTTAAGCCCCGGACCAATATGCTGTTAAATGCCCAAAAGCGTTTTTACAATTCGGCACTGCGTCGCTTTAACAGACAATTGCGCGGTCGTGCGACGTGGCTCTCAAACAAAATTTGCGTCCTTTTCTTCCCACAAATAGAGCTTTCTTTTGATGGTATGTGATTGTCTCTGCAATTTTTTTTTTTGCGATATAAATGAAAAAAGACCGGAATTTTAGGAAAAAAATTAAATTTTCTACTTTTTGTTATAAGAAAAATCTAATAAACAACATTTTAGTCAAACATTTAGGCCAAAATGTATTCAGCCACATGTCTTTAGTAAAAAAAAAAATCGCAAAAAAAAATAAAAAATAGCTACCTAGCGGCAACAGTAAAACTAATACAGCGATCAGAAAAATGATCGCTTAGTGACACTGGCAATAGGGGGTTAAAGGGTTAACTAGGGCGGTTGATCAAGGGGTTAAAAACTTTATTAGGGGGGGTAGGGGGCTACCCTGGACCTAACACTAACTGCCTGTCACACTAACTGTCACACTGACACTAAATGCAGTGATCAGTAATCAGTGACAGTGTGACAGGGGGCTGGGGCTGATAGGAAGGGGTTAATGTGCCTATGTGTGTGGTGTCAGTGTAGTGTTGGTGCGACTTACTGTGTGATGTCTTCTCTCCTCTCGGCGGATTGAAAATACCGCCGAGAGGAGAGCTGACATCACTTCCTCTGCCAGTGTTTACATTATACAGGCAGAGGAAGTGCACTGCAGGGAGGGAGCGGATTGGCTGGGAGCGATCCGGAGGGGGTGGACAAAAACGAACAGCCGCCCCCTAATCCCGGATCGCTCCTGCAGCCACGGGGACCGCCGCAAGTACCGGGGGGGTCCGATCGGAGCTCCGACCCACGTCTAGCAGGGACGTACAGGTACGCCAATGTGCCTGTCCGTGCCATTCTGCCGACGTAAATGTACATGCGGCGGTCCCTAAGCAGTTAAGGCTTACCTGTAGCTAACTGCACAGTTTAGGAGATTTCCCCTGCATGTCCGACCAATCACAGCGCCAGAGCCACGATACCCAGAAATAACTCCGGGACGACATGTCGGCGGCCGTAGGGAAGACGAGGAGCGCTGCGGGGGCTTCTATCAGAGGTAAGTAATACAAAATGAGCTAGTATGCTATGCTATGCATACTAGCTCATTATGCCTTTGTCTTGCTGGGGTTTGTTTTGTTTTGTTTTTTTGAAGAGGGTTTACTTACTCTTTAAGCTCTTGTTCACACCGGTGTGACTTTGAAATTGCACTACTCCAGTGCAATTGCTACTAAATGCTTAATAGTCCCATATAGTAAATTTGTTGCAACATTTTTCAATTTAAAGTGACACTAAACTCTAGTCTAAAAAAAGAAAAATTATATTTAGGTAGGTATTTATAACTCAAAAAAACAAACATACTATTACTCTCAGCCTCCTACAAATCTCCAAATTACTATTTTTTTCTGTTGTGATCCAGCTTCCTGTTAGAGGGAGACTACATTCGTTCTCTTCATTGTCCCACTGTAAGCAGGAATGTAGGTACCCTCTCTTGCTAACTCCAGAGAGGGACTAGGGACAATGGAGCTCTAATCCTGGCCATACACATAAAGATACACTTGTTCAACATAACAATCAATGAACAATCGTTTCAATCCAAAAAGAACTGACAATGTGAAAGATCCAACTGGATTTACCAAATTCATAGTTTTTGGTGTATGGGACAATTGTTTTAGAACACATCAAAGTTGGAAAATTTGGCAATAATAAGGCCACATATTGTATATGACACTGCAAGTTTAGTAGATTATGTTTACCCTCTGTTACTCATACCTGAACAATGCAGAGACTTTGATTTACCCAAATTGTCTCAAAGCTGAAGGGGGTTTTTAACATGGCATGCATGCTGTCTGGAGGAAGTATGGAAAATGGCATTCCAAGCCTATTATGGACATTGTGAATAATGTGTCTTTGTACTTAACCACTTGCTTACTGTATATGACACTGCAACTGTTTAGTAGACGTCCTTTTTTTATGGTATTTGATCACCCTCTGTTACTATAATAAATATCATACCTGATTGGTAAAAAAAAAAAAAAAAATCGCAATAATGCAGTGCCTACAAAATAGACTTTGATGTTACCCAAATTGTCATTCAATAGCGATTGGTGAATGCACTAATTACAGGTGGTTTAACACTTATGTATTCCCTGCATGGCTAACTGTAGGTGGAGGGTGACATGACCGATCTGTGTCTCTATGTACAAGAGGATCCGTCTCCTGCTCTCCAGGACAGAACGCTGTCTCTATGTATGAGAGATGAATGGCATCACATCCAAGCCTATTCCCCGCAGCGCGCTCTGGACATTGTGAATTAATGTGTCTTTGCGCGGATCTCAAGTAGTTAAACCAGCCACATTTCAACAGTTTATTAACAATGTATTTCAGGACTTGATAACTTGATAAGTATGTTAATAATATGCCATCTAGGTTTTTTCACCATCTCTACTTAAATACCAGAAATAAAGTAAGATGGTACTACAATATCTCAGAGCTTGAAAAGTGTGCACTGGAGAAAGATTCTACCACATTTTAGGTTCTACTGGGGGCATTCCCAAAAAAACATGATAGATATCATCTCCTCTATTTCAATGAAAAAAAGAAAGAACTTTAAACATTTGTTGGATTTTCCTTTTTTTTGTGTGCAATTCATCAATTACATTTCCAAAATTAAATGAACCATTATAGATTTTACATAGAAAACAATTTGCTATGGTCTAAACCTGACCATACCCTGCTCAAATTTTCTCCAATATATTTGCAAATATATGTTTAGGGCTCTCTTCCATGCCAAAGCACATCTGTAAAGTGTGGTCCTTACCACAAGTCTAACAGAGCTCCCATAATTTATTTTTTTTGGGGGGGGGGGGGGGGAATAAAAAACACATTACACAAATGTTATAAATTGAGTTGCAGTTCAGTTAGTAAAAAAAAATATTTGATCCCCAAGCAAAAGATGTCTTAGTACCTGGTGGAGAAACCCTTGTTTGCAATCACAGAGTGTAAGATGCTTCCCATAGTTGGTTACTAGGTTTATACACATCTCAGGAGGGATTTTAGTCCATTGTCAGTGTTCTGGCTGAGGGAAGAAGATTCTCATCCAAGAATTTACAATACATGGCACCGTCCATTGGCCTCTTAATGCGGCTTGTACCTTTTAGCAGAAAATCAGCCCTAAAGCATAATGTTTCCACCTCTGTGCTTGACAGTAAGGACGGTGTTCTTAGGGTCATACTCAGTATTTTTCTTCCTACAAACATAGCAAGTCGAAGTAATGCCAACAAGCTCATTTTTGGTCTCATCTGACCACAGCACTCTCTCTCAATCCTCCTCTGAATCATTAATTGTTCATTGGCAATCTTCAGATGGGCCTGCACATGTGCCTTCTTGAGTAAGGGGACCTCGTGGGCGTAGCAGGATTTCAATCCATGGCGGGGTATTGTGCTACCAATTGTTTGTTTGGTGACTGTGTTCCTAACTGCCTTGCGATCATTCACAAGCTCCTCTCATGGAGTTTTGGGCTGATCCCTCACATTTCTCATGATCATCCTTGCACTCCACTCCTTTGGTTAACCATGGCAAGGCTTGTTCTGAGTGGAACCTGTCCTGTTAAACCGCTGTATGGTCAGTGGTCTCCAAACTGTTGCCCTGGTACCAGATACAGCCCTTTGTCTGCCTTTATACGGCCTTTGGAGTACTATTTTACCACTTATACAAGACACTATTTAGCCAACTGACATCACCAATTGGGGAACCATTTCTCCCATTGACACTGACAATGGGGTACTTTTCCTCCCCAGTGATACCATTGATTGGGTACTAGTCCACCACCTTATATTAAATGTGGTGATGTTTACTCCCACTGATGGTAGGAATATGTCCATTCCCGCTGGCCCCAGTCCGGCCCCCCTAAAGTCTGAAAGACAATAAACTAGCCCTTTGATTAGAAAGTTTGGAGACATCTGGCCTATGTCATCTTAATGTAGAGCAACAATTCTTTTTTTCAGATCCTCAAAGAGTTCTTTGCCATGAGGTGCTATGTTGAACTTTAAGTGACCAGTATGAGCGATAACACCAAATTTAACACACCTGCTCCTCATTCACACATGTAACCTAACAAGTCACACATCGGGGAGGAAAAATGGCTAATTGATCCCAATTTGGACATTTTTGCTTAGGGGTGTACTCGCTTTGGTTGCCAGCGGTTTAGACATTAATGGCTGTGTGTTGAGTTATTTTGAGGGGACAGCACATTTGCTCTGTTATAGAAGCTGTACACTCACTACTTTACATCGAAGCAAAGTGTAATTTCTTTAGTGTTGTCACATGAAAAGATATAATAAAATATTTACAAAAATGTGAGGGATGTACTCACTTTTGTCAGATACTGTATATGTGCCCAGCTCAAATTTTATGAAGGTTTACAGCCACTTTAATGTGATGCAAAAGTTTGACAGAATATGCTTGATATTTTTAAGACTCCATGTACTACATAATTTGGTGTTTATGTATGTTTTAATTTTTTAGTAGGCCATTTCTTTGCTACTAATCTAAGGTGGTCATGAGGAAGCAGGTTGCGAAATGCGTTGACCCCTTGGATCACACAGCAAGGATAATTGATGGAAATTCATTAATATGGCCTATATTGCAATAGAGAATTATTCTCTATGGTTTTTAAAAACATGTTTATTGTGATTTTGTAATAAAAATACATACTTTTAAAAATACTTTTGTGGCCGTCTCTCTCTGTTAGCAGTAAAGTCCGCAATACAAGAAGTTTTTTGGTAGATGGGAATATATGGATGCGATACCTTCTAGCTAGCTGATTATTTTCTATATTTGCATTTGTTTAAATTGACAGGACTAATCTGTGTACCACATGAGCACATACAGTAGCCAGTCTGTGGGAGCCAGAATTATTGTCGGTTGGTAGGGGATCAAATACTTATTTTACTCACTGAACTGCAACTTAATTTATAACATTTGTATCATATGTTTATTCTGGATTTTTGGTTGATATTCTGTCTCTAGCATTTAAAATACACATATAATAACAATTATAGATCCTACATTTTGTGATCAAACCTACAAAATCTGCAGAGGATCAAATGATTATTTTTGCCACTGTAAATACCTGCTCTGTGCAATGTTATTGCACAGAGCAGCCCCGAACCTCCTCTTTTGGGGTCCTCTGCCGGAACTCTTGGCTCCTCATCTTAGTGTGCCACCATAGAATGCTGTTTCTTATGGGGAAAACTTACAGGCTTCAACCTAAGCTGGACTGTGTGTGCCTATTGACACACACACAGTGCTGCTCAGCCATGGGAACATCGCTAGATTGAGATAGGAAAGTATAAAGAAGGTGAGGGGGCTATACAATTACTGGAAAATTTGTTTACCTTAATGCAGAAAAAAATGCATTTAGGTAAGAAATTGGGGCGGTTGCAATTTTTGTTTACATTTTCATAATTGTCTGTGCCCTTATTTGGGAGAATCACCCTCTGCATGTGAGTAAAAGCAAAATACATTTCCACAGTTTGGGATTTCCACAGAACAGGAATAGAGAGGACATTTTCCAATTGGGACACTAGTTCCAGTGATCCAGGGATTTCCCCTCAGTTTCTGTTTTAGCTATAGGACAGGAAGTAATAGGAAATCTCTCTAATGGGACACAGATGGCAGGATTTATAACCCTGCCTTAATCTGTCCAGTGAAAAAAAAAAGCCTCAGCCTGTAACTGGACAGTAAAGGCCCAGCAGCACAGTTATGTGTTCCCCCCCCCCTCCTTTGAGTGTCCTCCTTTATTTCTCCTTCATCTACCCTCTGTGTAGCACGTTGATTCTGTTGGGGTATATTATTATTTAAAAAAAAAAAAGTTTTCCCTTTATTATAAATTGATTATATTGAAAATCATGTGATTAATAATAATATTCAGTATATATATATATAATAATATACCGGTAATATAATGGATTAATATATTTTGTTTATGGTATTATTATTCAGCTATATTATCCTCCTATAAAGACATGAAAATTGAACCTGAGGAAGCTAATTATAAGCGAAACATGTCAATCCACCATGATTTAAAGCCTGTGCATGACTTCCCTAACTGGCTGTAGCTGATGGATATGGCTTTTATTGTATAAGTGTTTTAATGTATGAATACAATTTAATTTTTTGATATATTATTTATTGTATTGGTACTTAAAAATCCCCTCTTTTTCTTCATGGTATTTCCCTTTGGGTACACTGGGAATTCATTCTGTTGTAACGTTCATGTATTAAGGGACGGTGCCATGTTGTAACATCGAAGCGACATCTTTTAAAAACTGTGCACTCTCTTATTCTAAACATGTTCCTTGCAAACTCCCATGCACTACAGCACAGCTGATTAGCTTGTATTGTTCCCTCTCACATTCTGACAGCTGATTAGCTTGTATTGTTCCTTCTCACAGCCTGAAATGAGCTTTTTAGGGGATTACCATAAGCTGACACCAAGTCAAAATCCTATATCTATACTAGCTGCATTTTAATATGGATTTGCTGTAATTTTTTCATGAGCTTTTAACAGCATTTATTAAAAAGTATTTATATATTTGTTTAACCACTTGCCTACTGTGCACCTACACCCCCTTCCTGCCCAGACAAAATATAAGCTTCCGGCACTGCGTCGCTTTAACTGACAATTGCGCGGTCGTGCGACGTGGCTCCCAAACAAAATTGGCGTCCTTTTTTTCCCACAAATAGAGCTTTCTTTTGGTGGTATTTGATCACCTCTGCGGTTTTTATTTTTTGCGCTATAAACAAAAATAGAGCGTCAATTTTTAAAAAAATGCAATATTTTTTCCTTTTTGCTATAATAAATAACCCCAAAAATATATAAAAAAAATATTTTTTCCCTCAGTTTAGGCCGATACGTATTCTTCTACATATTTTTGGTAAAAAAAAAATGCAATAAGCGTTTATCGATTGGTTTGCGCAAAATTTATAGCGTTTACAAAATAGGGGATAGTTTATGTCATTTTTTTTTTTTTTTTTTTTTTACTATTAATGGCGGCGATCTGCGATTTTTTTATTGGGACTGCGACGTTATGGCGGACATTTCGGACACTTTTCTGACATTTTTGGGACCATTTACATTTATACAGTGAAAAATGCTATAAATATGCATTGATTACTGTATAAATGTGACTGGCAGTAAAGGGGTTAACCACTAGGGGGCGGGGAAGGGGTTAAATGTGTGTCCTATGAGTGTTCTAACTGTAGGGGGAGGGGGTGACTGGGGGAGGTGACCGATTATGTCCCTATGTACAAGGGACACAACCGCTCTCCTCTCTCCCTGACAGGGACGTGCAGCTCTGTGTTTACACACAGAGCTGCACGTCCCAGCTCAGTTACTGAGCAATCGCGTGTGCCCGGCGGCGATCGTTGCCGCCGGGCACTCGCACAGGATCCCCGCAGAGCGGCGGGTGCGCGCGCCCGCCCGCGGCTTTAAAGGGACATCACGTCATATGACGTGATGTCAGGATAATGGAGTCGTCTGCCCGCCGTCATTTGACGGTGGGCAGATGACAAGTGGTTAAAGTTTTATTTTCAGGCCTTTGCTTTAAAGGGTCATTAAAGGAAAACATTTGTTTTGCTGAAATGACTGTTTACAGGGTATAGAGACATACAAGTTAACTGATTCCTTTTCAAAATGATTAAAAATAGATAGAAATCAATCATATAACGTGCCTGCAGGTAAGTTTCACTTTTGAACTGGCTTCATGTTTCTGCAAAGTAGAGATAGACACACAGAACAAAAACAAACAAATCCAGGGCAGTGTTTTGTTTTTAAAATGAATCTGATTGGTTCTGGGAAGTTTTAGACACACAGTAATGACAGCTTTAACCATCGTGAGAAAGCTCCCAGCACTGTGGTTATAAGGAAACAGACAAGCAGGAAGTGTGGAGAACCAGAGCAGGAACTTCAAAGCAAAAAGTAACAATAAGGACATGAAACCAGTACTGCAGTAAGGTAAAGGAAGCTATTTAGCTAAAAAAAATAATTCCTTTAGTGATCCTTTAAGAGGTGGCACGTGTATTCTAATACATACAGACTACAAACAAACACTCTGTTTATATTGTTTATGAAGCAAATAAAACTTTAACAATCCTCTTTCCTCAGAGTTCAGTTTTCACATTATATGACTTACAGGCTCAAATAATGGTGACCAAGTTGCTCTCTGCAACATGTATTCCATGCCTGTAGAATCTGACAACTTGAACACAATTATGTATGACAATCGCTTAATTCGAGAAACCAAGCCAAGATCACACATCAAAGATCAAAGAATCCTCTGAACTCGAACCAACAAATGAACTCTCTTTTTACACGTTGGAGAATTATTGGTTCTAGAATACTTACAATATAAATTACCACTATCACTTAGCTGGGCACTTAAAACCATTACAGAAAACCTGTGAGTTTATTCATGGTTATCTCACTGTGCAGATTTCCTGAAACATCTGTTCTTGACACATGTCACAACCCAAAGGCTTAAGACACATCTTGCACATTGTGAGAGACCATAGAGTAAAATTGACATGAACCATAATGTCATTTTCAACAAAACCTTTAAAATTCCATACTTTATTCTGAATGCAGCTATGTTTCTGGACCCAAAAAATAAGGGGGTATCCTTTGGGGTCTTTATGTCTGCATATTTCAGCATCATCCAACATGTATTGGGTCTATCTCTAATGTATTGCTATAATGTGTAATTTTGTATTTTAATACTTTTGTTAAATGTTTTTCCTCTTTTGAGTTTTTTTAATATTGCTTGAATACATTTTGTAACTTTTTACTTCTACATCATCTTTACTCTGTTTTACTAATTATTGGGTATTGTATAGTCCTATACCCTCTTGCATCCCTCTGTGGGTTTTCTGTATTCTCATACTTTATTCTGCTCTGGGTTTACCACCTATTTCTGAGCTTTCATAATTATTAAGAAGGAAGCCTCCACAGTTGCCCCATGAAAAGTTTTTCAGAGATTCCCAGTGCCATGAATACTGATGGGCGAACGGTTTGGCTGGAGCATGAGTTAGGGCTAAATATTTGCCTGTTTGCCCATTCAACAAATATAAAAATTTGCTGGGTGTTCGCCCTGACGAACAGCGTGCAATGCACTAAGCGCTGCACAGGCGTGACCAATACCACGCCAGGAAGTGACGTGAGCGCTTCACCCGAGCCTGACCTGGAACCAGGAATTGGTAGCTCATTGCTATCCAGCTCGGTCTGCCAGGCTCTCTCTCCGGACAGTGGAGACAGTGATTATACACACATATTGTTATCCATGCAAGTACGTGCATTATATGAGGGGACATCTATCTGTGGGGGGCTCTGCAATGTTTTGCAATAAAACGGAATTACGCTATATGCATCCTTCTGTTTTTCTTGTTTGATGGGGAGTCTTTCTAGCTGACGGTTTTGTCCCTCATTGTGACGAGTTCATCATCCTCTGTAAAGTTATACATCGCCTGCTTTATTATCCATCCGGTGAGTGTGTACCCCAGAGGGGGATCTTCTGTCCCATGTGGTGATCTTTTGAGTTGGTGGTGGAAGGTGCTTGCTGTCAGCTCTTCAATTTAATCACTTATGGACTTACCTTAGATCGAAGCCCCTGCAGCCGTCCTCGACCCCCCCCCCTCCGGCCTTGGACATCTCTCCCGGAGCTTACTTCAGGGTATCACAGCTCCGGCGCTGTGATTGGCCAGAGCCGCGATGACGTCACTCCCACGCATTCATGCAGGAGTTGCCGGTAACGGCACATCTAACTGAAGCAACGGCACTACGTGCCATTGCTTCATTACGCATGTGCCGATCACTTAGACACATGCAGACACAGGGGGATATCTCCTAAACCGTGGAGGTTTAGGAAAATATCCAGGGTAGCTACAGGTAAGCCTTATTATAGGGCGTGGCTATACGACTAACCTGAACCAGATCCATTGAGAAGCACAGCTACTGTTTGAAAATCGCATGGCTACCATGCACAGCTGCACTAGATTTTGAACAGTTTTAGTAAATCATTCCCAAAGTATTTTACACCTAGCCACTGCAAACAAAGCAGTATGTTTTTTTATTTCCTAAAACACTAAATAATGTGCTTGTGTCGATTAAGTGGTACTCATTTCTAAAGTCTAAAGCCCCATACACACTATCAGTTTTCCTGCAGGTTTTTCTCTTCAGGTTTACCAAAACCATGTAATATGAGGTCAAACCTTAAGGCCGCATACACACGATTGGTCCAAACCGATGTAAATGGACTGAAGTCCAGTTTCATCGGTTCAAACCGACCGTGTGTACGGCCCATCGGTCTGTCGTCCTTCGGACCAAAGTTTGAAAACTTGCTTTAAAATCGAACTGATGGACGCCTGACCATCGGTCCAAACCAATGGTTAGTACGCAAAAGCATCGGTTCAAAAACCCACGCATGCTCAGAATCAAGTCGACGCATGCTTGGAAGCATTAAACTTAATTTTTTTCAGAACGTCGTTGTGTTTTACGTCACCGCGTTCTGACGCGATCGGTTTTTGAACTGATGGTGTATACGCACATCAGACCATCAGTCTGTGAACCGATGAAAACGGTCCGTCGGACCATTCTCATCGGGTTGGACCGATCGTGTGTACGCGGCCTAAGAGTTTCAATTTGAATGCAATCAGGCAGGCCATTGCACTACATGGTTTTGGTAAACCTGAAGAGAAAAACCTGCAGGAAAACTGATAGTGTGTATGGGACTTTAAAGCGGGGGTTCACCCTAAAAAAAAATTCTAACATTACATTGAGCCGAATTGTGCTAATGAAATTATGCTGACCTTTTTTATTTTCTTCCCATACATAGCGTTTTATCTATAGTTTCACCGCGGCTTCCGGGTAGGTAATCGTGCGGGACTGGGCGTTCCTATTCACATGCCAATTGATTGACATGCTTCCCACCGGCTCATACAGCGCATCACGACTTGCCGAAAGAAGCCGAACGTCGGTGTGCAGGCGCATATAGAGCCGACCCGACGTTCGGTTTCTTTCGGCAAGTCGTGACGCACTGTATGCGCCGGTGGGAAGCATGTCAATCAATTGGCATGTGAATAGGAACGCCCAGTCCCGCTCGCTTACCTACCCAGAAGCCGCGGTGAAACTATAGATAAAACACTATGTATGGGAAGAAAATAAAAAAGGTCAACATAATTTCATTAGCACAACTCAGGTCAATGTAATGTTAGAATATTTTTTTAGGGTGAACCCCCGCTTTAAGCTGTTCCATGTCATTAGCCTCCATATTTATTTGAGCATCAATTTAAAAGGACAAAAGAAAAATATCAATGTTAATTACATCTAGCAGATTCATGGTCACTGCTTTTGGTGGAAAGGCCAGGATACAATGGGGAATGGAAGGTTTTCAATCAGAAGTGATTTGTGTGGGTAGATAACATTTCAATGTATCTAGATGCCTTCTTTAATTTTGCTTTTGTAGTGAGGGTCAAAAAGTATGGCTACTCCGTAGTCATCTTTACAGGTAATGATGCACGTGTCATTCTATAAGCAGGCAAATATGTAGCCTGTCTCCACCAATCAAGATACCTGACCCAGCAGGAACATTATCAGAATCCAAGAACAAAGTATCTTCCTCATTGCCAACATCATCATCAATCCCAACACTTTTAAGAAATGGGGAAGAAGCCTATCCTCCAAACAGCTGGATGCACCATACTGTTCTCCTCCTCTTGCTCCTAGCCTGTGGAATGATATGATGATTTTGAAAGCGTATTTGTTCATGGGTTCCTGGAGGACTGGGCCGACTTCTCAGTCGATAACCAGTACTATAGAAGGGACAGACTGCACCTAAATTAGGAGGGTGGGGATCAGCTGGGAATGATGATGGCCAAAAAGTTAGAGGGGTTTTTAAACTAGGCGATGGGGGGAGGGTCCAGAGGTATAAATAGTCAGCGCAGCCGCAGAACATATTCAAGAGTATTGGGGGCATTAGCGGTAGGGTAACCAAAGCACATAAACCAAAGGTAAGTATAGTAGCAAGTCCTAGATGCAATCTGAGAACACCCAATAAGAGGATAGTATGCGACTGGTCTAAACTACGTGGCATTTTCACCAATGCCAGGAGCCTGGTGGACAAGATGGCTGAACCAAAGATACTGTTGTACGAGGAGAATTTGGATTGTGTGGGAATTTCAGAGACCTGGTTCAACAGTTCTCATTATTGGCTGGCAACCATTCAAGGGTATACCCTTTATCGCAAGGATACAGAGGGTAAAAAAAGGGGGAGGGGTATGCCTATATATCAAGAATAATATACAGGTGCATGTGTCAGGGACATGGCCATTACAGTACAGGCAATGTTGGCCAAAACCTCCATGGACGCTCACAGAGGGTTCCGAGATGTGCACAAGCGTGTGTCGTGCATCAGCGTGCATTGACGCGCACTGGCACGCATCGGCGCACGCGCAGTACGGCGCGCAAGTGCCGTGACTGATGCTGGCGCCAATGGCCCTATTTAATTTTGCCTGTGACTGTTGGATGGTGCTGGATTATCTCTTCAGTCTCCTGTGTGCCTTGATCTTGTTCCTTGATCTATGCTTATCCATTGCGACCCTGGTTGCCTTGACCTCGCTTCCTGATCTAGTTTTGACCCTTGGCCTGCTTCTGGTTTCTGCTTCTGATTCCTGACCACCCGGCTTGACCCTTTGGCTTGTAGCTGGACCCTGCTCGTGTATGACTTTGGCTCACCCCTGTAGTTTCTCTGGACTGACCTACCTGTGTATGACCCCCGGCCTGGCTTCTGGTATCTCCGCTCACCCGAGCACAACAAAGCTCAGTTCTGCCTGCTTCAGAACTGCAAGAAAGCACCTGGCCAACCGTGCTTCTGGGGGCACTGTGCTCCCTGTTCCCAACTCCATTGTCACACTGCACTCAGCCGCAAAGGGAGCCCTCTTGGCATCTCGATCCCCATACTCGTTCCTGACAGAATGTGAGAGATGACATGACTAAGGGAGCTAGGAAGGAGGTAGAATCCTTATGGGTAGAGCTCCAAAGGGATGAAGCTAAGGGCAAAAAATACTGGGAGTATGCTATAGGTCCCCTAGCCTGAGGGAGGAGGGGGAGACAGATCCATCACAATTTGGATTAGCAGCAAGGATGGGAAGTGTTATCATAATGGGGGATTTTAATTATCCAGACATAGACTGAGTGGAGGGAACCACACATTCATCTAAGGATCTCCAGTTTTATGGGTCAGATGGTAGACCCACCAACTAGAAATAAAGCGTAACTGGATCTACTGATTACCAACAATACAGACCTGTTCACGGTTTTGGAAATACGGGGCAATTTAGGTAACAGCGATCACAGGTCAATTGGATTCAGTATACATCACACAAATAGAAAACATAAGGGGAATACAAAGACACTGAATTTCAAGAGAGCCAACTTCCCTAAACTACAAACCATGAAGGAAAGGCATTGGGATAAAATCTTGGGAACAAAAAAAACTGAGGAGTGATAGGTTTGCTTTAAGGGGATTAGCCAATGCATCCCATTGGGTAATAAATTTAAAAGAGCGACAAAAGTCCTAGATGGCTTCACTCCAATGTAAAAATGCATATAAAAGTTGAAGGCATTCAACAAATACAGGGTTGAGGGATCATCATCAGCATTCAGACTTTATAAAGAATGCAACAAGAAATGTAAGGTGTAATTAGGGTGGCTAAGATAGAACACGAAAGACACATAGCGGAGGAGAGCAAAAAAAATCTGAGACATTGCTATTACTGCTGGAATGTGAAATGCAGAAGATCGGAAGACGGTTTCCCTCCCCCCAATTGTACTATGTATACTGTAGGCACTTTCATATTTTTATTTCTACTTTTTTCTATTTACTACATCCGTATATGTGTACTGGTATTTTGTTTTTCCTGACAGACTCCATGGCAGACTACGTGTGGGTTAACCCCGCCTCCTCTCTACTGCTATAGGAGCCCCTACCCATAAAATTAAGCTCACCTCCATGGACTGTGTTCCTTTTTTGTCCTCCTCATATGGACCATCATCATGCGTTTCCGTGCATTCAGGATTTTCTGTCCGTCCAGGCGGTACCTTTGTTGCGGTGCACCCAGGGCCCAGCTAAGAGCGGGTGAGTGGTTTTGGGCAGTTGTTGCCCCTATGGTGGAAGGTGGAAGGTACTGGATTGGACATAGGACTGGCTGCCAAAGGTCTGAAGATTTAATCTTTTTTATCTCTCTCTCTCCATGGCAGAGTGTTTTTGTGTGTCTGTTTGTCCGTTATTCCATGTGTGCCCCATGTTGTTTGTTTGGCCCCTTGTGTGTGGAACACTTCTGCGTTCCAGGACACCCCTTGTCTTCCTGGTGCCTTGGTCGCCGTACGTCCACGCATGAGCGAAGCCGCGGTGAAACCGAGGCTTGGTTTCCGCGCATGCGCGATGCGGCGGAGGGGTCAGAGGCCGCACAGGCGCAGTCGGGCCGGTCTTCTCGGCGCATGCGCGCAACGGAGACCGGCCGTGACATCATTCCGGCAGGGGATTTAAAAGCTGCTGAGAGCCCTATACAGATGGGATACCTGTGGGCATGCAAACGGCAGCTTCCCGGAGCCTGGGACCGCGTTAAGCAAGGTAGGCTGTGGCCTCTAGGGAGTACCCCTTCTTAAATGGGAATAGTTTTAAAAAAAAACTTTTTGTTTTAGCCTGATAGTTCCTAGCTTCCTAGCTTCTGAACCTGGTCTCTCCTTGCCATGGAGGCGTCCCCACCGCCGGGTGACCAGCCTTCCCGCACAAGGTATGTGCGGTTGAGGGTGGGGGATGGTATAAAAGACGGTATTCTTTTGAGGGCACTAACCGGATATCTGGTTACCTTCCTGCCCCTTCCTGTCCTGAATTTTTTCTTTTCTACAGCCCTGCTAGTTCAGGACATCAGTCACGGGACAAACGGGACCTTGCCAGGCCGCAGCATCTTTCATCTTCCAGGTCCAGACGCGACACTCCGCCTGGGACCCATCATCACAGGGGATGCTCACATTCCCCCTCTAAGTATAGGAGATGTTCTCATTCCTCCTCTAGTCACCGCTACCACCACCGCGATAGTCACTCTGACCATAGAGCATGCTGGGATGTAAGATCAGAATGCCGGAGGGCAAATCGCTATGCGACTCATGTTATGCCTGAGTGGTCGGTGAGAAGGAGACGGAAAAACAAAATCTTGAGTCTCCTTTTAAGCATGTAGTGCAACAGTCTATGAAGGAATTAGACACCCCCCACACGAGGAGCCAGTCCACCACCTTGTCCGGCTCCCTGGCTGACGAGGCCCAGGAGGATCCCGGCCAATTCCAGCCTCATGATGCCTCCCATGATTCCTCGCACAGAGAGATGGAGGGAGATGATTATTCTGTGGGCTTCGACTACGCTTTAGTCTCCCCACTAATCAAGGTGGTCAAGGAGACCCTAAAATTGGAGAATACTGCTGCTGCCCCAGCGAAACAGAGGAAGCTGTTCAAGCAATTGGGGAAGGAACGCTCCAATTTTCCACTTCCTTCAGAACTTAAAGATGTCTTTGAGGAAGAATGGAGCAAAGGGGATAAGTAGGTTTCAATGCTGAACAAAACTTCAAAACTCTATCCCTTTAAAGCTAAGGAAGTAAAACATCTAGAAAATGCTCCCCTTGTGGAGGATACAGTATCTTTTAAAGATGGTCTGGAACGCAAAATAGATCAAGATCTCAAAAGTATCTATTACTTGGCTGGAATGGCCTGCAAACCAGCCCTGGCACTTGCAGTTACGTCCAAAGCTATGGAAGTCTGGGTTGAAAACGTGGATTCCGTTCTGAAAGGAGTGTCAGAAGACCTAGCTTAAGGATCGGCAGTACAAGAGCTTAAATTGGACCAATGTCCATGACACCTCCACGATTAGAAGAGAAATGACAAGTTCTACTATCATACGTAAACGCTCTGAAAAATTAAGGAGCAGTGGTGCCCGTATCAAAGAGCGAGGAATCCCAGGGGGTTTACTCCCCTCTCTTTCTAGTGCAAAAAAAGAAAGGCTCTTGGCGCCCGGTGATAGACCTCACGTTCCTCAACAAATTCATAAGGCACGAGAAATTCAAAATGGAATCGCTTTCGACTATCCAGAAAGTAGTCCAACCAGGCGACTGGTTGATCTCCATAGATTTGAAAGACGCTTACTTTCATGTCCCAGTGGCGGAAGTATTTCACAAGTACCTTTGGTTCCAGGTCGGTCAGGAGCACTTGCAGTTCATATGTCTTCCATTCAGATTGACGACATCTCCAAGAGTTTTCTCAAAGGTCCTGTTGGCAGTAGTGTCTCTTATCAGAACAAAAGGGGTACGACTGTACCACTACCTGGACGACCTGTTAGTACTATCTCAAGACAGGCAACAACTAGTCCACAATAATTACACATTATTGGAATTCGGGTGGCTCTTAAACCGAGAGAAAAGCCAGCTAGAACCGACCCAGTGCCTAATCTACCTTGGAGCCCAGTTCAACACCATAGAGAACACCATCTCTCTTCCAGAAGAAAAAATCCCAGTCATTCGGGAAAGGATCTCCCTAGCCCTAGGCTCCTCACACCTGAGAGCTTCACAGTGCCTCAAGATAATCGGCACAATGGTGGCCACAGCCCCTATGGTCAAATGGGCAATGTGGAGGCTTCGTCCCTTCCAAGCGGGCTTCCTTCGACAATGGAGGTCGGAAGACATGAGTCAGTGGATTCGGATCACTCAGTTGATGAAGATCAGTCTCCAACACAAAAACCTGTTGCCACTCTCTTGTTCCCATCCAATGGGTGTCTGTTACTTCCGATGCCAGCAATGGGGGCTGGGGGGCCCATTGTGGCCAAGAATTGGCACAAGGCAAGTGGGATGCCCAGCTCCACATTCCAGGTTCAAATGTTCTGGAGCTTCGTGCAGCTCGGTGTGCGCTTCAATCTTTTTCCCATCTCCTGAAAGGGAAATCAGTCCTAATCAAGATGGAAAACACCACAGCTGTGGCGTATGTGAAGAGACAAGGGGGCACTCAGAGTTCCGCTCTTCTCCAAGAGGTCAAGCCCATCATGTCCTGGGCCCAAAGGAATCTGCTCAATCTGTCAGCAGTCTTAATTCCAGGGAGCAGAACATTCAAGCAAACTTCCTGTCTCGCAACAATCTAGACAAAAACGAATGGTCACTGCATCCACAGACCTTCAAGTGGATCCTATCGTTAGGAATCGATCTCGAGGTGGATCTCTTTGCATCCCCCTGCAACCACAAACTCAACAAATACTACACTCGAGCCCGTTGCAGTTAAGCTTTCGGAGTAGATGCTTTAACGAGTCAGTGGAATTTCAACAGGGCATATGCTTTCCGTCCACCTCCGATCATTCTCAAATTCCTTCAGAGGCTTCAATTGGAGACGGTCAAAGTAGTGACAATAGCACCCTACTGGCGGAGCAGGCCGTGGTTTCCCCTCCTGAACCAGATTACTTTCCGGAATCCGCTGCCTCTCCCTCTCAGACCGGACCTTCTTTCTCAAGTGGCGACCCTGCACTGTCCAGCGATACTGAGACTGATAGTCTGGTTCTTGAGAGGGAGAGGCTAGAGTTTCTCGGCTGTGCTTCAAGAGTTATTTCTACTCTCATGAGTTCCAGAAAGCCTAATACCAACAGAGTCTACAGTAGAATAAGGGCCAAGTTCGTTAACTTTTCTACTTCGGCAGGAAGATCGTGTAGAGACCCTGGAGTCCAAGACATCCTCAGTTTTCTCCAGTCTGGCCTGGATCTTCCTGTCGGTTAGTTCTCTTAGAGTGCAAGTATCGGCCCTCTCCACCTTTTCAGGAACAGCATGGGCAACTCACCCACTGATACGAAAAAATTTTTGTGGGGCATCGAGATTTAGACCTCAGAGGATGCCTAGATTCCCCAAATGGGATCTTCCACTCGTCCTTGACGCATTATCAACTCTCAACAACAAAGATCTTTCAATGAAGGACTTATCACTAAAACTGGCCTTTTTGGTGGCCATCACCTCAGCCAAAAGGATATCGGAGATACGTTTTTTGGGATGTCAGGAACCCTTTCTGAATTTCTTTCCGGACCGGGTGGTCCTTGTTCCCATGCTTGGGTCCAAGCCAAAAGTTACTTCCGTGTTTCACGAAAACCAGGAGATAGTGCTTCCTACATTCAAGTCTCCAGAATCTACAGATGTACATCCTTTGGATGTGGGTAAAACATTGAGAGAATACTTACGAGTCACTTCGTCTTTCAGATGTTTCAATCATCTGTTCTTATTACACTCTGGCAGCAACAGAGGAAAACATGCTTCTTTAAGAACAATAGTGGCCTGGATTGTTCAAGCTATTCAACAAGCTTACAGGGCAAAGGGCTTGGCTCCTCCAGAGCCGGTGACGGCTCATTCCACTAGAGGCATGGCGACCTCATGGGCAGCGGCTCGACATGTGGCTCCTGATGTGATATGCAAGGCAGCCTCGTGGTCTTCGATCAACACTTTCATATCTCATTATTGTATAGAGCCTGCTTCCCTTTCTTCTGTTAATTTTGGTCTAAGAAACCTGTCAGTTGACCGCAAATATAAAAATTTCTTTTTCAGCATAACCTCCTGTGTGGATTGGCTAGTTATTTCCCACACGAAGTCTGCCATGGATTCTGTCAGGAAAACTGAAAATGTATTACCAAATATTTACCGTAATTTTCCTTTCCTGATAGACTCCATGGCAGACGGAGTTCCCACCCATGAGCGATAATATGAGAATTGGACTAAGAGTCGGCTAGTTATGGAACACAGTCCATGGAGGTGAGCTCAAATTTATGGGTAGGGGGTCCTAAAGCAGTAGAGAGGAGGCGGGGTTAACCCACATGTAGTCTGCTATGGAGTCTATCAGGAAAGGAAAATTATGGTAAGTTTCAGTTTTCTTGAAAAAAAAATTGTTTGGAAAAAATAGAAAAATCCTAAGAAATTCTTTAAAGTACAGTAAAATGATAATTTTTCTGCTCTACAAGACTCTGGTCCGGCCGCACCTAGAGTATGCTGTCCAGTTCTGGGCACCAGTACTAAGGAAGGATGTACTGGAAATGAGCAGAAATGAGCAGAAAAGAGGTTCAACCTTAAACTACGTAGAGGGTTCTTTACTGTAAGATAGGTAAGGATGTGGAATTCCCTTCCACATGCGGTGGTCTCAGCGGGGGGGCATCAATGGTTTCAAGAAACTATTAGATAAGCACATGAACGACCACAACATACAGGGATATACAAGGTAATACTGACATATAATCACACACATAGGTTGGATTTGATGGACTTTTTTCAACCTCACCTACGTTACGTAACTATGTAACTATGTACAGTAGTCCATGATAGCAATAAAATTATACTTTGAGTGCTTTCTCTAACAGTGGATGAGGGGAGATACAATCAAAAATATTGTGTCCATGCTGACACCACTAAACCATGGGGATAGGGTCTCAGATCAGTTATTATGAAGGTGGACTGTTCTTTCTTTGCAAGGCTGCTAGCTGAAGTGTAGGATCTGCAGAAGTATAAAATTAAGCCCTATAGCCATAACCAATACTTTCTGCAGAATTTTATTTTGAGGAATCTTTGAACAATTAAACATTGAACATGGGCAAAGCAACAAGTATGGATTATGGCGACCAGGGAGGGGACATTAATGCCACATTCCATGTCACTGACCAGTGTGCCCATGCATAGAATACAAGTGGACACGTTGCTTTTGGAGGAAGGACAAGAGATCAACAGGTATGTGCTTTTCTAATTCTGCAGGTGCATAAAATGGATAGTTAGGCACACTATAGTCTTACTGCCAAGGAAATGAACTTGGACCATTATGAAAAAGGGGAGGAGAATAATCTACATCTGCCCACTGAGCTCATTCTGGCCAATCACAGATGTGTTTTAGTAACTCGTCTTTGTGTGCAAATTCTAAATTGGTTAATAAACTGACCCATATAGGTGGCAAAAGACATGTATGACCCCTGGACATGGGCACGGTCCATTGTGTTTACAGTGATAAATGAGAGGTGACAGTGAGGGACAGGTGCTCAAGAAGAAACCCTGGGACTTAGACACTTTGATGGGGAACAAAAACATAGTTTTTGAGGGGGGAGGAAGCGGAAAAAGCAGAGCTTCCACTTTTGGGTGGAACTCTGCTTTAAGCACGTTGTGTTTGTCTATTGTTGTGACTTAGATGATGATCAGATCACATATTATGGCAAATTACTGCGGAAAACCAGCTAATTCCAGGGGTTTCACATACTTTTTCTTGTCACTGTACGTAAAGCTCTGTGTAAATTGTTTGCACTATAAAAATACCTGTAATAAATACATTTTTTAATAAAGTGGGTCCAGTTGAATTTTCCCATCCTTTTATGTGCGTACTGTTATCTAGATCATCTCAAGCCCTTTCCAAGATGAAAGTTGTTCATCCTTGGCCGATGCTATGAAGAGTGGAACCCGGCAGCTCAATGTTCAGTACACTTTACTATTAACAAGTTTCTCACCCTTTGGCATCTGTATTTTGATTGATGAATACACCAACCACATGTGGTAAATAAATAGAATAAATGAATTTATATAAAGTTCAGACACCAACTTATTTGTTGTGATGAAAAGGACATTTTGCAATGTTAATAATTGTATCGGAATCTGTCTCCACTAGAATGTTCCTGGATGTACTGTAATATACAGGACACATCTTAATCTTAAGCCTGTATAGGTTTTATATGGTTGCCATAGAAACATTGTCTTGAATAGCTAAGTCTGTGCCAAATCCAAAGATATGACCACATACTGAAATATGCATTGCATGTATAATAGATCATTGAGGCTTGGAAGTGTGTAAATCCACTATCTAGTTATTGTTCCTTTTCATGCATATGATAATGGTGAAAGATCACAGCTATAGCCTCTTTTTATATACTTCATATATTATTATATCAGCTGCCTCTAGGTATATAGTGTAGAATAATGATTATTCATATTAAGGGTTAGGCCGCTTATCTTAATGGGTAATTTGTTGCATGGCCATGAAAAAGAAACCAAGTACTTTTTCAGGAATTTCAAGTTGTTTCCAGCTCAGATGAGAAATATGATGCTTATAGGATGTCTGCCTGTGGTCTCTCCCATTTCAATAAGCCTGGAACTGCTTCTCCAGAAGTCTCTAGGGGACAGCTGTATAAGAACACCAAACATACCCCAACTGTTTTCTATGTAATGCAAAGGAAAAGCAAATCTGCTCAAAATCCTGCATCAATGAGCTTCCCGCTATATCACCGAAGAAAGTTAATCACATCTTTAATACGATATCCTATGTGTGCATTCTGACTTCAAAGTGTATTCAATAAATACTGTTACCTGGAGGTAACAATGGAGGCCAGTGACCTCTTGATGGCATACCGGGCAAACTAAAGGCATGATTGGGTGACCTAAACTGCTTTTTTATGAAGTCAAATACACCTAATAACTGAGAACCGCAGGCAAAGTAAAAAGTGAAAAAGATATTTACTTGTACCTGCTTTTTTATTTTGGTTCCATTATTTCTAATAAAAAGGAAATCCTTTTGGTATTGTAGTAGGGTATGACCCCTTCTTCATGTTCTTTATAT
Source organism: Rana kukunoris (assembly GCA_029574335.1). Classification (NCBI taxonomy): domain Eukaryota; kingdom Metazoa; phylum Chordata; class Amphibia; order Anura; family Ranidae; genus Rana; species Rana kukunoris. The sequence goes on along the minus strand of CM056059.1, from coordinate 48,685,581 downwards.
GAACTAATCTAAACAGATTCTGCAGTTCTCCATTTCTCCTCCTGCACATCACTTCCTCTCTAATCTTCATACCTTTCTCCTCCAGCACACCGCTTCCTCTCTAATCTTCAGGCACAGCTATCGGCTAGGTTAGTGGTTAGGCCTGACACTGGCTCAGCAAGGCCTTTAACAAGTGCCCTTTGCAGGCAGGGACCGCGGGCCCTTATAGTGTAGCAAAATAGAAAGTATCTGGTGCCAGCTGTCCTACACCTGGCTACTGAGCCCAGTAAGCCATCTTCAGGCCCTGCCAGCCCTCCTGGCTGCAGCTGCCTCCCTCCACTGCCGCTTTCATCATAGTCACAGTCTTCTGGTTCTGCACCTATTTCAGACTGCAATCTCCCAGTCCTTTTAGGCGTGCCTCCCCAGTCCTCCTGACTGTGCCTCCCTCACCAGCCCTCTTCTCTGCAACCAGCTGTCCTCCCTGGAGTTTCTTAGCAGTGCTCTCTCTTGCTGTCTTCTCCTTGCTCTCTCTCTTATGGCTCCAGTCCAGGACCTCTTCACATGTTCTTGAAGGTAGTCCCAACTGCATCCCAGGCCGAAGGTCAGCCCCCCCACCCAAAGGCCCCGACAGCCTCCAAACTCTCTAACTCCAGCTCTTCCACCTGACAACTACTCCCCAGCTGGGTTGACTCAGGTTGGTGGTTGGTCAAGGCTCCCTAAAACACCCCAGGCAGCAACACTTTTCCTCTCTTCCTCTCTTTCCATACCTTTCCAGCAAACTCAAGAAAGAAGAGGGAGGTCCCAGTGACGCTGCCCGTGTGTCACCACCTGCTACCATGAGCCACTCCCAGCCCAGATTAATCAAAACAAACAGGCCTGGCTGTCAGCCAGCCCTACCTACATTTTCCTGTCCTACAAAAATCCTACCTCTAGCAGCTACCTACCTACCTAGAGGGTGCTACAAGTGGATGTGTTGAAAGCAGAAAAAAAATGAGCATTGCGGTTTGATGTGTATGGGCTGCGTAGCTGTAGATCAGTCAGGGACGGGTCAGCTGTAGATCAGTTAGATCTCAACCCAATCAAGCATCTGTGGGATGTGCTGGAAAAACAAGTCTGATCCATGAAGGCCCACCTCACAACTTACAGGACTCAAAGGATCTGCTGCTGATGGCTTGGTACCAGATACTATAGCAAACCTTCATAGGTTTAGTTATGTCCATGCCTTGATGAGTAAGGGCTGTTTTGACAGCAAAAGGGGACCTACTCAATATTAGGTGGGTGGCCATAAAGTTAGATGTAGTGTGAAGCAGGGGAATCAAATGAGTCTGCATCAGTCGCTACTCCTTTGTCCTGACTCTGGATTGCCTGTGTTCTTTACTACATAAGAGTATCATGGATAATGGGCCTAATAAATGATACCATCTGATGATTCTCTAGATCTTTCTTCCTCAAATCTTCAATCAAGCAACTTTTATATTTTATTTTCATGCAACACTGCCTGTTAGGAATGCTCCCTCTATATACCTCCAGAGTTGATGACTACAATCAAACTCCCTTCGTTGATGGCTGTCTTGACTTGTGGTTAGACCTTGCAGGGCCAAGACTATAAAGCTCATGCAGTAGCTGTAATCCAATGTAGCACCCCTTTGCTTTTAGCATGGGCACTAGAAAACTAGTTGACTGAGAGAGTTACCTTGCTCCCAGTCGTGATTTGTTAGGTTAATGACCTGTGTCATTCCGGAGAGGTCCTCTGGCTTGGACTGCATTCTGGGGATGTGAGTATCATTTTTCGCCGGCAGTGGGAGCCAGAGGGATTTCTGGCGAATGGAGTCTTCCCCAGCAGCCAATTGGAAAGGGTTTTCCCCGCTGTGCATGCTGGGGAGGGGTATATCTGGGATGGAGGTCATGTGTTCGGGGGTTCTTTTGCCTTGTCCTGAGCGGGGTCCCGGAGTCGGGGTGCGGCACTCACCTTCAGGGTGTGCGCACCCATGGACCCTGCCTGCGTGGCCCACCTGGCCAAGCTTCCAGGCCTTGCTGAGTCGCGGTCTGGGACGAAACTAAAGGGGCCCCAGTGACTTATTGGGTTCCAGATGCCGTAGAGAGGATCCGGCGCCCGGGCCATAGACAGGTACGCTCAGCTGTCACCCGGTGATCTGTGCTGAAGTAACTACTGGGAGGAGGATTTGCTCTGTTCGGACATTGACAAATCATACAGGATACATTGGCCTGTGGCAGAGGCCTAGAGCCGAGTCAGTGAGAGAGACCTGTTCCTCCCAGCCAGCACTTAAAGTGGCGACGCGTGCAAGATTGCGTCTTTCAAGGGGCCGATTTTGCTGTACATATATCCAGGCCTGACATCGAGAATCTCTATCTCTTCATCAACCTTTTCTCCGAGTTGATGTTTGGCTATGTTGGCCTGGAATTAAAGCATTGAGAAAATCTTTATTGATGGTGTGGACACTCAATTACTACTTAGTGGCTTCTGGTGCACCCCTAGACCAAGGAAGAGTAACTTAATCTGCCGATCCCAAAACAATCCAGCAGCCCTTTCGGGGGTGACGCTACACCAATAAATCCATCAAGCGTACTCACCCAGGTGCTCATTGCCTTATTTGCTCTAGACAGTCACATTTATATACAGTGCCTTGCAAAATAATTCACCCCCTTGGCTTTTTACCTATTTTGTTTCATTACAGCCTTTAGTTCAATGTTTTTTTAACCTGAATTATATGTGATGGATCAGAACACAATAGTCTACGTTGGTAAGGTAAAATTAGACAAATTTCAGAAATAGAAAACTGATATTGGCATGTGCGTATGTATTCACCAGCTTTGTTATGAAGCCCATAAAAAGCTCTGGTGCAACCAATTACCTTCAGAAGTCACACAGTTAGTGAAATGATGTCTACCTGTGTGCAATCTAAGTGTCACATGATCTGTCATTACATATACACACCTTTTTGAAAGGCCCCAGAAGCTACAAAACGTAAGCAAGAGGCACCACTAACCAAACACTGCCATGAAGACCAAGGAACTCTCCAAACAAGTAAGGGACAATGTTGTTGAGAAGTACAAGTCAAGGTTAGGTTATAAAAAAATATCCACGGCCACACAAAAGACCCGTCGTTCTTTTGAATGGCAATAACGTGGTGACGTCAAAGACTACGACAAGCCTGCTAAAATACATTCTATGCGTTGAATTGTTATCGAGCATGTTGCGGTTTATTTCCCCTTCAGGTAAGCATACAGACGACCAGTTTTCTCGGCAGGAAACACTCTGCAAGGAATCCCGACGGGAAAATGGAGAGCATGTTCTCTATTTTTTTCCGGCAGTTTTCCTGTCGGGAAAACTGCTAGGGAGCATACACACGGCCGCGATTCCCGGTCAAAAGCTCTCCTGGCAGTTTTCCTGCCGGGAAAACTGGTCGTGTGTACGAGGCTTAAGGGACATAACCTTTGACTCTACATGCACCAAAACCAATATATAAACCAGGCAAAAATGCAACTGTAACTGTTGTACAAAACATGGGTAGAGTTTAAATCTCCACCCAAAAATTACTATTTCTGGAGAACCTAATGGCTCCACTATACATGAGATTGCTGCCAACTACCTATGCTAATATCATGTATTACGTTGAACTAGTTGGTAAAACTAAGTTGGTAATACTCACATGTATTTGAGTATTTGGTGACAAAAGGCAACAGCATTGAGACAAAAAAAAGACATCTATACATCTATAAATAGTGACAATGATCATGAACATGTGTGAGCAGCATTCATCACAACATGATGCTAGAGACAGAAGAAGGGGAAAGGACAAAGTGAAACTGCTGTTGACCTTATAGTGCAACCCACATAGAACCCAGAGAAAAATTCCTGGAATTCCAGCTAAAGCTTCTATTGCTTACCAGACCCCGCCCTGCTTCAAGTCTGGACAAGAAAAATTCTCTAACAGGTTTAACATTGAGTTGAAAGCCAGAGGGGAGGACATGATGACACTTTCCTTTATATCACATTGTTAACTTCCTAACAGTTTGATATATGCTAATAATTATAGAACATAATGATCATTAGAATCCATACATACAATATAGGGTTGGCAGTTGCAGCACAATCCCACAATGCAAAATTACTATTCAGTGATAATAAAAAAAGCCAAAAAATTAAAAAAGGCATTAGGAGACAGCAGTCTCCCAAACACCTGCAAACCTCCCTTCACAATCCTCCGAAAAAAATCCACTGCCACTAGTGTGAAAGGAGTCCTTGTAGAGAGAGCAGGCAAGATAGTTGCCTAGGTATCTGCTAGAAGCCCCCAAAGTAGTGAGTGGGGTGTATCAGAAAGCAAAGAGGTTCCAAATCCAATCCCGACCCTGCTAGTTTGGGTCATCATGGTGTAGCACAACCCCCGAAGGAGCTGCTGGTTTGTTTTGGGTGGCATGTTACCTCGTGGCTCCTCCGCCGTCTAGGGGTGTATGGTAAAAGCAATAGTAACGGAATGTCTATGACAGATGTCTTTTTCTGTGCTCTTTATTACCCAGTGGGGTAAAAACAAATAAACTTGTGGTGAAAGATAGAGATTCAGTAGAAGGAGAAATAGGCGATTCAGGCATAACAATAGGGAAACAGTCCTGCTTCCAACAACACTTTCTTTTTCGCAACTCCAAGGGAAAAGTCTCTGCCACAGACCCTCCTTAGGATTGAGATAGCAGAGATAATCCTCTTTCATAGACTTTGCGCCTGGATCTCCTTCAGGTAGTTTGCAATTAGGTTACCAAGTGATAGGTACCAATGTCCAGCCTCTCAGTATCCGGTTACCTTGATCCCTGGTGGATGGTCGAGACCCTATTTGATTGCCAGCCTCTCTTGGCCCTCCTCAGGCGGACTCCCCACCAACAGCTTCCTCTCAAAGCAAAAACGCTTGGGATCTACTCAAGATTGGGGAAACAGTCGATCACTGGGACCCAGCCACAGCTCAAATGTTTTCTGGACCAACGTGGTCCCGGAATCAGGAACACCGCGTGGCACGCGCACCCCGGCCTGGAAGGCCATTTCGCCGGGGTGCCGTGATGTGGTCACCCTAAATGTGGGTGCCACACTGGAAGAAGACCCAGACCAATGGCGTCTGCCTCATGAATACCCTCCCCCAGCATGCACAGCGAGGAAAACTCCTCCTGATCGGCCGCTGGGAAAAAGCACCCAAACCTCGACTCCACTTATGCCACCTGTCATCCTGGGGTGGAATCAGCACCCCAGAAGCGACAGAATTAGCCCACAGCACAGCCAAGCTGAGACAGAGGCCCAAATTTAAGCAAATTAGCCTGGTCAGAGCTAACTAATTCTCTGACCCCCTCTAAATTTAAACTAGCACCGGTTCTTAGAAGTAACCAGGCGCTACAATGGGTAGAGAGCTTTGTGTAAGTGTAAGTAGTAGTAAATAGTCTGCCTGGTGGTCAGTTGGTTAAAGGAAGCAATGCAAGAACCACAACAGTAGAGACATCATTTTTGAGGACCTAGCTTCTGAGAGCTTCCCCTTAGGGGGGAAGCTAGAAAAAAGAGGCAAAAGAATATGTTCCAGCACTATTGGGAAGATCGAAAATATGAAAATATGTAAATTAGCTGGTTCAGTAATCAAGTACTGTAAAAGGCTTTCTGTTGCTTGGACTCTTTCTTCTCCTACCCTCTGGAAATGAACAAATGCTGGGTGAAGCTGCAATTGGGGGTCTATTGTCGTAAAGGACTTAGGACAGTATGGGACGGACTATTGGTAGTGCTGGTTAGGCCAGGCAAGGGGGACTCCCAGGAGTGCTCCTGCTTCCATGCCCAAAGTGCCCCAGTGAGTCTAATGCCGCGTACATACTGTGACGGTAGTCGAACATATCTCCGTCATCCATTCCCTTCTTCTCCCATAAAAGAAATCACCCAATATTCCACGAGTAGGAATATCCCTGGAATCACCGAATAATCCACACATGAGCCAAGGCTTAATGCTGGATGTAACAGGACACACTTTATTGAAAGTACACAGCACACTTTTATACAGGATTTGGAACATCCCGCCCCCAACAACCGCTTTTCTATTGGTCAATTGTAAAGTACATTTGTGGTTTCACTCAGGTCCTCTCCCATGCAAATTAGGACTTCAAAATGTCTCAGCAGAGATTGGTCCCAAAGCTTGAATAGCCTGAATGGAAAGACTGATGTGTATTCAGACACAAGCCCCAGGGGGGCAATCAATGTACACAATAGCCAGCCACAGAACAATGGAACTGTCTGGAGAATTGAGACAGGGCAGAAGACATTCACACCTGATAATCAAAAGACTTTAGATAGGGTTATCACACAATGGACAATGAATATCTCTTATGAGTCTGTTGACCTGGCTGGGGTTCAGAATAAAATCTCCTGTAATACATGAATTAGGATTTCAGTATTTCATGGTCCATGACACATACGATCATTTTTCGGCATGAAAAAAAACAAAGTTTTTAAAAACGTCATTTAAAATGATCGTGTGTGGGCTTCACATCATTTTTCATGTTCTGAAAAACGACAAAAAATTCGAACATGCTGCATTTTTCACGTCATTTAAAAAAAAAATGTTTTTCGGGTTGTAAAATCATGTGTGGGCTAAAACAACGTTTTAAACCCGGGCATGCTCAGAAGCAAGTTATGAGATGGGAGCGCTCGTTCTGGTAAAACTACCATTCATAATGGAGTAAGCACATTCATCATTGTAACAGACAAAAAAGTGCAAATCGTCTTTTACTAACAAGGAATCAGCTAAAAGCAGCCCAAAGGCGAATAGAACTTCCCCTTTAGAGTGCCGTCGTACGTGTTGTACGTCACCGCGCTTTGTTCATCATTTTTCAAAAACGATGGTGTGTGAGCAACATTGTTTTTAATGATGACGTTGGAAAAACTTAGTTTTTTGGACATGCTGAAAAACAACGTATTTTTTTAATGCCGAAAAATGATCGTGTGTACGCGGCATAAGGGGACCAACCTCTGCTGTGCATGAATGGTTAAAGAGTGCACGTGGTCCCCCACTACATGGCTGTACACACGACATGCAGCCCAGCAGGCATCTAGGCTGCTATACAACAGATGTAATCTCTAACTGAATTATATTTGTTTGCTAAAGCCCTGTGTATTATAGTTGCTATTTTTTCAATCAAATATTCTATCATTCTTTACTGCATCTCAGTATTGCTGATCTCTAGCAGCCATACATGGTCAAAACTGTGCATTTTTCTTCACAGGGGGGGGGGGGGTTGTTGAACTTGTTGGCAATTGGTGTCTGATGGATTGTTTTTTTAATTTCTGTTGTAATTCTCAAAGCCTTCAGTAATTTTTTCATCTTTGCATCTATTCATTCTTCTGCCCTTGTTGTTTTAACTTTGGATAGTAAAACATTTTTTTCTGCCAGTAAATAACTTATACAGACCACTTCCTGTTTCTTGTCTGGTCATTAGTCTAGGCTTAGGGCTGCATAGCTGGAGGTGTGTCTATGTGTGTCTGTGTAAATCCAGGAAGTGAACAGGCAGCAGCTTCAGCTGCCCACAGTTAACATGGTTGCAGAAAGACTTAGTAGAGGAAGATTTCTGCAGCATATTTGGCAAGTACAGAATCACAGTATATATAAAATAATATGCAAAGTGTTTGGGAGGGAAGCATTAGAATGGCAAAGATGTTTTTATTACAAATTATGTAAGCAGACTGCAGTTCCTCTTTAATAAAAGCTGCAGATAAAGCAGTGAAATTAACTGTTATAATTATATTAACCCCCCCTGGCGGTATTCCCGAGCGTGACTCGGGGTGTTTTTTTTTGTGCCATTATCGGTAACCCCGTGTCACGCTCGGGGTAGCAATGCAGAGCCTGCAGCACGCGCTGGCTTACCTTTTTCCTGGATCCAGCGATGCATCCACACAGTGTCCCCGTGTGCCGTCGATCTCCGTTCCCTGCGACGTTACTACACACGGGGGGCGGAGAACAGCGCCAAATTCAAAAAAGTAAACAAACGCAATACATACAGTATACTGTAATCTTATAGATTACAGTACTGTATGTAAAAAATACACACACCCCTTGTCCCTAGTGGTCTGCCCTGTGCCCTGCATGTCCTTTTATATAATAAAAACTGTTCTTTCTCCCTGCAAAATGTAGATTGTCCATAGCAACCAAAAGTGTCCCTTTATGTCAAAAATGGTTTTAGATCAGCTAGAAAACAGCGATAATAAATTCTAATCCCTTTGCAGAATTGAGAGATAGCAATTTGTGGGGAAATTCGTCATAAAAAAATAAAAATAATGACAGCGACAATTCTGCAACTAAGCAAATTTCAGTGTTTTTGAGTTGATTACATTATTGAATCATTTTTATTATAATTATATTATTATTTGTTATAATTATTTAGAATTATTTATTATATTATAATTTATAATTTTTTTTTTTTTTATTTCATTCCCGGGATGCCTACTAGACTCTTGTTTAGTCAGATTTAAGTGAGTTATTCCTAAGAATTACAAGCCTACAGTATAAAATGCCAAATTTCCTTGCAAATAATGGTACCGCTTTAAGCACCTAAAATCAGAAAGAATCATACCGCCAGGGAGGTTAATATATTGAAGCTTATATGAGAATTTAGTGATTGGGTTTACATTCCAGATAACAAACAATTGTTCTGCAAGTTTGAGAATGACTTGCTAAGCTATTGCTAGACTTACCATGCTTCACAAGTTTGTTGCAAAATTGCAGCAAGTTTGCATTGCTCGACTCCAGATCAACATTTCTTTGCAACATTCTGCAAGTTCTGGTTCAGTTATGTTGTGCAATAGTCATCCCACCACAGAGGGTCACTGTGGCTAAATTTTCATGCTGTAGACTTGCAGAGCTCTTGCTGTAGACTCAAAAATGCAACTTTGCTCTTGCTGGAGACTTGCCATGCAAATTTGCTTCAAATTGGAAAAGTGTCAACTAGAACTTTAAGGTCTCTGCCAGTGTAAATGTGAAGCAAGTTACTGTACCAGACTTACAATTCAACACTGACACAAATTGTGGCAAGTTATCCTTGCGATCTGGGATATACTTTAAAATAAAAACGTATAACTATACAACCAAACTGCATAATCTAGGTTCTATCCCTGGAGCCCTCCTTTACTCCCTATGTCATAAGAAGGTCATTAGTGATAGTTAATTCCACATTTTTATTTATAACTACAGGTAAGCCTATAATAAGGCTTTGAAAAAAGGGACAAACCTAATAGGTGGAGAGAGTTAGCTGCACACCCCGATATGATAAATAGAAAAATGGTCCCAATGGGGCTTTGAAACAGCTGGTGTGAAGTAAAGTAGCAATGCAACGTCTATGGTAAAAACGTTTTATTACAAAAGTAATTGAATGACATAAAATTTGGGGTATACAAGGAATGAGTTGCGGCAGAGTAACAAAAATTAAAATAACCATAACATTTCCAGGTAAACAATAAAATACATAGCCTGAATAGTGGCAGGCAGGTGTATAATCCTAACGCGTTTCGACCATTCGGTCTTCTTCAGAGGGTTGTGGCTGAAAGAGATTTAATTGTATAAATAGGTGTATACAAAAAATATTTATTTTTATCTGTGTCCTCCCTATGGAGTCTGTCCCCTTATGGAAGGGGGGAGGGGGTACAAAGACTCCCAAATCCACAGGGAAAATAAGGGCACAGAGAACAACATAAGTGTAGTTGGTTTAAGGAAGAAAGGCTTTCCTTCTCCCTCCCACAGTAATCAAAAGAGAAATTTTTTCTCATCAACAGCAGCATATATTTACCCAGAAAATGGAGTTATGGGACATCCAGGTTGGGGTCCGATGCGACAGTGGGATGCAGGGGTCCAAAGCTGACAGTACTCCCGGTCAGTCCCCCAGTATCGCCTGGTCCTCAAGGTGACCATCCAAGAGTGGCCCTCAGCCACTTACGGAGAAGCACCAGACAAAAATGATAGCACCCGGGCAGACCCGAGGGGTGGGGAAGAGTAGGATTAAGAAGGTAGGAAAGAAAAATCCTGAAAGTAAGTAGAGTAATTAGTATCAAAGGTGGCCAAATCATGGGTATAATTTAGTAGAAATCTTCGAAGGGTGAAACAATGGGGGTCCGGGGGATGAGGGTGAGGTGGAGGCAAACAGGGGTGGGTGGGATTTGGAGGCGGTATGGGAGAAGTGAAGGGGGGTGGGAAAAAAAAAAAAGAAGAATTGTGGAAACGGGAAAGGGGAATAGGCTGGGAAAAAGAAGGAAAGAGGAAGATGAGGGGACCAAAACGTATGTGTGAAAGGAAAAAAAGGGGGGGAGGGAAGGGGGAAGATGATAGGGAAAAAGGAATAAGTGAAAGTGATAGATGTGTGAAAGGGGAAGAATGTGAGTGGTGTGGGGGAAGGGGAATAGACGAATGAGAAAGGAGAGGGAGGCTAGAAAATTATGTGTGGAGAAGGAGTTTGGAAAAAGAATATATGGGGGAACCGTGATTGTTGTGTGAAAGGGGGAGTAGTGAAAAAGAAAAGGTAAGATAAAGGAGTGATGATAAAGGTGTGGGAAAGGAGGATAGAAGGAGTGCGTGCGAATAGGGAGAGGGGATTGGGACGGAAAATGAAAAACAAGGGGAGAATAAAGGATAGAGCATGGAGTGAATATAAGTGTAGGCTGGGAATGGAGAATGAATTAAACAAGAAGGAGGTGAGGAAGTGCAAAACAGTGAAAAATGATGAGGGGGGAGGAGGGGAGGGGGGGGGGGTTTATTGAAGAAAAAACAAGGGGTAATAAAATAGAGGAAGGGCTGGGAAGTGAGGAGTGGGGAAAGATGAGGCTGAGGTGAAGTGTGAATGAGAAGATGATAGATGAGAAGTGACAAAACGGGGGTCAACTGAAAATGAGGGACCCCTCATCCCTTCTTTTATTCCCTCATTTTCAGTTGACCCCCGTTTTGTCACTTCTCATCTATCATCTTCTCATTCACACTTCACCTCAGCCTCATCTTTCCCCACTCCTCACTTCCCAGCCCTTCCTCTATTTTATTACCCCTTGTTTTTTCTTCAATAACCCCCCCCCCCCCTCCCCTCCTCCCCCCTCATCATTTTTCACTGTTTTGCACTTCCTCACCTCCTTCTTGTTTAATTCATTCTCCATTCCCAGCCTACACTTATATTCACTCCATGCTCTATCCTTTATTCTCCCCTTGTTTTTCATTTTCCGTCCCAATCCCCTCTCCCTATTCGCACGCACTCCTTCTATCCTCCTTTCCCACACCTTTATCATCACTCCTTTATCTTACCTTTTCTTTTTCACTACTCCCCCTTTCACACAACAATCACGGTTCCCCCATATATTCTTTTTCCAAACTCCTTCTCCACACATAATTTTCTAGCCTCCCTCTCCTTTCTCATTCGTCTATTCCCCTTCCCCCACACCACTCACATTCTTCCCCTTTCACACATCTATCACTTTCACTTATTCCTTTTTCCCTATCATCTTCCCCCTTCCCTCCCCCCCTTTTTTTCCTTTCACACATAAGTTTTGGTCCCCTCATCTTCCTCTTTCCTTCTTTTTCCCAGCCTATTCCCCTTTCCCGTTTCCACAATTCATCTTTTTTTTTTTTTCCCCACCCCCCTTCACTTCTCCCATACCGCCTCCAAATCCCACCCACCCCTGTTTGCCTCCACCTCACCCTCATCCCCTGGACCCCCATTGTTTCACCCTTCGAAGATTTCTACTAAATTATACCCATGATTTGGCCACCTTTGATACTAATTACTCTACTTACTTTCAGGATTTTTCTTTCCTACCTTCTTAATCCTACTCTTCCCCACCCCTCGTGTCTGCCCGGGTGCTATCATTTTTGTCTGGTGCTTCTCCGTAAGTGGCTGAGGGCCACTCTTGGATGGTCACCTTGAGGACCAGGCGATACTGGGGGACTGACCGGGAGTACTGTCAGCTTTGGACCCCTGCATCCCACTGTCGCATCGGACCCCAACCTGGATGTCCCATAACTCCATTTTCTGGGTAAATATATGCTGCTGTTGATGAGAAAAAATTTCTCTTTTGATTACTGTGGGAGGGAGAAGGAAAGCCTTTCTTCCTTAAACCAACTACACTTATGTTGTTCTCTGTGCCCTTATTTTCCCTGTGGATTTGGGAGTCTCTGTACCCCCTCCCCCCTTCCATAAGGGGACAGACTCCATAGGGAGGACACAGATAAAAATAAATATTTTTTGTATACACCTATTTATACAATTAAATCTCTTTCAGCCACAACCCTCTGAAGAAGACCGAATGGTCGAAACGCGTTAGTATTATACACCTGTCTGCCACTATTCAGGCTATGTATTTTATTGTTTACCTGGAAATGTTATGGTTATTTTAATTTTTGTTACTCTGCCGCAACTCATTCCTTGTATACCCCAAATTTTATGTCATTCAATTACTTTTGTAATAAAACGTTTTTACCATAGACGTTGCATTGCTACTTTACTTCACACCAGCTGTTCAAAGCCCCATTGGGACCATTTTTCTATTTAGCCTATAATATGGCTTACCTGTAGGTACAGTAAATATCTCCTAAACGTGCACCTTATAGGGTATATTTACTTTAGTAGCAGCCGGTGATGTTACCAACATATGCACACTGCATACTGTCCATTGAAAGAGCTGTGCTGTGACCATGACTCCCGCAGTGGAGCCCGAGTGGCCGGAGTCTGCAAACACAGAAGGAAGACCGGGTGAAGACAGAAGCCCTGTCAACAATGACAGTGTGCCGCAGGGGGCTTCTTTTTAAGGTAAGTCTGTCATAATGTGCTAGTATGCAATGCATACTAGCACATTATCCACTTTAACAAATGTCAAATGTTGACTGACTCTCTTAAGCCTAGTTTACACTTCTCCCCATTAACCGGTTAAGACCCGGACCAAAATGCAGGTAAAAGACCTTGCCCCTTTTCGCGATTCGGCACTGCGTCGTTTTAACTGACAATTGCGCGGTCGTGCGACCTGGCTCCCAAACAAAATTGGCGTCCTTTTTTTCCCACAAGTAGAGCTTTCTTTTGGTGGTATTTGATCACCTCTGCGGTTTTTATTTTTTTGCGCTATAAACAAAAATAGAGCGACAATTTTAAAAAAAATGCAATATTTTTAACTTTTTGCTGTAATAAATATCCCCCAAAAATATATAAAAAAAAAATTTTTTTGGTCAGTTTAGGCCGATACGTATTCTTCTACATATTTTTGGTAAAAAAATCGCAATAAGCGTTTATCGGTTGGTTTTCGCAAAATTTATAGCGTTTACAAAATAAGGGATAGTTTTATTGCATTTTTATTAATTTTTTTTTTTTTACTACTAATAGCGGCGATCAGCGATTTTTTTCATGACTGCGACATTATGGCGGACACTTCGGACAATTTTGACACATTTTTGGGACAATTGTCATTTTCACAGCAAAAAATGCATTTAAATTGCATTGTTTACTGTGGAAATGACAGTTGCAGTTTGGGAATTACCACAAGGGGGCGCTGTGACATTTAGTGTTCCCTGTGTGTGTTTACAACTGTAGGGGGTGTGGCTGTAGGTGTGACGTCATCGATCGCGTCCCCCTATAACAGGGATGACGCGATCGATGCTGCGGCCACAGAGAAGCACGGGGAAGGTGTGTTTACACACGGCTCTCCCCGTTCTTCAGCTCCAGGGACGGATCGCCGCACTGCAGCGGCGATCGGGTCCGCGAGTCCCGCGGTCCCGGCCCTGGAGCTACGGACCGGCTCACGGGAGCGCGCCACGGGCACGCGCCCGTGACCCACGGCTGGGTACTAAAATCAACGTATATATACGTTGATGTGCCCAGCCATGCCATTCTGCCAACGTAAATGTGCAGGAGGCGGTCCTTAAGTGGTTAAGCTGCAAAGGCAGTGGAATAGGGTGTACATATGCTTTGCCTAGCACTGTGGCAAGAAAGATCCTTGCTGTCGTGTTTGGCGAGCCTATGCAACAATTAAGTGCAATGCACGTGGTTGGGGCATGCTGCTGCAAGGGTTTAAAAGGTTAAATAAACAAAGTCCAATGCAGATCGCTCCTCAGAGGGCAATGCAAATGTAAATGAAGCCTTATGTGCATAGTTGGTGAGCTGCAAGACTATAAATTACTTGGTCATTCGCTATCACACCGACATTCTTTGGGTTCTAGTTGAGCCTCCATTCACATATTAACAGAGTGTAAGCAAGAGCGTATTCCAGGGTGATTTTTAAGTGTTTTTCAGGTAATTTACATGCGTCTTATAGACTTGTATATAGATGTAGATGTATCATGGTTCACAAGGTTGTTTATTAGGCTGGGCAAAGGGAAGAGAGTAGTTCCATAGATGGAGAGGAGGAGTTCTTCAGGTGTAGAAACATGAATTTAAAGGAGTTGCCATTGAAGTCTGTAGGACCAAAAACTACTGAACGAACACGCTCCAAAACAAAAAAGCTCAACTTTTTTGAGCATAGGGCACAGAGAGTAGGGCGACTGAGCATACAAATATGAACAGGGAAATTAGAAAGAATGAGATTCTGCATGTTGAGCCTAGTTAGGATTAGGGAAATGAGCAGATAAAACGTTTGTATGTGTGAATGGAGGATAGTAAAGGAAAGGTCCAGTTTTATGTGTAAGGTGTTAGTTATTACTAGGCAAGCAATTCGTTTTTTTGTGTGTTTGGAGGAATTGTGGTTAGTCTTTAGCACTTCTAAGAAATGGTTTCCTTTTGTAGTTACTCCCAGGCTATTACATCCTAAAATAATTCCCAGCAAAATCTATATGAATTCATACTCAGCCACTGCAAAGGAGCATTAATCTTAAACAATGACTTTTTACACCACAGCCTTCGGCTCCATGCTTAATGAGGTGAGGATATGTTCTTGTTCTTGAGTTGTTGGAGGGTTAATTGGCTGTAGTCCAGCTTAGGTCAGGCAGCTGGGACTTGCATGAAGTAAACATCTGAAAGGACTATGCACAGTGGAGAATAAACCCAATGTGGAAATCGTGAGTAGAGTCACAAACAGAGAGGAGGTTTCAGTAGGCTGCGTTGGTTGGGTGAACAGAAGCAAATTTGGAGTCCGTTTCAGCCGATTCAGTTATTGAGCACCTTCCTGACTCTTAGCTAAGCTTTAATAAAAAGCGGTATATAAAGGGTACACTAAGGCATAAAGCCACAACTTGGAAAGCTGCACAGTGACTGGGCAATAACATAACAATGTGAAGAAATAAGAAGTCTTGTTATGCTGTTTATTGAATCCCCCAGGTTAGGTCAATCAGGCCATATGTGGAAGCACAGCAGCTCCAGAATGGAAAAGAATGGTGTTCTATTGGAGTGTATGGGCAAGCAGGTAAACAGCTCTAGTTTGTGGTGTCACTGGGGTTTCCAGGACGACATGTCCTAGCAGCCCTCATCGCTCATTAAAATTTTAAATTTTAATTCAGACTCATCCACCTTACCAACCGCTCTGTCTCTGCTGCTCCTCTCTGCCAATCCCTCCACTGGCTTCCGCTCATCCAACAAATTAAATTCAAACTACTAACAATTACCTACAAAGCCATCCACAGCTCTGCCCCCAGCTACATCAATGATCTAGTCTCTAAATACCAACCTAATCGTTCTCTTCGTTCTTCTCAAGACCTTCTACTCTCTAGGTCTCTCATCATCTGTGCCCATACTCGTCTCCAGGACTTTTCCAGAGCCTCTCCAAGCCTATGGAACTCATTACCCCAATCTATCCATCTATCTTCCTCTCTATTAGCTTTTAGAGGATCCCTGAAAACCCTCCTCTTCAGAGAAGCCTACCCTTCCCACACCTAGCAACTGCATTTTTCATTTGAGTCCATCTGATCTTCCCCCGCAGCTACTACCCTTTATTCCACTTGACCCTCCCTTCTATATTGTAAGCTCTTACGAGCAGGGCCCTCTGATCCCTTCTGTATTGATTTGTATTGTGAATGTACTGTCTTCCCTGGTGTAAATCGCTGCGCAAACTGTTGGCGCTATATAAATCCTGTATAATATTAATAATAAATGGTTATGGGCATTTTTTTGTCTCCAGTTTGGGTAGAAACATTTTGCAACAACAGTACTGCCTTTGTAACATGAAACTGCCTAGACCCCCTGTGTCCATTGGTATGATTTATTTTTTCCACAGTTTTTACTAAAGAGTTTTTGGAAGGTTAACAAAGCAATACACAGAGTAACAAATCACAAAGGTTGACCATACTGGTTACAGGGTGTAGCAAGGTAGGGGTGGCTGTTCCAACCTTCCAGAAATGCAGAGGAAAATCTAATGGCTCTTGCTTATCGAAATGTTTTTGTTATGGGGTGAAAAGTATGCTAAGGTTACCCAGTTTCCTATGTTTTCCCTTCACCAGGTCCTCAAGAAGAAGTCAATCTAGGGACGCGAGAATGATTTAACCACTTGCTTACTGGGCTCTTAACCCCCCCCTCCTGCCAAGAGGGGGCGTAGGCTAAGCAGTGTCACCCTCCCATGGGTCATTTTACCTTTAGAAAGCAGTGGTATGTATGTCTCCATAGCCAGGGTGCTCGAACTGAGACAAGCCCGCCAGGTGTGCAAGGTTATATTTACGAATATTCCAACGGAGGGAGCCAATCCCCAGATGAAGGAGGTGCTGGTGATTCCCCGAAGCATCGGCACGTGGCATAGCCTGAAACCTAGGGGTGGGATAATGTCATGCGCCCGCACGTCACTGGCAGAAAGGAAGCCTCCACCTTGACAACTTGTGGCGTGGTGGGGGCACAGAGAAGCTCTTCCCCATAGGCAGGCCATGGAGACAGCCGGAAGCAACAGCACCAGCGTATCTACCAAACAACAATGTAAATTAAACAGTGTGGGCCAGATTCACAGAGCGATTACGCCTTCGGATCTACGCTGCAATAAAATTGCGGCCGCTGGGTGGAGTTCCCGTCGTTTTCTGCGTCGGGGTATGCAAATGAGCTTTTGCAGACTATCCACGAAATTACAAACATCTATCGCAATCTCTTACGGCATCTTTACTCACCTTTTTGCTGCGTAAAACTATACCAGCTTTTTGCTGGTCTAATATTAGACAGCCCATGTTAAGTATGGCCATTGTTCCCGCGTCGAATATCAACGTTTTCCGACGTCTTTTTTTATTTTTGACAGAAAACGTCCGGGAATAAGAATGTCCGTAAACGACGCTACTCAAACAACGAATGACGTATCGACGTTATTTCGCGCAATGCACGGCGGGAAACTTCTGAACGGAGCATGCGCAGTTCGATCGCCGCGGGGACGCGCCTAATTTAAATGCTTCACGCCCCCTAATCGCGTATTTTGATTACGCGGCGAGAAATACACTACGCCGCCGTACCGTAAGGGACAAAATCTACCAGGGTTCGTCGTACAGCCTGGTAAAATACGGCAGCGTAGTGTATCTCTGATACTCTGCGCCAATGTAATTGTATCTTAGTATTTCTAGACAGCTGTACAGCACCACTCCTATTATCTTGCCTGTATTTGTTACTGTCTGATTATATTGAGTTAAGCCATCATTACGGTTAAAAAAAGCTAATAGAAGAGACAGTCTTCAATTAAGTTTTCATTTTCAGTGCGTGCTGGTTCACCGTTTCAGGTCCGATTTCAGCCAGAATTTGGTGCTGCCCTTCTCCACAGTCCTCTCTCCACTGGTTCTGCACCCATCTCTCAAACTGAAATCTCCCGCATACCCCAAGACACTTTTAGGACTAAATGCTAAAAACAGTAATAGAAGCAAACAAAATGACAAAAAAAAACAAAAAAAAAACATATACACCTGGGAATAATAGAGATAGAAATTCCAATAGTAGTAACACACCAATTGGGGCGGTTCCCCATGTTTTTGGTGGTTATGCAGGCATCAGAAACTTCTGCTCAGGGAGATTTGATGAACCTGACACAAATTTATGCAGCAAAGCTGTTGGAGATGCTAACTTAATAGCTAAATACAATGGGCCAGATTCAGGTACATCTGCGCATTATTGGACCGGCATAGCGAACCGCCTTTACGTTAGACTGGCGCAATGTAGTGGCGCAATCACCCTATTCTCGTCGGTTTTACGCAGAAATTTGCGCCTGCGCAACGTTGTTTCTGAGGTGCAAGGCGGAGTAATACAAATTGGGAAGGACGTGGGCGTGTTACATTGAAATGAGCCGTGACCCCATGCAAATGAAGGGCCGGCCGGCTCGCGCATGCGCGCTTGAAGCAGACCATGTCAGCACCTCTGTGCGCATGCTCCATACTCGGGAACAGCGCAATCAGTGAAATTGGAAGTGGACTAGGGCAAAATCATGAACTACGCAGACAGCATAAATAGACAGACAGAAACGCACTTCCTTTGCAAAAGTACATCCCTTTGTATCCCTCCCTATACAGCAAGGTGCTTTTGTTCTGTTGTTAGTTGCGTTGTGGTTTGTCTTTGTGATTTTTGTGGACTGTGTGACCTAGTGTTTGTTAGAAGATATTTGAAATTGATTTTTGGTGACTGCTTGTGAGACTTTTTGGTTGATAGTTTTTTGTTCGTTTGTTTTCTTGCTTGATTTTTCCTGCTTGTTTTTGTGAGTGATTTTTCCAGCTTGTTTCTGTGAGTGATTTTTCCCGCTTGTTTTTGTGAGTGATTTTTGCTGATTGTTTGGGAGCGAGTTTTTGTATGAGTATGACGGAGAGAAAGAGGAAGTTAAATTTTACTTTGGGGGAGAAACAAATTCTTGCCCGGGCCATTTCCCAATATGGGCGTTTCCTCCATGGCCCGGAGAGTGCCAACACCACCCCAGCCAGGAGGCGTGATATCTTGCAGAACATTACTGACGAGGTGAATGCATCGGGGGGGGGGAGACCCGGACACAGTCAGGGATTGAAAAGAAGATCAATGACCTCCGGCGTCTGGTCAGAAAGAAGCTGGCCAAAATGTTAGCCCATGCCAGGGGCACAGGAGGGGGCCCACCATGCCCTGTTAGGCTGACAGCGGAGGAGCGTGCGGTGGATTAGACCTTTTATAGACAACAGGTGGAGGGCCTGCCCAGCTATGGCTCAAGTCACGAAGGCGTGATGCCAGGTAAGGTTTTTTTTCTCTATCAGGTGTGTAGCATGTGTGGGGGAGGGGGTGAAAGGGAATATGTGGCAAGTGTGTGGATTCTCCAACCTGTGAATGTTTTGTGTCATCCACAGATGAGCACGAGGGTGCTGGGCCATCTGGGCTGACTGCACCATCCCAGCCTGATGAGGAGTCCTCGGAGGAGGTTGAAGAGGAGGAGGTTGAGGGGGAGGAGTTTGAGGAGGAGGAGGATGTCATGTCAGCCAGTGGATTGTTATTTTTGGAGGAGTCTTCCTCTCTGGCTGGCAGCAGCCAGCCCTCCATAAGGGCTAGCCCCTCCCACTCCTCCCCCAACAGGGCTCCTCTCCCAAGGGCCTCCCCTTCTCCCCGACCACAAGCCTCAGCTGGAGGCAGAAAGTCGTCCCAGAAGACCAGGGGGGTGGCCGAGCTTTTCCCCGCCAATCTGAGAAGGGACCAGGCCCTTCAGACCCGCCATCTGGGACAGGTCAGCCAGACCTTGGGGCGGATGGAGGAGAGCCTGTCCTCCATAAAGGATACGCTTGGGAACCTGGACTGCCACTCCTGGGCTCTTACAAACCCCCCCCTCCCCATGAGTCTCCCCTGAGGAGCTGGGGCCGTGGCCGTGGGCGCCCCAGGCGTGGCTCATGCCAACGGCATTAATTTGTTTTTCCCCCTTTTTTATTTTATTTTTTATTTTATTTTTGCTGGAAATTTATTTTTTTCTGGCCATTTTTTTTTTGTGATGTGAATGTGGGGGTGATATTCCTGCCGGCAAAGGGGTGTCACCCTCAGTTTTGGTGGAGAAGGTTCCCCAGGACCAGGGAGAAGTGATTCCCAGGTCCGTGTGAATGGTGTATGAATGTACAGTGACATAATTGGAGCCGTGGCGTGGCGCTGCTGCTCACAAGCCCAGCATGGTGGGCTTGTGCAAATCAAATTAGGTGAGGATGTGATGTGTCTGTGCTAGGGACCACAGTGGTGTGCATGCATGCATTCTCATTGTGCCATGATTAATGTGTGTGTTTAACGTGCAAAGATGCCTAATGTGAGCTGTCTCCTGGCTGCTCTTCCCTCAGAAGATGGGTAACCTCGGTTAGGGGGGGATTGTCTGGTTCAGGGGTCAGGTCATCACCTAGGTCAATCTGCAGGCCCTTTCTCACTGCGAAGTTTTGCAGAATGCAACATGCACCAATGATCTAGCACACGAAGTTGGGGGAATACAACAGGGTCCCCCCAGACTTATCCAGGCATCGGAAACGTGACTTCAGGAGGCCAAAGGTGCACTCCACCACTGCACGTGTTTGGGCGTGGGCTTCATTGTATCTTTCCTCTCCTGGGGTTTGGGGGTTCCGGATAGGAGTCATGAGATGGGGTCCCAGTGCATATGCAGAGTCACCTGTAAGGAAAAACACAGGAGGATGTTAGTCATGCATGTGCCCCTTGTGATGTGTGCATCATGGGGGGGGGACAGTCATGCCTGCCACCCATGTCACTCACCAACCAGCCAGGTGTCACCATACACGTTCTGTTTGAATTCCATTCGGATGGGGCTCTGATTGTATATGTAGCTGTCATGGCTGGATCCGGGGTGTTTGGCACGGACGTGCCCATCGAGGCCTTGGGCATCGACAATCACCTGTACGTTGATGGAGTGCCAATGCTTCCGATTGCGGTATATGTGCTCTGTCTCATGGGGGGGCTGGAGTGCCACATGTGTGCAATCAATGGCCCCTACGGTGCGTGGGAATCTGGCAATTCTGTAGAAATCTGTCATTGCCTTCAACCGCAGCTCCTCAGTGGTGGGTTTGATGATTTGGTTGGCCATGCGTCTGAGGATTTCAGGGATAACCTGGTGCACACATCTGCTCATGGAGGATTGTGACATCCCAGCCACCACTCCACTTGTTCTTTGAAAAGAGCCACTGGCAAGGAAATGGAGTGTTGCCATGACCTTGACCAGTGGCTGCACTGCATGTGAGCGGTGTGTTGGGCTGGTTATGTCCTCCTGCAAGGTTATGGTTAATTCCAGGATGGCATGAGGGGTGAATCTGAAGATGCGATACACCTCAGAATCACTCTGCCAAAGAGGTCTATGCAGGTGCGGTATATCCTCTCCCGTGCCCTCCTCCTTCTTTGCTCATCTAAAGTCAGTAGTATAGCTATGAGCGAGGATGTTCCTGGCATGTTGGCATACAGATTGTTGGGCAACACGTGTGACTGCTCTGCTCCTCACTAACAGTGTTGCTTTATCTGACATGTAGACGAATTGTCTAATTTTAGACCACCTTTTATATGGTCTAATTTTAGACAGGCCATGCAGCTGTTGCGCACAGCACGTAGCCGTAGCCTGCGCTGCACCAACGTTCTTTTGTGGATCCCCGTAACTCCCTCATTAGCATATTTGAATAGCAAATCAATGGTGTGTCTAGCGCAGTTTTGCGCGGACGGATGCGCCTGTCTAACGAAATTACGCTAGACAAAAAAAAGTAGATTTCTTGCGTATCTCGTTTTGGGGATGCGGAGTATCGAAACCCAATACGCAAATTTAGACTTATGCCGCGCATCTCCTGTTACGCCGGCGTAATCGCTCTGTGAATTTGGCCCAATGTTACAGTGTCTAATTCATTTCAGGTCTTGGAGATGGATATTCCCCACTCCAATCCACCTGTAGCAATAGATAGTATTAGTAATGATACCAATCAGAGTTTTTTTTTTTTTATTGAAACTGTCCTCTCAGAAAAAAGGATAGTATAGAGGATCCAAAGGAGGAATACAGGAAGAAAAAGGGGAAGCCAGGGAGCCCAATTCTACTATAAAGATTTTTAATCTGTCTGCACACCACCTTTCTGAGGGAGAGATTAGTCTCCTTCAGAAGGGATTACATTTTCACCCAGTTGAAAAGTTAATTTATTTCAGCTTTTTAAGGCTCTCCACAAATTTGTTAGAGATATTACAGTGAAGCAGTTCTATTCCTTGAAAGGAAACAATAAATCTACCATAGTTAATACACAGGAATCTACTAATGTTGTAGAGGACACTCCATTTGAGGTTGCTGAAAATTTTGAGAATGCAGAAATGTTAGAGATCTTGGAGGATCTATATGAGGAAGGGCAAATGCCAGATTTTAGTGAGATTGTGTCTAATCCCCATGTAGCGGGCTCCTCTTGTCAGAGTCTAATGACAGGCCATCCCAGCCGGAACTTTATTAACGTTTATAAATACTAAAGTTATCGTTAAGGAGTTAGGTATTGTGGGACTACGAGTAGCGGGAGATATGGACTCCATTGACTCTGAGGAGAAACGGACTACAATTTCCACAATGCCCTGCGAGATCTGAACATGTGACACCTCCGCACAGACTTGTGGGGGAGGTTACTTAAGGAGAAGGGTGCCTCCATTTCGCTCTCTCAGAACCAGCCTCTTCTCCTCTGTGGAGCTGCTGACAGAGACAGCCGTGCTGCTAGGCCCAGAAGCCTGGGTCTAAATTCCCCGAGAGACCAGCCATCCAGGAGGAAGCAGGACCCCAGTATCCAGCCCGTGTGCCCAGAGATCGAAGAGGCAACCCAGCTGACAACTGAAACAGTGAAACGTCCCTCGTCTGGGACCCTTGTGCTGTGGAGCAGCGATTTACAGATGCACCCTCTGAGAGGAATCCAGGCGGATCGGCCTCTCTCTTTAGACAGACACTTTAGTGCCACCTCACAGGCCGCCTGCCTCTGTTGGCCCCAGCTTAAACTTAAAGGCCTTTCACTGTTCATAGTGTTTATACAGACGTGACTGACGCTGGCCAACGATCAGCTCACCAACGTTGATGTTCATCACACTTTACCGGATTCATTTCCCATTATCATCTGTTCCTTGTGGATTATAACTTTAATGTGCACCTCCCGGCCGCAACGTGGACTTTAGCTGCCCGCAGGATCGCTCGCTAGAGGGAGCTCGCGAGCACAGACTGTTCACCTAGTTTAGCTGAATGGTACCATTCTCTAGCATAGATCTTCTTTTTCATTTATTAAGTGTTCTTGTTTGATTTCTGCAAGGGCCCTTGCGAAATCATATTGTGTTATTGCATAGCAACTATTCATTTTATGACCTAAACTTGTGCTTGTTCTTTTTGAGTACTTATTAAGTAAACTCACTCCCTTTGATTTTAAAATACTACTGTGTGGAGCGTATTTTTCTAGTCTGGAGGGACCATCCATTACCATCCTATCACTATTTTGTCATTAAATCTTGTGTGCCTGCCATTGTGCCCCCAGCTCAGCAGGGGTCACAATACACCCACCAGACTTCTGATGTGTCAAGGTACTTACTATCTACAAAAATCGGGAACTATGGAAGCCTATTTTGCTCCATGATACATTACGCCAATTTATTTATGGGCTTCTGGGAAGAGGGACACATCTGGAGGAATAACCCCTTCAGCAAATATCTCATATATTATGGTAGATATATTGATGATATCATTATCATCTGAGGGGGGCCTCCAGATGTGTTAACTGAATTTGTAGAATATTGTAACAATAACCCATTCGATATCCGCTTCACTTTTTTCACTGATCCCAAGAATTTGGTGTTTCTGGACCTTGTCATGGGATGAAACATTCGATAAAATATCTAAAACCCATTTTAAAGACACCGCAGGCAACTCTTATTTGCATCAAAATAGTTGTCATTTAGCTAGTTGGAAACAATATATTTCTAATAGCCAATTTCATAAGCTGAGAAGAAATTGCACACACATGGCAGACTATCTGGAACAAGGAAAAGTCCTGCACAGGAAATTAATGGTAAAGGGCAACAGTAGTGAGGGACATATTCAAAATGCATCTGTGACAGGAGTCACTTTGGGTGGGGGGTTTGTGGAACTCTGGAAACTCTGGGCCAGATCCAGAAAGGAATTACGCCGGCGTATCTACAGATACACCGGCGTAATTCGAATTTCCTGCCGGCGTGTCATTGTTTTCTATCCAGAAAACATGATACGCCAGACTTACGCTAAGATACGACTGGCGTAAGTTTCTTACACCATCGTATCTTAGATGCATATTTACGCTGGACGCTATGAGCGAGTTACGCTAATTCCCGAACGTACGAGCGGCCGACGCATTCCCTTTACGTTGTTTGTGTAAGCGTATCTCCAGCGTAAAGATAAAGCTGCTATAGTGAGGCGCAGCCAATGTTAAGTATGGACGTCGGGACAGCGTCGTATTGGACGTCGTTTACATCGTTTGCGTATGCCGATCCAGAATAGGCCTGGGCGTAAGTTACGTTCACGTCGTTTTCAGCGACGTGATTTCACACATGCGCACTAGGATACGTCCACGGCAGGCGCATGCGCAGTTAAAAAAAAAGCGTTGTTTGCGTTCCACACAGACGAGCGTTTTTTTATCCATAGGAAAAATCTAAAACATGTTCTATTTTTTTTCACAGATGGAAAACAAACCGATGGGGCCCACACACGATCGATTTGTCCATCGGTCTGTTTTGATCGGACAAACCAATCATGTGTACACGGCTTAAGTGTAAAGAACCTAGAGATTTTTTCACTAAGTTTATTATTACCTTTAAGGCCTCGTACACACGATCAAATCTGTCTGCTGGAAACGGTCTGCTAGACCGTCCCAGCAGACAGATTCGATCGTGTGTACGGCCGAGCCGACGGATTTGGCCACCCGACAGATTTCAAAGCATGCTTTGAAATCTATCGGGTGGGAATCCGTCCGCCCGACATGTCTGCTGGTTAGTACACTTACCAGCAGACATGTCATCTCGCACCGCCGCCGAATGGATTTGGCGCATGCGCGGAAGTGTTTTACTTCCTGGTGCGGTGACGTGGCGGCGTCAACGTCACCGCCACGTCACCGACACGTCAGCGCGCCGTCTGCTGGCGGGGATTTTGGTTTGCTCGTGTGTACACGCGAGCAAACCAAAATCCTATCAGACAGATTTGTTCAAATTGGTCGGTCCGACCGATTTGAACAAATAGATTGCCTCGTGTGTACGAGGCCTAACAGTCAATTATTGGTAAAATACAATGAAGAAATTATGGCCAATATTGTTACAAGATACAGGTCTATCTAGGGCATTGCCCACTAAGACCAATACTGAGTAAAATAAAAAAATCACAGTGTAAAATAAATAATATTCCCTCTATGTTCAACATTCAGGGGACATTCAGGTGCAAGAAATCGAGTTGTATGGCATGTATATTTATTAAACATGGCCAGAAAGTTTCAGGATTCTAAGGCCGCGTACACACGATCGAATATATCTGCTTAAACTGGTCCGCAGACCAGTTTCAGCGGACAGATTAGATCGTGTGTACAGGCTAGCAGACAGGTTTCCAGCAGAGAAAAGTTTTAAAGCATGCTTGTCTGCTGGAAAGCCGTCTGTCGGATATGTCCGCTGGTTAGTACGCCTAACCAGCAGACCGAAATCTCCCGCATGCGTCGAATGGATTCGACGCATGCGTGGAAGTATTTTACTTCCTGGTTTGGTGACGTGGCGGCGTCAACGTCACCACCACGTCACCACGCTGTCTGTCCGCAGGGATTTTGGTTTGATCGTGTGTACACAGATCAAACCAAAATCTCCCAGGAGACATGTCCGATGAAAACGGTCCGACGGACCGTTTTCATCGGATATATATCCTCGTGTGTACGGGGCCTTATGGGAAAAGCTTTAAAATAAAGTAATTTATTACATGTGGTACTCAATATGTGTTATATGGATTGAGGTGTTCTTGTGGTTTGTGCTATGTTGGTCGTACCATTCGTACTATGCGCACCAGTTTGGTGAACATAGGGGGTTCATGAGAAGTGTATTAACCAACACAGTGTGCCACGCCATTTTAGCACTCATCACAATGGGAGTACCAGTGGTTTAGAGTTGTTTGGCATTGAAGATATTTCAATGCAGCTATCTCAAGGTGATTTTCTAAATGATGTCATAGAGAAACTTTTTGGATAATTACATTGAATTCCATAAGTCTGAGGGGGCTCAATGGGGAGTTGGAGCTTAGTACCATAATTTATTTATATTTTAACATCTTTTCTACTCTCCCCACTCCTGCTTCTCCTGTATTCCTTATGCTAATGTTGCATTCTGTTTCATTGTGCTGTATGCAGAATGTGTCTGGTTTTACATCATGCATATTGGTGAATATGTTATGTATTGTGCTCATGCAAATTGATAAAATTACATGGTATGCCTTGTTATATACATAGACAATCTGCATGCATTCCATTTTTGTCCATCATTGACTGTACATGGTTTGGGGTTACTTTGTTGTTTCATGTCAGCTGAGCAGACTATGGGCCAGATTCAGGTAGAGCTAGGCTGGAGTATCTGTGATACTCCAGCCTAACTGTCACTTTAAGCCGGCGTTTCTGTTTTCTGTAACCAGAAAACAAGAAACGCCGGGATGGAGTTCCGATGCGATCGCCGGCAATTGAATTTCGCCATCGCATCGCAACTTTAATTTAAAAATGGCGCCGGGGCCTTCCCGCTGATTTACGCTGAAAAAATATGTTAATCAGCGGGAATCGGCAATTCACGATCGTATTCGGGCGCGACGCAGTGACTTTCCGACGTTTCCGTAAGCGCTACGCGGCGTAAAGATAAAGCAGCCCCCTAGTGGAGTATCCTATGTTAAGTATAGGCGTCGTCATTGCGTCGGAAAAAAAAAAATCGCGTCGCTTGCGTAAAACTTTCATGAATGGGGATGTGACGTCATTGACGTTCACTGACAGAATTTGGCCTGATCATATGCAGAATGTGTCTGGTTAATAGAAGGAGCAGTGGCTCCGAGCGCGTAGCCCAATCAGCCTTTGTCCTCCCTATCTGACCCTCCTCCTGGAAGTGTTCCTCGGAAGTAACCACGTGACCTGTCACGTGACCCGTGAGGCTGGTACAGGCCTCATCCTGATGGCCACAGGACAAGCCTGAAGACTCAACACATTCTGCTATCTTTACTCCTAAGCAGCCCATGGATCCGGGATGAGGACTACAGGATGTTACAGATGAGCCTTCTGTCCTTACCTTCTTGTAAGTGTGTTTTGTACAATGTGAACCTCTTTAATACTGCACTTATATGGCGCTTCCTTTCTCTATCCCTCTTTTGTTTACCACAGAGTCAGCTCTCTGAGGACAGCAGCCGCCATTGAACAGCCAAATAACCTGCATTTTTAACCATTGAACTGCCTGTTACTATTACTTCTAATGGACTAATCACCATACCCCTACCATACATGTACTTTGTATCTGCGCTGACAGTTACCTCTCCTATAATATTACAGACCCTCTCTGATTGCAAATACGGAGAGAATCCTCCTTGGAAGAATTATGATCTCCTTCTTAACGTCGCCCAGGTACCTACTGAGAGGTGATCAATCCTTCAGTGTCCTTGATCCCCGGTGGTTTGTCGAAATCCTTTTGGACCGCCAGCCGCTCATTGGCGTTCCTCAGACGGACTCCCCACCGAACAGCTCTACCGCTTGGGATCTTCAAAAATGAGAACCCAGTGGATCACTGGGTCCCCGCCATTGTTCAAATGTTCCGGACTAACATGGTCCCGGAACCAGGAACGCCACGTGGCACGCACTCCCCGGCCAGGTAGGCCATAACAATGGGGCGCCCTGATGTGGTCTCCCTAAAGGTGGGTGTCACAGCGAGGTCACTCCCTCCTGATTGGCTGCTGGAAAAGAACACCCAAGTCTCGACTCTGCTGCTGCCACCTGTCGCCCTGGGGTGGGATAGAACCCCAGCAACAACAGAATGAGCCCACAGCACAGCCAAGCTGAAACAGAGACCCTATTTGAACATTGTAATTTGGATCAGAGTCATTAGCACTCTGATCACCCTCTAAATTTCAATAGCACCGGTACTTGGAAGTAACCAGTCGCTACATATATATATTCTAAATTTCATTATTTCATTATAGGTCTTCTGAAGCCATGTTAATAGTATTGATATGGTAATGAATAAATAGAATGGAATAGACAAGGATATATTTATATGCATATTCATATCCCTCCAGTGGTTAAAATTATTTTCCCCCTTAAAAGAGAGATTTGCCAAAAACCATTGAAGCTAAATACAAAAAACAAGGAATTCACCCCCAAAAAAAAGGTCAAACAAATTGCATAATAAGGATATAAGCCTTTTATGATTGGTTTGTAGTTGCCACATATTATTCCCTGTGTGTTTCCGATGTAAGCCAAATGGCCTGAGAAAGAAGGGTTAATACCCTAGGATATTTTATTGTCAATGGTAAAAATTAGAGTTGTCCCGATACCGATACTAGTATCGGTATCGGGACCGATACCGAGTATTTGCGGGAGTACTTGTACTCGCGAAAATACCCCCGATGCCTAAATAGAATACTTCCCGCCGCCACCATCGCCGCCACCACAAGCCGCCGCATACCACAAAGCCGCCGCCGCCGCATATTGTAATCGCCGCATTACAGGCACCTGTTTGAATTCTTAATGCCCGCCGAGTATAGACACTACCCTTCTCGGGATTGGACGGATCTGTCCAATCCCGAGCAAGGGGGAGTGTCTATGCACTGAGCCGTGTGTATAGACACTCCCCCTTGCTCGGGATTGGTCTAATCCCGAGAAGGGGAGTGTCTATACACGGCGGCCATTAAGAATTCAAACAGGTGCCTGTAATGCGGCGATTACAATACACGGCGGTATGCGGCATCATCTACAGTACTAAAGGTATGGGGGACAGGACATGGCTGCAATATGTGGGGGACAAGGACATGGCTGCAATATGTGGGGGACATGACATGGCTGCAATATGTGGGGGACATGACATGGCTGCATATATGAGGGACATGACATGGCTGCATATATGGGGGACATGACATGGCTGCATATATGGGGGACATGACATGGCTGCAATATGTGGGGGACATGACATGGCTGCAATATGTTGGGGACATGACATGGCTGCAAAATGTGGGGGACATGACATGGCTGCATATATGGGGGACATGACATGGCTGCAATATGTGGGGGACATGACATGGCTGCAATATGTGGGGGACATGACATGGCTGCAATATGTGGGGGACATGACATGGCTGCAATATGTGGGGGACAGGACATGGCTGCATTTGGGGACACATTAAAAAAAGTATCGGTATTCGGTATCGGCGAGTACATGGAAAAAGTATCGGTACTTGTACTCAGTCCTAAAAAAGAGGCATCGGGACAACCCTAGTAAAAATAGTGCCTCATTACCGGTGTCAGTGGGAGGAATAGTGCCCCACCATTGGTGTAAGTGGGAGGAATAGCGCCCATCATTGGTGTCAGTAGGAGGAATAGTGCCCCATCATTGGTGTCAGTGGGAGGAATAGTACCCCATCATTGGTCTCATCGGGAGGAATAGTGGCCCATCATTATTGTCAATAGTAGGAATTGTGCACCATCATTGGTGTCAGTGGGAGGAATTGGTGTCAGTGGGAGGAATAGGGCCCTGTCATAAGATATGGTTACCAGAGATTAGTTCTCAGTTGTGCCAAGAAGTTTTAAGATTGTTGCAAATATGCTAGTTTTTATATAAGCATGTAAGGGTAAAAAAAAATCTACATCCACAATTTCAGACGATGCTTATATTCACCCTTTGTTTCAGATGTCATTTACTGTATAAGAGATGTATAAGATATAAAAAGCTGCCAGAAAACTGAATTACATATTATTTAAACATAAGCAGAGAAAATTGAAACTGTGTGGGCAGGTGATAGACATGCTGTCCAAGCTATTGAAGTATAACATTCATATGAGTATGCTAAGACTGGCGGTACATTATAAATGTTTTTTTTTTTTTAATCATTTAACCAGCAAGTTAAATGAAAACTTGCTATTGTGTTGCCAGCATGGGGCCCTTCCCCTTCGTTAGAATAGAATGATCAGTGTTGCCATTTATAGCTGGCGGCACTAATCATTTGGGAAAAAAACTGGTTGTATACGATTTTGATTGATAAATAAACTTGTATACAACCAGCTAGACCATGAATTCATCAAAATCCGGCTGGTTTCTGCTGAATCTGCCAAATTTCAATCCATGCACACTCACGTAACTCAGTAACAGTACTTTTTGTGTCATATGTGACATAAAAAGTGCAGCGCAAAATGCCAATAACAAATGATAAAAAAAGTCCAAGAAGATGAACAACAAAGACCAGATAGCAACAGCACAGATCTTCCATGTGTAGAAAGAGATCCAGATAGACAAAGAAATATGTGCCAATCCCTCCACCTTCGGGATGCTTGTTCGCTCACCTTAGCAAATGCACCCCTGAGCTGACAGGAAGTCACCAGCGTGTGTCCCCATTAAGGGGAAGTGAAACCAGGTTGTTCTTCAGAAACTGTATGAGGAGCTGTGTCCATGGGCTTTGGCTTATGTTGATGACATTCGTTTTCCCTATTGCCCATTGCATTTTATACCTTATCAATTCTTTACATGTGTGACATAATTGGAATGATTGGGCTACGAAAGTGTTTAGACGTTTCAAAGCTGCATACGTGACCCCTTTAAGCCAAAGGAGGCCTGAAAGAAAACATGGTGATATGAAGTCGGATTTAAATTCCACCCAAGGCACCTAAGGTTTATAAATATTCCATTGAGCCTATTTGGAAAATCTGAATGCTAATTAATAATTCAATAAATTTGGTACTTTCAGACCTCCCTTATATGCAAAGGAATATAATACTGTTCTAGAGAATTTGGGCGGAGAATCTGCCCATATATAATTATTTAAATCTTTTTGGAAAGAGGTTATATATGATTTAGTGATTCTTTTTTTAATACAAACGCTTTTATTGAGAGAAAAATAAATAAAGGCATGAACAATGAGCATCCAGAGCAGATAATACAAAGACATAGAACATGTAACAGTGTGTGAAAATAATGGTAATAAGATACACTAATTCTACATAAAGTATCTGTTTATCGACTAGGACCAAATTGGTCCACTTACATGTCAAAAGTTACATAAAATGAAAATCGTGGGTAAGTCATCATGTAAACAGAGGGTGTAGTAGGCCTCTCCACAATACTGTGACACTACTGCTCAGAAGTGAAAAAATAAAAATAAAATACAAACATACAATATAGAAGAGAAAAAAGAAATGTAAAAATTCCACAAACTACAGAGTAATACCGAACAGGTTACGGGAAGTCAATTTCAAAGGTGCTAGCATTAATGCATATTAATGAGAGGGTGCAGGGATGTAGTGGCCATAATAATGAATGTAATGATCAGGGAGACGAGGGCCTCAATTTTAGATCATAAATGTGCTTAGTATCCATCATGGTGTGGAAGACCCTCTCCATGATCTGAATAGCCCCCATATGCTTAAGGACCTGATCCCAGGGGGACTCCAGGGGTACGCCAAAACAGGACGATATACCAGTGGACCGCACTGAAGAGAGTGTTTTGCTCAGGGGGGGGGGGGGGCAAAAATATCCACGAAGAATAAGCACATCTGGTGTGCTAGAGTAGTTGGAACCCCTGTAATCTCCACCACCTTATCAGTTACCTTTAGGGCTCTACAGCTCTAAAATATGTGCGAATGGGTCCCTTTCTCTGGACAGCCTCTGAAGCAGAGCTCGTAAACAGCAGGGAAGAATTTAGCTATGCAGGGTTTTAGTACCACCTGGTGTATAGCTTCACCACCGTTTCCTTCACTACCACAGATTTTGTGCATTTGTGCATATTGGAGATCCTATCAGTCCATTCCTCTGGGGTAGCAACCACACCGGTTTCCATCTCCCAGCCGAGCATGGCTGTAGATTTCTCTGGGAGGCCAAGACCGCCCAGAAAATCATATAGGCGGGAGATGGTCCCTCTGTCTCTGGAATTAGGGCCACAGAGACCCTCAAATGTAGTAACGGGATTTGTTGTGGCACCAAAGTATTGTGAATTAAAGAAATGTCTGATTTGCAAATATTTGTAAAATTCTGACTTGGGGAAGGAGTGGGAAGATTTCAGGGATTGGAAAGAGTAAATCACCCCATCCTTCTGAAGCGAGTCTAGGGTAATTAGGTCTTTCGAGATCCAAAGGGCAAAAACTTTAAGATTGAAAAGAGCTGCGGGAAATGAGGGGTCGCCAATAAAAGAGGCTAGCTTTAGGTTGGGAGGGAGGAAGTAAGATGATTTAGTGATTCAAATGGGGGGGGGGCCCTAACCAGGTATAAGAGTTTGGGGAGTATAGTCATTTTCGCTGAAGTAACCCTGCCTAAGAAAGATGATATGACCTCCAGAGTTTAATTAATTGTCTGAGTTTAGAAATCAAAGGTGAATAACTTTTTTTAAAATAAGGCGTGCAAATCAGGTGTAAGATGAATCCCTAGATATGAAATTGATTCTTTGAAATGTGAAGGAGTGTTGTAATAGTTGAAATTGTGAATCCAGAATATTAATGGGCTTCCCTATTGATCTGGCAAAGTTTATAATGAGACCTGAAAGGGTTAGATAATTTCTGCTTGAGTAACAAAATGTGAATTATTTTTATTTTTGCAAATAAAGTATACCCCTAAGGCCTCATTCACACCTATGCAGGTTGAAGTTTGCATATTCGAGGTGCATGCCTTTCATCAATTGAAGTCTATGGAACCAAAAAACAGAAAAAAGTCTCTGGCCCTTTCCATAAAATGAACAGATGTGAACTACATCCAAAGGAAACCAGGTTAAACCATGTTAAAGGACTGTAGTGCATTTCTGCAAAACTGAAAACACACAAATAAATGCATAGCTGTGAACCAGGCCTTAAATGCTGCAGTTAGCCTTTTTGTAACATACAACATTTTTTTTTAAGCTGTACCTTTGTCTTTAAGAAGCTGTCATTGACTCGAGTTAAAGAATCATCCTACACATTTTTGTCTAGATGGTATAGGACCCCCTCCTGACACAAATATTCTCTGGGTCAGATTCTGTGTGTTGGAGGGGCAGTAATCAAAATGGCACATTTCTTCACATATGGTGGTTGTGCTCCAAAATGCTATCACACCCTGGATAGAGAAGACCATTCCTAAACGGATCCAAATGTACACCATTACAGTTCCTTTTCCACAACATGCCTTCCTCCTAAATCATATAAAAATAGTTACCCTCCGCTTACTGAATGTAGTGAAAAGCATATTCCCAGATACTACAAAGCCAGCTGTTTGCCCCATGTTTTGCTATGACTAAGCACTGAATCTTTGTGTGAAACGTGTCAGCTTTTTATCCCACTGCTTGCTGTGCTGTGCTTTGTAGTGCTTTTTATCCTTTTTACACCAATAAAGGCTACCTTTTCAGGTTTATTTTGGTGTGCGGCTGTCCATGAATTCCTTTCATTTTTTCCTGCCTTGCGCATTGCCAGCACCCACGGTCTTTGAGGAGGACATTGATTGCTTATTGCACTCATCTGGAGCAGCGGTCGCTTTCTCTTTCTTTGTTTGCCCCATGGTCTCTGAATGCAATAGGGAGGTAAACAACATCATGGAGGCTGAACACTGGATTTATGATGTTAAAAATAAACAACAAATTTAAAGGCATTTGGGCTGGCTGGCTGGATCACACAAGATAGCAGATGCCTAGTGGTCCCCTCTGTACTCATATACCCCCGACCTAATTTACTTGATAGCCTATAGATACAACCATTGATCTCCAGATCATATGTTTTGTATTCCTTTCACCTGACATATTTGCCTTTTAACACCTGCCATCCAGCTCCCCTTATTGTAGTCCTCTTCTTTTGTAAACCCCCTGTGACGGGAGGGCCCGTGGAACCCAGAATACCTTGATGAGGTTGGCAAACCCTTGTTTCAGCTCCCCATGCACCTCCTAAGTCAACCTGTGTCTCCAATAGGGGCACAGGGTGACCGAATCTGATCTGTACTAATAGGACTCACTGTACAACCACACTGGAATGTTGTATGTGTGTGTATATATATATACAGTGCGGAAAATAAGTATTTGAACACCCTGCTATTTTGCAAGTTCTCCCACTTGGAAATCATGGAAGGGTCTGAAATTGTCATCGTAGGTGCATGTCCACTGTGAGAGACATAATCAAAAAAAAAATTCCAGAAATCACAATGTATGATTTTTTAAACTATTTATTTGTATGATACAGCTGCAAATAAGTATTTGAACACCTGAGAAAATCAATGTTAATATTTGGTACAGTAGCCTTTGTTTGCAATTACAGAGGTCAAACGTTTCTTGTAGTTTTTCACCAGGTTTGCACACACTGGAGGAGGGATTTTGGCCCACTCCTCCACACAGATCTTCTCTAGATCAGTCAGGTTTCTGGGCTGTCGCTGGGAAACACGGAGTTTGAGCTCCCTCCAAAGATTCTCTATTGGGTTTAGGTCTGGAGACTGGCTAGGCCACGCCAGAACCTTGATATGCTTCTTACAGAGCCACTCCTTGGTTATCCTGGCTGTGTGCTTCGGGTCATTGTCATGTTGGAAGACCCAGCCTCGACCCATCTTCAAAGCTCTAACTGAGGGAAGGAGGTTGTTGCCCAAAATCTCGCAATACATGGCCCCGGTCATCCTCTCCTTAATACAGTGCAGTCGCCCTGTCCCATGTGCAGAAAAACACCCCCAAAGCATGATGCTACCACCCCCATGCTTCACAGTAGGGATGGTGTTCTTGGGATGGTACTCATCATTCTTCTTCCTCCAAACACGGTTAGTGGAATTATGACCAAAAAGTTATATTTTGGTCTCATCTGACCACATGACTTTCTCCCATGACTCCTCTGGATCATCCAAATGGTCATTGGCAAACTTAAGACGGGCCTTGACATGTGCTGGTTTAAGCAGGGGAACCTTCCGTGCCATGCATGATTTCAAACCATGACGTCTTAGTGTATTACCAACAGTAACCTTGGAAACGGTGGTCCCAGCTCTTTTCAGGTCATTGACCAGCTCCTCCCGTGTAGTCCTGGGCTGATTTCTCACCTTTCTTAGGATCATTGAGACCCCACGAGGTGAGATTTTGCATGGAGCCCCAGTCCAAGGGAGATTGACAGTCATGTTTAGCTTCTTCCATTTTCTAATGATTGCTCCAACAGTGGACCTTTTTTCACCAAGCTGCTTGGCAATTTCCCCGTAGCCCTTTCCAGCCTTGTGGAGGTGTACAATTTTGTCTCTAGTGTCTTTGGACAGCTCTTTGGTCTTGGCCATGTTAGTAGTTGGATTCTTACTGATTGTATGGGGTGGACAGGTGTCTTTATGCAGCTAATGACCTCAAACAGGTGCATCTAATTTAGGATAATAAATGGAGTGGAGGTGGACATTTTAAAGGCAGACTAACAGGTCTTTGAGGGTCATAATTCTAGCTGATAGACAGGTGTTCAAATACTTCTTTGCAGCTGTATCATACAAATAAATAGTTAAAAATTCATAAATTGTGATTTCTGGGATTTTTTTTTTGATTATGTCTCTCACAGTGGACATGCACCTACGGTGACAATTTCAGACCCCTCCATGATTTCCAAGTGGGAGAACTTGCAAAATAGCAGGGTGTTCAAATACTTATTTTCCGCACTGTATATATATATATATATATATATATATATATATATATATATATTGTGACAGGAAGTCAGGTAAATCTGTGTGTGTTGTCCCAGACGGAAGATACTTTTCCACCTTGTGTAGACAATACACCAATTACTATTGGGCGTCGGCTGTAAAAATGGCCAGAGAGGTTTGGGGAGTTAGAAGCCTTCAGCTGTTCAAAATAAGGCAATTAAAGCCCCTATAAATATAGCCTGAGGATAACGACTGATTGCTGGATCCTGGGGCTTTGTGAAGTGAAAGAGCAGTCAGAAGCACTTCTGAAGAGGTGAGGTGCTGATGGATATTTCTGTGTGAAAAATATCAAAGAGACTTTTTTTGTTTTCTGCTGTAGGACCAGCAGTTTCTGCCCAGCAGTAGGCTGTGCCAGACTCAATAGGTAGGTTCCTGTGTTGGGAAGGTAGGCGCCCCAAGTGGCAAGGGGTTATTTTATGTTTTGTTTTGTTTATACTGTTTTGATGCTTGCACGTGTATCCAGCAAGATGGAAAAATAAACCATATAATTTGTTTTCAGTCATCCTCAAGTGCCTTTTTGTACAGTTCAACATGTAGTGAACCCATAGAGGGGGTCACACACTACCGAGTTAATCCCTCACACATGGTGGACAATGCGGGCAGTTAAAGTAAACCCAAAATGGAGGAGATGCTGAAACAGCTGATTATAGCAAATGCAAATCACCAACAGAGCATTGCAGCTCAACAACAGAGCATTGCAGCTCAACAACAGGTTCACCAAGAGAGCCTTGCAGCTCACCATGAGAGCATGGCAGCTCACCAAAAGAGCATTGCAGCTCAACGACAGGCTCATCAAGAGAGCCTTGCAGCTCACCGAGAGAGAATGGCAGGTTGGGAACGGAAACACCAGCAGCAAATGGAGGCCAACGTGAAACTATTTGAGAGAACAGAGGAAAAGGATAGCAAGCCCTCTCTGATTAAGAATCCAGAGGACCATAATGCTATGGAGGTTACTACGTCTGTTGTTGAGACAGAATCATCACCGGAGTGTAGTTCTTCACCAGAGGAACAAGAAGTGGAGCCAGAGGAGTGTGCCCTGGCAGAGCCTGAAACTCCCGAAGTGAAGGAAGCTGCCATCTTCTCTCCTCATTCAGCTCGTCACTCACCGAGACTCACCATGGCAGAGGAAGCCACCCCGATCACCACTGAGCCCGAGAAAATGGAGGAAACTGAAGCTCCCTCAACATCAACTGAGAAAGTTGAAGGAGGTGAAGATCTGGATACCGAAGCCAAGAAACTGATGGGAGCCGGTAGGAGGCACATGGTCTGCAGTGAATGCATTTCAAGAGGCCAGCAGTCTGCTAGGGAAGAAATGTGGTGAGACAGCAGACCAGTGTGCAGATGTATTTTCCTCCTATGGCATGGCTCTCCTGGAGCTGGCACGAATGGGGGACGGTGTCCTGGGAAATGCCCTGGAAGGGATCCCAGAGGGTGAGGCTGAAAAGGAAGACGGTGAGAAGGAGGAAGATGACCCCAAAGTCCCCAGTGCTGCTAATCTAGATGAGAAAGAAAGGGAGCAGTTAAGAGAGCAGGTCTATGATGCAATGGCTGAGCCAGAGAAGTCGGAGAAATCCGAGGCCAAGACTGATGAAAAGGCAGAAAATGGTGATGTGGACATGGAAGAGGTTGACAAGCCGTCTGAAGAAGAGCTCTTATGAAGCTGAATCGACGGTCTGATGGTTCTGCTAAATACAGTAGAGAACCTTTAGCAAATACTTTGAAGAAACGTGATGATCCAGCTACCAAAGCTGTTACCTTGGAACTGGAACCCAACAAATTTAAGGAAAAGATTTTGGATTGCTCCAGATCTTTTCGCAAGGCCGATTTGCTGCGTTGCCATATGAAGTATTTCCATGGCATTGACAGGTCAGAGCAGGATCAGAGTCCTGTCACGAGGCATATGCAGACAAGAGGCTCTTTAGCTCACGAAAAGGCCAGTCAGCAAAGCTCAAAGAGAAGACGCACCACAAACAGTTCAAATTCCCACCGACCGTCCCTAAAAGACAAAAGCAAGGAGAACTTAATCCAGAAGTCTCATCGCAAGCCAGACAAGCTGTCTGAAAGTGTTAAAGAAAAGTTTAAAGATTTCTTGAGTCTGAAGTCAAAGAAAAAGAAGAAGAAAAAGAAAGCAAAGTCAGAGCTGTCTGGTAGTGAAGAGAACATAGAGGTTTATAAGGAGCTCTCACCAAAAAAATTACAACCTTTAAAGCTCAACAGTGATTATAAGGCCCCGTGTTCCGGTAAAAGCAGTGATCATGGATGCCGTCCATATACAAGACTAAGTGATGAGAAGACGCTCAGCGATTCTTGCACGGAAACTTACTTTGGAGTGATGAGGATTACAACGAAGAGATCGTTGTCACGCATGCTCATGGTTTTCTAAATGTTGGCCGCAACAGGAGCAAGTACAGCTCTGCCAAGCAAAGACTTGTGATGGACAATATGGATGAGAATGCTATGGATGCAAATATGGGCGAACTGTTAGATCTCTGCTCGGGAAAGTTTTACCAATCACAGTCCAACACCAGCCAGCCTGATGCAAATGACTCCAAGATAGGGGTTATGGATGAATTGCTAGGACTCTGCTCTGGAAAATTTGTCTGTCAAGATGATGGTCCAAATCAAGAATCTTTTAGTTGTACAAAGGCTCATGCTGAAAATGAGAAAAGTGACCTAATGAATGAAGCAGTTGCTCTCTGTTCCGGTTCTTTCACCAACAGAGAAAATGAAAAAAATTAGGCCGGGTTTGAGGATTTCCATCTTCTACCATGTGATGATTCTGACAGCGAAGAGCTTGCAGAAGTTGAAAGTGGTGCAGAAGATGAAGAGGAGGAAGTGAAGGTGGAAGTAAAGGTGGAAATGGCAGTAAAGAAAGAGCCGGTCCTGTCTCTGCTGGATGTCCTGGAGGAGGATGACGCCCTGCAGGATGAGGCGTCTGCTGTGCTGGCGGGGAGCGATTCCAAAAAGTGCTCCTACCCCCTGGGTTATGTGAAGAGACAAGCGCTGTACGCCTGCAGTACCTGCACCCTGGATAAAGAGGAGCCTGCTGGGATATGTCTGGCCTGTACATACAAGTGTCATGAAGGCCACGACCTGTTTAAGCTCTACACCAAGAGGAACTTTCGATGCGATTGTGGAAATGCCAAATTTAAACAGGGGGAGTGCAAGTTATATCCGGATAAAGAGAAGAAAAACCTGGCTAATAATTACAAGGACAATTTCTTTGGCATCTACTGCACATGTAAGAGACCGTACCCAGATCCTAAGGATGAGACCCCAGATAAGATGATCCAGTGTGTGGTGTGTGAGGACTGATTTCATGGTCGGCACCTAGGGGCAGTTCCATCGGAGCACGTTGAGTTGCATGAGATGGGGTGCCAGGGCTGTATGGATCACTGCTCATTTCTTTGGGCCTACTCTGCCAAGTTTGGAGTTCCTGGTGTCACCAAGATTACCAAAGCAGAAACGGAACCTGAAGATGTTAAAGTTGATGATTGTCCTACGGAAACAGCCAACCCTCAGAATGGACTAACAATAAATAATGAAGAATGTGTGGAAGATAACGACGATGAGGAGGAGGCAATTCTTAGAAAGCTAAATCTGAAGGACTTTATGAAAAATTAAGTTGAACTTTCTGGAAGTGATGTTGAAAGTGAAATCCCTGACTGCTAAGTAGGGGTTTGCACATCTTCAGTTCTCAGTCAGTTGCTTAATGGAAATAAAGCTGAAAAACTTAATTCTGACACTGCACTAAAGGATGTAGAAAAAGTGTGTCCAATATCCACTGAGCCTTGTGAATGTAGTAAGGCAGGTGATATTCATGACTTTTCCATAGTTGATGATCAGCGGAGCAGGGTCATTAAGGAATCTGAATTGCAGGAAATATGCACCCAGACTGAGGCTATTTTTGCCTCTGTGAATTATTTGCATGTTGAAGAGCAGTGTGTTAAGTTTTATGTTAATGAAATCTGATTTGAATATAAAGGTAATGTCACATCCTGTGAAACCCAGTCTTTAGAAAGTGTTCTGTCAGAGCAAGTAACGCAGAATAATACTTTGGACTTGACTACCAAGATTCCTTGGGAAGTAAAATCTATTATTCAAAGTGTAGAATCTGTAATGGCAGGTGAAACCTCCATCACTGAAGTGGTCAGAGAGGCTAAATGTACTAATTTATTGGATGCTTTTTCCAAATGTCTTGAAAGGAATGAAGAATATGAGAATTTGTGTCCAATAGTCGATGGTTTCAAAGAAACAAATACTAAA
Source organism: Rana kukunoris (assembly GCA_029574335.1). NCBI lineage: Eukaryota > Metazoa > Chordata > Amphibia > Anura > Ranidae > Rana > Rana kukunoris. The sequence continues at coordinate 48,645,615 of CM056059.1, read as the reverse complement.
ACATTTTTGGGAGACTATGAGGCAAAGATAGTTGAACCACTAGCCATAAACATAATTTCAAAAGTGATTGTATCTGCTAGACAAGAAATTTTGTCTAGCTCAGTTACTGATGTGTCCGATAGCAGTTGTCAATTTCTTAGTGAGAATAGGGGTGTGCGAACAAGTGATGCACAGAGTAAGCAATTGGTTCAAGAAAGTGACGAGGATTCCGTTTCTGCAAACCTTACCTTGGGTTTAATAGATTTTCACCATACTTGTGAGTCTGAACTATCACAAAGTAAGAAACTTGGAAATACAGAATTGACAAGTAATGATTTCCATCTAGCGCACAAAAGGGATAAAAAACCGCCTAGTACATCGGTTTATCAGAGGTCATATGCGTCAGACTTTAGTCCAGTTCATAGAAGAACAGATTTTTTTGAGTGTCACCATGCCTTAGAGGATTGTAGTCTTAGGCCTCGTACACACGAGGCAATCTATTTGTTCAAATCGGTCGGACCGACCGATTTGAACAAATCTGTCTGATAGGATTTTGGTTTGCTCGCGTGTACACACGAGCAAACCAAAATCCCCGCCAGCAGACGGCGCGCAAATCCGTCGGCTCGACCGTACACACGATCGAATCTGTCTGCTGGGACGGTCTAGCAGACCGTTTCCAGCAGACAGATTTGATCGTGTGTACGAGGCCTGAGTGTGTTTACACCTGAAGAAGGCATCCACATGGATGATCCATTGCAGAGCACAGTGTTATCAGCTCTTGGTATTGGTTATAACTCGCTGAGTTCTTCAGGGATTGAGCTATCGAGGGAAACCTTTGTGTCCATTGGAAAACCAATTAAGATTTTGCATGGTTTACAACTGAAAATGAGTATATTACAGAGCAAGGAACACCCTCTTATGTACCTCAGCCGAAATTTGAAGACCAATAGGAGAATAAATAGGTGGTTCCTGGCCCTTCAGGAATTTAGTTTTGTCGTAACGCATCGCCCCGGTGTTAAAATGGGGAATGCAGATGGTTTGTCCTGAGTGCATGCGTGCCTGGCAACCTGTGTCCCAACCCTAGGGTTGAAACAAGAGGGGGGGGGTATGTGACAGGAAGTCAGGTAAATCTGTGTGTGTTGTCCCAGACGGAAGATACTTTTCCGCCTTGTGTAGACAATACACCAATTACTATTGGGCGTCCGCTGTAGAAATGGCCAGAGAGGTTTGGGGAGTTAGAAGCCTTCAGCTGTTCAAAATGAAGCAATTAAAGCCCCTATAAATATAGCCTAAGGATAAAGACTGATTGCTGGATCCGGTGGCTTTGTGAAGTGAAGGAGCAGTCAGAAGCACTTCTGAAGAGGTGAGGTGCTGATGGATATTTCTGTGTGAGAAATATCAAAGAGACTTTTTTTGTTGTTTTCTGCTGTAGGACCAGCAGTGTCTGCCCAGCAGTAGGCTGTGCCAAACTCAATAGGTAGGTTCCTGTGTTGGGAAGGTAGACACCCCAAGTGGCAAGGGTTTATTTTATGTTTTGTTTTGTTTATACTGTTTTGATGCTTGCACGTGTATCCCGCAAGATGGAAAAATAAACTATATCATTTGTTTTCAGTCATCCTCAAGTGCCTTTTTGTACAGTTCAGCGTGTAGTGAACCCATAGAGGGGGTCACACACACCTGCTACCAAGTTAATCCCTCACAATATATATATATATATATATATATATTGTCTCATTTTGTTGTGTACTCTTTGCTGGGTCATTTGGGGTGTGGCTGTATTCCACTGTTCTATTGGGTATGCCTGCACTGGATATTATGAGATGTGTAAGTGTGTCTGCTGTGAGAAGGGAGGGAGGGAGATTCCTCCAACAGCTCTCACTGCTGATTGGAAAGTCTACCCCGCCTGGAATGAAAAGAGGGCGGGGATTGTCCAGAGTACTACCTTTGTACCTGTGTTTTCAATAAACAGTTCCTGTTCAGCAAGCAACCAAACGAGTATTGCCTTGATTGTTATTGGGAGAGGTTGGAATATCTGATTTCTATATTCAGACTGGGAGGAAGCGGTATATAACAAAAGCACTCACTCTTCGTAGGCATAACAACGGGGCAGGCACTTGCTCTGTCGCCGCCCATTGTTATTACTGATGAGCGGAATACGCCATATTCGATTTCGCGATATTTCACCAATATATAGAAGAATATTCGCAAAATATTCGTTAATATCGAATATTCGTGATATTTTATCAAAAAAAAATTTTTGCGAAATTTCGCTAATGCGAATGCGAAATTTCGGTAATGCGAATGCGAAATTGATTGCGAAATTCTCGTCAACACGCGAAAACGGAGATCATTTCCTGGATTACTAAACTAATATGCACTAAACACTAAGGCCTCGTACACACGATTAAATGAGGACCGACCGATTTGAACAGATCTGTCTGCTGGGATTTTGGTTTGCTCGCGTGTACACACGAGCAAACCAAAATCCCCGCCAGCAGACAGCGCACTGACGTGTCGGTGACGTGACGTTGACGCTGCCACGTCACCGCACCAGGAAGTAAAACACTTCCGCACATGCGTCAAAATCATTCGGCGCGTATGCGAGAAGACATGTCTGCTGGTTAGCATACTAACCAGCAGACATGTCGGGCGGACGGGTTCCCAGCCGACAGATTTCAAAGCATGCTTTGAAATCTGTCGGGTGGCCAAATCCGTCTGTTTGCTCGTTCACACGATCGAATCTGTCTGCTGAAACGGTCTAGCAGACTGTTTCCAGCAGACAGATTTGATCGTGTGTACGAGGCCTAACTCAACTTACACAAACTTATATGACTAAACTAAAAGCTAATTTTTTATTTTTTTTATACACAAAACATTGCGAATATTCGGCAACATAAAAGGATTGCCTCAGCTACTCGGCCCAGGGTCTCTAATCATACCAGCAATGCTTTTAGACGTCGATGGAGATCACTAGGATGTGATCTGTTTTAAAAATAAATTTGAAAAAATACGAATACTCGCAATAGTGAATATTCACCGCGATATTCAATTTATTCGCGAATACTCAAATATGCAATATTTGTAACGAATATTCGCAATGCAAATATTCCTGAGCAACACTAGTTGTTATGGCAACAAGATAATCTTCCTGAGCTACGCTGTGTGTATACTGTGCACGTTCGAGATCGGGAGGTACATGTTGGGTAACCAGCATCACCATATTCCTGAAGAGACTGCTAGTGGGCTTCACATGCCCACAGTGAAGATGGAAACGCTCTGCATAGCTGAAATCAAAAGTAAGTAATTAAAAAAATCTTGGAATTGTGTGGCGAGTTGTTAAATGACACGCATTAAATTATTTAGACGTGTCAGAATCAGAATGGATTACCTAAATAAATAAAAAAATTGTAAAATAAAAATTCTGGGTGGAACTCTGATTTATTGAGATTTGGACAGCCCTGGGTCTTCCTGAATATTCAGGGACTGGTGCCGGACTGTCTGGGGTGGACTCCCTGACTAATCAAGGCTTGTTCAGGTGCCCGGTTGTTTATTAGCTGTTAATTTAATCATTGTTTAATTAGGTTACTGTTATGTAAATGTGTGCTTTATTCCCCCTATTTACCTCTTTACAAGAAACTGGTCACTGGTAAGGTCTGAAGCTGCATTGTTTACTGGTGCTGGTGTATTGTAGTGCTGACTGTTGACGATTAATGTTTGTAACTTTATTATGCAAATTTAAATTAAATAAAATAAAAAATAGGTTGCTGTTAGCTGCTAGCTGTTCATTAGGTGTACTGATGATATTACTGTTTAATCACTTCCTTACTGGGCACTTAAACCCCCCTCCTGCCCAGATCAATTTTCAGCTTTCAGTGCTGACGCAATTTGAATGACAATTGCGCAGTCATACAACGCTGTACCCAAATGATTTTTTTTATCATTTTTTTTTCACACAAATAGAGCTTTCTTTTTTGGTGGTATTTAATCACAGCTGGGGTTTTTATTTTTTGGACAATTAAAAAAAAAATCATGTTTCATAGTTTGTTTAAAAATTTTGCAAACAGGGTAATTTTTTTCCTTCATTGATATGTGCTGATGAGGTGACACTGGTGGGCACTGATAGGCTGCACTGGTGGGCACTGCTGGAGACAGATAAGGAGGTACTGATGGGCACTGATAAAGTGGCACTAATGGGCACAGATAAGGCGGCACTGATGAGTGGCACTGATGAATGCCATTGATGGGCACTGATAGGTGGCACTGATAGGCACCGGTAGGTGACACTGATAGGCACCGGTAGGTGACACTAACAGGCACTGGGCGACACTGGTAGGTTACGCTGTTTGGTGACACTGACAGGTGCCACTGTGGGCACTTATGGGTAGCACTGTGGGCACTGATGGGTGGTGTTGATGGGCGCTGGTAGGCGGCACTGTTGTGCACTGGTAAATGGCACTGGCAGGTGGCACAGATGAGCAGGCAGCTGCTCTCCTTGATCGGGACCGATGTCCCTCTAACAGCCACCAGTAATTGGCTTTTTTTTTCTCCTCACTCCTCAAAACTGCTGATTACCGGCTCTGTTTACATCACATGATCAGCTGTCATTGGTAAGGGGTCAGGATCTGTCTCAGAGACTTGCTGATCACCCCTCTGCAGGGGGCGCGCTGGCCACTCGAGCACGGGAGGATGTCAATGGACGCCCTCCCAGCAAATTAGGTCCAGGCTGTAGCAATCTTTCGGCTATAATATGGAAGTTAAAGTTTGCATTGTTTAAAATAATGTGATCAAGCCCTTTTCTGATTTTGTGTGCTATACATTCTGTGTTAACCCAAAAAAAAAAAAAGGTCCAGTTTGCATCTAAGCTAGTGTAGTCTAGTTCTTGCGTACAATTCTCAGCTATAATATCTGGTTCCTGGTTCCAGGGTGGAGGCATCTAGGCAAGGTGCCAGGTAATCTGTCACAGATGCACTTTGATGTTAACAGAAATAACTGATATATTTGTTATTAACTGCATTGTTCATGCACCATCACGTTATGCCGCGTACACATGATCGGGTTGTCTGATGAAAAACGGTCTGATGGACCGTTTTCATCAGACTAACCGATCGTGTGTGGGCCCCATCAGTTTTTTAACCATCGGTTAAAAAAATAGGAATTTGTTTTAAAATTATCTGATGGTTAACTAACCGATAGAAAAAAAAACGATCGTCTGTAGGCATGTCCATCGGTTAAAAATCCACGCATTCTCAGACTAGGCAAAATGAAGACAAAGAAAAATGGATAGCCGCACTCCAAAACCTGATGGGTGGTCTTTTGTTCAATAGACAGCATGTACAAAAATAGGGTCACAGCAGTGGAAACAAGGAACAGCCGACGCGTTTCGCACTGGATCAGTGCTTATTCATGGATAAGCACTGATCCAGTGCGAAACGCGTCGGCTGTTCCTTGTTTCCACTGCTGTGACCCTATTTTTGTACATGCTGATGGACCGTTTTCATCAGACTAACCGATCGTGTGTGGGCCCCATCAGTTTTTTAACCATCGGTTAAAAAAATAGGAATTTGTTTTAAAATTATCTGATGGTTAACTAACCGATAGAAAAAAAAACGATCGTCTGTAGGCATGTCCATCGGTTAAAAATCCACGCATTCTCAGACTAGGCAAAATGAAGACAAAGAAAAATGGATAGCCGCACTCCAAAACCTGATGGGTGGTCTTTTGTTCAATAGACAGCATGTACAAAAATAGGGTCACAGCAGTGGAAACAAGGAACAGCCGACGCGTTTCGCACTGGATCAGTGCTTATTCATGGATAAGCACTGATCCAGTGCGAAACGCGTCGGATGTTCCTTGTTTCCACTGCTGTGACCCTATTTTTGTACATGCTGTCTATTGAATAAAAGACCACCCATCAGGTTTTGGAGTGCGGCTATCCATTTTTCTTTGTCTTCATTTTGCTTAGTGCACCGCCAGCACCCTCGGTATCCTGCACCACCTGTAACCATTTAGTCATCCCACCTGGAGCGGTGACTCCTTTCTCTCATTCTCAGACTACATTGGGGGACTGGAGCGCTCGTTCTGGTAAAACTGGCGTTCGTTATGGAAATAGCACATTCATCACGTTGGAACAGACAGAAAAGCGCAAATCGTCTTTTACTAACACAAAATCAGCTAAAGCAGCCCTAAGGGTGGCACCATTGGATTTGAACATCCCCTTTATAGTGCCATTGTATGTGGTTTACGTGACCGCGTTCTGACACGATCGTTTTTTTAACCGATGGTGTGTAGACACGACTGATCATCGGTCAGCTTTATCGGATAACTGATGGAAAAATCCATCAGACCGTTTTAATCGGATGGACTGATCGTGTGTACAGGGCATTATTGGCTAGGACTTGTCTGATCTAAATAAAGAATTCCAATTAAATTGGCAAATGTTCTGATGAGATTTTTCATGCAAACATTCGTACGGAAATCTAGCAGTGTATGGCTAGCTCCATTTTACCCCCTTCGTTACCAGGCCATTTTTTGATATTTAGCACTGCTCTACTTTAACTGGTAATTGCGCAGTCAAGCAATGCTGTACCCAAACAAAATGTATATAATTTATTTCACACAAATAGGGTTTTTTTTGGTGGTATTTGATCAATGCTGTTTTTTATTTATTTTTTGTACTATAAATGAAAAAAGACCGAATGTTTTGAATAAAACAATAATTTTTATTTTCTGCTACAAAACATATCCAATAAAACAAGTAAAAAAAGTCAAATTTAAAATGTATTTTGCTACATGTGTTTGATAAAAAAAAAATCACAATAAATATATTGACTGGATGGCATGAAAGTTATAGCGCCCACAAACTATGGTAAATATACTGGAATTTATTTGTTTATTTTTTTACACTACTAATGCTGGTGATCAGCAACCTCTAATGGCACTGTGATAGTGTGGTGAAAATCTGACACTAACTGACTCTGGGGGAACCGACTAACTACCACTGACATCACCAGTGACATTAATACAGTGATCAATAATATTATACACTGTCACTGTACTAATGATACTGGGTGGGAAAGGGTTAAATTCTAGGGTGATCAAGGGGTTAAATGTGTGCCTAACTATATGTAATGTGTGTACAGGGTGCTGCTTTTACTAATAGATCTCTACATTTCTCATTCCTGCAAAGAGATTATACTTGATTGTCAACACAGAGCTCTGGGTTGTGATTGTACACAGCCGATCAGCAGGTCCAAGCCATGAATCATTTGCCGGGACTTGCTGACAGGTTCCCACTGTGTACAATCACGGGGGGGGAGCACATGCGCGTGCCCTAAACCTGAAAGTAGGCAGCGACATACAGGTACTGTACGTCACTTTGTCTACACTCTCCGCCTGTCTGCAGTACATTGCGGGCGGGAAGTGGGTCGACAGAAGGAGGAGAGATTCTTCTTAGAGAGAAGAGTACTGATCCATTCTAGACCTCTATATGAGAAATTAAAGCTTGAGTAAACTTTAAAAAAGGTATTCATATTCTCTTATTCTTTGTGTGTAAAGTTTGACTCTATCCCCTGGTAATGAATGCAGAGCAGTCAGTTCACACTATATATCAATATATATATATATATATATATATATATATATATATATATATATATATATATATATATATATAAATAAATATAATTGTATATATCTTAGGAGCCCATACAAACTCATAATGGGGGCTATCATTGCTGACTTTCTGTGGAAAATTCCTGTGGCTTTATTACTTTTTCAGTTAATGGCTTGCAAGCATTCAGTAAATAAAGTTAGAGTTAAAGTGTATGGGTGGAGATTACCCAATTTAATCCTTAAACCTCCCTCTCTCCTATTAGAGCATTAAAACATCACTACTCTTTCAAAATTCTTTCTGGGGCAAATGCAAGAAGGTCAGTTACTTTTGATCTTTTGATGTTGGCACACCTATCAGAACCACATACCCCTGAGACCTTTCCCAACGCACAACGTGTAAACAGATATTTAGGCAGGGCCGTCTTAATAGCATCATGGGCCCCTGGGCAAAGTAATGCACTGGGGCCCCTACCAGCTTGTCCCAATTTACACACCTACTTTCAAGAAATAAAGTATAAATAGTTGATAGAATTAAACATATATTCATTAGTACTTTCAATAAAATTGATTGTACAAAAGGAATACATTCCATGAATTAAAGACTAGTCAACACAAAGGGCACAGTACAGGGTGGGGGGTTGGAATGCAGAAGGGCACAGTACAGAGGGGGTCAGAAAGGCACAGTACAGAGGGGTCAGGAGGGCACAGTACAGAGGGGGTCAGGAGGGCACAACACTGGGATCAGAAGGGCAGAGTATAGGTTCTGGGGCGCTTCCCGGGACACGACCCTATCGGGACAGTTTGGTGAAAAGCATGACTGTCCCAGCAAATCTGGGACAGTTGGCAAGTATGATGTAATGCAAGATTGTTATATACCTTGTGCCCAGGAGTGCCCTTGCATTAAGATGGCCCTGCCTTTAGGGATGAAGACAAAATCGTTGCTTTACTGGAAAATGAATCAATGTATTCATATGGAGTGGGACAAAGAGAGGTGGGTGAAAAGCTGAGCTTTTTATTCTGGTTGGCAGTGCTAACAATGCTGGTTGGCATTTCAGTGTGGACTAGGATGTTAGCACACTGGATTTTTGCCTGGACATTTCTCCATAAAGAATAGGGAAATGTGCAGGTATTGCAAAGACTCCTTGTAATTTTGTTGTGTGAGTCTTTCCCTGATATACACTAAGTTAAAACTTCTGAAGATGTCAATGACTCAAAAAAAATTGCAGTTATTGAATTAGTATGACAGCTAGAATGAATGTATAAATGAATGAATGTGGTCAGGTGACAGATGCACACCGTTGGGGTCAGGCGTGCACCGCGAAGGTAGTGGACCCTACGGCTGACTGCTGTGGACTGAACACTGAGTGGCTAAGGAAGACCGGTCCACTGGAGCACTAACAGGGATCCCACCGGGAGCTAGAGCCTAAGATTCCCCAGGGCGCGGAGTCTAAGATCCAGCAGGTGTTCACCAGGGCCTCTAGTGGTGAGGATGGACTGGGCTGCAACTGGATCCAGGTCGTGGCCCCCAGAGTCCCACAGCTCACGCTCACAGTAGGCTATGGAGGATAGAGGAGAAGCAGCAGCTCAGGATAGAAGAGATAGTGAGGGGATACGCCAAAGGTCAGGGCTACTAGCAGACAAGGATAAACAAGGGACATACCAAAAGGTCAAGATCACAAGCAGACAGGGATAGTCGAGAACAAGCCAAGATCGGTAAAACAGAGACAGATGTATCACACGGCAAGCAGGAACTCAAACACACAATAGCTTAACAAACACTGTTGATCAGCACGGCTGGCTCGCAGTGCACAAGTTAATATAGAGTTCCCTAATATGGCCTGGGGTAGAGCCATGCTAGAGGAGAGATTACTTAAGCAGCCAGGTGAGAGTGGCTGGCCTCTAAGGTGAACACATGGAGGAGGTAAGCTGACAGACAAACATTACTGCATATCCATGACAGAGGGTCAATGATGATGAACCCTGGCTACAGATTTCCTTTAAAGCGGCTGTAAACCCTTGCATACAGTTTACTCATTAAAGTGGCTAGACCCAGGTGATACACAGAGATGAAACAAATCCTCCTACATTAGTTGTACCTGTTTATTTGCAGCCCAATGCTAAACATTATCACCCAATTTAAAAATTACTGCATTTGTAAATTTCAAAAACCATTATAAAGGAATAGTAGTGGTTAAAAAAAAAAAGCACTTGTGGGGTTAACTATTTTTTTTTGGTTGAATACTTCTTTAACCACTTAAGGACCGCCGCATGTACATTTACGTCGGCAGAATGGCACCGACAGGCACATCAACGTATATATACGTTGGTGCCTTGGGGGGGATCGGGGGTCCGATCGGACCCCCCCCCGTACATGCGGCGGTCCGCGCGGCTGCAGGAGCGATCCGACAAGTGGGGGCGGCTATCCGTTTTCACCCGCCCCCTCCGGATCGCTCCCAGCCAATGCGCGCGCCCGCCCGCCCTGTCACTTCCTCCTCCTGTGTAAACACAGGAAGGAGGAAGCGACGTGATCTCTCCCTCGGCGTTTGTTTCAAGCGCCGCTGAGGAGAGATCACAACACTACAAGTAAGTCTGCACCAACAGCACACTTACACACAGACACAAACACATTGAACCCCCGCGATCGCCCCCCCCCTCCCCCCGGTCACAGTGTCACTGAATGCAGTAATCATACATGTATGATTACTGTATTTAGTGTCAGTGTGACAGACAGTGTGACAGTCAGTCAGTGTTAGTGTCAGGGTAGCCCCCCCCACCCCCCCCAATAAAGTTTTAACCCCTTTCACTGCCCTAGTTAACCCTTTCACTCCCATTGCCAGCATCATAAGCGATCATTTTTCTGATCGCTGATTAGTGTCGCTGTTCCCGCTAGGTAGCAAATTTTTTTTTAATGCGATTTTTTTTTTACTAAAACATGTGGCTAAAAAATTTTGGCTAAATGTTTGACTAAAATTTGTTTTTTGGTTTTTTATTATAACAAAAAGTAAAAAATATTGATTTTTTTCAAAAATGTCGCTCTATTTTTGTATATAGTGGAAAAAATAAAAATCGCAGAGGCGATCAAATACCACCAAAAGAAAGCTCTATTTGTGGGAAAAAAAGGATGCGAATTTTGTTTGGGAGCCACGTCGCACGACCGCGCAATTGTCTGTTAAAGCGACGCAGTGCCGAATCGCAAAAACCCCTTGGGTCATTTGCCAGCGTATTGGTCCGGGTCTTAAGTGGTTAAGAGGGCGGGCAGGAGGTGTGTCCTATGCCTACATACTTTTGGTATTCCTCATTCCCATCTCATAAAGTTTGGAGGTATGAAGCAGGCAGGGGGCGGGGATCTTACATCATATTATGCACAGCATAGAGCAGGGAGCAGAGTGTAATCTAAGACCTGAGTAAGGGAAATTACACCCCTCGCTTTTATACACACTCAGGGAAACATGCATAGCTAAGGCTGTCAATCACCTTCTGTGTGCTAGAGCTCTAGAGGGCTGGTTATCTCCCAACACTTTGTGGTGTTGGGATAACCTTTCAGAAGTGACATATAGCTGAGGGAAGAGATAGGAGACATAAATCGCACTTGGTGCTTTGGATTGAGGCTAGTTTACACTTCATAGTGATATACTCTGTTCATTTTTCAAAAAACTTATAAATTATATTTACATAGCATAGCATTCATTCCACTTTCACTGCCCTATTTTACAGTATGGAGTTTATCAAAAAAGTCGAGCTGAGCTTTGAACAATTAATTATTACTACATTTTCAGATGCCTTTCCGCCTAGATACTTTTATAGTTCGGATTGCAAATAGAAACATTGTGGGACAATGAACTCCGCTTTGGTTTAGGCATGTCATTGGTACCACACATCTATATATACTGCAGAAATGCGTGTTGTAACTTCCAACCTCGCTGTCAGCTTCCAGTGTTTGGCAGTTGTATAGATACCAGCCATCAGCCTCTCTTTTGTTTCTAACATGCGGACACAATGGAACTAATAATATGCCAGTTGTTTCTGCCAAGAACCATTAATCAAAGCTAAATTTCACAAGGAGGAAGAGACAACTACAAAGCTCAGGGGCACCTGAGGCATATCTGTCTTGGAAGTCAAAATAATATAAAAGAGACCTTCAACTTTTCATTCTATACAGGATGTACACCATACAAATACAACCAAATGCAAAGAAAGATTTAACGGTAAAGAGGAACACATACATTTTTGCCTAGGACAATTGATACTTTCAAGGAGCTGTTATTAAAAAGCAGTGGTTCATATTTTACTGTAAAAATGAATTGCCCTACATAGCTTAATTTTCATATATACTATGAAGTGCCCCCTTACTTTTAGTATGGGCACTACGCTAAAGTTAGCTAGAATGGGAGAGCTACGTTGCTCCCATTTGCGATTTATTTAAATTATGACCCCTGTCGGTCCAGAAAGGTCTCCTGGACCAATCTGCATTCTAGGGATGTGGTATCATCTCCGGCCAGCATTTGGCGCCAGAGGGGTTTCTGGCAGAGCAAGTCTTCCCCAGCAGCCAATTAGAGGAGTTCTTCCCTCGCCGGGCATGCTGGGGAGGGGTATATCTATGACAGGTGTCATGTGTTCTTTCTTCTTCATGGGGTCCCGCTGCTGGGTGCGGCATCCACCTATAGGGTGTGCGCACCTGTGGGCCCCGCCGGCGCGGCCCTCCTGGCCAAGCTTGCAGGCTTCATCGAGCCTCAACCAGAGGCCAGGGCAAGATTAGGAACATCATTGGCCTAGTGCTGAGGATTTTGGTGGGGCCTTTTATAAATAATAAATAAATGCGTGAGAATCACAGCGCAGCAATGGAGGGCCCAGTCTGAAAATTTAAGTGTACCCTAATGTGCTAATATGCTGTGCATACCCCAGGGCCTCTAAAAAGTAGTAATGTCAGGAAAGTTTACTACCGCTTTAATATCACAGGATCCCAGAAACCTCTCATGGAGCCCACTACTGACCCAGTGGCCCTTGGGCAGTGCATAAGTGCATAGTTGCCAACATTTAAAAAATATTTTCAGGGACACTTTTTTTCACAAGTGCTATATTTAGAGTACCTGAGATCCCCTATGTTCCTCTGTACATCACAGTAGTAATCACAAAATTAAATAAGTTCTAGTAACAGAACAAATATGAGAACTGAGATTTCCTTTAGTTGAACTAACAAAAGTGTGTCCATTCTAGAGCTGGTAACATTGAGGGTATTCAGTATCATTTTAAACAACTGTTTTTGTGGGTAAGCGACATAGGGGAGGAGTACGGACGGTATATAAGTGGGAAGTATGTGCAGGTAAGTGAGAGGAATGTGGAGGGTCTAACATTGGGCACTATGTACAGGAGAAGAGTGCAAAGGGTACGGCAAAAGGCATAATGTACAGGAGAGAAGTGTGGAGGGTATGACAGTGGGCATCATGTACAGGAGAGAAGCATGGAGGGTACGACAGTGGGCAGTATGTACAGGAGAGAAGTGTATGACAGCAGGCACCATGTACAGGAGAGGAGTGTGGAGGGTATGACAGTGGGCACTATGTATAGGAGAGGAGTGTGGATGGTATGATAGTGGGCACTATGTATAGGAGAGGAGTGTGGAGGGTATGACAGTGGCCATTATGTACAGGAGAGGAGTGTGGACGGTATGATAGTGGGCACAATGTATAGGAGAGGAGTGTGGAGGATATAACAGTGGGCAGTATGTACAGGAGAGGAATGTGGAGGGTATGACAGTGGGCAGTATGTACAGGAGAGAAGTGTATGACAGCAGGTACTATGTACAGGAGAGGAGTGTGAAGGGTATGACAGTGGGCAGTTTGTACAGGAGAGGAGTGTAAAGAGTATGACAGTGGGCAGTGTGTACAGGAGGAGAGCGGGGGTATGACAGAGGGTAGTATGTACCAGAGAGAAGTGAGGAGGGTATGATGGGGCAGTATGTACAGGAGAGAAGTGTGGAGGGTATGACAGTGGGCAGTGTGTACAAGAGAGGAATGGGGATGGTATGATAGTGGGCACTATGTATAGGAGAGGAGTGTGGAGGGTGCGACAGTGGGCAGTATGTACAGAAGAGGAGTCTATGACAGCAGGCACTATGTACAGGAGAGGAGTGTGGAGGGTATGATAGTGGGCACTATGTACAGGAGAGGAGTGTGGAGAGTATGACAGTGGTCACTATGTAAAGGAGAGGAGTGTGGAGAGTATTACAGTGGTCACTATATATAGGAGAGGAGTGTGGAGGGTATGACAGTGGGCACTATGTACAGGAGAGGAGTGTGGGTTTTACACATGTCAATCTATTAATCGACTACAACCAGCCTGTAGTGCTGCCAGCCAGGCCATCAGGGGGGTACAGGACCTGTGTCCCCAGGGGCCCGGATGGGAGGGGTATGCCACCAACAGTGGTCACTATATATAGGAGAGGAGTGTGGAGGGTATGACAGTGGGCACTATGTACAGGAGAGGAGTGTGGGTTTTACACAAGTCAATCTATTAATCGACTTGAGTACAACCAGCCTGTTTTTCCAAAAACAATCAGTGCTGCCAGCTATAGATAGCAACAGTGATTATTGTACTCACTGGCAGAACACAATAACACTACAGGAGTGATTCCCCCATCTACAGGTCAGCAGGTGAGAGGGTGTGTGGGGACAGGCTGGGGAGAGATACCAGTCAGTGGCTGGGTAGGCACTGGCTAGTATCAGAGCCAGATACACACAGGTTACATACGTCGCGATCGTTAGAGCGAGAGCAATAATTCTAGGACTAGACCTCCTCTGTGACTCTAAACATGTAACCTAAAAAATTTTTAAAGCATCGCTTAGGATACCAAAAAAGAAAATCGTGCTAACTTTAGTGTTTTTTTTTTAATGTATGAAACAGTTTATTTCCAAAAAAAAAACCATGTTTGAAAAATTGCTGCGCAAATACAGTACCGTGCTAGAGCTGCACAATTAATCGTTAAAATTGTGATCTTGATTCAACCCCCCTGACATTTCCAATGCAGAGTTTGCTGATTCTTTCATATAACAAGTGGAGAGACTTTCAGCTGTTAAAAGAAAATATCCGGGCAGTCTGCCAAGTTCTTAGCAGGAAACATTGCAACTAACGCTTTCTTCTTATATCAAAGGGATAAACTTCTGTGTGTAAAGAAAATATCCGACTGTCTGCCAAGTTTGTAAACAACATGAAACATTGTAACCAACTTCCTTTTTAGATCAAACTTCTGTGTGTAAATGCAAGAAATGTAACCACTTAGGGCCAGATTCACAGAGCGATTACGCCTGCGTAACAGGAGATGCGCGGCGTAAGTCTAAATGTGCGCGTGCGTTTCGATGCACGGCATCCCCAGAACGAGATACGCAAGAAATCTACTTTTTTTTGTCCAGCGTAACTTCGTTAGACAGGCGCAACCATCCGCGCAAAACTGCGCTACACAGACCATTGATTTGCTAGTCAAATATGCTAATGAGGGATTTACGGGGATCCACAAAAGAACGTTGGGGCAGCGCAGGCTACGCACAGGGCCGTCTTTAATATGGTTTGGGCCCTGGGCAAACATTTTTTTTGGGCCCCCCTTCTTATGCTTGGACATTATTGGGCCTGAACTTGCTGTGTGCATGTATGTGTTTTGGCGGCCCTCATTTGTGCAGGCACAGCAGCCCATTGATTTGAATGGGCTGCCATGCCTCTGTTTCCTGCATAAAAAAGGTGCATTCAGCATTTTAAAAATCAGTTGCCTTGAAATCCATTCTGCTTTTGCACCATGCTACTTACCTGCAGTTCTTGCACACACAAACGCACTGTGTTTTTAAAAGCGTGACCTAAACGTCTAAAAATGCAGCAAGTTTGACAGTGCGGGAACTGCAGATAAGTCACAGCAGACAGCAGAATGGACAGACAGTGCTGTATTTCATTGCTTGATGGGCATAGGTGTGCCGTGTGCTCAGCCTATTACATGAGGCATTAAATGAATGGGCTGATGTGCCTGCACAAATGTGGGCCGCCAAAACACATACATGTGAACCAGTCAGGCCCAAAATAAGCCCATCAAGCAGTTAAATACAGACAGTAATGCCATGTGCTCTGAGGCCTCACTCAGCCTGGACTGCAGGTCTGGTCTGTGACTTAAAGAGTTCCTCTATTTTACACATGCCATGGCCTGGGGTCCCATGGTGCTAAAGCAGAATGGACAGATGGTGCTGTGACCCCATGCCATGCCATGTGTAAAATACAGGAACTTTTTAAAACACCGGCCAGACCTGCAATGAATCATCAAATATTATAAAGACTTTGGGCACACTCTACAGAAAACTTCTATTTACAATATAGCAAACAGTGACATACATTGAGGAGCAGGACATGAAGAAGTCAGCCTCGGGAAGAGCAAACTGGGGTTGTTATAAAATCACATTCTAATTCACTTTTATATACAAGCAGCACCCAGTGGCAGGAAGGGAGAAGTGCACGTCTAAAGGGAAGCCAGGGGTTCTGTACATTTTAAAACACTGGGAAGGGAAGCAGTACTGTCACCTGGCTACGTGCCGCTGATGATTTTCAGCCTGATTTGTGGGCAGCACAGGGGCTTAACGGGCGGCAGGGCCGCCATCAGGAATTATGGGGCCCCTTACACAGCTTCAGGCATGGGCCCCCTGGAGCAGAGAACGGGGGGGTGCTGCCCCCTTAAATTGAGACGCAGGGGGGGCGGGGCTGCTGCGAATTTAGAAGCGGGAGGCCCTTTACAAAAAAAAGATTTAATAAAGAAAAATATATATAAAAAAGGAGTGTAGCCATCCGGAGCCCTGGGGACCTCTGGGCCCTTTAATAAAAAAAATATATAAACAAAAATAAAAAAATAAACATTTATAAAAAAAATAAAAAAGGGTGTTTGCCACATGGGGCCCTGGGGACCTCTTAGCCCTTTAATTATATATATATATATAAAAAGAAAGAAAAAGAAAAAAAAGAAATAAAATATAAAAAAAATTATAAAAAAAGGGGGGTTGCCATCCAGGGCCCTGGGGACCTCTGGGTCCTTTAATAATAATAACATTTATATTATATAATATGTGTATATATATATATATATATATATTAAAAGAAATATATAAAAAATATATTTTTTTTTTTATAAAACAAGTTTTTTTTTTTTTATAAAAAAGGGGGGTTGTCATCTGGGGCCCTGGGGAACTACGGCCCCTGGGGACCTCCAGACCTCTAAAAAAAAATTGGCCCTTTAATAAAAAATAAAATAAAAATATATAAAATAAATATATATTTTTATTTAAAAATAAATAAAAAAGGAGGTTGTCATCTGGGGCCCTGGGGGCCTCCGGGTCCCTGGGAACCCCTAAAAAAAATGTCCCTTTAATAAAAAATAAAAATATATTTAAAAAAAATTGGCCCTTTAATAAAAAATAAAATAAAAATATATAAAATAAATATATTTTTTTATTTAAAAATAAATAAAAAAAGGGGGGGTTGCTATCTTGGGCCCTGGGGACCTCCGGACCCCTAAAAAAAAAAAAAAAAAAGTTTTTTTTTTTCAAAGGGGGTTGCTTTGGGCCCCCAACAGTGACAAGGCCCTGGGCAGCTGCCCCTGTTTGCCCTATGGTAGAGACGGCCCTGGCTACGCAGTGTGCGCAACAGCAAAATGTCCTGTCTAAAATTAGACCATATAAAAGCTGGTCTAAAATTAGAAAAATCGTCTACATGTCAGAGAAAGCAACACTGTTAGTGAGGAGCTGAGCAGTCACACGTGTTGCACAACAATCTGTATGCCAACATGCCAGTGGCATCCATGCTCATTGCTATACTACTGACTTTAGATGAGCAAAGAAGGAGGAGGGCACTGAGGAGGGCACTGAGGAGGGCACGGGATTTTTTTTTTTGTTTGTTTTTTTTACTTTTTATTTGCTTATATAAACTTTACAATTTAATCTAATCTAATACAATATTCTTATCTGATACAAGCCCCTCAATCTTCACTCTTCACGGGAGAGGATATATCACACATGCATAGACATCTATGGCATGAGTGATTCTGAGGTGTCTCGCATCTTCAGATTCACCCCTCATGCCATCATGGAATTAACCACAACCTTGCAGGAGGACATCACCAGCCCAACACATGACACTACCCATGACACCCATGACAGCTACATATACAATCAGAGCCCCATCCCCACAGATTTCGAACAGAACATGTATGGGGACAGCTGGCTGGTTGGTGAGTAACATGGGTGGCAGGCATGACTGCCCCCCCCCCCATGATGCACACATCACAAGGGACACATGCACTACTAACATCCTCCTGTCTTTTCCCTTCAAGGTGACTCTGCATATGCACTGGGACCCCATCTCATGACCCCATCTCATGCCAGCTCACATTATGCATCTTTGCACGTTAAACACACACATTAATCATGGCACAATGAGAATGCATGCATGCACACCACTGTGGTCCCTAGCACACACACCCCACATCCTCATCACATTGGATGGGCACAAGCCACCACAAATGAGGGTGACACCCCTTTTCCGGCAGGAATGTCACCCCCACATTCCCAAATCATACACAAACAGAACCAAAAAAAAAATGACCAGCAAAAAAAAATAAGCCCAGCAAAAATATAATTTTACAAAAAAACAACAAAGAAAACACATAAAAGACAAAAATCACTCTGCAAAACAGTCCCCAAATATCTCAAAGACACGTCACAAACAAACAAATAAATGCTAACAAACAACAGAACAAAAGCACCTTGCTGTATAGGGAGGGATACAAAGGGATGTACTTTTGCAAAGGAAGTGCGTTTGTGTCTGTCTATTTATGCTGTCTGCGTAGTTCACTAATTTGCCCTAGTCCACTTCCAATTTCACTGATTGCGCTGTTCCCGAGTTGTGAGCCTGTGCAGAGAGGTGCTGACCATGGTCTCCTTCAAGCGCGCATGCGCGAGCCGGGCAGCCCTTCATTTGCATGGGGTCACGGCTCATTTCAATGTAACACGCCCACGTCCTTCCCAATTTGTATTACTCCGCCTTACGCCTCTGAAATAACGTTACGCATGCGCAAATTTCTGTGTAAAAGCGACGAGAATAGGGTGATTGCGCGGCTACATTGCGCAAGTCTAACGTAAAGGCGGTGCGCTACGCCGGTCCAATAATGCGCAGATGTACCTGAATCTGGCCCTTAAAGTCCAACACTTGTTTAAGTTAAAAACCAATATTTTTTGCTAGAAAATTACTTGGAACCGCCAAACATTATATATATTTTAGCAGAGACAAAAATGGCAATTGCTGCAATATTTTATGTCACGCTGCATTTGCCTACTTCATTGATTAATAAAAACAAAACAGTAAAGTTAGCCCATTTTTTTTTTTTCATTTTTTTTTTCATTTTAATGTGAAAGATGATGAGAGAACCGTGATCTATCTTCTAAGCAAAAAAATTGCAGTTGTCGTTTTAGCCAGAATCGTGCAGCTCTACACAGTGCAACATAAAAAGTTGCAAAGACCACCATAGAGTAATTTTCTAGCATAAAACAAATGATGATTTTTTTTCTCAGTCTGCTGCAGTGTGTCAGCTTGTATTTATAATGGCTGCTCTGTATGTAGCTTCTGACAGGCTGTGCAAGCAGGCCCGTATCTCCGGAACCATAAATGATAGCCATCCCATATTTTGACCGGTTGTGGGGTAGGTCTTTAACTGACTACCCCCCAAATGTGGGGTTTCTGTGACCTCTGGTTGTCGAGCTACAACCCCCATCAGCCCCTCTGTTAATCCGGCCCTGCCAGAGGCGAAAGAGGATCCCAGTGATCCACTGGGTTCCAGGTTCCATTAAAACGGATCTCAGGCTGAGTGCCGCACTAATCGGGGATCTGGTGACCGGGATGTTACAGGTACGCATTACTGTCTCCCGGTGACTCGGGCTGGAGTCCATTGGAAGGATTCGCCCCCTATATTCATCCATTATGGACCGCTGTTACTAAGGGCTGGATTGCCCATTCACATCCAGGCCTGACCCTGCAGGTTCATCTCTTTACTCTGATCAACCTTTTCTCTCCTAACCGAAGTTGGTGTTGGCTGTGTTGGCCTGGAAATAAAGCCTTGGAATACTTTATTGAATGTGTGGACCTCTGCTCACTACTACGCTAGAGCTACGTAATGTGCCGGACCCAACAATCAACCAGCGGCTCCTTCGGGGGTTGCGCTACAAATTGAGATTTTCCTAGCTTGTGACGGAAAATATTAGTTATATGAAGACAGGAGGCGAGTATCTTATGCATTATCTCTCTTTACTAATGCTCATAGCAGAAATACAGTGAAACGTTCAAATAACTTAAAACTTAAAGAACTTCAACTCCCAGCAGGCCCTGGGCTCAGTTAGCCCCTCCCCGATCATAGACTGCATATAAGGGACTGCCTGAGGTAAAATAGTCCTCTTTCTTGATGCTAAGCGCCATAACCAGGAGCAGGAACTCCACCCGGACATCTCTGTTGTCGCCTGGAACTCCTCGGCCGGAACCTGACATCCGAGTCTGGGGGAACCAATAGGGAACATGTCCGAACGCGGACTAACTTCATCCCAACGGGGACTATAGGAACTTCAAACCTCCGCAGCCGTCCGATCAGCCGTCTTCAGGACCATGATCGCAGCGTTCAGTATCCTGAAAGAAACCAGAATCGTAATAGGGTAGGGCAGGGAGGGAAGATACTCGCCTCCTGTCTTCATATAACTAATATTTTACGTCACAAGCTAGGAAAATCTCAATTTATATATCAGACAGGAGGCTCATATCTTATGCAAGTTCAAAGCTAACAGAGCAGTGTTAACGTTATATACAGTACAGATAACAATCACAGAATTGACTTGGATATGTGGTCCTCCGGTCTGAAATAAAAACGGCGGAAGGTTGTCTCAGAAGATCAATCAGCCGCCAGGAGCAAGTCAGAGAGAGAGCCTCCAGACGAGACGATTTTTGTGGCCATAGCACCCCTAGAAGAGTGAGCCCCGAACAGGGAGGTATCTATGCCCGCCATCTCCATGGCTGAGCGTACCCATCTCGCTAATGTGGCGGAAGAGACTGGATGATGAGGTTTTACATACGAGACTAGGAGCTGAGAGAAATTCGGAGAACGGAGGGTAGTTGTCCGCGCTTCGTATGCCTGTAGGCAGCGTACCACGCAAAGTTGGGGATGTGTGGGAAAGAACGGGTAAAAGACCGAGTGGATACCCGTTTTGGTCCTACGGACCACCGAGAAGTTGACCCCTTGAGGTGAGAATTGTCGTCTAGAAATGTCCAACGCTCTCACATCTGAGACGCGCTTGATGGAAACTAGACAAAGTAGCACAGTCAATTTATATGACAACAGTTTAAGGGGTAGGGCGTCGTTGTCCTCCCACGATGCAAAAATGCAGAGTAACTTGGAGACATCCCAGGTTGTCTGATATCTAGGCCTAGGGGGGCGATTGAATCTAATACCCCGTAGTAGCCTACATACCAGTGGGTGTTTTCCCACAGGTAGGGAGTCTATAGGGTCATGATACGCCGAGATAGCCGAACGGTAAATATTGATGGAACTATAAGACTTGCCGGATTCGAAAGAATCCGCCAAATAGTTCACCACTATGGACACAGGGGCATGTATGGGATCGACCTGCCGTTGATCACACCAACGCACCCAGAGGTGCCAGGCGTATCGGTAAGCTGATCTAGTTCCAGGGGCCCAGGCCACGGCGAGGAGATCCTTAGCTGCTCTTGAAAGGTTGCTATCCGTGTCCGGGACCCCGAGATCAACCATGCCAGAAGGTGGAGGTTGCCTTCCGTGATCAGAGGATGAAGACCCCTGGTGGGGTTGGTCAGCAGGTGTGGGAAGTGGGGAATCAGCCTGGGGAAATCCACGGCCATTCCCAGGAGGAGAGGGAACCAAGGTTGTGTCGGCCACCAGGGTGTGACTAGCACGACCGTCGCTCGTTGGTTCGCCGCCTGGAGGAGAACTCTGGCGATCATTTGGAAGGCGGGAAATGCGTAGTGCGTTCCTCCCAGCCAAATGAGACGGAAAGCGTCTACCGCGGAAGCTTCCGGGTCCGGCCTCCAGCTGAAGAAGCGGGGTAACTGATGGTTGAGACGGGAAGCAAAGAGATCCACAGATAAAGGGCCCCAAAGCCGACTTAAGCGAAGGAATACAGAACGATCCAGTCGCCAGTCGCTGGAATCGGCGAGATGACGTGAATTCCAGTCGGCCACTGTGTTGGAGACCCCCGGAATATACTCCGCGATAGGGACAATGTTGCGTGTAAGGCAGAAGTGCCAGAATTCCTTCGCAAGGTCTGCCAGGATCCTGGATCTGGTGCCACCCAAGCGGTTGACGTATTGAACCGCTGCCACATTGTCCATGCGAAACAACACACAGCAGTTGGATGCGTGTGGTAAGAAGCTCTTGACTGCAAAGTAAGCCGCCAGAAGTTCCAAGGCATTGATGTGTAGCTCTGCTTCGGAGGTGGACCATGTCCCACCTGTGGAAGCCTCCCTGCAGCGAGCGCCCCAGCCGTGACGACTCGCGTCCGACTCTATGATGATGTCGGGACCGGAATTGAAAATGGTCTTGCCGTTCCATTCGACGGCGTGTCGAAGCCACCAACGTAGTTCCTCCGTGGCCTCCGGACAAAGCTGAATCTCGTCCGCGTACCTGAGGCCCTGACGCAAGTGCATAATCTTGAGCCTCTGAAGGGCCCTGTAGTGAAGAGGTGCCGGGAAGATAGCCTGGATGGAGGCCGCTAGCAGTCCCACTAAGCGGGCCAGAACTCTTAAGGATAAGGAACCCTTGCAGAGAACCGCTCTGATTTCCTTACGTATGAGGGCCAACTTGGACTTTGGGAGACGGAGGACGGATAGATTGGTGTCTACCAGGAAGCCTAAGAACTCCATCTCCTGGGCCGGGACCAGGATCGACTTCTCTAAGTTGATTAACCTCCCTGGCGGTATTCCCGAGCGTGACTCGGGGTTAACATTCAGTGCCAGAAGCGGTAACCCCGAGTCACGCTCGGGGTGCATTTTTTTTTCCCCCAAAAATTCCTGGCGATCCGGCGGGGGTTTCCCGCTGGATCGCCGGTCAGACTAGCCTCCCTGGCGGTCTTCACGTGTGTGGCACGGGGTGAGATTTTTAAGCTAATATCGGTAACCCCGTGCCACACACGCGCTTACCTCGCTGGATGCAGAAAAAGTTTACTTACCTTTTCTCTGCGATCCAGCGATGAATCCCCGCAGTACACGGCGGGCGGATGTCCGCCTGATGCTGTGTGTTCCGCCGATTCCCTTCCCTGCGAGCGTCGCGACGTAGGGGGGGGAACGGCGCCAAATTTAAAAAAGTAAACAAACACTATACATACAGTACACTGTAATCTTATAGATTACAGTACTGTATGTAAAAAATACACACCCCCCATGTCCCTAGTGGTCTGCCCTGTACACTACATGTCATTTTGTATAATAAAAACTTTTCTTTCTCCCTGCAAACTGTAGATTGCCCATAGCAACCAAAAGTGTCCCTTTATGGCAAAAATTGTTTTAGAGCAGCTAAAAAACAGCGATAATAAATCAGAATCACTTGCAGAATTTAGCGATAGCGATTTATGGGGAAATTCGTCATAAAAAAAAAAAAAAAATGACAGCAAAAATTCTGCAACTGAGCAAATTTCAGTGATTTTGATTTGATTACATTATTGAATAATTTTTACTATAATTATATTATCATTTGTGATCATTTTTTATAATTATTTATTATATTATAATTTTTAATTAAAAAAAAAAAAAAAAAATCATACCCGGGATGCCTATTAGACTCTTGTTTGAATAGATTTAAGTGAGTTATTCCTAAGAATTACAAGCCTACAGTATAAAACGCCAAATTCCCTTGCAAATAATGGTACCGCTTTTAGCACCTAAAATCTTAAAGAATCATACCGCCAGGGAGGTTAAGAAGCCCAGGTTCTGCAATAATGAGACCGCCCATGACATATGAAGGGAGGCTAGGTTTTTGGAGTGGGCCATGATGAGGAGGTCGTCTAGATAAATGATCAGACGTACCCCTCTGCTCCGTAGTGATGCCACCGCGGGTTTCTTCAGTTTGGTGAAACACCATGGTGCTGATGACAGGCCGAATGGGAGGCAGGTAAACTGCCACATTCGATCTCTCCATAGAAAGCGGAGGAGGTGTTGCGACTCTGGGTGGATCGGAACGGTGAGATAGGCGTCCTTCAGGTCTACCTTCACCAACCAGTCTCCCGGTTGCAAGAGATCTCGGAGGAAGTGAATAACCTCCATCTTGAAATGTCTGTAGCAGACATGTTGATTTAGGTCCCTGAGGTTTATCACGGGACGGAAACCACCCCCTTTCTTCTTCACCAGGAAGAGATTGCTCAAGAACCCCGGGGACGAGTTTTCTACCTCTAAGATTGCATGCTTGGCTCTGAGTTCTGACATCTCGTTGTCTATGAGAACAACGTTTTGGTATGCAAATCTGATAGGAGGAGGCAAGGTGTCTAGGACCGGTGGCGACAGGAGCTCTATTAGAAAACCTGTGACTGTCTGTAGTATCCACGGGTCTGCCGTAATCGCAGACCAGGCGTGGGTAAAATACATCAGGCGACCCCCCACAGGAATGTGTGAGTGCGGAGTGTAAGGTATACTCACCGGTAGGGGGACGGGAACGGGGGTAGCCACGTCCGCCGCGTCCGCGCCAGGGTCTGCCTCGGGGTGGAAAAAACGGTGCTGGTTGCGCCACCGGGGCGGAGTAGGAAGGAGGAGCCTGTTGGTATTGGGTAGATCTACCCTGTGGCCTATAGGAGGGCACGCGGCCGGCAGATCGGCCTCTACCTCTGCCGGCCCTGGAAAAAACCCTATTCGCCCCTGATCTTTTTAGGGAAGTCTGTGCTTTGTCGAGTCCTGTGAACAGGCCCACAAATCTATTAATGTCTTTCATTAGGTTGTCCCCAAACAACATGCCAACTGCCGAGGGACCGGGTTCGGTTTCGGCTAGGTGAGAGAGTTGGGGGTCTAGCCGCATTAGGATGGAGCGGCGTCTCTCCACTGAGCAGGAGGTGTTGGCGGTGCCTGCTATGCAGATAGCCCTCTGGGCCCACCCGCGCAGTTGGACTAAGTCCACAGGTTGGCCTGAAGCGGCCGCTAGCTCGGATAAGTTGAGGATTTTTGTCAGAGGGCCTATCAGGTCTAAAATGCGTTCCTGAATTAGTTTGAAGGAACGTTCGATCCCTTTTTTGGGGAGTTTGCCCGACTTCGCCAGGTATTTGGCGAGGATGGGGTCTACTTCTGGAGTAGCCACCACCTTATTGGGGATGAAGGGTCTAGGGCATTCGGATCGTAGCTTATTTCGGGCCGATCTGTCTAGGGATTTCCTGACCCAGAGTTCCACGTATTGGGAGACTTGAGGGAGGGGGGACCATTCGCCTGATCTCGGATGGGAGATGGCGTCAGGGTGGAAAAAAGGTTCCCCCAGGGCATCAAGGACCACTTCACCCTGCATGGCAGGGGTGGCGTTGGGAACAAACGCCGTATCCCCAGCACCTTTGTTACTATCATCGGACTCATAGCCGTCAGACTCTTTATCCTCTAAAATGCCTGGTGAGTCCTCGTCAGAGGAATCAATGTAGGAGTCAGGTTTGTTCCTTCTAGAGGACTTATGCCTCTCTTCTGTTAACTCCCTGGGGCCCAGGGGTCGTTCAGAGTCTGTTAGGTGCTGGGGTTGGCAGACCGAGGGAGGAACTGCCTGCAACATATTATTTACTTCCCCTGTCGGTGAGTCAGGTGCCGCCAAGGTATGTTTCAGTTTATGTGCAACTTTCCCCCTTTTACTTGGTGGTTCGCCACTCTGGGGTGGGGGGGCGGGCAGGTTAGGCATTGCAAAGTGTGAACCTGCGGGCGGGATGGCCGAGGCCAGAGCTGTCTGAACTGACCTATTGATCAGGTCTTGTATTTGTTTGGCTGACATGAACTGAACAGATTCGAGAGAAAAGCCCTCTCCTCTAGGGGGAGTAGTTATGTGTTCCTCAGACATGGCTATACAGTAGTACTATATGGCAGTATAATGGTTGGAAAAGGAACTCCCAGCCGGAATAAATTCCGCAGTGCTGGAGAAGCTAGGGATAAGGATTGTGAAGATCGCAATGTAAATCGCGATCCGAGCGCACGGATTGTACCCCTAAGTGCCCAGAAAGAAAAAACCTGAGGAAGATGGTGTACAGGCTCCTTTCCTTCCTCAGACAGCGTCGCACTGGCCGCCGTGAGGAAGAAAGCCCGCGATCTCCGTGCTCTGGGACGAAGTCTCGCGAGACTACGTCCTCCTGAGCGCTAATTGGTTGTCCTCGAAGGAGCCGATAGGCTCCGCCCCCCGATCGCGCGTGAGGTAATAGGGAAGAAAGGGGAAGATGGCGGCGTCTATGTAACGGTGCCCGACACGCAGTAGGGGAAACACAGGCGCAAGGTACAGGGGAGAAAAAAGTGCGGCGCGGGTAACAGGCGTCCGCACGGCAGAAGGCACAGCCGAAGTGCATAAATGTATATATGCAGAACGTACATGTACAAAAAAGAGCAGGAATAAAATGACATTCCAATCAAAATTTAAATGAATATGTCACCATGGGACGCCGGGGGGGGGGGGGGAGGGGGGAGGGGGGGTGAGTAGTCCCCCCTCACTCCCACCGCCTCACACAGAGACAGCTGCACTCAAATCAAATAGTAAAAAACACTTATCTGAAAGCTGCCATGAGCAGAAAGAAAGAGGACTATTTTACCTCAGGCAGTCCCTTATATGCAGTCTATGATCGGGGAGGGGCTAACTGAGCCCAGGGCCTGCTGGGAGTTGAAGTTCTTTAAGTTTTAAGTTATTTGAACGTTTCACTGTATTTCTGCTATGAGCATTAGTAAAGAGAGATAATGCATAAGATATGAGCCTCCTGTCTGATATATAACTGTATATTATCAGGTATGAGTACATTTCTTAGAATCCACTCACAATTCATATGTTCAGGGAAGCTTATTGTGCCTTTGCCTAAACTGAAGTTTTCTTTCTTCATCAACTCATCACCATATACTGTAGTTATCTTCTGTGCCACTTGCCCCTCCCTATAAGATTGCAAGCTCTCACGAGCAGGGCCCCCCAAACACTCTTGTATTGAATTGTATTGTAACTGTACTGTCTCCCTTTAAATTATAGGGGGGTATATAAATTATGTACAATAATAATAATAATACAAATAATTATATCTCTTTTGGAGTATCCACAATTTTCTCACTATGTATTTTTTGTGTGTAGGTCCGCCTAGAAAACAATATTAAAAGCCAGCAGCTACAAATACTGCAGCTGCTGACTTTGAATAAATGGACACTTACCTGTCCAGGGTGCCCGAAGCCGATCAATTGCTCGGCTCTCGGCTGCCCCTGCCGCCCTCCTTGGTGAGGGAATCAGGAAGTGAAGCGATGCGGCTTCACTTTACGGTTCCCTACTGCGCATGCGTGAGTCGCACTGCGCGTCCTAATTGGTCCAGCTGTCTTCTGGGACATGTGTGTTTCCCAGAAGACAGCGGGGGGAGGGGCGTGACCCCATGGGAGTCTATGCCCGGAAGTGGGTGCAAATACCTGTATTATACAGATATCTGCACCCGTCCCCCCTGAAAGGTGCCAAATGTGACACCGAAGGGGGGAAGGGGGGTTCCGAAAAGCGGAGGTTCCATTTTTGTTTGTACATACGCTTTAACTATTTTTGAATAAATCTTTGATTTTGATTTCTTACATATTACCTGCATAGGCAGTTTTTGATAAAGGTGAACTAACACTTTAACAGAATTATCACAAGCAGTAACTTGCAGCTGATATAAATAAAAATACAGTATTCTTTTAATACTTGAGGTTGTATTGATGGCACAGTGGCGACAATGGATGGGCACAGTGATGACAACTGATGGCACAGTGGCTGCGTTTGATGGGCACAGTGGTGACAATTGATGGCACAGTGGCGACAATTGATGGCACAGTGGCGACAATTGATGGCACAATGGCTGCATTTGATGGCATGGCACAGTGGGTGTGTTTGATGACATGGCACAGTGGTGACAATTGATGGCACAGTGGCGACAACTGATGGCACAGTGGCGACAATTAATGGCACAGTGGCTGCATTTGATGGCATGGCACAGTGGCTGTGTTTGATGACATGGCACAGTGGCGACAATTCATGCACAGCACAGTGGTGACAATTGATGGCATGGCACAGTGGCGACAATTTATTCACAGCACAGTGGCGACAATTGATGGTACAGTGGCGACAATTGATGGCACAGTGGCGACAACTGATGGCACAGTGGCGACAATTGATGGGCACAGTGGCGACAATTGATGGGCACAGTGGCGACGTTTGATAGGCACAGTGGCGACGTTTGATAGGCACAGTGGCGACGTTTGTTGGGCACAGTGGCGACGCTTGATGGGCACAGTGGCTGCGCTTGATGGGCACAGTGGCTGCGCTTGATGGGCACAGTGAGGCTGCAATTGTTTTGATTTTTTTAGTTTGTTTGCAGCCCCCACCAAAAAATTTGAGCACCACTGAGTTATGTAATATGAATAGAAGTTGAGAATTTGAGATGTATCAGAGTTCAGCTATAGGTCAATATCCCAGTCGCATACATGTATGTTCCATTAACTGCACTCCGGACAATTTACAACTTGACCACTCACAACGGGATCTAATCAGAATTTTTTAGCCACAGAATACCTGCGTTTATTATATCTCTGCATTCCTTTTAGCTTTGATTGTGTTTTGTCAAATGTATCACATTCCATGTCAGCCCAGCATAGACATGACTGTTTTTGTTACTGATTTGAGAATGTTTGGGGAAATTGGGGGTGGCACCATGTTTAGTACCACTTTCCCAATCTCTCTACACAATTTGGCATTTTTCAGAACTCCTTACCTTCACATATAACCAAGGCATTTCAGGGCATTTAAAATATCTCCTTCTTTAAGGCTGAAAGTAATGCCGCGTACACACGATCATTTTTCGGCATAAAAAAAAAAAAAAAAAGTTTTTCCAACTTCATCATTAAAACGACGTTGCCCACACAGCAAAAAAATGCTCTAGCAAAGCGCGGTGACGTACAACACGTACGACAGCACTATAAAGGGGAAGTTCCATGTGGATGACGCCACCCTTGGGGCTGCTTTAGCTTATTCCGTGTTAGTAAAAGACGATTTGCGCTTTTCTGTCTGTTACAGCGTAATGAATGTGCTTACTCCATTACGAATGGTAGTTTTACCAGAACGAGCGCTCCCATCTCATAACTTGCTTCTGAGCATGCACAGGTTTATAACGTCATTTTAGCCCACACACGATCATTTTTTACAACTCGAAAAACTACATTGTTTAAAACGTTGTTAAAAAATGCAGCATGTTCGGAAAAAAATTGATGTTTTTCAGAACCCGAAAAATTATGTGAAGACCACACACGATCATTTTAAATTACATTTTTTTAAAACAACGTTTTTTTAATGCCGAAAAATGATCCTGTGTACGCAGCATAAGTATCCATCCTAAACACTAAATTATTGTGTGTGCTTAGAAAAGTTACAGTACATTATAAGATGTAACAGGTTTTCATGGAAATCCCCTCGTATGTGCTGAACAGCTGAGCGACCACCGGCTTCGCCCCTCCCCTCCCCTCCCCCGCGAAGCCGGCATGTTCAGTGCGCAGGTTCCTCGCTGGTTCACTCAGTACAATCAGTACGCTCTGGAAGGAAGCGCCGTGAGCCATGCCGTGCGCTGCGCACTGTTTTTCACTGAGCACACTGTGAAAACTATGTGAGAAACCAACCCGGGAAAACCCTCCCCTCTGCAGGCTCACCTTTAATCCCTTAACTTCGCTCAGGCAGCTCTGCTTTTTGGCTGTGCGTCTCGGTCGGGTTTCCCCCGCATCCCCCCCGCAAGGTGACCAACGTTCGGCGGATCGGACGCACGTGAGGTATAGAGCACGGGTGCTGGGGGGGGGGGTGTGGGCAAGCAGTTAGCAGCTAGTGGAGTGCGATGTGGATCCCTCACAGAAATGTGCTCAACAAGCACATAGTATACATAGCAACATAGCAACATAACAGCATGATGGATAGTGCATACAGAGGTGCCTGCAGAGAGATTTGGATGTGACAGTGAACCTGGCATTAGCAAGTACTCCTCAACTTCAGGACTCAGGGGTTTCACCCACTCCTTTTTCCACAGGTTTCAGTGAGGACTGACAGGTAACCTTAAACTAAAGACAGCACTCACAAAGAATCCAATTAATTGTCAGTCACTCCTCCTTACTCCATGCTCCCGTGCTTAAAATGCTGCTCTGTTTGATGTACTGCTGTGACTTTTAATGATTAGTATCGCTTTTACAACTAATATTGCTAATGTTGGATCGCTTGGCCTGAGATTGGGACATCTTTTTTATTTTCTTTTTTTTCTTCTCCCCCCCCCCCCTATTTTTTGTTTAATTGCAATCGTACAGTGATTCTAAGGCGAGCTCCATGACTGTGATCACAGATTGGACAGTTTGTTAGCATGTATAGTCGGACTGTTTCACTGTAATGGATAAGAAGGTAAAAAGGAAAGAAAAAGCGAAAGGAAGCGGACTTATAATGTCTGATTTATACAATAATTAAACAAGGAATGTTTATTGCTTAATTGCATTAGCATAATATAACTGTTTTTACAATCTGCGTGTATTACTCTATCCATCTCCTTCACTCTCATTTTGTTATCCAACTGCTGGTCCTGCTTGATATGTAACAAGGATCTAAAACCACAAAGTTACAAATTAAAAGTGGAAAGCCACCTAACAACCATAGGTCAGTCTGTGCGGTTGCCCGGCTGATTATTTTTTGCGCTTTTTTGGAAAACCAGAAAAGAGGGCAGTGAGAATGAGAGGTCGTCCAGTAAGGGGAGCTGTAGCCAACGCCCCCAAAACAAGCGCTTGCACTATAAAAAAATACATGACTCAAAATGGCTCCAAAGACAGTCCTAGTAAAATTGCGGGGGCCAAAAGCAGACTATCTGAGGGCCAACTGGAAAATAGACAAAGAAGGCAATCTATAATCGGGACAATTGCAGAAACAGAGGAGGAAGCTGCAGGACTATGTGGAGCAAGTTATAAAGATCTACCCCCATCAAAAGGCGAGTTATTAGAGATGTTTTCAAAATTAGAACTATCAATCTTTTGGATGGAGCTCACGCTAAAAAATTAGATATCGATAGTGCATGACAATTTGAATCACCTACTAAGAAGAGATGAAGAAACTGAGGAAAAATTGGACAGCCAAGCAGCTGAAGTGATAGAGTTAAAAAAGCAGATGAAGGAGTTACAGAGGGATCAAAGGAATATGCGGTTCAGAATGGAAGATCAAGAAAATCGGAACCAGAGAAAAAAACTTGAGGATCCGTGGTTTACCAGATCAGGAAGGAGAAGATCTTCAAGAAAAATTGGATAAAGTTGTCGGCCAATTATTGGGAAAAATCAAAAAATTTAAAATCTAATTCAAAAGGTACGGTACGGGATGTTGCGGGAGGGGGAGGCAGGGGGGTTGGCGAGAGGGGTGGGGGCAGGTGGTGGGATTGGGGGGGTGGGATTGGATTGGGGTTCTCTCCGAATTTTCAGTAATATGACGCTAGATGTGTGTACCGGTGACATCAAAAACCTGCCGATATACAGAAAATATATATTTGAATCAACTTGGGATGCACAATAAAATGGCGGGAGTGGGGTGGTGGATCACCCGGCGGATAATATAGGAACATTAAAAATTATTTCGTATAATGTATGTGGACTGAATAATCCCACAAAAAGGGGTAATATCCTGAGAGAATTAAAATATCCTAAAGCGGATGTAGTACTACTACAAGAAACACATATCTCACAGGACTCAAATCTTAAAATATGCTCATATGAATATCCATTATGGTATTATGGGGACTCACCGATTAAACGTGCAAAGGGAGTCGCCATTGGTTTTGCTAGGGAAGTAAGATTTGCGATAGGGGAGAGAATGGTAGACCCTGAGGGGCGCTATCTTTTTCTTAGGGGCAAAATAAATTAAGTCGACTACTTCATAGCTAATATCTATGGTCCAAACCAAAACCCTATTAAATTCCTCAAGGGGGTCATAGAGAGGTTTATGGATTTCAAGACCGGCAGGGTAATTATGGCCGGGGACACAAATCTCTGCCTGGACCCAGATGTCGACTGTAGGTCACCTTGTACAGCGAGTTGGGAATGCACAACGGAAATCACTTAAAAATAAACTACATCAATAACATTTGGTGGACCATAGATCTTTGGACGCAGTTATAAGTTCCGATATCGCAATAGTAACTCTGTCGGATCATGCTCCAGTATCAATTAACTTAAAAATAGAGGGAACACAAAAGAATAACAGAATATATAGATTAAAAGGGAATTAGAACTGTATTTTAAAGAAAATAGCTCAGAACACCTGTCAGAAGCATTAGTATGGGAAGCTCACAAGGCCTTTATTAGGGGAAGTCTGATTGCAATTGGAACAGCAAAAAATAAATAAAGTAGGAGGACATGCGATGAGCTACATAAAACAATCCTCAATCTCGAACAGAGCCATAAACAAACAGGCGATCGCAAAGTTGAACGTTCTGTTGTTCTGAAAAAGGAGGAATTAAGGGACCTCACTGAACAAGAAAATAGAACAACATGTCAGAGTAAAGAAAGAGAGGTACCAATGGGGTGACTTGTCGGGTAAATATCTAGCCAAAATGTTAAAAAATGAATTTAGGTGAAACTTTATTAAAAGCATACAAATGTGTAAAGGGGGTAAGGTATATACAACCCCTGAAATTGCGAGAGTATTCCAAGAATATTACGGGAGGCTGTATTTGATAACCTAAAACGATCCCCCAGAGAAGGTGAAAAGGAGATTAGATTATAACAAAAATTTCTTAAGTGAAACAGGTTTAAAAAAAAATACCTGCAGATAAACTTAGTTCTCTAGAGGATCCTATAACAGAAATGGAAATTTAGAAAAATCTAACAGAGTCCCCCACAGGGAAAAGCCCAGGCCCTGATGGGCTAACAACTGCATACTATATGAAATTTAGTGACATTTTAGTCACAAGGATGTGTTCTTATATGAACGGCATTGGTACCAATTGGGAGATCCGCCGTGAGGCACTGGAGGCTGCGATTATGATTATCCCCAAAGTAGGCAAAGATCCCTCACTGTGTTCCAGTTACAGACCTATCTCCCTATTAAATGCGGACGTGAAGTTGTTTGCCAAAATTTTGACTGGTAGAATGAAGACCATTATGAATGATCTGGTACACACTGATCAAGTGGGGTTTATCCCAGGCAGGGAAAGTAGGGATAACAGTATTAGGACACTCCTATTGATACAGAAAATAAAAGATAGTAAGTCTCCAGGTCTGCTTCTGTCAATAGACGCCAAAAAAGCATTTGACACAGTAGACTGGGGATTTCTTCAGACCACCTTAGAGTTTTATGGGGTGGGTCCTAAGATGCTGGGGTGGATTAAAGCTCCTAATAATCACCCACCTGCCAGAGTTAAGGTAAATTGGACGGTATCGGGGCTTTTGAGATGTTTAATGGGACCCGACAGGGTTGTCCCTTGTCATCCTTATTGTTCATCCTGTCTCTAAAACCTTTACTGGCCGGGATTAGAAATAACCCCGATATTGAGGGGATACAGACAGATGACAGGGAACACAAACTTGCGGCATACGCCGATGATATTCTGTTATATATAATGAACCCAACCACAACTCTCCCTAACCTCTTAAAAACTCTTAAATTATATGGGGAAGTATCAAACTTCTAAATTAACCATCATTTTCACATAAGTGTGAAAGCACAGGAGGAAAGCAGTTATAAACAAAACTTCCTATTTATTTGGAGAGACACCAAATTAAAATACTTAAAAGTCAACATAACATCATCTCTCGAGTTAATTTACCAACATAATTTTATTCCATTACTGAATGATATCAAAATGGATCTAAACAAAATCGCATCCAGACAGAGATCTATGTTAGGGAAAATAAAAAGTTTTAAAATGTCAACCCTCCCCAAGATCCTATACAAATTACAATAGTTAGCGATTTCAATGTTACAATATTACAATGTACCCCATTACCAATTCACATAGAGGGGCCAGGATCTGGGGGTCCCCTTTGTTACCCCAAAGCATCATCCCTATGTTGAGGGCATGTGGCCTGGTACGGTTCAGGAGGGGGGCCGCTCTCTCTTCCCCACCTCTTTTCCTGCAGCCTGGCAGGTTGCGTGCTTGGATAAGGGTCTGGTATGGATTTTAGGGGGGAACCACACACCATTTTATTTTTATTTTGGCGCAGGGGTTCCCCTTAAAATCCATACGGAGCGATCACGTGGTAAACCGCTGCTATCAGCGGTGATTTCCTGTGATCCGGTCATGGACACTCCCGTGTGCGCGCCCCAGGGGGCGCACGGGAGTGCTATTCTGGGAGGATGTTAATTAACGGCCTCCCAGAGTTAAGCAACCGCCCTGTAGACGTACTTTGTCTATAGGGCGGTTGTCAAGTGGTTAACTGACAATTACGTGGTCATTCGACACTGTACCCATACACTTTATGTCTATTTCCCACAAATAGAGCTTTCTTTTGGTGGTATTTAAACACCTCATTTTTGGCGCTATAAACAAAAAAAACACGTAAATTTTGAAAAAAAAAAACTGTATTTTTTACATATCCAAAAAAATAAAAAACAAATGTATTCATCAGTTAAGGCCAATATGTATTCTGCTATGAAACGAGTGTAGAAAAGTTTGCGCCCCAGCCAAGTTTTATTTTAGCCTGTGTTTTCGCTAGGAAGATTAACTCCTGTCTATCACCTGGTGACCATTGTCACCAAGAAAGAAAGTAAAAGGAACCCTACATTTTATAGTTGTCATGAGAGTAAGAGTTGAGGGGAATCTTCCAATGAGGACAGTTGTTCTGATGATCACTGTCTAAGATGGAAACGTGCCATGGAGATTTCCTCTCATGTTCAGTTGAGTCTCCAAGGCAGGAAGTGAGGAGAACTTTAGTTGCATTTTAAAAGCTTTAGGGGTAGGCTATGGAGGGTTATATTTTAGGGTAAGGTTAAAGGTTAGAGTGGTATTTAACCCCAAACCAAAAAGCTAATACAGTATGTTGAAGCTTACCAATCCTTAGATGTGGTTTCTGCATTAGTTTTAGGCCTTTTTTCCTTGTTATTTTACCCAGTGATCTGGTCAGTAACACACCTCCTGTATTAGGGTGCCCCCACTCTGGATGAAGGAGCACAGATGGAACCTTTGGACAACAGCATCGTCAGTCTAGGGGAAGTGCTAGATGTAAAAAACTGATTTAGATACACTAGTAAATTGACGCCAAACTGCTCACACTGCAGTTGCAGAAACTGTTTTTTTTGCAGGGGATAAAGGTTTTACATAAATTAATAAAAGCTGACCATTGTAAGCACCCCTGTTAGAGGAAAATGATGTGTTTCAACTGGATACCTGCTACCAGAAGAGCTTGATCTGTTGAAAAACAGCAGACTTGCTAACTGGATCATCAGCTCAAAAATAAAGGAAAGAGAGCCTAAAAAATAAATCTAATGCAGACAACACATCTAAGAACTGGTAGGTTTCAATACAATAAATGTTTGTATTTGTGTTTAATACTGCTTTAAATGTTGGAAGGAAGATCGAGATAAAGTGACGCAAAACTAAAAAAAAAAAACTATTCAAGTACTGTATGTATTGTTAAATGAAAAAGGATCCTATTGCTCACAGCTCCCTCCATATCTCCAGATTCCTTTTCATTTTTTTGCTGCTGTGATCTGACTTCCTGTTAGAGGGTGGCTACGTTTATTTTCCATGGTTGGCCTGTTTGTAGGAGCGTAGCCACCAGTGTTGCCAACCTACCAAGCTGAAATTTACTGGCAGTCAGTCTTTTGTCACCTATGTCCCCAGAGTGAGTGAGAGGGACCACTTTTGGAGAGAGGGAAAGACTGATTTTGTCCCCCCACAGATAGACGCAGCCTCTGCCCCCCCCCCCACAGAAAGGCGCAGCCTCTGTCCCCCCCCACAGATAGACACAGCCTTTGCCCCCCCATAAATAGACGCAGTCTTTGCCCCCCCCACAGATAGACGCAGCCTCTGTCCCCCCACAAATAGACGCAGCCTTTGCCCCCCCCCCCACAGATAGACACAGCCTTTGCCCCCCCCACAGATAGATGCAGCCTCTGTCCCCCCCCCCCAGATAGACCCAGCCTCTGTCCCCACCAAATAGACGCAGCCTTTGCCCCCCCCCCCACAGATAGACGCAGCCTCTGCCCCCCCCCCACAGATAGACGCAGCCTCTGTCCCCCCCACAAATAGACGCAGCCTTTGCCCCCCCTCACAGATAGACGCAGCCTCTGTCTGTCCCCACAGAAAGACGCAGCCTCTGTCCCCGTCCCCCCCCCCAGAGACAGACGCAGCCTCTATCCCCCCCACAAATAGACGCAGCCTTTGCCCCCAACAGCAAAAGAGCCTTAGGCTACAGTGCCCAGCAAACAGACTGCTACCCCCTTCCAGCTCAGGGAAGGCAAGATATGGGTACATATGAAAACGACTGACTGACAGCACTTCAGCAATGCAACACAGATGACCTCCATTAAAGTTAGTCTCCAGGGAATCCTGGTCCCCAGCAGCCCACTCTTCCTGGCTCAGGGACAAGAGGGAAAGAATGAGCACACAATAAAGCTGAATTTGATTTGCAGCAGGCAGCACAGGTGATAAATAGCTCACCTCCTACAGTGACAGTCTCTCTCCACCTCAGGGCTTTGTTTTGAGCTGTGTCTTTACCTTAGAGCTGTGAGTCTGCAGATGGTCTGACAGTCTCACTCTGTCCCATTCCTGCAGACAGCATCATAGTCTGCCAGCCACTTACTGTCTCCACCATGAAGTCCCCTCCGCTCTACCCGGGGCACAGTGCTGTGGGGGTGGGAATCCCTGACTCCTCACAGGCTCCATCAGCCTGGCCATAGTGTGGCGGGTCGGGTATTGGTCTCCTGTCCAAAGCCCGCTCCACTGAAATACTGGCAAGACGCGCCGCCGTCCATTCAAAAATGCTGCGACATTACGTTACTGCGCATGCGCTGCCAGCCGAGCTTGTACGATCTTTCCCGAGCCCTGCAGGCTTCGGAACAGCGCATGCGCAGTTGCATGGCCGGCCCGCAGCCATCTTTCTTATGGGCGCGGGGTGCCCATAGCGGACATTCACGGACACCCCGAAAATGGGGTGAAATCCACGGACTGTCTGTAAATTAACGGACGGTTGGCAACACTGGTAGCCACCCTTCTTTACTACCGAGATGATTTATTGACTATGGATTATAAACTATGGTATGTATGAGTTGTGTGCATGGAGGAGTGCATATGGTCGCAGCTAATGTGCACTGCTCATTCCAAATAAACAGAAGTGAGGGGGGAATAGGAGAGATTTGAGAGTTCACAGAGGACATTACAAGCAGGCAGACAAACATGATAAGAAACAGTTTCCTTAAAAAAAAAAAAATGATTACAGGTCCATTAAGTGGATGTGAATGGATTATGTTTGTAGAATAATGATATTGTTTAGTGTAAAAGCCCAACTCCAGATTTGGCAAACCTCAAATAAATTTGGTCCTTTGCAGCAAAAATAAAAAAAAAGCATCTCTGGCTGCTATACTCACCTAATCTGGGGCTCTGTCCCTCCAAACTCACTGATCTTCTGTTCTGGGTTGGATAATGCTCAGAATCATTTAACCCCCTACTAGTCAAAACTGTATACTCTGAAGGAATGCACACATATCCCACGCATTAAAGGGTACTGTACACCTTTTCCTGATGAAGTGGCCACGAAATGTGTTGATGGTGATTTAATGATCAATAAATACCAACCTTCCTGAACTATCCACACAGGAGTACCTTTTTATTGAATGAACGCCTCTGCTGACAACTAGACATGTGCAATTAGTTTAGTTCCAAATTCGTTAATTCGCAAATATAAGCATTTCCAAATTTTTCTGAAATTCGAAAATTTGGAAATATAAAAATAAAAACGAAAATCCGAAAATAAGAACAAAAATCCAAAACCCGAAAACTCTAAAATCTAAAATAATAAAACTAATAATAACTAAACTATTACTAACTATTAAATTAGGTATTGGAATTTCCCTTCAAATTTGGCTATAAGTGAAAGTACCAAATACAAACTTATCCGAATTTACGAATTATCCGTAATAACGAATGCAGTTTCTAAACGAACAAGTTAATAATAAATAACAATAATAATAAAAATGTATTATATTATTTATTATTATTTTGTTCCGTTCCATTTGTTTAGATGCTGCATTCTTTATTTCAGATAATTCATAACTTCAGATCAATTCAAATTCGTTACGTTCACAAGCAGCCACATTTTAAAGGAAATTCCAATAGCTATAATTTAACCACTTAAGACCGAGCCTCTTTCTGAGATTTGGTATTTACAAGTTAAAAACAGATTTTTTTTTTAAACCTCTGCTGGGTTCCATGCAACTGATAGATTCCTGGCGCTTCCTACACCAAAAAGACAAAGTTTACACCTTCCATTCCATCCCCCACAACTGCTATTCCAGGATCAACTACATTTTTACATCCCAGAGGGATTTACATTTGATCACGGATGCACGCATAGGAATTCAATCCATCTCAGACCATGCCCCGATTTCTCTATCCCTTAATTTACACAGACCTTCTCCCAAATCAAACACCTGGAGACTAAACTCGTCCCTTCTGACCAACCCACAGCTACTCCCAGGCATATCCCCGACCATTAGAGAATTTTTTGAACATAACATCACACCAGGTATGGACCCCTTGACAATTTGGGAAGCCCACAAATGCACGGTTAGGGATGAGTTTATCAGATTGGGTACTCACTGTAAAAGAGAAAGAGATAAAACCATCAGACTCCTTACAGACAAAATTCATAAGCTCGAGACACTTCACAAATAGTCCCTGTCTGAGCGCTAAGCATGCTCACTCCTAGACGCTAGGAAAGAGCTCCAGCAGCTTTTAGACGCTAAAACTAAACGTCTATTATTTTTCAAGAAAAAAGTGTATTACAAACACGGCGATAAATCGGGCAGATTCCTCGTTAGGGCCTTGAAGGATGCTGGTTGCTCGCAAAATATTTTTGGTATACGGAACGGGCTTGGATCGGTTGACGTCACTATGGATAAGATAGCCAAACATTTTCATGAATACGGCCTTCCTGCTCAGGGAGACCCTCCCAATTCTTCTAAGACTAGACGTCAGGCGATCCAAGACTATTTAACAGAGTCCAACCTCCCTATTCTACCGGAGGAAGTAATACAGCATTTAGAGGCCCCTATTGAGAATGCTAAACTCCTGTCTGTGATCAAGGATCTTAAGGCAGGCAAGAGTCTGGGCCCGGACGGTTTCACATCTATTTATTTCAAAACCTTTACGAAGCTCATTGTAGACCCCTTGCGGCAGGCACTGAACTCCCTAGCCTCCCCTAGAGACATGCCACACACGTTTTTTTCTGCACACATCACTGTTTTGCCAAAACCAAACAAAGACCCTCAAATCTGTGCTAGTTACAGACCGATTTCGCTTCTTAACCTAGATGTAAAATTGTTGACGAAAAATATTAGCCAATAGGATTAGACCACTTGTGCACGACATCATAGGCCCAAGCCAAGCTGGCTTAATGCCTGGACGAGCACTTAATCCAATTTATGCGGCGCGTACCCGGAAGATCAAGGGCCTTCTCTTGTCGACTGACGCTGAGAACGCCTTCGATCCGGTGGCATGGGACTACATGTTGGACAGAGGCCCCTATTGAGAATGCTGAACTCCTGTCTGTGATCAAGGATCTTAAGGCAGGCAAGAGTCTGGGCCCGGACGGTTTCACATCTATTTATTTCAAAACCTTTACGAAGCTCATTGTAGACCCCTTGCGGCAGGCACTGAACTCCCTAGCCTCCCCTAGAGACATGCCACCCACGTTTTTTTCTGCACACATCACTGTTTTGCCAAAACCAAACAAAGACCCTCAAATCTGTGCTAGTTACAGACCGATTTAGCTTCTTAACCTAGATGTAAAATTGTTGACGAAAAATATTAACCAATAGGATTAGACCACTTGTGCACGACATCATAGGCCCAAGCCAAGCTGGCTTAATGCCTGGACGAGCACTTAATCTAATTTATGCGCCGCGTACCCGGAAGATCGAGGGCCTTCTCTTGTCGACTGATGCTGAGAACGCCTTCGATCCGGTGGCATGGGACTACATGTTGGACAGAGG
Source organism: Rana kukunoris (assembly GCA_029574335.1). Classification (NCBI taxonomy): domain Eukaryota; kingdom Metazoa; phylum Chordata; class Amphibia; order Anura; family Ranidae; genus Rana; species Rana kukunoris. Next base: position 48,605,579 of record CM056059.1, on the reverse strand, counting down.
CCCCTATTGAGAATGCTGAACTCCTGTCTGTGATCAAGGATCTTAAGGCAGGCAAGAGTCTGGGCCCGGACGGTTTCACATCTATTTATTTCAAAACCTTTACGAAGCTCATTGTAGACCCCTTGCGGCAGGCACTGAACTCCCTAGCCTCCCCTAGAGACATGCCACCCACGTTTTTTTCTGCACACATCACTGTTTTGCCAAAACCAAACAAAGACCCTCAAATCTGTGCTAGTTACAGACCGATTTAGCTTCTTAACCTAGATGTAAAATTGTTGACGAAAAATATTAACCAATAGGATTAGACCACTTGTGCACGACATCATAGGCCCAAGCCAAGCTGGCTTAATGCCTGGACGAGCACTTAATCTAATTTATGCGCCGCGTACCCGGAAGATCGAGGGCCTTCTCTTGTCGACTGATGCTGAGAACGCCTTCGATCCGGTGGCATGGGACTACATGTTGGACAGAGGCCCCTATTGAGAATGCTGAACTCCTGTCTGTGATCAAGGATCTTAAGGCAGGCAAGAGTCTGGGCCCGGACGGTTTCACATCTATTTATTTCAAAACCTTTACGAAGCTCATTGTAGACCCCTTGCGGCAGGCACTGAACTCCCTAGTCTCCCCTAGAGACATGCCACCCACGTTTTTTTTCTACACACATCACTGTTTTGCCAAAACCAAACAAAGACCCTCAAATCTGTGCTAGTTACAGACCGATTTAGCTTCTTAACCTAGATGTAAAATTGTTGATGAAAAATATTAGCCAATAGGATTAGACCACTTGTGCACGACATCATAGGCCCAAGCCAAGCTGGCTTCATGCCTGGACGAGCACTTAATCTAATTTATGCGGCGCGTACCCGGAAGATCGAGGGCCTTCTCTTGTCGACTGACGCTGAGAACGCCTTCGATAGGGTGGCATGGGACTACATGTTGGACACTTGCCAGCATGTGGGGTCCTGGATCTCTGCCCTTTACAAGAATCCCTAAGCCGGTATTAGGATCAACGGCTCCCTGTCTGAATCATTTCAGATACGCAACGGCACAAGGCAGGGTTTTTTATACTTTCCCTTGAACCCTTTATTAGAAGGATTATAGCTGAAAGGGAGATACAAGGTTTCCCACTAGCAGGTAAGTACAAGATTGCAGCCTACGCTGATGACCTGCTTTTTTTCCTGACAAACCCCCACGTATCTTTGCCATCATTAATGAAGGAATTTTCCCTGTTCGGTTACATATCTAACTTTAAAATTTATTTTTCGAAATCAGAAGCGATGAACATCAACATACCCGCACACTCACTCGAGACACCTAAAACTAACTGCCCCTTTAGATGGTAATCGGCCGCCCTTAGATACCGGGGAGTGTGGTTGACGCCAAACATTTCACAAATCTATGAACGTAACTTCCCACCCATTCTTTTGATAATAGACAAGGACTTGAGGAGTTCGTATACCCGCAATTTTTCTTGGTTTGGTAGTGCAGCCATATGCAAAATGACCATATTGCCGAAACTTCTATATCTTTTCCGCAATCTACCGGTCAAAATCCCCTCAAAATTCTTTAAAGACATCTCCTCACTCCAACATAAGTTCATCTGTGCCCACAAGAATTAAAGCCAAACTGCTGGCACTACCCAAACACAAGGGGGGTATGGGCACCCCCGACTTTAAAAAAGACTACTTTGCAGCCCATGTCACTAGAATTATTGATTGGCACTGACATTACAAACTCAAGGACTGGATTCGAATAGAGGAAGACTTATGCCCCATGCCCTTGTGCTTATCCCCCTGGGTGCCCTGGACAAGATATCCTACTTTCCTAAAGTCACACCCATTGCTAGGAACCACGTTGGGAGTATTCCATAGATTCACAAAGGTGACCAACCTATCCACCCAGCTGAGCCCATTAACGTCTTTGTTTAGCAACCCAGATTTCCCCCCAGGCGTGGAGAATCGTTTTCTCCATCCCCCTAACACAACTAAACCACTCCTTGCCATTGATTGCTTTCAGGATAGTCTGTTCACAGACTATAGTGCTCTAAAAATTGGACACTGACACGCCTGACCTACCTCATTGGACCTACTTCCAAGTTAGGAGCTACTTGAACCATGCCCCTAAGAGACGTAACTTTAGTAGGATTCTTACGGAGATGGAGTCAGTGTGCCTGGCAGGTGAACCCGTTCAGAAAACAACCTCGATTTCCTACGCCTAGCTACAAGATCAGCCAGTCAGTGGAGATGACAGATTCAGAGAGAGATGGTCGCTAGCTCTGGACATGCCGATTTCGGAATCCCAATGGTGGAGAGCCTGTACTCTAGCCCACAAGTGCTCCCTTAGCTCTAGGACACAGGAAACTGCTTAAAAATTACTCACCCTTTGGTACGCTACGCCTGTGAAGCTGCATTCTTGGTTTCCACAGACTCCGGATATGTGTTGGAGATGCGGTGAGGACAGGGGCACTCTCCTCCACATATTGTGGCAGTGTCCCCTGATTGTTCCCTACTGGCAGGAGGTGTGTGAGACTATTAGGGCGATCACGGAGACCAGAATGAAGCTTGATGCGGCATGCTGCCTCTTGCATATCTCAAACGGGTCTTATCAGAGGTACAAGAATTCATTATCTAAGCACCTTTTGAATGCGGCCAAGGCCCTGATACCCCTGTTCTGGTAGTCTTCGCGAGTTCCCTCGATTCGCGAATGGCTGTCCAAGGTAACTGAAATTTACAACATGGAGGAGACTGTAGCTCAGTCCACTGACAGTAGTTAGAGATTGTTTCAAATGTGGTCTTCCTGGATCCAATTTAAATTCTCACAAACTTACGTAAAAATGATGAGTGGGGCTTAGGCCGTCTCACCCTTGTTCCTGATGCCTTTCTGCACACTTTATGGTCCACAGACATACCGTTGGATCTGGCGTATGTCTGTTCCCTTCTGTGTTCCCCTCCCCCCCACCCTTCTCTTTTTTTACATTATTTCTTTCCCCTTCCTTTACGCTTCTCCTTAACTACCTTTCTCCTTACTGCTCTATCTACACTGAGACTTTGAGCTCGGATTTATTTCTGATGGTTATTTGGCATATGTCAACCCTTATGTTTTATGTAGCTTGTAGTAGTCCTTTGACATTTGCAGATATGCTTATTTGCTACCATTTGTAATATCACTAGATAATACACCTTTTGCTGGAATGTTCTGTATTGCATTATGGTTGGGAGCTGCGACTCCCGAATTAAGCTTCTTGTACCTTTCTTTCAATAAACTGGATGTTACAAAAAACGATTTTTTTTCGCTAGAAAAATTACTTAGAACCCCCAAACATTTTTTTTAACACCCTAGAGAATAAAATGGCGGTCGTTGCAATACTTTTTGTCACACCGTATTTGTGCAGCGGTCTTACAAGCGCACTTTTTTTAGAAAGAAAAAAAAAATTTGAATAAAAAAAAAAGACAACAGTAAAGTTAGCCCAATTTTTTTGTTATATACAGTATTGTGAAACTTTTACCCTTAAAAATCAACATAGCAAATTGAAGGACGAAAACTGGACAGCCGCACTCTGAAATCACTTAAAATAAGTTGTCTTTTATTTTTCAACTGTACATACAGTCACTGCAACCAACAAAATACAGTATGGCCGACGCATTTCGCACTTACAATCAGTGCTGAGCCATGACTAAGCACTGATTGTAAGTGCGAAACGCGTCAGCCATACTGTATTTCGTTGGTTGCAGTGACTGTATGTACAGTTGAAAAATAAAAGACAACTTATTTTAAGTGATTTCGGAGTGCGGCTGTCCAGTTTTCGTCCTTCAATTTGCTATCATTAGCATTGCCAGCACCTTGGTGGTTCAACTACCCTTGATTGCACACGGGGCTCACCTGGAGCGGTGAGAAATTTGTCTGTTTGTAAAAATCAACATAGGCGACGTTTAAAAAAATTCTACAGGTTGCATTTTTTAAGTGGAGGTCTTGTGCTAGAATTTTTTCTATTGCTCTAACGATCTCGCCAATACCTCACATGTGTGGTTTGAAAACCGTTTTCATATGCGGGCGCTGCTCACGTATGCGTTATTTTATTTATTTTACTTTAGTTTTTTTATTTTGACACTGGTTTAAAAAAAAAAAAAAAAAATTAGGTCACTCGTATTCATATTAAAAGTAATGTAAACATCCCTTGTAATAGAAAAAATGTCCTCTTAAAGGGGTTGTAAAGGTTCGTTTTTATTTTCTAAATTGGTTGTATTGAGCTATTGCATTGTTGGTTCACTTACCCTTTCCTTTGATTTCCCTTCTAAATCTTTTTTTTTCTTTGTCTGAATTTCTCACTTCCTGTTCCTCCTCAGTAAGCTTGCCCCCATCATCCGAGCCGTTCTGGCTGGGGGTTAGTCAGCATGCTCGCCCCCTCCCTTGGGACTACATCCCTAAGGGGAGATGCTGTGAACACTACAGGTAAGTGAACCAACAATGCACTAGCTTATTTGGAAAAAAAATAAAACCTTTACAACCCCTTTAAATATGAGATCTGGGGTCAAAAAGACCTCAGAGCTCAAATTTAGACTAAAATGCAATAAAAAAATAAAAATAAAAAATGTTATGTTATTCTAAAAAAAAAATGGCCCTTAAAGAGCATTGGGCATTTTGCCGTCACTTCGGCCTTGCAATGGTATGGAGACGGGTGGGGGCCATCTTCCCCTCACTCGTCTCCAGGCTACTGACGTGAGAGAATCTGATCGGCAGAGGGCACCGGAGAGTGACGGGAGGGGGGCCCCTCTCCCGCTGCCGTTAAAAGTGATCTTGCGGCATATCCGCCGCAGAGACCACTTTTATCCGAAAAAATGACCGCTCACTCTTGAAGAGGGTAACGGGGTTATGGTAGGTAGCTGCTACCATAACAACAGTATTCCTCTTAAAAGTAGCGACGTATAACGACGCCGGGCGGTCCGATGTGCTTTAATGTTAAAAGAGAAATAAAGGAAACATATTTTTTCCTGATTAATAATTACCTAGGCAGAAGCAGCACCAACTCTACACTGAGGATTGAGCAATCAAACTGTCAGTCACAGCTCTCTGCTCTTCACCCTCTTCACTCATTGGAGTGTGGAGCAGTGGAGGGGGCAGAGCTGCAGTCTCAGGCTCTCAGCGGCTCGCTAAGAGGCTGAGCCGGGTGTCAGTCCAGGCACCTGGCAGATCGTGATGACGTGGTGCCTGGACTGCCAATGGTGACGTCAGCAGAGAGTGGACTTCAGCATGCTCTCTTCTGAAAATAGGTCACAGGAGTGCAAAACTAACTGCACGCCTGTGATCTATAGGTGTACAGATCAACACGTTTTGGCTATACTTCTCCTTTAAGGATTGGATTGGTATACATTGTATTGCACTGATCTTTTTCAATATGCATTTTGTCAACAACACAGAACACTTGTCATAATGGATCTCCTATTTTTGAAATGTACTATTAAAATGCACCGCAACCCCCTGGGGCTCAGAATGCATCACAGTGTTTAGTGTTTGCTTTGACATGAAGGGAGTTAAAAATACAGGAAAATGTATGCAGACAGATGTTTTCCTTTAATACACTGCAATGCAGCACAATAGGACAGACTGGAACTACTACTAACTACTAATCACCTATGGAGATTTTTAAGGGAAAAAGTTTGACGCCATTCCACGAGTAGGCGCAATTTTAAAGCTTGAAATGTTGGCTATCATTTTACTTCAAAATATAAAAAAAAAATTGGGCTAACTTTAATGTCGTCTTATTTTTTAATTAAAAAAAGTGAATTGTTTCCAAAAAAGTGCGCTTGTAAAACCACTGCGCAAATACAAAAAGTATTGCAATGACTGCCATTTTATTCTCTAGGGTGTTAGAAAAATATATATATAATGTTTGGGGGTTTTAAGTAATTTTCGAGCAAAAAAATTGTTTTAATCTTGTAAACACCAAGTCTGAAAAACAGGCAAGGTCCTTAAGTGGTGAAATCCTAACTCCAGGGAATTTTTAAATTATCCCTTGCAGAAGGATTGACATGGCAAATAAAGCGGAGTTCCAACCACAATTAGCATTTTTTAAGTGTATGTCCTTTCATCATGCGTTTTTATAATATAAATCCGGCCACTTACTATTTTACAATCCGCCACCGCTCCGCATAGTTATTCAAAAAAGATACTTTTTTATGTCCACACCGTTGTCATTTTGCTTGTGGGCCTTGTGAAGCCCATAAGCACTTACTTCCTGGAAGTCTTGGATGGGGAGTGATAATTGGGTAGCGCACTGCATCCTGGGAAATGATGACACACATTTCCCAGGAGCATTAGAGGGAGATGATGTCAGAATCCTAGGTTATTCCAAAGGCAGATTTTGTGGGACCGCATAGCAACAGGCATTTCCAGATGAGTAAAAATGTTTTTTGGTCTAATGAGCACAATAATGAAAAACAAATTTGGGATGGAAACTCCACTTTAAGAGGTTCAGGGCTAGTTTTCTGCCTATCTGGTGTGTGGAACGCCATACACTGTAGAATCCATTATTCAGTGCCACCAAAAAAAGTAATCTGTAGCCCAGGGCGGAGATGCCAAACAGTGGCCCTCATTATCCTGGGTGGATTAGTTAGTGGGACTAATGGCAGTGCATGAATCATCAAGCTGTAGGGTAATGGATGTGGCATGTGCTAAAAAAAGCGCCAATGGCACACCACAATGAGCTGAAGAGTACAGGCACATTCTGTCCCACAGGAAAAATATGGGGAAGGCGAAGGAAGAAATGTCCCGATATTGGTTTAAAGAAAAAATGCCCTTGCATCACTGGTGTCACTTAGAGCTGCACAATTAATTGTTAAAAAATTGTGATCTCAATTCAACCCCTTCACGATCTTTATGCAGAATTTCCTGATTCATTCATGTAAATAGTGTAGAGCGTTCCCTGCTCACTCAGCTGTCAAAAGAAAAAGAAATAAAAAATGGGCAGCCTGACAATTTTTTCACAACATCCAACTGGTAGATACAACTATAAACATGGTAACTTTTTGTTCTTAGATCAAAGGGATGATGAATAAAACCCTAAAAACTGGAGTAGAATGAAAACTTGAGAAGAGTTTTATTTGACAGATCAAATCACACCGAGTCAATGCAGTGCAAAGACCAGGCCCCACTCATCAGGGCTTCGAGAGTAAAAAATGTAATATATTTTCTATTTCAATCATTTTTATTGCAGAGTTTTAAAATTATACATAAATATCAAAATAAATGTAAAAAAAAAAAAAAGAGGATGCACCCTCCAAGATAATTGATGGCCATATCGCAACAACCATTGTACATATTAAGACAATAATATCAGGCCTAATGAGCAAGCTCTATCTAACAGGGCAGCCTTTTTTCTAGGGCAAGGAGCCCCTAAGTATTAACAACTGTAGCGCCCCCTTGCCTTTAGCGCGGGTATTGCGCTAAGAAAAAAAGAAGTTAGTTGGATTGGGAGAGTTACTTTGCTCCCAGTCACGATTTGCTAGGCCACGTACACACGATCGAATATATCTGCGGACAGATTTGATTGTGTGTACGGGCTAGCAGACAGGTTTCCAGCAGACAAAAGTTTTAAAGCATGCTTTAAAAATTGTCTGCTGGAAAGCCGTCTGTCCGACATGTCCGCTGGTTAGTACGCCTAACCAGCGGACATAATCCCCCGCATGCGTCAAATGAATTTGACGCATGCGTGGAAGTATTTTACTTCTTGGTTCGGCGCCGTGGCGGTGTCAACGTCACCGCCACGTCACCGCGATGTCTGTCCGTGGGGATTTTGGTTTGATCGTGTGTACACTGATCAAACCAAATCATCCCAGGAGACATCTCCTCGTGTGTACGCGACCTTAGGTTCGTGACCCGTATCGTTCCAGAAAGATCCATTGACTTGGCCGGCAGTGGGAGCCAGAGGGATTTCTTGGTCCACCCGGCAGCAGCCAAGTAGCGGCGTGCTGACGTCATCATCACCCGCCCGCCTGCTTGTATCAGCACGTGTCCATCAGCTTCTCTGTGGATGGGTCTGCCTGCCTGATGTAGGTAAGAGAGGACAACCATCCTGTATATTAAAGCATGGAGGCAGATGTTATTAAAGCATGGGGGCAGATGTGTATAGTAAAGCATGGGGGCAGATGTGTATAGAAAAGCATGAGGGCAGATGTGTATATAAAAGCAAGGGGGCAGATGTGTATATAAAAGCATGGGGCCAGATGTGTATATTAAAGCATGGGGGCAGATGTGTATATTAAAGCATGGGGGCAGATGCTGTAATATACACATCTGCCCCCATGCTTTAATATACACATCTGCCCCCATACTGCAAGAATATACACATCTGCCCCATGCTGTAATATACACATCTGCCCCCATGCTTTAATATACACATCTGCCCCCATACTGCAAGAATATACACATCTGTCCCCATGCTGTAATATACACATCTGCCCCCATGTACACATGGGGGCAGATGTGTATATCCTTGCAGTATGGGGAAAATGTGTATATTAAAGCATGGGGGCAGATGTGTATATTACAGCATGGGGGCAGATGTGTATATTACAGCATGGGGGCAGATGCTGTAATATACACATCTTCCCCCATGCTTTAATATACACATCTGCCCCCATACTGTAATATACACATCTGCCCCCGTACTGCAAGAATATACACATCTGCCCCCATGCTGTAATGTACACATGGGGGCAGATGTGTATATTCTTGCAGTATGGGAGGCAGATGTGTATATTAAAGCATGGGGGACAGATGTGTATATTAAAGCATGTGGGCAGATGTGTATATTAAAGCATGGGGGCAGATGTGTGTATATTACAGCATGGGGGCAGATGTGTGTATATTACAGCATGGGGGGCAGATGTGTGTATATTACAGCATGGGGGCAGATGTGTGTATATTACAGCATGGGGGTAGATGCCCCCATACTGCAAGAATATACACATCTGCCCCCATGCTGCCCCCACCACATTTACCACTGACTAATGCAGAGTTGCAATGCAAGGAGATCAGCTAAAAGTAGTTGTATCTGTATGTGCGTTAATTAATCGAAATTAGTTGATTAATCAATAAAAAAAAAAAAAAGATTAATCGAACACAAAAATTGTAATCAGTCAATCAAATGGCCAAAAAGAACATACAAACCTTAAAACAACACCTGCAAAGTTATACAACCTATCTTCAAGATGATTGGGATTCATATCTATCTTTAGCTGAATTTGCATATAATAATAAATTCCACAGTTCCATTAGCTCCTCTCCATTCTATGCTAATTATGGCTACCATCCCAATATGTTGCCTGGATCCCCAGTTGCTAATACTGTACCTGCTGCTAATAATCATTGCAAGAAATTGTGAAGCGCTTTTAAGCACTTAAGTAGACCTTAACTTGTGCCCAGACAATTTTTTTTTTTACACAAAGTTGTCTATTTATAAGATATTTCGAACACATAGCAAAAATTACACCCCAAAATAGATTCTCCTACTCCTTCTGAGTATGGCGATACCACATGTGTGAGACTTTTACAAAGCCTGGCCACATACAGAGGCCCAACATTCAAATAGTACCTTCAGGCATTCTAAGAGCTGAGGAAAAAAAATGTTTTTTAATATATTTATTATAAGTTATATATAATAATAAATTTATAATAATAAATAAGTTAAGTTTAAATTATATTAAAAAGTAAAAAATATTGGGCCAGATTCAGATACACTTAATATTGCGCTGCGTAATCGAAATACTCTACGCTGCCGTATTTTACCAGGCTCTACACCGAATTCTGGTAGATTTTTGCACGTACGCTACGGCGGCGTAGTCTATTTCTCGCCGCGTAATCGAAATACGCGATTAGGGGGCTTAAATTAAGCGCGTCCCCGCTGCGATCGAACTGCGCATGCTCCATTCAGAAATTTCCCGCCGTGCATTGCGCGAAATCACGTTGTTACGTCATTCGTTGTTTGAGTAGCGTCGTTTACGAACATTCCTATTCCCGGACGACTTACGTAAAAAATAATAAAAGACGTCGGAAAACGTAGAAATTCGACACGGGAACGAAGGCCATACTTAACATGGGCTGTCTAATATTAGAGCAGAAAAAAGCTGGTATAGTGTTACGCAAAAAAAGATGACCAAAGGTGCCGTAAGAGATTGCGAATGAAGATCGTAATTTCGGGGATCGCCGGCAAAAGCTCATTTGCATACCACGACGCGGAAAACGACGGGAAGTCCAACCAGTGGCCGCAATTTTATTGCAGCGTAGATCCGAAGGCGTACGAACACGTAATCCAGTCGAATTGAAGCCCGCAGCCGTCTATTCATGGTTTGAGGTTTCCGACTAGCTAAAAAACGCACGTAATTTGAAATTACTCCAGTCTAACACTAATTAGACAGGAGTTACGGCTCTCTGAATCTGGCCCATTGTATTTTTTTCAAAATTGTCGCTCTATTTTTGTTTATAGCGCAAAAAATAAAAACCGCAGAGATGATCAAATACCACCAAAAGAAAGCTCTATTTGTGGGAAAAAAAGGACGCCAATTTTGTTTAGGAGCCACGTCGCACGACCGCGCAATTGTCAGTTAAAGTGACGCAGTGCCGAATCACAAAAAGTGCTCTGGTCATTGGACAGCAATATGGTCCGGGGCTAAAGTGGTTAACTAAATATATATATATATACACAATTACTAAGGTTGGAGTTGAGACTGCACCCAGGGCCGGCCACTGGTTATTGCACTACTCCCTCACTGTCCTCTGTCCTTCACAGAGCTTGCACAATACACCAGTGCCTTGACAAGCAGCGCCAACACCCTCCCCCCCCAAAGCGCGGCGGCTCCGCTCTGACATCAGTGTCACATCGTGTGCCCTGGCTGCAACCCCCCCAGCGTGCTCTCCGATGTGTCACTGTGTCCAGCATCTCCTTGTACGCTCTCCGCTCCGAGATGTGTTCAGAGTGAGGCAGCAGCCCCTCCCTCTCCGCTCTCTGACACTGTTTGTGTGTCACATGTGTCCACAGTTCTTTTCACAGAGGCCGCTCTCCCTCTGTCCAGCAGCACAGCCCCCCACCCCCATTTCCTAGCCGTGTCACTAGAGCGGACATGGATGCATCATGGGATATTATTGTGTGCATGGCTCTTGGCGGTGGCTCCTGGGCTTGGGGACAGGTGGAGCCTGGGTGGAAGAGGTTCTGACACAGAGGCACGCAGAGTTGATGAGAGAAAACAGGCAGCAATCACAGGGTCATCGCTCTCATTTTCAGAGCCAAGTTTGCTGAGCCAAAGATTGTCACCTGTTGACACTGGTGTCGTGAGTACTGTATATGTGATGACAATGACATGTAATTTTAAAATGTGTGTATGTGTATATTAAAATATCTGCCAAATGCCCCCCCCCCGGGGATTGATTACATTGATTGGCGCTGGTGAGATGGCATTTGATGGGCGCTGGTAAGGCGGCATTTGGGCGCTGGTGAGGCGGCATTTGATGGGCGCTGGTGAGATGGCATTTGATGAGCGCTGATGAGGTGGCATTTGGGTGCTGGTGAGATGGCATTTGATGGGCGCTGGCTGGATGGCATTTGATGGGCGCTGGTGAGGGTGTATTTGATGGGCGCTGGTGAGGCAGCATTTGATGGGCACTTCATTAAAAAGATGGGGTTTGCATGGGCAGGGAAAAGGGGGCGGAGTCAGGGGTGGAACCAAGGGGGCGGCAACATGAGGTTTCGCCTAGGGTGTCAAAAATCCTTGCACCAGCCCTGACTGCGCCCTCTCGTCAGAGGATGAAATTTCCCTTCCTCCCAAAGTTTTTTGCCTCTAATTTATATTTTAAATGGAATGGTTTGTTTTACAAGGTAAAAATTCACATATACTTTAAAGCGGTCAGCAGATTCGCCTCTAGTGACTGTATTTAGGCACAGTGCTGAGACTAGAGAGCAACTGAGCATGTGCAGAGAAGGATGAGGCAGGGCTTATTTTATTGGTTTACATAGCTATACTTGCAAAAGAGGCCGCCTGAAGTAATCTATCAGGACTGTGATTGTAAATGTAGCGCCCTGCTCCTGTTGATCAGACGCTGCGTTAAATTTAGTGGGGTCTGAGCTGTTATTTGGCTCAGACAAGAATTATTAAGGGCAATTTAGCCTCTGTTTCAGCCATGACTGTGCTGGGAGTATCCACCATTGTTCGCCTGGGGGTGTCATTACCACCCCAGGGTGGCAGCAGCAAGGTCAAGGTGCATTGGGTGTCCCCCTTGGCAGCAAATCAGTGGGAGTGGTTGCTCACTGTGCATGCCGGGGAGGGGTACTTAAGGGACAGACACCATTAGGGCGAGGTCGTCGGTTGGGGGTCTGTCGTCGCACGTGCCTCGTGGCCCACCTGGCCTGAGGTACAGGTCCTGAATCCTGGTTCTGGGACCACGTTGTACCGGGACTGTGACTTTGTTTGTGGGCCCAGTAGTCTGGCTGGGTCCTGCTTTGCAAAAGGTGATCCTGTGCTGTCTGTCCTGTGGGAAGAAGCCACTTGATGAAGGGAGCCAGGGGAGGACCTATCCTGGAGGGGGCAATGCAAGAGGCTGGTACCTTGGGAGGAGGCCTGGAAACGTCATCAAAGGATGCACCGCATACCGAGAGGCTTGATAGGGCCAGATTCAGGATGGCGAGCGGTTCTTTGCGGCGGCGTAACTTTTCCTATTTACGTTACGCCGCCGCAACTTTACGCGCAAGTGCTGTATTCACAAAGCACTTGCGTGTAAAGTTGCCGCGGCGTAGCGTAAATGGGGCAGCCTAATTCAAATTCGGCGGGTATGGGACGTATGCTATTAAAATTAGGCACATCCCTGCGCTGAACGTACTGCGCATGCGTCGACCATTGAAAAATCCCAGTGCGCATGCTCCGAATTATGACAGTGTTTTCGACGTGAACGTAATCTACGCAAATCCCTATTCACGGACGAGTTACGCAAACTACGTAAACATTTTCAAATTTCCCGCGGTCACGATGTCCATACTTAACATAGGATGCGCCATCTTTTTGGTGCTTTATCTTTATGCCGGGAAACCCCTTACGGAAACGGCGTAAAGTCACTGCGTCGGGCGGGCGTACGTTCGGGAATTGGCGTATCTCGCTGATTTACATATTCTCGGTATCACTGATACGCCGGCATAACTCTACCTGAATCTGGCCCATAGTGTCCCCTATTTGTGACTATGCCCCTGAACCTACCTATCCTTCTTTTCTATTGAATTTCTGCAGTAATAAATCCAAGAAAAAGAAGTGTATTGTGTGGACATTGAAATTCTTCAGACTCTCTTTTCACCCTGGACAGCGAGTATATAGCGGTAACGTGCCACCCAAAATTAACCAGCAGCTCCTCCGGGGGTAGTGCTACATAAAGCTTTTTTTTTTTTTTTTTTATTAAAATAACAAACATGCCATACTTACCTGGTTTTTGCACAGAGCAACACGGATTCTCCTCTCCTCGGGTCTCCTGCCAGTGCTCCTGGCCTCTGCCCCACTCAGAGTGCCCCTATAGCAAGCTGCTTACTATGGGGGCACGTGTGCATGCTCTCTCCCGTGCCATTCTCTGTATGTCTGTGTGTCCCCCGTCCCCCCATCACTGGCTGTAATTGACAGCAGCGAGGACCAATGGCTCCCACTGCTGTGGCTGAGACAATGAGGAGGGAGAGAGTCAAGAGAGCCTCAGCTCTTATGCACATTGCTGGATCGAGATTGGGCTCAGGTATGTATGTAAAAAGTTTTTTTTACCTTAATGCAGAGAACACAGTATGGTAAAAAAAAAAACACACAGCCTTTACAACCACTTTCACTTTCTGACTAAAGTTCCACAAAAAAAAATGAAGTTCTTCTTTATAGAGGAATTCTTACTAGCTTCCAGAATTCTGAGGTGAATCCCCCATGTATGCATGTATCACTTCCTATATTAAAGCGGAACTAAACTCTCTTAATCATCAACTATTTTAACTTTTTATGCTGCTAGCAATAGTAAATAGATAAAGGTATATTATATTTGTTTTCAACTTTTTTTTTTTTTACATTTCTTCTGTTGCTTATTGGTTTTTGCCGTAGGCCAAAATTATGTCATCCATCCCATGAAAATGTATGGTTATTTTTTTTCTTCTTTCATCTGGAGGATGAGGAGTTTTCACAGCTATGCACTCCCTCCTGCTGCATGCCTGAGCTAAGGGCAGATGGATTCCAGGAAGTAAATGCTACATGAATCACCTGCTCAAGTAGGCCACGACTATAATTGCTAGGGGGTGTTTTTCAAAGTAAAAGCTCAACAAAATAAAGCATGAAGACATGAATGGATTGCTGAGTTTGCTTTGAATATCTAAAAAGTATTAAATAGCATTTTCAGTTTGTGGTGTTTGGATTTCATTAATTTACGCTTTACCCAGTTCTTGTCTAGCATATAGCAATTTGATGGCGAGCAGGACTTTTGTCATTCTGGATAGATGTCATATGATGTCCTACTGAAATGAGCCTCACGGATGACTGATCAGTGTACCGGCCCGCTGTCGGTACCATGTGATCGCTGTGACCAATTACAGCAGATCAGAGAGATGAGAGTTGTAAACAATGAATGGCTTTCTTTCATGGAATTCCTTGTTACAATTGTTTTTTTTTTTTTAACAATAGATTTTTATTGAAAGTATTTACTTAAAGTGGAGCTCCACCCATTTTTTTATGTTTGTCTGTGCTGCATGCCCTAATCTCATAGGGCCAGATTCACAGAGCGATTACTCCTGTCTATCTCGCGTTAGACTGGAGTACTTTCGAATTACGCGCGTTTTTTCACTACTCTGAAACCTCAAACCATGAAATTACGGCTGCGGGCTTCAATCCGACTGGTTTACGTGTTCGTACGCCTTCGGATCTATGCTGCAATAAAATTGCGGCCGCTGGGTGGAGTTCCAGTCGTTTTCCGCATCGGGGTATGCAAATGAGCTTATGCCGACTATCCACGAAATTACGAACGTCTATCGCAATCTCTTACGGCATCTTTAGTCATCTTTTTGCTGCGTAAAACTTTACCAGCTTTTTGCTGGTCTAATATTAGACAGCCCATGTTAAGTATGGCCGTCGTTCCCGCGTCGAATATCAACGTTTTCTGACGTCTTTTTTTATTTTTGACGTAAAACTTTCGGGAATAGGAATGTCCGTAAACGACGCTACTCAAACAACGAATGACGTATTGACGTTATTTTGCGCAATGCAAGGCGGGAAATTTCTGATTGGAGCATGCGCAGTTTGATCGCCGCGGGGACGTGCCTAATTTAAATGCTTCACGCCCCCTAATTGCGTATTTCGATTACGCGGCGAGAAATACACTACGCCGCCGTACCGTAAGGGACAAAATCTACCAGGATTCGTCGTACAGCCTGGTAAAATACGTCAGCGTAGTGTATCTCTGATACTCTGCGCCAATGTAATTGTATCTGAATCTGGCCCATAGTGTTTAGAATGTACAATTTTTATTTATTTTGTTGCTTGTAAATACCTTTATTTTGTAGTCCTTCATTACTTCCTCCTCCTTATTAGCCTAGGCTATTAAGTCACAAGGCTATTTGCAAGGGTTTCTGGGATAGGCATCATGTTTCGCAGTAGTCCTTGCAAACCTGACTGAAACTTATTACATTGCTTGTGCAGCACTGAGCATGTACGAGATATGCAAAGCTGAAATCCAGGAAGTCATACAGTCTGGCTTCATGATGCCCACACTTAAGATGGCCACGGTCTATTTCTAGATTATAAACTTTCTAAATGCTCTAACAACCTAACAAAACTGACTTTAGTTTACAGACTAACTTTACTAGAATACATTAAGCTTGTGTATTACAGGGGTATTTATATTTAAAAACTGAAATTGTGGGTGGAACTCACCTTTAACAGTACAGATTAAAATTGTCACATTAATCCTTAGTAACCAAACGAGTTACCTTGGTTCATAAGATTGTTCTTATAACAATACAGTACTTGGTAGCCTATACCAGCCTACCCCTACCGGGTTCAATCTGTAGGCATGGCTAGGCCTCCAATTGAGTTAACTATTTGTATATAGAAAATCATAAATAAACAGAAAATGTATACACATATACACACACATATATACACGTACACATACATACAGAAATTAAATGAACTTAACAAAACTTGCTACACAGATCAATAAAATAGGTCCAGGATAATACATTACAACTGGGGTAAGTATATATCTGACTTTGACATATTTCAAACTTGACAATAGATTAAATATTACACTCTTTTTAGTATTTGGATGCTCTGGGATGGGTGATCCAAGCTAACCATTTCTTTCTGAATGTAGTAATGGAATAGTTTTTATAAGCCAGCATTAATTCGTATTGGGCCTGTATATTGATTCTAGCTATAACTGTCGATAAGTTGGGTGCGTCCTTGGATTTCCACAGGCTGGTTATAGTGAGTCTTGCTGCAACTAGTGTGAGGAATACAATTGTTCTATATTCTTTAGGATAGATATCCAAATTAATACCTAGTAAAGCTGTGGCAGGGTTTAGTTTATTTAGGATGCCTGTGAGATCTGCTATAAAGGAAGTAATTAAATTCCAGAAGCTATGTAGATTTTTACAGCTAAATAATATGTTTAAAAGGTTTCCTATCTGATTGTTGCATCTCCAACACTCATTGAGGGATATATTTTCGCTAATTTATATGGGGTCAGGTACCATCTATTTATTATTTTTTGTGTGTTGCCCCAGTGTTCAATACATGCTGATGACTTGCTAGCTATATGGATTGCTTGTTTCCATTGGTCCCAGGTAAATTCTTGTTCTAAATCTTTCTCCCACTTAATCATGTGCGCGTTTTTGTTGTCAAATCGGTGGGTAGATAGTATGTCGTAAAAGAGAGAGATTCCTTTTATCATTTGTTGATTTTGGCAGGTGAAAAATTGCCATGTAATTAAGGGGATTTCTACAGGGTCAGTCGGATTGAACTCTTCTAGTCTGGCATGTTTCCTCAGATTGGTTAGAGTGATCTCATTGGGGTCAATTCACAAAGAGAAACGTTATTGGTTTTCTTCAGGTGTTAAATTAGCACTCCTAATTTAACGCTAGCAAACATGGTATTCACGAAAGCTATAATCGTTATTTAACATAGTCGTTATGGTTTTCAACTGACTCTTTATCCAATCGTTATGCTAACTACTCAGATGTTATTATTAAGATTTGGGACGTTAAGATAACTCTTAAGATCGTTAAATAATGCTGGAGAGATGCATTCTGGGAGCAGAACAGCTGCATGTGGAAAAGAGCAGATACAGAGAGAGAGAGAGACACAAGCAAGACACACATGGAGATTGAGCATGTGATGTGCAAAATTTCTAGTGTGTGCTTTTCTAAAGCCATGTGTATTTCCTCATACAGAGAATAAATCATGAGAGATGATAATCGGAATTTAGCTATCACCTGGGATTCAGAAAAGTCATCCAAAATAGTATGTGAACAGAATACACGTTTATAAATCTGAACAACATTCTAACGTGTTCTTCTTCGCCTCTGGATAATTTTAAGTTCAAATAGAGCACGGTTCTAGCTTGCCCAACACTACTAAAAACTTCACTACACTACAAAAATCGCCAAAAGCTTCCTCTTACAACAAAATATCGCCTGGGAAATGTCATAACGCCACCCTGAGGGAGGTGTTAATTTAACGATTGCTTAACGATTGATAACTGTCAAAAAAATCTTTGTGTACATATTTAACGATTTGACTCTTTAAAATAACGATTTGACTCTTTAAAATAACGATTTGACTCTTTAATAAGGATCCACACCTTAAAATATCGGTTCTGTGTAGTGAAACGTTATTTGATGATTTTTCAAAGCGTTAAATCGTTTAGTGAATTTAACTAGCTTCAATAACGTGCAAAATCGTTAAAATAACACCCGCAATCTGAAAATAAAGCTTTGTGAATTGACCCCTTTGTATTTCAAGGGTAGATTTCCTTAACCCATTCATCTACAATTAGACGTATTCTACAATAGTTGAGTGCACCTGTCGGTATCATCAATTTTATTTTATTTTGGATATTTTTAGTTTTTGAAAGTATTTGTTTCCAAGCTATTAATGCGGATCTGATGCTAAATAAATTGGGAATGTTAATCTTTGGAAGTATAGCGTAAGCTATTGCTATTGCCATGACTAAGCACTGATACCGCAGTGTGAAATGCGTCAGCTATACACCCCACTGCTTGCTGTGTTTTGTAGTGCTCCATTTCTTTTTATCATTGAAGGCCACCTATTTAAGGTTTTTGTGGAAGTGCGGCTGTCCATTTTTTTTTTCAAGTTCAGCCTGTATACAGTATTACACTTTACCCCTCCCACAGACTGTCCATAACGATCTCCCACCTCCTTCGGGTCTTCTCCGGAGTCCCATTCAGGATGTTACTGATGGTCTCTGAGTTGAAGGAAGCGGTGGCCCACAGCCTGGCTGCACAACACTCAGAGCTAATTGGCCATGTGATTTAGTTCTAAAAGTGGTCGGGTGGCTCTTGAGCCCTTCTCCCCCCAGCCACTTGTGGCAATCGTGCCCTGGACTGCAGGAAATGACTTCCCCGGTGAGTGCAGGAGGATGTTTCCTCAATCCCTCTTGCGACTAGTGAACCCAGGAGCGATGTGTATTAAATCACTTCTGGGGTCACATAAGTGACCCCAAACATGATCTGTGCTGGAATACCTGCATTGGAAGGCAGGGGAGACTTTGGGGGAACAATAACCCAACCATTGCCTTGATAAAGAGGACCTGTCCCCTGCCCAAGCTCACATAGGAGGCCTGTTAGCCCCCTTGTGATAGCAATGTAGCAAACCCCCAAGGGAGCTGCTTTTGTTTGTTCAGTCCGTTACACTGCCTTTCAACCCCATTGAACTGTCCCAGCCCCTCTGGCACGGCTAGCAATGTGATTAATGGAAGAATTCAGCGGGCATACACAACACAGTTCTTCTTGTAGAAAAAGGAAGTAGGTGGAAAGATGTTTCCCAAATATGATTGATAAGTACTCACAATCCTAAAACGAAACGTATATAAAAATAAATTGAACAAGAAGGGTTGAGGAAGGTCCTCCTCCCAACTCTGAGGATTTTAATGTGAGATATTAATCCTAGTAATAAGGTAGGCACACCAAACACGTAAGTTATATATCAAAATTAGAAAATTTAATTTACATAAAAAAGTTTTTATACATATAGAACAAATTGATTGAAAGACGACCACAATATTTACAGAGTAGCACAGACAGAGTTTTGTGCACTATTGCCAACTAGTTTCGCACTAATATGCTTCTTCAGGGCTTTACACCTCGGTCTCTTCTGAGAGATAGTCGTCAATCCTGTTTTAAAATAATGTGACTAGACATAAAGTCAGAGCGCCTCTCTTATCCCGACAGCATAGGACCAAATCAAGCGCGGGAAAATTAAATTTTCTAATTTTGATATATAACTTACGTGTTTGGTGTGCCTACCTTATTACTAGGATTGATATCTCACATTAAAATCCTCAGAGTTGGGAGGAGGACCTTCCTCAACCCTTCTTGTTCAATTTCTTTTTATATACAGTTCTTCTTGTAGTTTACTTGAAGAAAAGTAAAATTCAGGTTAAAGCGGAGCTCCAGCCGCGAAACATTTTTTTTTAAAGTCAGCAGCTACTAACAGTGTAGCTGCTGACTTTAAATAAGGACACTTACCTGTCCTAGGCGCCCGCGCTGACGGCCCCCCCCGATGCCGGGCCCATGATCGCTCCGGGTCCTGCGCCGCCATTCACACTATGGGAAACAGGCAGTGAAGCCGTACGGCTAAAGTTAAAGTAGAGGTTCACCGAAAAATAAACTTTTAACATTGCATTTATGACATTAATGCCAATTAGAATCGGACGTTTTTAAAAAAAAAAATATGTCCGTATATACTGATTCCTATATGCATTCTCACCGCCGCTTCCGGGTATGTTCGTCGAGGCTGGGCGTGCCTAATTGATTGACAGGCATCCAACCGACGCATACAGCGCATCACGAGATGCTCTTTACGGTGCCTGCGCACCGACGTTCGGCTTCTTTCCCCATCTAGTGACGCACTGTATGCGTCGGTCGGATGCCTGTCAATCAATTAGGCACGCCCAACCCCGACCATCATACCCGGAAGCGGCAATGAGAATGCATATAGGAAACGGTATGTACGGACGTATTTTTTTTTTTAAAAACGGACGATTCTAATTGTCATTAATCAGTGTTGCTCATCCTACTTTAAAAAAGTAATAAGTTACAGTTACAAATTACTTCTCCGAAAAAGTAATTGCGTTAGTGACTCAGTTACTACATTGAAAAAGTAATTAGTTACTCAGCAAAGTAGTCTACAATGCTTTGTTGAGATGATTTCCTTTCTAGAATGCAGGTGACGGGCGCTTGCCAGGGAGCAGTGAGTTAATACTCCAAGACAAAAGAATGCCAGATCCTTGAGAGAAGAAAACCAGAAACAAATGGTGATCTTGTGTATATCCCAGCCTAGGTGCATCCGTCCCACCATGTATGTGCAGCTAATAGGACTGAAAACCCTATCCATCTGCTATATATTACATCCAAATTATAAGCTGGATTAAAATGTATGGGCCAGATTCAGCAAGACTTGCGCTGGAGTATTTCGATATGCGCCGCGTAACTGTAAAGATGCGCCGTCGTTTCTATGTGGCCGTACCCACCAAACTAGATGCGCCCGAAAACGGGCCATTTCCAATCGGCTTAACTTTCCGGTGCCAGAGTCCCGTCAGCGCATAATTTCGTTTGGCGCATCAGTCGTGCCTATTGATTTCCCCTGCAAATATGCAAATGAGGGAGATTTCCCGATTCACGAACGGATTAGCACCATACGCTGGCTACATGCGCCGCGCGTATCTCGTCCGTCCGGCGCAAAGTTATTTCTATAAAAGGCTGCTTTATCTTTACTCCAGACGGTCACAGGTCAGCAGGAGAGCAGCTACAGCAGCGTTACCGACGATAAGAGCTAGCTGACCAACCACACTTGCAAGGACAACACCTCTGTTTGCCAACATGCCTGGGCCAATCGTGGTCCTAGAACTACTGATGGGTCCCCCGGAACGAAGGAGGCGGGCACGTGAGAGGATATACCGCACGCGTATGAGCCTCTTTGGCATGGGGGATGAGGAGGTGTATCGCCTCTTCAGATTCAGCCCAGATGCAATACTTGAACTAACCTCAACCCTGCAGCAAGACACAACGCTCACAAGCAGTGCAGCCACTGGTGAAGGTCCTGGCAACACTTCATTTCCTTGCAAGTGGATCATTCCAGCGTACAAGTGGAGTGGTGGCTGGGATGTCACAGTCCTCCGTGAGCAGATGTGTGCACCATGTTGTCCCTGCAATCCTCAGACGCATGTCCAACCAGTTCATCAGACCAACCACTGAGGAGCTGCGGCTGAAGGCAATGACAGATTTCTACAACATTGCCAGATTCCCCTGTGGGGGCCATTGATTGCACACATGTGGCACTCCAGCCCCCCAGTGCCACAGAGCACATATACCGCAATCGGAAGCATTGGCATTCCATCAACGTACAGGTGATAGCCGATGCCCAACGCCTCATATGGCACGTCCGTGCCAAACACCCCGGGTCCAGCCATGACAGCTTCATATACAATCAGAGTCCCATCCCAGCAGAATTCGAGCAGAACATGTATGGGGACAGCTGGCTGGTTGGTGAGTGACATGGGTGGCAGCCATGACTATCCCCTCCCGTGATGCACAACAGAAGTGGCACATGCATGACTAACATCCTCCTGTCTTTTCCCTTCCAGGTGACTCTGCATATGCACTGGGACCCCATGTAATGACTCCTTTCCGGAACCCCCAAACCAGAGGAGAGAGAAAATACAATGAAGCACACATCAAAACCCGTGCAGTGGTGGAGCAAACATTCGGGCTCCTGAAGTCCCGTTTCCGATGCCTGGATAAGTCTGGGGGGACCCTATTGTATTCCCCTACCTTTGTGTGTCGGATCATCGGTGCATGTTGCATTCTGCACAACTTTGCTATGAGAAAAGGCCTGCAGATTGACATGCGTGATGACCTGACCCCCGACCCACACAGTCCCCATCTGCCAGAGGAGAACCAGTCTGCTGATGGAAGAGCAGTCAGGAGGGTCCTCGCCGTAGGCATCTTTGGACACTAAACCAAAACATTTATCACACAGACAATGCACGCGTGTACACCACTGATGTCCCTAGATCACACACACCACATGCACATCGCATTGGATTAGCCCAAGTCCAGCATGTAGGACTTGGGAGCAGCAACGCCAGCGTCAAGGCCCCAATGATGTCACTGTCCATTCATACACCTTTCACACGTCATTCATACAGCCGTGGGGTTAACTTCACCACCACGGCTGAGGGTGACACCCCTTACTGTCAGGAGTGCCACCCCCTCACATTCACACACCATTCACACTGCAACGTGTGCAGTATCAAAAAATAAAATATCTCATAACCTGAGTATAAATCAGAACAAAAAATAAAATATCTCATAACCTGAGTATAAATCAGAACAAAAAATAAAATATCTCATAACCTGAGTATAATTCAGAACAAAAAATAAAATATCTCATAACCTGAGTATAAATCAGAACAAAAAATAAAATATCTCATAACCTGAGTATAATTCAGAACAAAAAATAAAATATCTCATAACCTGAGTATAAATCAGAACAAAAAATAAAATATCTCATAACCTGAGTATAAATCAGAACAAAAAATAAAATATTTCATAACCTGAGTATAAATCAGAACAAAAAATAAAATATCTCATAACCTGAGTATAAATCAGAACAAAAAATAAAATATCTCATAACCTGAGCATAATCAGAACAAAAAATAACTAAATCATCGGGGATGCCGGGGGCTCCTTCTTGCCGAACCTCTCTGGCTCCTCAGCTGCCTGGATGGAGTGGGTGGGGGCGGGGGGGCATCTGGAGGTGGCTGATCCCCGGGTGGGCCACTCCTGGCAGGTGTGGCCTGCATGCCCTCCAAGGCCATGGCTATCCGGCCGAGGAAATTGTTTGTCTGGCCCTGCATCCTCAGCTGCTGGGCCTGCATCCTGAGCTGCCGGGTCACTTGGTAGTGTTGGGCCCGCCGACTCAGCCTCCCCTGGTCCCGGATGGCAGCACTGTTCCCATGGATGGCAGCAGTGTTGGCCTGGACGGCTGCAGTGAGGTGCCTAATATCCCCCTGCACCTCCCCCAAACTGGTCACCACTGCAGCGCAGTTGCAGCTGACATCCTGCACTGCGTTGCTTATCTGGGCAACGGAGCCCAGGCTGTCAGCCACTTTCTCCAAGTGCCCAACTAGTTCCCCCATTTGTTGGGTCTGTCTGGCGTGATCCCTCGCCAACTGGCCCTGGACAACATCCGACACCCCCCTGGTCTTCTGGGTCGCCTTCCTGGGGCCAGAAGATGGTTGTCCCCGGGGGATGGAGTCGCCCTTGAGGGGCTTCCAAGGACGGGGGAGGGGATGACAGACGGCCCTGGAGAAGGGGAGGAGTCCTCCAACACTAAAGAAAAGTCCTGCTCTGCCACAGCAGGATCCTCCACAACCACCTCGGCAGGTGTGGTGTGGCCACTCTCCTCCTCCACCTCGGTGTCTTCACCACCCAGGGGCTCGGGCACACGATGGCGTTGGGGGGATGGGGTGGACTGGCCGCTGACAGATGATGGCCCAGCTCCGTCATCTGTGGATGACACAAAGCAGACACATGTTGGTGGTCCCACACACTTGGCACATGTACCCTCCCCCCCCCCAAATGCAACACATCAAATAGGGGATAAAAAACACTTACCTGTCCTGGAGCCTTCCTCCATGGAGTCATAGCCAGGGACCCCCTCCACCTGCTCCCTCTCCAGGCAGCGAGAGACCACCTCCTCCTCCGCGGTCAGGGTGACCGGACATGGGGGACCACCACCTGTGCCCCTCTCATGCCTCCTGATGGTGGCCACCTTGCCACGGACCTTGCGCCACAGATCATTTTTTTTTTTTTGAATGTCACCAGCAGTCCGGGTGGAGTACCCCAAAATATTGACCCGGCCAGCAATGGTGTCCAGGATGCCCTGCTTCCTCTCCCGGCTGGTCTTACGGCTTTTTTTGCCATGGAGAAAATGATTAAAAGTCTCCATAGCGGATATGATCACAGACACCTCCTGTGAATTAAAGTTGAGGTTCCTCCTCTCTCTGGGGGTAGCGGGAGCAGCCATCACAGCACAAAAGTATCTTCCCTGGGGTGGGGGGAAACGGAAATACTTTTGCGCCGGAATGGCGTTTCCGCCTGCGCTTTTAAGCGCCCAACGGAAGGCATTGCGCTGACGTTTCCCGGGAAGTGGTGACGACGGAAGTTGTGAGCATGCGCACAAGGGGGCGAGTGGAGCCGCACTCACTGCGCATGCTCCGTGGATGATGCGCTGAACGTAAGCCTCTGCGCTGGGCTCCGCCCATCATTTACATGTGATCACACCCACTTCCACTTGCATCGGGTTACGCCAGCGCATTATCGTTACTCTGGCGCAAGTTTACGCGCAACTGCTATGTGAATAACAGTACTTGCGCTGAAAGGGTCGTCAGAGTAACGTAAATGAGAAGCGTTACTCCAGAGCAAAGATGCTCCCATCTACCTGAATCTGGCCCTATGTTTATAATATACATTTCCTTGACATTTACAGAGTATGAAATTTAAAATCTTATATTAGGCTTTATAAGAATTTTCTATAGTTTATTGTTTATTATTTTATTTATCTTATATAAGATTTATTAGATGCAAGGGATCTGGAATGGGGATGTTAGATTTTTCTTTGTTGTCTGATGAAGAGATGAAATCACTGACCAAATATAACCTGCTGATCATTGGTCTGTATAGGTGTCCTGCACTTACCATGTTGACCACTAGATGTCGCTGTGTACACTGTGTTGTATAGGGAATGTTTGTTCTGTGGAACATTTTGTTCCGTCCATGTGTTCCCCGGATCATTGATCAGGTTGCGCACACAGTGTGTGTGATCGATGTGAGTTGTTCCCCGGTGATAGGTCAGTGTGAGGCGGATGGGGCTCATTGTATCCAGGGCTCCTTGCGATTGGGAGTTTTAAGACCGCTGTGACAGGCCATCACAGCGGTCACATGATTCTAAAGCGGAGTTCCATCCATATTTATGCTGCCATCTAGTAAAGGTAGATGTAATTGCGGTAATGCCGCCCAAGTAATGGAAACTGCGTTACCGTGAGGGGAAGAGTAATCAGGTAGAATACTTGTTACCCTCAAAAGGGGCTGCGTTAGGTAACTGCGTCTATTTTAACTCCGTTACTTACAACACTGTCATTAATGTCATAAATGCAATGTTAAAAGTTTATTTTTAGGTGAACCTCCACTTTAAGTGTGAACTATGGCTCTTCTAGAAGGATCGCTCTCCTTCCTCAGATCGCGTCGGCTGTTTACGATTCTGCTGTGTATTTGCGGTGTTTTTATGTTTCTTCAATAAAGATAATTTAAAGCGGGGGTTCACCCTTAAAACTACTCTGTGTGATCCCATCCAGCATACTGGCGTCAGCGCCAGTATGCTGTTTTTTTTTTTTTTTTTTTAATCTTCGTACTTACGGTTTAATTGATCATTTTATATTGTGCCTACCCCGGGTGAATGGCGCGTCTATGGAGCGTCACGGCTTCCGAAAATAGCCGACTAGCACTCGGGTATTCCCGGTGCTATATGGCGGCCTCGCACAGACCTAGGAGCTGACTGCGCAGGCGCCGTATATATATCCGAGTCCTATTTCGGCTTTTTTCGGAGGGCGTGAAGCGCCATAACCATTGGACTCGGATATATACGGTGCCTGCGCAGTCAGCTCCTAGGTCTGTGCGCAGGCGCCGGGAATACCCGAGTGCTAGTCGGCTATTTTTGCAAGCCGTGACACTGAATAGACACGCCATTCACCTGCGGTAGGCACAATATAAAATGATCAATTAAACCGTAAGTACGAAGATTAAAAAAAAAAAAAAAAACAGCATACTGGCGCTGACGCCAGTATGCTGGATGGTATCACACAGAGTCGTTTTAAGGGTGAACCCCCTCTTTAAGCGTTCTTTGGTGTGCGGCCGTCCATCCGTTTTCTGCTATTTCCATTGCCTAGTGCATTGCCAGCACCCATATTTACCCGGATTTATCCATGATTGCACTCGGGACCTTCCTGGAGTGGTGAACCCTCTTTTCGCTTTGTTCTTTGGATTTTTGCACAATTGTGGGTGCTGTGTTTTTTGCGATTTCATGGGCATGTTTGGCATCTATTTACTCAATGTAAGCCCGTCTTCTATATTTTACAAAAAAATCGGGTGTCGTGTTTATGGTCACTATAAGCACAACATCCTTTTTTTTTGTAAAATATAGAAGACTGACTTACATTTATGAAAATATGTTTGATAATTAGCTGTGCAAATAATAAAAATGCCACAACCACCACCATGTTATTGTGCAGCTCTGCTGACAGGAAGTTCCCGCTTCTGTGGGGTTTAGTGAATACAGATGTGTAGTACAGAGCGGTAGGTGTTCCTTATTGTGTGTATTCTACTTTATTTGGACGGCTGTGAATTTTGCAATAAGAAAGCAGAAGAATTCGCTGCTCTATGAAGTATTACGATGCAGTAGGCTCATTCTTCTTCCCGGTTTCTTCATTTGGAGACTAAAGAAAAGTCGTGCATGCCAAAGGCTGCGGTCACCAGCTTTTTGCGCTAATGACTGAAAGACTACACATCCCAGAATGCCTCGGGAGCCAGCAGAGTAGGCGGGCGATCCGAAACAACACGTGTTTCGGGGCGGGGCTCCACAGATGATTCAGGAGGGGCGAGGTCGGGAGAGGGCTGCGGAGAGAGGCGTGTCAAGGGTACGGCCTTGGGTGTGGTCTAGCAGGGAAGGGCGGGAATACACTTTCGATGACGGGGCTGCTGGGAATGACGTCTACTGACTGGAGGATTCTCTGGGAATGCGCGTGCACGGGTCCGCGCGAACGGGGTTTGCTTCGGGCTTGGAAGGGGGGTGTTGCGAGCGAATGCGCGCTCCCTCAGCCGCCGCCATTACTGAATTGAGGAGAAGCTGTGGAGAGACAGCGGCGGCAGGAGAAGGGACGGGGAGCGGAGGAGAGGGCACCGAATCCCGGGACCGACACTGACAGGCAGCGGCGAAGGAGGCTGGAGATGTGGGCCGTGTGAGGGCGGGATGTGTCCCCGAGACAGGTGAGGAGAAAGCGGGGCCCCGAGGGGAGGACGGGAGGACGGGAGGAGGCAGGCCGAGGATGGCAGGACCCATCGGGGGAGGAGAGAGAAAAAGGGGGGGCAGTGCTGGACTCCTCCGACCTTCATCCCAGGAGGTCCCTCTGTGTCACCCATCCCCCCCCCCTCCACCTATAAGAACACCTCCTCTCCCAACTTCATCCTTCTCCAGACCCTTCTCACCCCATCCATAGTCCTCTGATCCAATAGGAAGACTCCTCTCCCAACTTCATCCATCCCCAGACCCTTCTCACCCCATCCATAGTCCTCTGATCCAATAGGAAGACTCCTCTCCCAACTTCACCCAGACCCTTCTCACCCTATCCCTCCATAGTCCCCTGATCTGATCCCTCCACCAATAGGAACACTCCTCTCCCAACTTTACCCTTCCCCAGACCCTTCTCACCCCATCCCTGCAGAGTACAGAATGGGGGGGGGGGTGACCTCATCCAGGTCTCTGATCCCTCGTCCAGGTCTCTGATCCCTCGTCCAGGTCTCTGATCCCTCGTCCAGGTCTCTGATCCCTCCTGTGTACCGGCGGTTATGTCACACTACATGAGGAATTTCACAATAACATGTCTGTCCCTGATCTCAGAACATTCCTCTCTGGATCTGTCCGGTCCTCTGATGGGTTTGCATTTATTTTTTAGGACAATAATGACCCATCACCCACCTCTAATATCCAGGAGAAAAGATGAAAGATGTGTATAGAGAGTGGAGGAGCCGCGTGGGACTGCATGACATATAGTCCCAGCCACAGACCGGTGTCAGGGAACCCCCCCCCCCCATGTGGTCCTGTCACAAGCATTGACTGGTCCATTCGTGTGACAGGTCCATACATCAGAGTATAAGCCCACCCAAAGGTTAGGTAGGTACCAGTTGTGTAGCTGGTGTACTGTGGTAGGTCACAACCTCCACTCTTCCTAACCTGCCAGCACATTGTCAGGGTCACTTACTGCTGTGAAATTGGTGCAGCGAGGACAGAAATAACGCACACCTTGGAGGGCATCAGTTTTAGGGATGAGACTCAACGAAAGGCTTGCTAATCCCCTTCGCTGCCAGATGGCTCAGCAACTCATTGTGCTGCATGCAATTCATTGCGGGCTTGTCTGACAGTAAAGGAATTAAACAGAATTTAACCTTTGTAGGATAGGAACCTTTTCCTGGCTGTATTTTACAAATGTATGCGGAGAGAGGGAATGCACTTCATGTAGAATGTTACATTTGCATTTTGTTTCAGCCTAAACAAATGTTAACATTCTATGTGACTTGCTGCCATTCAGGTTTTTGTTTTGTGTTTTTAGACAGCGATGAATCTTCTAGGGAAGTCCGTTCATCTGTTTACGTTGTTCTTGTATATGTTAATTTTATGGATGTTTTATGTGTTCCTTCATCACATTGTTAAAGTTGATCCACACTTTACTGAAAACTTGGTGAAGTTCACCTGTCACTGGGCTTTGGGGTTATATCGGTGACATCGGGGACACTTGTCAGACCAGTGACATGTACATTTCCCCTCCTTGTGACCTGCATTGGACCAGCCTATAGTGGGGTGGCCTTCCTGTAGACTTGTATGGGAATATAAAACTCATTAGTCAGTACAAAAGTCTGACACCGGCCCCAAAGTGTGGCTAATGTCAGCCTCATATTCTAGGGGCCATACTGAGGGCCGTTCTTGCTACTGATCCTGTCACTGGTTGCAGATTGCTAGTCACAGTGCGCTGGTCTTTGTGTGTCTGTGATCCTGAGGTTGGCCGGTTACTATCAGTGGCAGAATCACTGGATGTTAACACGTTGCTGCACCATTGTGAATGGCACTCTAACACATCTAGGCAGCACATCGCAATGCGTTTGTATTGTAATGCACCACATAAAACAGGTGAGCCATCAGTTTTGTGTGTTACACTGTGACAATGTCTGCTTTTCTGTAACTTAAAGGGGTTGTAAACACTTCTGTTTTTTTTTTTATAAAAATAACAAACATGCTTATACTTGCCTTCTTTGTTCTGTTCTGGGGTACACTAACAATGCTCCAGACTCCTCCTCTTCATGGGGTGCCCCCACTGAAAGCCACTATCCCTGGGGGCACCCCTGCAGGTTTGCTCCAGAGTCCTGCTGCTTTGTCCATTGGCACAGACAGTGCTCCCGTGTCACTGGTTTTGATTGACAGCAGTGGGAGCCAATGGCTCAATCTGTCCAATGAGGGGGGAGCCGCAGTACAGAAGGTTTTTACCTCAATGCATAGAATGCATTAAGGTGAAAAACCTTGAGACTTTACATCCACTAAATTGAGTCGGCTACCCATTCAAAATGAATGGTCTACTCCATGGCATACCTTCTCCATTCCAAAAAAGATTAAAGCACTGTGGTTCTTAAAAGAGAAGTATGTGTGTGTTTTTTTTTTTTTTACCCATCATACTTGGGTGGATGCAGTATTGGACCGATCCTGCATCTCTCCCCTGCCGTCTCTGCACTGAGAACCGAGCCACCGAACATTGCAGATGGCTCGGTTCTCTCAGCTCCCCTAACAGAGAGCTTCTGCCTATCAGTCAGCACCTCTCCTGCTCTGCTACTCCACGCTCATTGGAGCACTGAGCTGTGGGAGGGGGTGGGGAGTGGTCATCTCAGGCTAGCTGAGATGGGCATCAATCCAGACTTTGTCGGGATGACACGGCTCTCTGCTGAAAATGTTACAGGAGTGCAAAACGAATCGCACTCCTATAACCCGTAGGACAAACAAGCTTAGGCTGGACTTCTTCTTTAACGGGCCCGATCAAATTTTACCCAAAACTGGGAACTATCTTTAAGCCTACGTTCACATTGGAGCGATTTGTCATGGGATTTGAGAGATCAAATCGCATGACAAGTCGCAGCCTATTGGCGGCAATGGCATTGTTCCAATCGGTGCGACACCGATTTGCAAAAGTAGTTCCTGCACTACTTTTGCCGATTTCAGGTGCGATTTCTATAGGAAAAAAAGGTTGTAGTTGCGCTGTTACAGTGTTTGATCAAAATT
Source organism: Rana kukunoris (assembly GCA_029574335.1). Classification (NCBI taxonomy): domain Eukaryota; kingdom Metazoa; phylum Chordata; class Amphibia; order Anura; family Ranidae; genus Rana; species Rana kukunoris. The sequence goes on along the minus strand of CM056059.1, from coordinate 48,575,196 downwards.
ATATAAATGAATATATATGTATAAATAAAAATAAAAAATAGTGATTAAGTGATCAAATTTGACAAAACCAAATTAAAAGTCCACAGAGTCAAAAATCTTCAGATGACTTGGATGATAAAGTGATAATTAATGGTAACCGCCACCAGTAGTGAATTAATAAAAGATGTACGCTTACCAAAAGGCAAGCGTATAGTGCTTGCGGCTGATCCCCAGCCAGGGGTGGTGCCCCCCCCCCCCAGTTCCCGTTTTACTTACCTTACCATTCGAAACTCCCGGGCGCGTCCACGTCATCCTCTTCGGGTTCCCAGGCTGGCCGTTGATTGGCAAGGCTGGGCGAATTGATAGCAGCGCAGCCATTGGCTGGCGCTGCTGTTAATCACAGCGGATGACGCGGCGCGCTGGGGGGCGGAGCCGAGTGATACAAATGGCGGCTACGGCCGCTGTATCACGAGAGCGCACTCGCAAAAGCTTTCCACCGTGCGAGCTCCCTTGCATGAAGATGGAAAGCTTTTGCGAGGAGGAGCCCAGACAGCCGCCGAAGGACCCCAGAAGACAGCTTTCCGGGCCACTCTGTGCAAAATGAACTGCACAGTGGAGGTAAGTATAACATGTTTGTTATTTAAAAAAAAAAAAAAAAGTCCTGACTTTAGTGTCCCTTTAAATTCTAGGGTTCAAAAGTGGCTCATGTAGTGCACCATGGCAAAACATTAGTATAATAGCAGCGTGCTGTGACAGGCCTACAGGGGGATAAATTCTAGTAATCTTCTAAAGAACGGTGACTTTACAAGGAGTATGCAAGAAATAGCTTTCCTGACAATTCATGGGCAGTCAAATGGAATATACGGGTAACAATCGCCCTACTGTACCAATATGTAGGCAACACATTGGCAATATTTACAATACACAGATGGATAACAGCCATGTGTGACAATATCCAAGTAAAAAACGCACAAATAGAACAATATATGAAAACAAATGGACAGTTGAGACCATATGCATGCCTGGTAATACTTTTTTTTTTTTTTTTTGACATAAAAAAATAAAGTTGGACATAGCTTAGGAGGTGGGAGTAACAAACTACTATGCCTAAATCATAACATAGTATCAGAAGCAACTAGTACAACAATATATACTGTGTATGTGTATATACAATAACATGCACATGAAGTTTTACACTGTATATCAGAGCTCAACAAAGGGCTTTACATCTAGGAGACAGCTAAAAGTTAGGAGCCAGTTTTGTTTAACAAAGCCTTATTTTCAACAACAAAACCACTTTTCAGGCGCCAGGACACGTTTTCTAGGTGCCATGGTGACCTGGCACTTGGGTTTTTTGAGCCCTTATTTAACCAGGATGCCTATAGGTTTTTTCAGGGGTGCCTTGGCAAAATGCCTGTAAACTGTCCAAAAATTGTATACAAACTAGCAGGTGGATGAAACCTGCCCTCTAGTTGCACAAAGCCAATTTTGCACCATTACAACCTTCCAGCCGCCAGAGTCCTAACAACCAGTTCATCTTGGGAATACCTGATTTGCTTCTCGGGGATCAGGAAGGAATCTTTTTCCCTGCTGTAGCTAATTGGATCATGCTCTGCTGGGGTTTTTCACCTTCCTCTGGATCAACTGTAGGTAGAGAATTGGGTATATGGGATTGTACGGTACTATTATATAAATTTTTTTTATGGCTAGGCATGAGCTGGGTTTTGTCTGAACTTCATTTGGCATTACCCGTGGGAAGCTGTCAAATGATCACGCCCTCACTAGTCCAGTTGGGTGTGGCTAGGGCTTTCTCCACCCCACATACACAAAGCTGTACATGGAAATGCTTGTGATGTGACCACAGGTCAAAGATGTCATGGTCAGGTCATTGGCCATATCGACACTTCTCCCCCTCTTCCAATCGGAACACTTTGCATTCCTTAACCTCTTATGGACCGTCTCATGTACATTTACGTCGGCAGAATGGCACCGACAGGCACATCAACGTATATATATACGTTTGTGCCTTGAGGTGGGTCGGGGGTCCGATCGGGACCCCCCCCCCCCCCCCGGTACATGCGGCGGTCCCCGTGGCTGGCCGAGCGATCCGGGACAAGGGGATGGCTATTAGTTTTTGTCCGCCCCCTCCAGATCGCTCCCAGCCGATTTGCACGCTCCCCCGCCCCTGTAAACACAGGAAGGGGGAAGTGATGTGATCTCTCCCTCGGCGTTTTTTTCAACCGCCGCTGAGGAGAGATCACATCGCACAGTAAGTCTGCACAACACTACACTGACGCACACTACACATAGTCGCATTAACCCCTTGCGATCGCCCCTCCCCCCTGTCACAGTGTCACTGAATGCAGTAATCATACATGTATGATTACTGTATTTAGTGTCAGTGTGACAGGCAGTTAGTGTTAGGTTCAGGGTAGCCCCCGTACCCCCCCCTAATAAAGTTTTAACCCCTTGATCACCGCCCTAGTTAACCCTTTCACTCCCTATTGCCAGCATCACTAAGCGATCATTTTTCTGATCGCTGTATTAGTGTCGCTGTTTCCGCTAGGTAGCTATTTTTTTTGTTATTGCGTTTTTTTTTTGTTTGTTTTTTTATTACTAAAGACATGTGGCTAAATAATTTGTGGCCTAAATGTTTGACTAAAATTTAGTTTATTTAATCTTTCTTATAACAAAAAGTAAAAAATATTGATTTTTTTTTCAAAAAAGTCGCTCTATTTTTGTATATAGCGCAAAAAATAAAAATCGCAGAGGCGATCAAATACCACAAAAAGAAAGCTCTATTTGTGGGAAGAAAAGGACGCAAATTTTGTTTTGGGAGCCACGTCGCACGACCGCGCAATTGTCAGTTAAAGCGATGCAGTGCCAAATCGCAAAAAGGGGCCTGGTCATTTACCTGCATTTTGGTCCGGGTCTTAAGTGGTTAAGAAATGCAAAGTGTTATCTAACTGGGGCTGTTCCAAGCAAACAACCCTCTTGTGTTCACTATGCAACAGGGATGCCTCTCGACATTAGACCTGCTGTAGTAGCGATGCCTTATACCAGTGTTAATCAACTCCAGTCCTTAACCACTTAAGGACCCCCGCACGCACATATACGGCCACAGAATGGCTCGTACAGGCACAAGGGCGTAAATTTACGTCCCCGCCTTCGTGCGGTTCGGGGGTCCCATCGGGACCCCCTCCGCGGCGTGCGGGGGTCCCCCTGGCTCCGGGAGCGATCCGGGACGAGCGGGCGGATGTCGGTGTTTACCCGCCCCCCCGCGATCGCTCCCAGCCAATGCGCGCGCTCCCCCTTCTGTCACTTCCTCCTCCTGTGTAAACACAGGAAGGGGGAAGTGATGTAATCTCCCATCGCAGCGGTATTTCCAACCGCTGCGATGGGAGAAACACCTCACAGTAAGTGTGCACCAACATTACACTGACACACACACACACACATAGGCATACTTAACCCCTTGCGATCTGCCCCCCACCCCCCCTGTCACAGTGTCACTGAATGCAGTGATCTAATTACTGCGTTTAGTGTCAGTGTGACAGGCAGTGTAAAATCAGTTAGTGTTAGGTTCAGGATAGCCCCCCCACCCCCCCTAATAAAGTTTTAACCCCCTGATCACTGCCCTAGTAAACCCTTTCACTCCCTATTGCCAGCGTCACTAAGCGATCATTTTTCTGATCGCTGTATTAGTGTCGCTGTTCCCGCTAGGTAGCTATTTTTTTTTATTGCGATTTTTTTTTTTTTTTTTTTTATTTATTTTTTTTGGCTAAATAAATTTTGGCCTAAATGTTTGACTAAAATTTAGTTTATTTGATTTTTTCTTAACAAAAAGTAAAAAATAGTGTTTTTTTTTCAAAAATGTCGCTCTATTCTTGTGTATAGCGCAAAAAATAAAAATCGCAGAGGTGATCAAATACCACCAAAAGAAAGCTCTATTTGTGGGAAGAAAAGGACGCAAATTTTGTTTGGGAGCCACGTCGCACGACCGCGCAATTGTCTGTTAAAGCGACGCAGTGCCGAATCGCAAAAACACCTTGGGTCATTTACCAGCGTATTGGTCCGGGTCTTAAGTGGTTAAGGTGCCCCAACAGGTCATGTTTTCAGGATTTCCATTATTTTTCACTGGTGATTTGATCAGTATAACTGCCTTAGTAATTTTTTTTTATCTGAGGAAAATCCTGAAAACATGATCTGTTGGGGCGCCTTGAGGACTGGAGTTGAGAAAAACTGCCTTATACAGTAATTTCTTCTACTTGATCTTAAATGTATGACAATATCCTGGACCAATGTTACTATGTGAAAAAATGTGTACCTTCAGCTCCAAGAGCGCTTTCACACTGCTGCAGTTTGGTGCCCTCCTGTGGTTTTCCATAAACTTCTATTAGATTGGGCGTTTGTTGCGTTTTCTGAAAGCACACCTGAAAGATGCGGCATCTTTGGTGTTTTATCACATTACACAAAACAATCCTTTCAGAACTGACGTTCACTTCTTGCAAGAATATTCAGATCTCTGCTTTTACCAAACCTTTGTTTTATAACACCTCTCTCCTTCCATCTGCTTTACTTTAGCTGTAGTGAAGGATGGTTGGGCTGCAAATGGGTGATTGAAACTGAATTCCTTTTTTCCAAAAACAACTTGCAGGGAAATGGGGATGTACTGTACAAAGCAAGCCAGCAATTTCGTGTTTTGTAAGAGCTGAATGAGTCGTACTAGATGGAAGCGTTCAGTTTTAAATCATCCATATTTATTCTAAGTATAGAGGTTTTTATATACTTTTGTCATTTCCTCCCAAGCAGTTTTGTCATTTTATTTACCCAGTGAATTGAATTTGCAGTAGAAGTGAAAGTAATGGAGATATAGGGGAATTCCAATGCAACACGTGACTTGTATTGTACAGATAAACCAAGGCTTGGTTTTTACTTGGAGATGCGTTTTTTATCTGCCTATCAGTTGATATATTTTAACAAAATCAAATTTAAAGTGGCTCTAAAGCCTAAACATTTTGTACCTTAAAGCGGATTTCCCGCGGCCATTCGTTTTTTTTTTTTTTTTTTTGTTTTTTTGGGCGTTAAATTGTTTATGGTGTATAAAGAGAGGACTCGCCCCTCTGCTGTTTAAAGTCATCCGCTGTCCGATTTCGTCTGGAATTATAACTTTATTTTCTTTGTAACCCATCTCCATTTTGCTTGTGGGCACTGTGAAGCCCACAAGCACTCATTTCCTTGTTCTGGGTTTCCATCTAAACAGGCGGTGTCTCTTCACATTAGGCTCTATCGCAGATTGCTCCGGAAGTGACGTCCCGTCGCCGCCATCTTGCTACACCGTTTGACCCTTCTCACTCTATCATTACTGTGCAGTAGTGTGGGGAGTAGCAAGATGGCGGCGACGCCACATCAATTCTGGAGCAATCTGTGATGGGGAGTCTGATGTGACGAGACAGTAGCGTTGCGCTTTAGGAAATCCCACGATAACTCAGAGAAGCAATGAGAAAAGCTCCCAGGAGGCATTGCAGGTTAAGGATATGACGCACTACCCGCAAAAGAGAGACAGGAAGCCGAGTGACAGCTGCTGATAACAAAGGTACTGTCACAGAAAAAAAAAACTTCTGTTCTTTACTGCATTCTAGTCTGCTGTTTGATTAAGATAATGTATTGAAATAGGTTGGAGCTCCGCTTTAATGCCTTCCCTGGTATACTCACCTGAGCCCTCAATCATTCCAGCACTGTGCCGATCTGTAGTGGCACTTTCTGCACTCACAGGCTTTGCTGAGCCAGCGAGAGCCATTGGCTGCGCCGCCTCCTGCTGCCAGTCAAACCCTATGGTGGGCCCAAGCCATGCTATCTGTGTTTATGTTTATGGACGCATGCAACACTATCACAGTTGAGATCCTGTGTCCTGAGAAGAGATTTGGGGCCACTCTGTGCTATTTCATTGCACAAAGCAGGTAAGTATATTGCGTGTTTTTTTTTTTTTTTTTTACAGTATAACTAAAGGCAAAACTTTTATTTTTGAATAGTGGACAGCGATTAGAACCACCCCCCTCCCCCATAGCTTGTATTGCTCTGTTTGTCCTGTTTTACTATTATCAGTGAAAGTAAGGAAAATGGCCCATTTTGGGTTGTCCCCAGAAAAGTAACAGGGGAAATTTTTCAATGGGGACACTTGTTCTGATGACCTGGGGGACCCCAAGGTATTCCCTGTGAAATGTCACAGTGGTTATAACCCTCACCTACTCTATCCAAAATGGAAAAAGGTTTTGCCTATAGGTTTACTTTATAATCACTTTTTAACCACTTAAGGTCCGCCTCCTGCACATATACAGTGCGGAAAATAAGTATTTGAACACCCTGCTATTTTGCAAGTTCTCCCACTTGGAAATCATGGAGGGGTCTGAAATTGTCATCGTAGGTGCATGTCCACTGTGAGAGACATAATCAAAAAAAAAAATTCCAGAATTCACAATTTATGCATTTTTAACTATTTATTTGTATGATACAGCTGCAAAGAAGTATTTGAACACCTGTCTATCAGCTAGAATTCTGACCCTCAAAGACCTTTTAGTCTGCCTTTAAAATGTCCACCTCCACTCCATTTATTATCCTAAATTAGATGCACCTGTTTGAGGTCATTAGCTGCATAAAGACACCTGTCCACCCCATACAATCAGTAAGAATCCAACTACTAACATGGCCAAGACCAAAGAGCTGTCCAAAGACACTAGAGACAAAATTGTACACCTCCACAAGGCTGGAAAGGGCCACGGGGAAATTGCCAAGCAGCTTGGTGAAAAAAGGTCCACTGTTGGAGCAATCATTAGAAAATAGAAGAAGCTAAACATGACTGTCAATCTCCCTCGGACTGGGGCTCCATGCAAAATCTCACCTCGTGGGGTCTCAATGATCCTAAGAAAGGTGAGAAATCAGCCCAGGACTACACGGGAGGAGCTGGTCAATGACCTGAAAAGAGCTGGGACCACCGTTTCCAAGGTTACTGTTGGTAATACACTAAGACGTCATGGTTTGAAATCATGCATGGCACGGAAGGTTCCCCTGCTTAAACCAGCACATGTCAAGGCCCGTCTTAAGTTTGCCAATGACCATTTGGATGATCCAGAGGAGTCATGGGAGAAAGTCATGTGGTCAGATGAGACCAAAATAGAACTTTTTGGTCATAATTCCACTAACCGTGTTTGGAGGAAGAAGAATGATGAGTACCATCCCAAGAACACCATCCCTACTGTGAAGTATGGGGGTGGTAGCATCATGCTTTGGGGGTGTTTTTCTGCACATGGGACAGGGCGACTGCACTGTATTAAGGAGAGGATGACCGGGGCCATGTATTGTGAGATTTTGGGCAACAACCTCCTTCCCTCAGTTAGAGCTTTGAAGATGGGTCGAGGCTGGGTCTTCCAACATGACAATGACCCGAAGCACACAGCCAGGATAACCAAGGAGTGGCTCTGTAAGAAGCATATCAAGGTTCTGGCGTGGCCTAGCCAGTCTCCAGACCTAAACCCAATAGAGAATCTTTGGAGGGAGCTCAAACTCCGTGTTTCTCAGCGACAGCCCAGAAACCTGACTGATCTAGAGAAGATCTGTGTGGAGGAGTGGGCCAAAATCCCTCCTCCAGTGTGTGCAAACCTGGTGAAAAACTACAAGAAACGTTTGACCTCTGTAATTGCAAACAAAGGCTACTGTACCAAATATTAACATTGATTTTCTCAGGTGTTCAAATACTTATTTGCAGCTGTATCATACAAATAAATAGTTAAAAAAATCATACATTGTGATTTCTGGAAAAAAATTTTTTGATTATGTCTCTCACAGTGGACATGCACCTACGATAACAATTTCATACCCCTCCATGATTTCCAAGTGGGAGAACTTGCAAAATAGCAGGGTGTTCAAATACTTATTTTCCGCACTGTACGTCGGCAGAATGGCACGGCTGCGCACAGGCACGTCGCCTTTTAGGGCCCAGCCGTGGGTCGCTTGCCCACGACCCGGTCCGAATCTCTGTGGCCGCGGGACCCGAGCGCCGCCGGTGTCCCGCGATTGGTCACAGGAGCTGAAGGTGTAAACACACCTTCCCCGTTCTTTACAGTGGCAATATCATTGATCGTCTGTTCCCTAATATAGGTACAGACGATCAATGACCTCACACGTCCAGCAATTGTCATTTTCACAGTAATCAATGCATTTTTATAGCACTTTCTGCTGTGAAAATGACAATGGTTCCAAAAATGTGTCAAAATTGTCCGATGTGTCCACCATAATGTCGCCGTCACAAAAAAAATCGCTGATCGCCGGCATTAGTAGTAAAATAAAAACCATTAATAAAAATGCCATAAAACTATCCCCTATTTTGTGAACGCTATAAATTTTGCTCAAACCAATTGTTAACCACTTAAGCCCCGGACCAATATGCTGCTAAATGCCCAAAGGTGTTTTTACAATTCGGCACTGCGTCGCTTTAACAGACAATTGCGCGGTCGTGCGACGTGGCTCCCAAACAAAATTGGCGTCCTTTTTTCCCCACAAATAGAGCTTTCTTTTGGTGGTATTTGATCACCTCTGCGGTTTTTATTTGTTGCGCTATAAACAAAAATAGAGCGACCATTTTGAAAAAAAACAATATTTTTTACTTTTTTGCTATAATAAATATCCCCAAAAAACATATATAACACTTTTTTTTCCCTCAGTTTAGGCCGATACGTATTCTTCTACCTATTTTTGGTAAAAAAAAAAATCACTGGATCACTCCCCGCGGGTTTACGACTGCCGGGGGGGGGTCCTGATCGGACCCCCGTCCTGCGCAAAGGCAGGGACGTAAATTTACGTCCATCTGCCTTAACGTGCCCTTCTGTGGACGTATATCTACATGCGGCGGTCGGGAAGTGGTTAAACGCTTTTTTTTTTTTTTTTTTATATATATACCAAAAATGGGTAGAATACATATCGGCCTAAACCGAGGGGAAATTTTTTTTTTTTTATATCTTTTTTGGGGATATTTATTATAGCAAAAAGTAAAAAATATAGAATTTTTTCAAAACTGTCGCTCAATTTTTGTTCATAGCGCAAAAAATAAAATCCGTAGAGGTGGTGACCAAATACCACCAAAAGAAAGCTCTATTTGTAGGAAAAAAGGATGCCAATTTTGTTTGGGAGCCATGTCGCACAACCACGCAATTGTCAGTTAAAGCGACGCAGTGCCAATTCGCAAAAAGGGGCAAGGTCCTTAACCTGCATATTTTTTCCGGGTCTTAAGTGGTTAATAAAAATCTATTTTGTGGGCTTTCATCATGGCCTGGCTGAATAGGGTTTCTCATTTTAATACAGAACATCTAAAACCAAATTTTGACCCTTTTCAACTGTAGTATAAGACCTTTTTGTTTGAGCGTCACCTCCTCTCTGAACCTGTTCCTTCCAGTGACAATATTTAGTAGTTTGTTGTGATTCTGTTTTTGCTTCTTATGCAATCAGAAATACTGATTTTTTTGCTGAATAAAACAACAAAACCTTCCTGTGTGAAATGCATTCATTAAAATAAGTAGACCTTTTGGTAAGTCTACCGCAGAGTACGTCTATGGGATTTTTGTGATACTTTCTGTTCCTGTCCTTGTTTCCGTTTGGCATCCAGGCTGTTCTTTGCAGCTGTGGCCTGACAGGAATGACAGATTGTAGTCTTTATACACAGAGATCATATCTTTTAGGTTGCTGTTGCTGGCATGATTTTAGTCAGGACCTAAACCTTATGTCTGCAGTCCAGTGCTGACCCTACTACTCAGCTGCTATGTGATCAGCAGTTTTACAATATGTGCTTTCTGGAGAAGATATTGTGTCTTAACTTGAGTAGTTATAAAACAACTACATGCAAAAACGACATCATTTGAGCGTTGGTGTTCCAGCGACTGTGTGTGGTTATAATTATAGTTAACACGATTGCTTGGTTTTGTTTCATGCTGTGTGATCAAATGTCTGATCAGGTTAATTGGTGACTACTCATACAAACCAACAGTGTTTGTTTTGTATGACTACTTAAAGCGTGCGGTAACCCCCCCCCCCCACCACCACCACCAAAGAATTTGGCCACCTGAAATACCTGGCTGATCCTGCCAGCTTCGGCCCCCGCCTCTGTAAACTGACCCCAGTGTATCATGGCTGCTGAGCCCTGACACTGTGGTCAGTGTCATCCACAGCCCTGCTCTTCTGTGTCGTCCTTTTCTCCCGCTCCCTGCTGGTGGAGTAACTCTGCCCTGTTGATAGTATCAGTGCTGTTTCCTAATAGCATGTACCCGTGTGTGTGATTCCTAAAAATTAAAGCAGTATATACAAGATTTCTGAGTGCTGATCCATCACGTGACTGGCTGGCTCTCTCCTCCTCCCCTTCTGACTGACATTGGACGGGGAGAGGAGATAGCCAGTCGGTCACATGATCACCAGGAGTTGCTCAGAAATAAGGTGTGTGTGTATGTATATGTGTAATTATATATTTTTTTTTTTTTTTTTTAAATCGCGCGCACATGCCATTGGGAAACAGCACTGATACTATTAACAGGTCAGAGTGGCTTAAAGGGGCTGTAATGTAAACATTTGTTTTTTCACCTTAATGCATTAAGGTGAAAAAACACCTTGCAGTGGCACCCGCTGCTGTCAATCAAATCCAATGACCCAGGGGACGGGGCCGAGTCATATACTATGAATGGGAGAGCTTCCCAAAGGGGGTTCTCTAATGCAGGGAGGACCTGTGAGAGGTGCCGTGGGATCTCAGAAGAGGGCGATCGGGACCACTCTGCAAAACAAACTGCACAGTGGAGGTAAGTATATGTTTTAAAAAAAAAATGAACCTTTAATATCACTTTAACAACACATTCACATTTTCTGCCTGGCTGTATTTTTTATTTTTTTTTGCTATTCAGATATGTGCAGTGCATAAGACCCTGTACACATTATACAACGTTTGGTTTCCTTTAGATTTACCAAAACCATGTAGCACAAAGGCCTGCCTACATACAAATTGATAATCTTAAGGTTTGACCTCCTATTATATGGTTTTGGTAAATCTGAAGGAAAAAAATCTACAGAAAATGGTATAGTGTGTATCCAGCTTTGATATGAACGGGACACAACTTTGTGGTATGACCATATTGGAGTAGGTTTTATAGATCAAAATAATTTGTCAGCGCACTTCACGTATGGCAAAAGCAACATGTTTACGTAAGGCTTTCACATGGGCGCCTCCGTCTTGCTTAGCGGGTGATCGCCCTGCTTAGCATGCAAATGAAAGGTCCTGTCTGCTTCGCTGTACAGAGCGACCATGGACACAGTCCTGCTCTCCTGGGGAAATCTGGTTAAAATGGACCACCTGTTTAGGTTTATTTTAATTCTGAAAACATGTAAGAGGAGCTCCCCGAACCCCCTGCTGATTTTTAATATTGGGACACTTGCCTGCCCAGGTATCTAGCCGTGCCGATTTTTCAATCAGGTGCCGACGCCAATATCTCGACTGAGGTAAACTGGCAGTGAAGCCTTGCAGCTAAACTTGTCAAAACCAGGTACAAACAAGAGGAACTTCCCCTTTTGGGTGGAGCTCTATGCTAAGCTGGCAATATTATTATAATTTATTTTGTGGACAGCCAGCGGTTTAAGCCCAGGTTCACACTGGGTACGATTTAGTTCGATTTGAGATACGATTTCACATGTGAAATCGCATCTCAAATCGGCGGCAATTGCCGGCAATGACACCGTCCTAATCGGTGCGACGCCGCATCTGCGGCGCTGCACCGATTTCAAAAAGTAGTTCCTGTACTACTTTTTGCGATTTCAGGACGCGATTTACATTGACATCTGTGCAGAACCCTGCACAGATGTCTCCTAAATCGGGACTGCCAGAGGGAGTGAAATTGTGCGAGTTCAGCTGAAATCGCGCAATTTCACTCCCGCAGCCCAGTGTGAACCAGGGCTAAATGGGGGAATTTTTTTATTTTTTTTGGCCTATTCCTAAATCCACACACAATCTTGATGGAAGAATTGCTGCCACTGGATTGTATTCTGATAACAGGGAGTTTAATACTATAGCCAGCTGCACCAATCGTTCAGGAGAAGCCCAACAGGCTGGTTGTATAAAAGTTGATCAATAGATCGACTTGTGTGCAACCAGCCTGCCCATACATGGCTCACAATTGAATTCCGATCCATGTATGGTCGGCTTTAAAAACTTCCTGTGAATTTTTCTTTTCATACTTGAGCAGATCTTTTGCTGTTGACCAGTCTGCACAATGACACTGATTACGTGATCAAGTTAAGTGCTTCCTTTATAGCTGGAGGGCGTATGAGAAGTGGATGTGCATACCAAGTGCTGAATAGCAAAACTGACAAAAGCAAAGCCTGTAGCTTTGGGTTGGTAAAGGGCTGACTGAGGTAACATATTTTTATTAAATTTTTTTGTTGTATAGCAACCTAGTAAGTTACAGAAAAACACACCACATTAAAGACTAAATGTATGTGTGCTAAATGCATATGTAGTTTAGTTAAATAATTGCACGCAAGAGTTAGACCTCATGAAACGTTTTTGAGGAAAGTATTCATGTTTTTGTAGAATGTTCTTCTTTCTTTTTTTTATTTTTTATCAAATGATTGAAATCCAAACTTAAAGGGGTGTTCCAGCTCTAAATTGTGTTTATTAAAAGTCAGCAGCTACAAAAGTGAGCTGCTGGCTTTTAATAAACAAACCTGCTCCTGCGTCCAGCGACGCGCCGATTCATGACTTGGGCACCCAGCCGTGACAGCCTTCGGCTTAGCACCCAGTGCGCATGCGCGAGCCGTTGCGCTTCGCCGCTGGAGAGGCGATTCTTTTTTTTACAGGGAGGGGCTTTAGGCGATTAAGGCTTTCGCCTAACCAGCCCCTCGCGGAAGCAGGAATCAAATGATACATGAAATGTGGCATGTATGGGGGTGAGGAGTGGATTAAGCAAAGGTAGTTTTTTTGGGTGGAACTCCTCTTAAGAAAAGGGGACTGATGCTGCATCTGTCCCCCGGCGTCTCTACACTGATAACCGAGCCATGAACACCACCAATGGCTCAGTTCTCACTCCTCCCTGTGCAGAGCGAAGCTATCAGTCAGCATGGCTACTTCTCAGTGTTCATTGGAGCGCTGGGCAGTGGAGGGGTGGGGAGCGGCCATTTCAGTGGCTCGCTGAGACTGCCATCAATCAGGGCAGCTGGCGGATCCAGACTTGGAATTCGGGATGAGGCACTGCCCCAACTGATGGCAGTGAAGTCATCAGACTGCTCTCTCCGCTGAAAACGGGTCAAATGAGTGCGAAAGGAATTGCACTCCTGTGACCCATAGGAGAAGCCCAGCCTAAAAAGCTTATGCTGGACTTCTCCTTTTAAAGCGGTATTAAACCCAAAACCAAAAATTGAATATATTCCAACTTATTAGTCATAGTGGTGGCTGCATTATTTTTGGGGGTTTTTCCCCTCTGTTTTTACCTGGTGAATCTGGCCTGTTATACATCTTTATTATACAGACACCACTCTGGATGTAGGGGCACAGGGGGCAGCTTTGAACAGCATTGTCAGTCTGGGGGGAAGGGTAGTGTTGGACGTACTAGCAGATTTAAATACACTAAGGCCCATTTCACACTGACACAATTTTTAGGTGGTTTAGCGCTAAAAATAGCGCTGCTATACCGCCTGAAAAAATCGTGCCCTGCAGTCTTCAGTGTGAAAGCCCGAAGGCTTTCACACTGAAGCGGTGAGCTAGCAGGACCACTCCAAAAGTCCTGCTAGCCACATCTTTTGAGCGGTATAGGAGCAGGGTGTTAAAACCGCTCCTATACTGCTCCTTCCCTTTTTCGGCCGCTAGCGGGGGTTAAAACCGCACAGCTAGCGACCGAATATCACGGCAAATACAAAAGTTTAGCAGCGCTAAAAATCGTGCCGCTATACTGCCACCGCACCTGCCCTGCCCTGTGTGAAAGGGGCCTAACAAATTAAAGCCAATCTCCAGCTAACACTTTATAAACGGGTTGGTCTTATCCCTGTAAACTGATACAGATTTGCTTGCTGGATTACCAGGTGTAATCTAAGAAAGAAAATTTGAAAAGTTATACTAATACAGCCCTCACATCTCGGAATTGGTAAACTTCAATATAATGTTTTATTTTTTTTGTTTAATGCGACTTGAAAGTGGATGTAAACCCGTGGTTTCCACGGACAAGAGCTGCATATGACCTTATTTAAACAATGAAGTGAACAGCGGTGTTTATTTGGTGAAGGTGATATACTAGAAGACCACACGGAGCACATGAATACTATACAGCACTAAACAAACAGATTAAACAAATCTTCCTACTTATTGGTTTGTTGTTATATAAGACATTCACATATTTATATTATACTATTTTACTAATGTTGTATAATATGTATCTGCTGTTTTCATCTTTATATACTGTTTTTTTTTTTCTCCCCACAAGTATCTTTATATACTGTTTAGAAAGTGAACATTGTGTTACAGATTTTCTCTTCCTGTTCAGCACTACAGTGAAGCCTGAGCATACAGCCAAGATAGCTGATTGGAGGAAAGGCGCACACCCCCTCTCCAAATAGGCAGAGACTTTCAGAGCTGTTGGTTGAATAGTTAAGCTCTCTGCTAATTTATTTATAGCATCCACCCCAACACAAAACTCTGGCTGCTTTTATCGCCGTCGACTGAGAATTTGTCAGAAGTTATCAGGCTGATAACAGAAGAATGGATGGAGCAGAAGACGGCTACAGGACACGGGGGGAGAAGTCGCCTAATTGGTAAATAGAGTCCACCTGTGTGTAATTTAATCTCAGTATAAATACAGCTGTTCTGTGAAGCCCTCAGAGGTTTGTTGGAGAACATTAGTGAACAAACAGCATCAAGAATGCCAAGGAACACACCAGACAGGTCAGAGATCAAGTTGTGGAAAAGTTTAAAGTAGGATTGGGTTGTAAAAAACAAATCCCACTCTTTTTACGGAGCATTGTTCAATTCATCATCTGAAAATGGAAACGGTATGGCACAACTGCAAACCTACCAAGACATGGCCGTCCACCTAAACCAGTGTTTCTCAATTCCAGTCCTCAGGCCCCCCCAACAGGTCAGGTTTTCAGGATTTCCCTCAGATGAAATGGCTGTGGTGATTACTAAGGCAGTGAAACTGATCAAATCACCTGTGCAAAATAATGGAAATCCTGAAAACCTGACCTGTTGGGGGGGCCTGAGGACTGGAATTGAGAAACACTGACCTAAACTGACAGGTCGGGCAAGGAGAGCATTAATCAGAGAAGCAGCCAAGAGGCCCATGGTAACTCCGGAGGAGCTGCAGAGATCCACAGCTCAGGTGGGATAATCTGTCCACAGGACAACTTAGTTGTGCACTCCACAAATCTGGCCTTTATGTAAGAGTGGCAAGAAGCGAGCCATAGGAAGTCCCATCTGCAGTTTGTGAGAAGCCATGTGGGGGACACGGCAAACATGTGGAAGAAGGTGCTCTGTTCAGATAAGGCCAAAATTTAACTTTTTGACCTAAAAGCAAAATACTATGTATGGTGGAAAACCAACACTGCACCATCACCCTGAACATTCCATCCCCACTGTGAAATGTGGTGGCGGTGCTTTTCTTTGGGGGGTGGGGCCAACGACACAGGGTAGCTGATCAGAGTTGATGGGGAAGATGAATGAAGCCACATACAGGACAATCTTAGAAGAAAACCTGTTATAGTCTGCAAAAGACATGAGACTGGGGCAGAGGTTCACCTTCCAGCAGGACAACGACTCTAAACATACAGCCAGAGCTACAATGGAATGGTTTAGATCAAAGCATATTCATGTGTTAGAACGACCTAGTCAAAGTCCAGACCTAAATCCAGATGAGAATCTGTCTCAAGACTTGAAAATTGCTGTTCAGAGACGCTCTCCATTCAATCTGACAGAACTTGAGCTATTTTGAAAGAAGAATGGGCAAAAATGTCACTCTATGGATGTGCAAAGCTGGTAAACACATCTCCCAAAAAGAGTTGCAGCTGAAATTTGCAGTGAAAGGTGGTTCTACAAAGTATTGACTCAGGGAGGCTGAATACAAATACACGCCACACTTTTCACATTTCTTTGAAAAAAAAAATGAAAACCTTTTTTATCGTTTTCCTTCCACTTCACAATTATGTGCCACTTTGTGTTGGTCTATCACATAAAATCCCAATAAAATACATTTACATTTTTGGTTGTAACATGACAAAATGTGGACATTTTCAAGGGGTATGAATACTTTTTCAAGACACTGTATTTGCCTAGCTCAAATTTCATGAATCGGATTTACATCCAATTTAAGGGCCAGTTCACACCAGACGCAGTTCCGTGCGCATTTTTCTGCACTAAAAATGCATGCACAGTGTTTTGCATGTATTCCAATGGCTCTAGTTCACACCATGCAGTCAGTTTTCGGTGCAGAAACTGACTGGAACTGACTGTATTGGTGCAGGAAAACAGAACTTCATCCGGTGTCAACTGGCCCTAAGGCCTTGTACACGAGCAGACACATTTGTTCAAATCGGTCGGGCAGACCGATTTGAACACATCTGTCTGCTGGGGATGTATTGGTTTGATCGTGTACACGCGATCAAACCAAAATCCCCACCGGCAGACGGCGCGGTGACGTTAACGCCGCCACGTCACCGCACCAGGAAGTAAATCACTTCCGCGCATGCGTCTAATCCGACGCGTGTGTGAGAAGACATGTCTGCTGGTTAGCGTACTAACCAGCAGACATGTCGGGCGGACGGGTTCCCAGCCGACAGATTTGAAAGCATGCTTTCAAATCTGTCGGCTGGCCAAATCCGTCTGCTCGCCCGTACACACGATCGAATCTGTCTGCTGGGACGGTCTGGCAGACCGTTTCCAGCAGACAGATTTGGTCGTGTGTACGTGGCCTAAGAGTCTTGCGTGTAAGATGAATGGTTTATTTTTTTGTCATTAGAATTATAGCAGTGAGCCTGTTATAAAATATTCAAACTGAGTTCTGAATGATTAAATGTAGGGTTGTACCGATACTAGTATCGATATTGGGACCGATGCCGAGTATTTGTGGGAGAACTTGTACTCCCGCTAATACCCCCGTCCCCCACATATACCATGTCCTGTCCCCCAAATATGTCCTGTCCCCCACAATGCAGCCATGTCCTCCCCCCCCCCCCCCCATATTGCAGCCATGTCCTGTCCCCCATACCTGTAGATATGCTGCCGCATACTGCCGTTAATCCCCCTGCATTATAGCGTAGCGCGCATTACAAGCTTTCGTTTTGAATACTTGTAATGCCCGCGCCGCCATGTATAGACACTCCACTTCTCGGGATTGGACGGATCGGTTCAATCCCGAGCAACGGGGAGTGTCTATGTACGAATCCGCGTATAGACACTCCCCCTTGCTCGGGATTGGACAGATCCCTCCAATCCTGAGAAGGGGAGTGTCTATACATGGCGGGGCGGGCATTACAGGTATTCAGAAGGAAAGCTTGTAATGCGCACTACGCTATAATGCAGGGGGATTAACGGCGGTATGCGGCAGCATCATATCTACAGGTATGGGGGACATACATGGCTGCAATATGTGGGGGCCAGGACATGGCTGCAATATGTGGGGGACAGGACATGGCTGCAATAGGGGACACATTTAAAAAAAGTATCGGTACTTGTACTCGGTCCTAAAAAAGTGGTATCGGGACAACCCTAATTAAATGGTTACTGCATTTTCAGAGATAAATAGAATATTGGGAAGAATAATCGTAATTCTGCAGCTCTAGTAATGCTGTCCTCCCAGCTTTGGGTTATACCAATCCTCTCGTGGTTGCTGCAGTTAGTGGTTGTAAAGGCAGAAGGTTTTTTTATTTTTTTGCGTTAAGATAAAAAGTCTTCTTTGTGCAGCAGCACCCCCCCCCCCCTTATACTTACCTGAGCCCCACCTTGATGCAGCGATGTTGCGCAAGAGACTTGGCTGTCCCGGGACTCCCCTCCCTGGCTGTGACGGCAGCAAAGCCCCATTGGCTCCCACTTCTTGAGCCAATGAGAAGAGATGGGCGACCGGTCCAGGCCGTGGCTCCATGTCTGAATGGACAGAGGTAGCTGCGGCTCGGCTCTGGTTCCCCACATAGCAAGCTGCTTGCTGCGGAGGCACTAAACAGGAGTGAGGGGCTAGGAGCACCGAAGAACACGAGAAGAGGAGGACCATTGCACAGAGTAGGTAAGTATAACATGTTTGTTATTTTTAATGGAAAAAAAATGAGACTTGAGCATCGCTTTACGTTTTTTGTTTTAAGCGGAATAAGATAGTCTTCTAAATTCTTTGGAAATGGGTGGGAATATAGTAATGGCAACTGTGGAAAATGCAGGTCCTCCATCTGGTTGATCTGATGTCTAATTGTAGTATGAAAAATGTGCTTTTATTGTGTAAAAATACTGCCAACACTCAGGATTCTGTTTTTATCAATGTTTAGATCAAAGATTCACACATCTTTCTAATTGAATTGTATCTAAAAAATGTATGGATTGTGTGTGTAAACAGTGTGCAGTTGTGGTCATAAGTTTACATGTCCTGGCAGCATTTTTGATTTCTTGGCCATTTTTCCTGAGAATTTTGATTAACACAATTTCTATCAATCATGGTTGGTGTTTGACTGAAGCCAGTTATTATCAATCAACATTAAGAGAAGGGGGGGAAATGAACATAATTCACAAATATAGCACATACAACAAAAATATAAAGGTGGGTTGGAGGGAGGAAGTTTAGAAAACCCCATAAACCTTTTTTTTTTTTTTTTTTTTTTTTTTTTCTTGTTTGTGCACTGTTTTTGTACTGGTAAACAGTTTTTGTCTGGATTTTTGGAAATATATATATATATTTACACACGCACACACACCGTATTTTTCGCACTATAAGATGCACTTTTTCCCACCCCAAAAACAGGGTGAAATGTCCCTGCGTCTCATACTGACCAGGCACTGAAGATCCCCCCATCGCTGTGAGGCATGTCCTAGCAGGGGAATACCAAGAGGGAGCGGGGGGAGACGTTTTGCCCCGGGTGTCAAAACATGCAGGATGTCAGTCGCGGTGCTATGGGGGTGCGCTCTACACCCAGGCCGGGTGTCACCCGACAGAGGTGACACCATCCTGAAGGCAGTGAGAGCCTTTGCTGTTTATTTTATTTTTTCAGCCGACCCCCCCCCCCCCCCCCCCGGCTTCCGGTGCGGTGGTCTAGTCCTGTCTGACTTCCTGCTCCGTCCCCCACAGCTTCTGTTGTAAACGATGTCCCCAGTTCTAATTTCTAGCTGCTTCCTGGGTACATAAGGGGATGGGAGCTTAAGGGGTGTTTGTGTCTGCCCTGCTACCCTGAGCTGATGTGGGGGAGATTGCTGTGTCCACCACCAGATATAGTGTAGCTCAGCTGATTTGATAGGTGGGATGGTATTGTTGTGTGTCCACCACCCACCTGTAGTAGTAGTAGTAGTAGTAGTATTATATAAAATATTTTAGTACACCATTTGCTTCAGTATATTTTTTTTTTCTTTTCCTCCTCTAAAACCTAGGTGCGTCTTATGGTCAGGTGCGTCTTATAGAGCGAAAAATACTTGGTGTGTGTGTCGATGAGTTTCTGGACTCTTGGCGCAGACCCTTGCATCTTTCATCCAGTGCTGCACTGATGTTTCTGGATTCTGAGTCATGGGGAAAGCAAAAGAATTGTCAAAGATTCTGCGGGAAAAGGTAGTTGAACTGTATAAAACAGGAAAGGGATATAAAAAGATATCCAAGGAAATGAGAATGCCAATCAGCAGTGTTCAAACTGTAATCAAGAAGTGGAAAATGAGGAGTTCTGTTGAAACCACACCACGTTTAGGTAGACCAATATTTGGGGATGTGTGAGCTACAAAGGGACGGGAAATTTTGTCAAAATTGTTGGCAAGTGACTTGGAGATTGATAAATCAACTTGGGTATAACTGCTTTCCACCATGCAAAACGGCTCAGGTGCTGGTGGAAAGCAAGAAGAGGAGAGACGGGAAATGGCATTTTCAAACCTGGATTACTGTATTTTGGAGGTCAAAAGGAAAAACGAGGCAAGTGATATTTAATTGCTTACAGCAATCAATTGATCTAATAAAGAACTAACCTTTAGGCCTCTTACACACAGATCAGTTTTTCTTCAGGTTTTTCTTTTCAGTTTACCAAAACTATGTAGTACAAGGGCCTGCCTGATTGCATACAAATTGAGACTCTTGAGGTTTGACCTCATATTAGATGGATTTGGTAAACTGAAAAGAAAAACCTGAAGAAAAACTGATCTGTGTGTAAGAGGCCTTAGTGTTCTTTTACTCCGACAGTACTCAAATATGTGTTCCTGACTCGTAGGGGGTTATACCGGGGTGGACCAACTGCAGGCATCACCCCGGTATCATACACCGCATCCAATTCCCAGAACATAAAAAAAAAAAAAAAATCCATTGTTTAAATAAATCCGGTTCACATATGTGCGTTGCATTCGGACTCTGCTTTGTCCAAAAACGTGTGCAAATTGCAGGCACATAATCTTCTATGCAAACGCATCTGATTCACAGATGCATTCCGTTCTAAACACAAACCCCCCCCCCCCTCACTACACCCTCTCTCAGGTCAGCTGATCCGCAGCAGAGAAACCAGAGCTGGAATTTGCAACGGACTAGTGTGAATCCAGCCTAAATGTGTAAAAAATAAATGTAAAGTGCCCTGTCCCTCCGTGCTCACGTGATGAAGCAAATGCATATGTAAGTCGCTCCCGTAAATGGTGTGAGATATCGCTGCGATCGTTGGAGCAAGAGCAATAATTCTAGCACAGGACCACCTAAACTGGTAACCAGTAGAATTTATTTTTTATTTTTTTTGAAGCGTCGCCTAATTAAGATTTTGAAGTACCGTAGTTGTCACCATTCCACGAGTGTGCGCAATTTCAAGGCATGACATGTTGGGTTTCTATTTACTTGGCGTAACATCATCTTTTACATTGTACAAAGTTGCGTTTTGAAAGACCGCTGCACAAACTCAGTGTGACGTAACAAATTTGCAACTGTTGCCAGTTTATTCTCTAGGGCAGGGGTATTCAATTAGCGGACCTCCAGCTGTTGCAGAACTACAAGTCCCATGAGGCATAGCAAGACTGACAGCCACAAGCATGACTCCCAGAGGCATGATGGGACTTGTAGTTTTGCAACAGCTGGAGGTCCACTAATTGCATATCCCTGCTCTAGGGTCTCTGCTAAAAAAAAAAAAAAAAAAAAATGTAAACAATTTATATATGTTTGGGGGTTCTAAGTAATTTTCTAGCAAAAAATGCTTTGAGCTGTGAGCAACAAATGTCAGAAATTGGAAAGGGTTAATAAGGGTTAATAAGTGTATTAAAAAAATAAAAGGTCATGGCTGGTTAAAGCGGTTAATTAATGCAGTGTCCCCCTGTACCATCTTCCAATAGACCACTAGAGGCAGACGTGAGCAATTACTGATGTAACTAACCATAACCAGGACACTGTAGGCTGTGCAGCTAAAAACTGGTCATTCTATTTATTGAAGTCCTTGTCTTAATAAAAAGGGGGGGGGGATGTTAACCATTTGAGAGCCAAGACTTTTTCATAGTACCTACTTCCTTATTTATGGAAACTTGTCATTGGAGAAGCACAAATGTCGCTGTTGCTGTCTTTTACGAATGCTGGTTGTCTGGTTTCAATATGTTTTTGAGTTGGTGACGCTGAACAAATATGCAGAATAGAATGTCTGACTTCTCCCTGACTTTTCCCAACTGTTCTGGGTCAGTGATTCAGAAACTTGTATTCGACAAGTAGCATTTAAAGTGTGTGTGTGTGTGTGTGTGTGTGTGTTTTTATTTTTTGTCAGACCTGCGATATTGCGGCGGACATATCAGACACTTTTGACACTAATTTGGGACCATTCACATTTATACAGCCAACAGTGCTATAGATACTTTATAAATGTGACAGGGAAGGGGTTAACACTAGGACAGGGAAGGGGTTAAATGTATTCCCGGGGAGGTGACTGATCTGTGTCCCTATGTACAATGGGTGCGGCATCTGTCTCTTTTCTCCCTGACAGGACCTGGAGCATCACGTGACAGTGGGCACAGTTTTTCCCGCTGTGCGCCCTCTAAATGTAAACAGCAGGACGTCCACCAGGCAGTTGAGAGCAGCACTGTGGACGTCTTGTCTATAGCGCTGTTTTCAAGTGGTTAAAAACAGTATTAAGACATGTGCTTTTGTTATCGATTGTGTTAAAATATATTTTTTATGTGAGCCCAGAGTTGGTCTTTCGGTAAAGTTTAAAAAAACAAAAAGGGCATTTTAATCACCAACTGGCCAAGCTAATTCTGATATTTCTCACACATGTTAAAATAATCTCTATCTCTCTGTGCAAGAGTGTAAATAAAAAGTTTGACAATTTTACTATTACATTTTCTTTGATACCTTTTTTTTTTTTTTCCTTGCTGTATTTTTTTTTTTTTTTATTAGAAATCTATTATACAAAAACACATCCACATTAGTCTATACACACTTAATAAATAAATAAATATGCACTTTTGCAATATGATATGCAAGTTCCTTATTTTGTTTTTGTATTCTGTGTCTGAGCTGGGTTATATTCTGGTGGTCCCAGACAAATCCCCCTGAGGAAGCCACCATGGCGAAACATGTAGGGATAGAACATCTTCCTGCGACCACCACTTTTGCTCCTGGGATACCAGCGACCCATCGTTTGCAGTACATGCTCCAATAACCCATTTTAATTGAACCCTTTTGTCTCCTTTTTGTATGAATAAAGGAAACTTTTTTTTTTTTTTTTTTTTTTTTTTTTAATATATACACTCCTTCCATGTACTAATTATTTCTGGCACCGATATAATCCCAATTCTTTTCCTCTGTTACTCCTAATAACTGGGATGAGGGGCATAACACATTAGTCACTCAGATCTTCTCTACCAGTATAGAAGGAATGTGATCTTTTTCATATTTCATGTCTTGGGTTTACAACCACTTTTTAAGTGCTCAGACTGTGATATTAGTCGCATATTGGCCTTAAAGTGGATGTAAACTAGGGCTGCAACAAACGATTATTTTCATAATCTATTAGTTGGCCGATTTATTGTTTCGATTAATCGGATAATAGCTTTGTAAAAAATGCAATTTTTATTTTTTGGGACAATATTTTGTTGAACAGATTACAAAACACAAATTGCCGCAAAACACATTACATGCTTTTCTGCAGCTTCTCCATTGAAGTATATTGAACCCCTAAAAAAAAATGGCTCCGTTTTGCATTAAAAAGTCCTTGCCCTTTCCAAATATGCAGCAGCTGAAAAAAAAGTCACGGATGTGAATGTGTCCCATAGGAAAACATGTAACTGAACTGTAGTGTGTTTCTGCAAAAAGCACCAAAACAGAGGTGTGAACACAGGCCTGAGATGTTTAGTAACATAATGGGGTTAATAAAACAAAAAGAACAAATAATCGCTACTGTAAGGGGTTCATTTTTTTTTTTTTACTGTGGGACAGTGAAAGTAATATTTACAGTAGCGATTTGCTTTTTTGTACTAAAAAGGGATAATTTTTTTTTTAACCCAATCATGTTACTGCCCGATTTAATCGATTTATGAAATTGATTACAATTTTCATAATCGATTAGTTGTCGATTAGTTTTTCGACCCAAATGTAAAAGTAAGGCAATCAAGGTTCCACCTGCCAGTCAGTGCTGAACAAAGATTTAAAGTGACAGGTGGACAGTTACATTTAATGAAGGTTCAACATTTGGCATCTTGCATTGTTCATGACTAAAACGGGCACATCTAAGTTTGCAGGCATCCTGGTTAAAGTTGTCCACATAGACTGTCCTCCCCACCATCATTGTATAAACGTTTTATGAACTGAAAGACTTATGAATAAATGGTTGTGGAACAAATCTTTTGAGTTTGTATTTTTTTATGGGGAAATTTGGTTTGATATAGTTGCATAGCAGGTGAGGTTGAAAAGACACAAGTCCATCCTATGTGATATATAAGTGCTTTGGATTACAAGCATGTTCATGGAACAAATTATGCTTGCAAACCAAGGTTTTACTGTAGTTTACAATAACTTAGTTTGTCATGCCTTCAGCTTATTCTGTTTTTTGTAATTTAGCCTTTATCCTTTGCACTTGTGCCTTCTGGCAAAAAAAATAACAGAAAAGCTTTACAGCAATATCTGTCCTATAAGAAAATAAACATTATTTCATTGGAAAAGGGGGGGACCATATAATTAGAGACAGCAAGCTGCTTGACACTATGCGTCTAAATTATATTGATCAAAATTTGATTGATTGGGATTTTCGAGGTACTCATAAAAGGGGCATGTATCAGATAAAGTATATTTATTACATATAAAACAATAATACATAAAACAATGGGACAGGCCCCACAATTCGGACATAATTTCAGGTATTTATTGAAAACCAAAACCATATGGGTCAGATGCGTGGAGCCGATCTGCAACCTCTACCGGTTTTGCGGCTCCACGCATCTGACCCATGCTACTATTATTTATAAACATTAAAATGCACCCTGTCTCAAACATCTAGGTGTAAATGCTGCTAAGCGCTTTCCATTATTTAACCTGTACTTTGTTTTAACATATTGTCCAATTTAATGAAAAATTGCATTATTATTATTTTTTTTTTAATAAACCAAAATATGACCCATTTATTTGCTTGCTTTTCCAGGTGTGCCATTTGCGGTCATGTTTGAGGATACGTGGGTTCGATGGAGAACATGAAAAATGCAGCAAAATCTTACCTCTGTCTTTGACCATATATAAAGGCCTAATTTGAAAGTTGAGAATGAGACGTATGCCTACCTGTCTAAATGTACTCAGAAGGATGAGAGGGGAGTGATGATGGCAAAGAATAAGGAGCCTGCGTCCCCCATCATATACTATTAGTGTTATAGGATTGTCTGGAACTGAGAAGGATAAAGGCAACTGCGGAGTTGGGAAGTCGTGCTTATGTAACAGATATGTCCACCCAAAGGCAGATGAATATTACCATGAACACACCTCTGTTCTTAGCACAATTGATTTTGGAGGACGTGTTGTCAACAATGACCACTTTTTGTATTGGGGTGACGTAACACAGATAGGTGAAGATGGGGTTGATTGCAAACATCACATTATTGAACAGACAGAGTTCATAGATGATCAGACTTTCCTTCCGCATCGAAGTACAAACCTTCAGCCCTATATAAAGAGGGCAGCAGCTTCAAAGATTCAGTCGGCTGAAAAACTAATGTATATTTGCACAGACCAGCTTGGCCTGGAGCAGGACTTTGAGCAAAAGCAAATGCCAGAAGGAAAGTTAACTATAGATGGCTTTGTTCTATGCATTGACGTTAGCCAAGGATGCAATCGAAAATTTGATGATCAGTTAAAGTTTGTTAATAACCTCTATGCTCAAGTAGTAAAAGCAAAGAAGCCCGTTATCATTGCAGCAACAAAATGCGATGAGTGTGTCGACCACTATCTGAGAGAAGTTCAGAGCTTTGCCTCCAACAAGAAAAACATAATTGTTGTAGAAACTTCCGCCCGAAACAATATTAATGTTGAGACATGTTTCACAGCACTAATGCAAATGCTGGACAAAACTCGAAGTAAACCCAAGATAATCCCTTATCTAGAGGCATTTAAAACACACAGACAGATTGTTGCTTCTGCTACTGATAAATTTGAAAAGCTTATTGTACAAACAGTTCGCGATTACCATGCAACTTGGAAAACTGTAAGTAATAAATTAAAAAACCACTCAGATTATGAAAATTACATTAATTTAGAGGGAACCATGAAAGCTAAAAATACATTCTCCAAGCACATAGAACAGCTAAAACAGGAGCATATTCGGAAAAGAAAGGAGGAATACTTAAAAACACTACCAAGAACACTCAATACATTGCTGCCAAAACTTGAGGAGATAGAAAATTTAAACTGGGCAGAAGCTCTCCGGCTTCTAGAGAAGAGGCCCGACTTCAGCCTTTGGTTTGTAATGCTGGAAAAGACTCCCTGGGACCAGTCGGATCATATTGACAATGTAAATGACAGAAGAGTTCCATTTGATCTTCTCTGTACACTAGAGGTTGAAAAGGTCTACCAAAGCCATGTGCAAAACTTGGTTTCTGAGAAGAAGAGGGTAGAAATGAAAGAGAAGTTCAAAAAAACACTTGAAAAGATACCGTTTATTTCCCCTGGTCAGCCGTGGGAAGAGGTTATGTGTTTTGTTTTGGACGATGAAGCTTACAAGTTTATCAGTGAGGTAGACCGTGTAGCGGTATATCGCAAGCACCAGCGGGAAATTATTGAAAAAGCCAAAGAAGAATTTCAAGAGATGCTTTTTGAGCACTCTGAGTTGTTTTATGACCTAGATCTTAATGCTACACCAAGCACTGATAAAATGTCTGAAATTAATGCAGTCCTTGGGGAAGAACCTAGATATAAAGCTTTGCAAAAGCTTGCAACTGACAGAGAATCGCTTCTTCTTAAACACATAGGATTTGTTTACCACCCTACAAAGGAAACTTGTCTTAGTATCCAAAGCTGCATGGACGTTAAAGTGGAACAAATACTCGCCAACAGTCTCTTACAATCAAATCTTGGCCGTCTGAACATGTATCAAGATGGTACCAACCTTGATAAAGTGAACCTAATAATTCTTGGGAAAGACAGTCTGCCTCAAGAGATGGCCAATGAAATAAGGACCCAGTCAACAGATGATGAGTTTGCACTAGATGGAAAGATTTATGAATTGGATTTGAGAGCCGTGGATGCTAACTCCCCCTATCTATTTAGCCAGTTATGGTCCTCTGGATTTAAGCCACATGGCTGTTTTTGTGTGTTTAGCTCTATTGAGTCACTTAATTTTTTAGGTGATTGTATTGGCAAAATTAGATGTGAGGCCCAGGCAAGAAGAGATAAAGATATTGCAAACCTTCCGTTCACATTAATTTTAGCCAACCAGAGAGAAACCCTTAGCAAAAACCTGCCAATCTTGAGACATCAAGGACAGCAGCTGGCAAATAAACTCCAGTGCCATTTTGTGGATATACCTGCTGGCACATTCCCACGTAAATTTAATGAGGCTCAAATAAAACAAGCTCTTAGGGGAGTATTAGAATCTATTAAGCACAATTCAGATATTGCAAGCCCTGTTCCGGCTATTAAAGACCTTTCAGAAGCAGACTTGAGAATTGTAATGTGTGCCATGTGTGGGGATCCGTTTAGTGTGGATCTTATTCTTTCCCCCTTTTTAGAGTCCCGCACTTGCAGTGCTGCCCAGCCTGGACAAAATAATTCTCTGATGCTTGATAAAATCATTGGTGAAAAACGGAGGAGGATACAGATAACCATTTTGTCATACCATTCTTCTATTGGTATTCGAAAAGATGAACTTGTCCATGGGTACATTCTAATTTATTCAGCAAAACGAAAAGCGTCTATGGGAATGCTCCGTGCTTTTCTTTCAGAAATTCAGGACTCTATTCCTGTTCAGCTAGTAGCAGTAACAGACAGCCAAGCAGACTTCTTTGAGAATGAAGCCATTAAAGAATTGATGACTGAAGGAGAGCACATTGCCACTGAAATTTCTGCAAAGTTCACGGCTTTATATTCACTGTCTCAGTATCATCGGCAGACAGAGGTTTTCACACCATTCTTCAGTGATGTTTTGGAAAAGAAAACATCCATTGAAAATTCCTATTTGGCAGAAAGCAGTAGAGAGCAAAGTCAGCCTTGTGAAGATGTGTTTCTTCATTCACCCCGTGGAAATTCGCCAGCATACAGTTGCTACCCAGATTCTGAGGATGACTCGGAAGCCCCCCCTCCTTACAGTCCCATTGGGGATGATGTGCAACTGCTGCCAAAGTGTAATTTGGATAATGAAGGGAATGAGTATCCCACACATAGCACTCCTTTAAATTGCCACGATCATGAGCGCAACCATAAAGTGCCTCCCCTAATAAAATCTAAGCCTCCTGGACCCAAGTCAAAGGTAAATAGACTAGACCCAAATCTTGTGAGAACTATTGAAGCTGGCATTAGTAAAAACCCAAAGAAGCCAACTTCTCGCTTCCCTTTGATGCACCCAGAAGATGCGGATTCATCTGAAAATTACGCCGAGCCAGTTGACACTATATTCAAATCCAAAGATTTTATTAATGACATCTACGCAGTACCTGATGATGGTCAAAACCACCTTCTAAAAATGCCCCATTTATTCCCTAATGCAAAAGCAGATGAAGAAAATGGTATCTCTGACCGACCTATGCGGGGCCAGGGAGAGCGGAGGCCATCAAAATATAAATACAGATCAAAGACACTATTCAGCAAAACAAAATCCTATACCTATAGACGAAGCCATTCAGATGCCAGTGATGAGGAAGCTCTTACTATCAGTGGAAAGGATAGAAAGCGGAAACCAAAGCACAGGCCAAGTGAAGAAGACCCTCTTCTTTCTCCAGTAGACACTTGGAAGGGGGGTATTGATAATCCAGCTATCACTTCTGATCAGGAGCAGGAAGAAAGAAAAACAAAGAAAAAGCCACCTAAAGTGAAAGAGGACAAGAAGGTGGGTGTTTTTTCAGTTTTGTTCAGCTTATTGTAGTATATGTGCATACCTTGCTTTTTAATCGGTTTTATAGTGCTTTTTTTTCTATGTACAGGTTGCAGGAAAAAAAAACTTGGTGTTAATGGGGGAATCTCTCCCACCGAGCTATTGTGTTCTACCTGTGGAGGTGGGTTTACAGGGAGCAGTCCCTGCTGGGAGAACACGGTTGCTTTCAATAATCGCATTTAAAAATTCAACACTGATGAACTGGCTGAGATTCAAACCAACTATGGCTGGCTTTAGTCTAGTTCTTGTTCATCCTAGGAAGATTGCTCTACATGCCTTTGAATGTAGCATGTACAGTCGTTGTCTGACTGCTGTGACTTAGTTTGGGAAGACCAGCTCTTTATCATTTTGAATGGTCCTCGTATAGGTTCCTTAGGCTTTCATTGTAAATATATCCAGACAGCATTTTAGCATTATTTTTCAGGCATAATCACACAATTGGGTGCCTCTGTTCCCTGTCCACTTCTTGAATGTTCTGGCACCAGGTTTCTGCCTACAAGGTTTGCAAAGAACCTACCTGATCTTTGCGTCCAGCCCATACTAAATTATACTGGATGGATGTGGCTGTGTCCTCTGATGCTAGCTTTGGTCAGGGAGGGCTTTGCTTTTTGATTTGCAACATAATAAAGTGGAACTTCGCTCTCCAATCCAACATTGATTCTTTTTATTCCTCGTGTTGCTTGTATTAGTAAATAGTTAGGAAATATATTATTTACTTCTGTTAATTTTAGTTTTTTGTTTTTTTTACATTTTAGTTCCTGGTTTATTTCCTAGGCAAATTATGTCATACATCCCAGGAGTCTTCAGGAGGGGAAGGAGAGGATGAGGGTTTTTCTCGGCTAGGCACACTCTTGCATACATGTTTATGGTAAAGGATTATTTTATTTTTTTTCTCCTCAATTCGTATTTGCCTAGGTGAATGCAGCATCTGGCACCTCTACACTGAGGACCGAGTGATCAAACGCCACCGATCGCTCGTTTTTCAGAGCATTGTGAGCAGAGAGCTGCAGACTGTCGGTCACAGCTCTCTGCTCTGCCCCTTCCTTGCTCACTGGAGTGCTGAGCTGTGGAGGGGCCGGATCATTGAGAGGCTGAGCGGAATGTCAGTCCAGGCACCTGGCGGATCTAAACTTTATCATGATGACGCACTGCCTGGACCGATATTGGTGATGTCAGCAGAGAGGGGACTTCAGCCCGCTCTGCTGAAAATGGGTCACAGGAGTGCAAAATGAATTGCACTCCTGTGATCCATAGAAGTATAGCCAAACAAGCTTTAGCTATACTTATCCTTTTTAATGTGGTTGTAAACTCTGTTACACGACTTTTACCTACAGGTAAGCCTATAACCAGGCTTACCTGTAGCCACCGTAAACATCTCCTAAACTTGCACAGTTTAGGAGATATTCAGTATATGAGATGATGCCAATGTCATCGGTGCACCAAAGGAATGGGCCGCTGGTGCCGTTTCTTCAGGACTCGTGATGTGACTGTCGGCTCATGCACGGAAGTGACGTCATCACCGCTCCGGCAAATCACACCTGAGCCGCGAACCTGGAAGTAACTCCAGTGGAAGATGTCGGCCTTGTACTCGGAGTGCCAGCGCCGATTCAGGGCATCGTTCTGAGGTAAGTATTTCGTAATGAGCTAGTATGTGACACTAGCTCATTGTGCTTTTGTCTTGCAGGGTTTGTCTTTGGATTCCGATGGATTTTTCAGAAATTAAATGCTACATCACTTGTCCTTACTCAAGACAGCCAGAAATGCCAGGGGGTAGTTTTTCAAAGTGATTTTTTCAACAAAATAAAGTATAGACATAGATGGTTAGAGTTTGATTTTAAATATTAAAATTGAATTAAATAATGTTCATGGTAGGTGGTGATCCCATGCAGTGAAGATATATTTTACAGAATAAAGGTCCCCTTTTAACAATGAACCACTGGTGAAAAGTACTCCACAGAATACAACATGTCAAAATGGTATGACGTCAGATTTTCTGACCAATACCGTTTTCTTTGCGCTTGCATGCCTTCCTAGGAGGCGGAATAATCAGTAATACTGGTATAATGTTTTTGGCAGTGCTAGAACAGTGTTTCCCCTTCTGTACTTGTATAAAGTGAACATGTTAACAAGCGCAGTGAGTGCTCCATACACATCTTATTTATGTTAACCAAGCAGTATTTATTTCTAGTTGTAAAGCTTTTAATCTGCAGTGCGTTAACACACATTCTCATGCTTAGTTTGAACAATATCAACAAAGACTGACTCCATAGTCCCCTACCACATATCCATAGGTATGTGTATATTTCCAAGACGCCTTAAAATGTAAGCAGTGCTTTTCTGCTGAACATTGTTGCATTTTTTTTTTTACCCAGAATAAAATTGTTTTTGTATAAGAATATATTTTGTTTTTAAACGTCATTTTAGTCTTCAGATAAAAAAAATTGATATCTTGCCAGCATAATCTTTAACAAGATACTTCCAGTATTGAAATGGTAAAACGTAGAATTTTTTTTCAAAGGAAAGCCTTTCACTATTTTAATGGTGAATTTACTGCATCCTATGCTGCACTTTGTAAAAAGTAAACTCCCACTGGGGAAGCTTATTGCTAATATCTTGCTAAAATTAGTGGTTCTAAAGCAGGGATCTCCAACTCAAATTACCTGAGGGCCGTAAGACAAGTTTTCATATCCCATGGGGGGCCGCATGCAAACTTTCAAACTTCAAAAACAGTACTGGTGTCAGCGAACGTATTATTAACCCCCAGCTCTGTCAGCGGACGCATTAACCTATCAGCACTGGTGTCAGCAGACGCATTATTAACCCCCTAGTATTGGTGTCAGCAGACACATTATTTAACCCCCTAGTATTGGTGTCAGCAAACGCATTATTAACCCTGACCACTGCACTGCACACGAACCACTACACTGCCGACAGATCACTACACTACACACTGACCACTCACCATCATGGCACAGCACATCAAGGCTCAGGGCCCAGCAAATCGGGGCACAGGGCACAGCACATCAGGGCACATGGCACAGCACATCAGGGTACAGGGCACAGCACATCAAGGCTCAGAGCCCAGCAAATCAGGGCACAGCACATCAAGGCTCAGAGTCCAGCACATTAGGGTACAGCCCATCGGGGCACAGGGCCCAGCGCACATGAGGGTACAGTGCACATCATGGCACAGTGCACATCAGGGCAAATGGCACAGCATATCAGGGCACAGCGCACATCATGGCACAGCACATCGGGGTACAGGGCACAGCGCACATCAGGGCACATGGCACAGAGCACATCAGGGCACAGAGCACATTAGGGTACAGCACATCAAGGCACAGAGCCCAGCAAATTAGGGCACATGGCACAGCGCACATCAGGGTACAGGGCACAGCGCACATGGCACAGCACATCAGGGTACACGGCACAGAGCACATCAGGGCACAGAGCTCAGCAAATTAGGGCTCAGGGCACAGCGCACATCAGGGTACAGGGCACATCAGAGCACAGCACATAGGGGTACAGCACAACAGGCCACATCAGGGTACAGGGCACAGCACATCAGGCCATATCAGGACAAGGCACATGGCACATCAGGGTACAGGACATGGCACATCAGGATATGGCACATCAGGGTACAGGGCACATGGAACAGCACATCGGGGTACATGGCACACGGGGTACATGGGCCTCAATCAGGGCACATGGGGCATATCAGGGCACATGAGAGCACATCAGGCACAGCACATCAATACAGGGTACCCTGATGTACAGAGCCCAGCACATCAGGGTGCATGGAGCACATCAGGGCACAGGTCGGCATTTACTTGTTTTCTTCAGATGCAGTGCAGGAAGTGTCTGTCAGAGGTTCACTTCTCTCTCATGTCACGCTGCTACGCCCTGGCGGCCCCTCCTCTTTTCTCGTCCATCCCAGATGTCACAAGCAAATGGGGATGGAAGATCGGAGGCGCCACCGGGGAGTAGCAGCGTGACATGAGAGAAGTGAACCTCTGACAGACGCTTCCTGCACTACTCTTCATGCACCTCGATCTACACTTCCGTGGCACCCGCCCTGCCTGCGGCCCATCTATTACCGGGCCGTAAATGGCCCGCGGGCCGGTACTTTGAGACCCCTGTTCTAAAGGCTGTTTTTTTCCCCGTAAAACAATAAACATGTTATACTGGCCCTGAACCTTCATTTCTGTGGTCCCCCGCTGGCTATCTTGGTTCCTCCTATGTCTGCTTTTATAGCAAGCACTTGCTAGGGATGCAGCTGTGTAGGCTTGACCCCGAGAAGGGCTTTCTGGGTCCATTAATATATACGGTGAAACCGGGTCCCATTACTCAATCTCTCCTCGCAGCATTTGATTGACTGAGGCAGAAGCCAATGACTCCTGCTGCTACTGCTGTGCAAATGATGAGAGAGAGACAGAGCAGGGATGCTGCTCTCGGTCACAGCAATGGATCGACAGAGGAGACGGGTAAGTAATTTAAGTGGGAATGCTGATGTTGGAAAGTGTGTGTGTTGGGGTTGTAAAGGTTCAGGGTTTTAAAGAAAAAAATAAACCAACAAACCTGTCATACTTGCCTCCGCTGTGCAGTTTTTGCAGAGTAGCCCCGATTCTCCTCTTCTGGTGTCCCTCAGCGTCGCTCCTGGCTCCTCCTGTTGGTGACTTTTGATAATGGGCGCACTATTTCTGTATCCAGGGCAGAGCTGCAAGAAGCTCTAATTGTATACAGTTTTTAATGCATGCATATTTGCGCCAGATCCTCAATATTTGGCCTGCTTGGTTGTATTTGAGGGCTGGAAAGCCTAGGCCAACACTGTCCGTCGGTAAGCATTTATAAGAAATCAATTCAGATTTGTATGCTCATAAAAGGTTTATGAATTAGTATCCCAGTGAACCAAGCAAGTGGATCAGAAGTGTTGCCTTTTGAGCTCCAGAAAGGTTTACCCCCCACCCCCCCTTTCATGACCAAGCCATTTTTTGCGATATGTCACTGTGGTATTTTGACTGGCAATTGCTTGGTCGTGCCACGCTGTACACAAAATGGAGCTTTCTATATAAGCGTATATTGAAAACAAAGGGCTACAACTAAGGCTAGGGTTAGGCCTTTATATGAGGTAATAAATTATATATACCTCCATCCCCGATATATTTGAAAAAAGGACTAAATTGCTGGACTTTGAATGAGGCACACCACTAAGTTGTATGAACCAATTATTGTAAACATTGTTTTATTAATACAAAGAGGGCATGGCATAAACATATATAAAAATGGTAGAGTATAATAATCGTAGGTCTCGCTAAATAAAGTCTAGACATTAAATGATGGTACACAACTGTCTCAACGTAACATACATGGTAGTTGACCTTGAATATGTGAGCCAAAATTGTAATGGTAGCATATAAACAAAATTACATTAGTATATTGATTCATTGAAATAAAATATTAAAATACAGGTATTAAACATATACACACTGATGTATTATCTCAGAAGAGCTCTACACGTTTTGTGGTTACGTTGCCACTCATCAGGAGCAGATACACGGTATAGGGGTATCTATAAAAGAATAGAAATGCCAAGTGTACTATCGCCTACAGAGCAGGCTTCAGATATTGGGTGACGTACAGAAGAAACAAGCTCGTGATTGGCCAGCGGTGTTGTGGCCTGCTGTGTGTGAGTGTCTAGCAGAGAAACTTGGCACATTATTTTGGACTGTCACCATTTGCTAGTCTTGAACTTAATTTAAAATTACTTTGATCAAGTGGATCCTGTATCATCTACAAATATAAAAGTCAGACACCGTGTTTGAGGGTGTGGAGGTCAGAATCTTTGAGATTTCTTTTTACTTGGCGCTGTACCTTTGTTATATATACGATCAATTATTGTCTAGACTTTACTTACCGAGACCTATGATTATTATATATGTTTTGTCATGCCCTCTTTGTATTAATAAAACAATGTTTACATTAATTGGTTCATACTACTTGGTGTGCCTCATCCAAAGTCCTACAATTTTTAGTTCTTTTTTTTCCAATAAGCGTATATTGGTTTGCGCAAAAGTTATAGCATCTACAAACTATGGGTTATATTTATGGATTTTTCTCTTATGGTCAGGAATGCATCAGCGGGTCTTCGCTCGGACGGGTAAGTACAGTCCCTCCCGCTTTGGTGGGTTGGTACGGCTGGGCATTCCTGGGGTTTTTCTCCTCCTCCCTTTCCCTGCTCTTTTCCTTTTGCTGCATTGTTAACATTGCTTCCTGAGGGGACTGTGTTATCTGGCCTGTGTTTTTTTGTATGGGGCTTTCCTGTGAGGGGTTTTTCACTGTTAAGAAGCCCTAGGAGGCTTTTCCTGTTTAAACGCGTCATTTGGCCGGCACTGGTGCAATTTTTTTGTGAGGTTTTTCAATTGCATTGGATACTCCCATTGGCGGCCATTTTGCCGTAGCCGCGCTATGACGCAGCTTACATTGCGGTCAGCCCTTTTTCCTTTGGCCACGTTCTGAACGCTCGGCGGCCATCTTGGAGTAGTCCTGACTCCTAGTGCTGTATCCTTCGGCGCGCACAGGTCCCTGCAGATGCCGCACAGTTACCTCACCTCACAGTTCTTTTCCTCTCACACGCCATGTGCTGAGAGTGGATGGCAGCGATGGGCAGTCTCCTGAGATGAGTCCCCCTGGGTACCCCTGGTCAGCGCAGCAAGTGGGTGAGATGCCCTGAATAGGGCTCTAGGAGCTTCTGTTTGTAAGGAAAGGTGTGCATACACCTACATATTATACATACACACTATGTAAAAATTATTAATGTTTGGAGTAGGGTTGTCCCGATACCGAAACCGGTATCGGGACTGATACCGAGTATTTGCGGGAGTACTTGTACTCCCGCAAATACCCCCGATAACTAAATAGAATACTCCCTACCCCCCCCCCCCCCCGCCGCATATCGCAAAGCCGCCGTGTTAATCCCCAAGCAAAGGGGAGTGTCTTTGCACGGAGCCGTGTATAGACACTCCCCCCTGCTCGGGATTGGACAGATCCGTCCAATCCCGAGAAGGGGAGTGTCTATACATGGCGCGGCGGGCATTAGAAGAATTCAAACGAAAGCTGCCTGTAATGCGTGCTGTGATGCACAGGGATTAACTCGGCAGCAGCATCATCTACTACTACAAGGTATGGGGGAGAGGACATGGCTGCATCTATGGGGGAGAGGACATGGCTGCATCTATGTGGGGCTGGATATATGTGGGGGGACATGGCTGCATTTGGGGACACATTTAAAAAAAGCCGGTATTCGGTATCGGCGAGTACATGAAAAAAAGTATCGGTACTTGTACTCGGTCCTAAAAAAAAGTGCTATCGGGACAACCCTAGTTTGGAGTCAGGATCTGAATGAATGAAAACTTATATAGCGCGGCACATGCGAACTGAATCGCCTCTGGGCGCTTGTTGTTCCTGTCTCCTTTGGTATCAAAAGAGATGAGTCTTGATCTTTTTCCTGAATGAAGTTCTCCAACCGAATACTGGTTGGCAAAGTTCCATAGTTGGGACCTGGACCCAATCTTCTGTCTCCTTTGGATTTGATCCAGCTTTCGGTATCTGCAGAAGATTTTGATTAGTTGCAACACGCATTGGGGTAATGGGCTTTTTTTTCCGCATAGATAATGGGGAGTTCATGGATACATAGTCAGAGTGCTTTAAAAGGATTCTGTCTTTTACTGGTAACCAGTGAAGGGACCAGTGAGGGCGAGATAGATTCCCAGGGTTTTTTCTCACAAGTCTAGCGGGCGTATTTTGAACGACTTGTAGATGAGCGATTTGGTACTGGGAGTCCGAGGTAAAGGGCATTTGATCCAATTGTAACAATTGCTCCCACCCAGCTTTCTTTGGGGATAAAAGGGTATCGTAGTAGGCGCAGCAGATGGTGAGATCCGCTGAAGACCCTATTTTGATTAGTAGGAGGATGACCCAGAGGCTTTTGACTTTGGCACTAGGGGTGATGATTTTGCCCAGAATGGGCGGGGGTGTCCAATTGGGGTATTCTTACGTTTGGCGTGAAACAGAAGGAGTTCTGTTTTCGCGTTGAGTTTTAGATAACTTTTTTCCGCATCAAAGAGAGATGTCTCTATTGAGGTGGTGGGTCCTTTTTATTGATGCGGAAATACAGTTGCGTTCCCATAAGAGTGATGGAGTTTTTACTGCTGATGATCAAAAAGCGGACGGAGATAAATGTTATAACACCGACGACAGCAGGGATCCTTGAGGGTCCGTAGACCGTGCGTTTTTTCCGAAAAGAGTCCTAACTTCACTATTTGCGCTGTTTTCCAAAAAAGAGAACCAAGATAAATCGCCTTCTGCGAGCTACTTGAGCCGGGTTAAAAGCTTGTGTCTTTTCGAAAGCTGCGCTGGTAACAGAACAGAAGACATTCTCCTTCGTCTGCGGCCTCGGGTGTCGTCCCATATCTTGAATGCTGTTTCCGTCCCGTGTCCGGGGCGGAAACCTGATTGATCGAGTAGGTTGTGGGTGTCTAGATGCTGTGAGCTGGCACCACTGCTTTGAATGAATGAATGAATGAATGAATGAATGAATGAATGAAAACTTATATAGCGCGGCACATGCGAAGATCGCCTCTGGGCGCTTGTTGTTCCTGTTCCTTTGGTATCAAAAGAGGGTTTTTTCCTGAATGCTAGGTAGTTCTCCTCCAACCGAATACTGGTTGGCAATGCGTCTAGTCTGGGCGGGCGAATCTTCTATTTTGATTTGTATCCGGCTTTCGATCTGCAGGAGGTTTTGATCAGTGTCGCAGAAGATTGGGGTTGTGCTTTTATTTTAGCGATTGGGGGGCGTTTGGACACATCTACTTTGCTTTAAAAGGATTCTGTCTTTTACTGGCAGCCAGTGAGATCTCAGTAAGGTGAGATGGATTCCCAGGGTTTTTTCCCAGTCACAGTCTAGCGGCCGTATTTTGCACAACTTGTAGACAGCGATTTGGTCTAGGGAGTCCGAGGTAAAGGGCATTTGCGTAGTCCATCTGGAGTTAACAACTGCTCCCACCACGACCGCTATGTCTTTGGGGATAAAAGGGATAAGCCTGCGTAGTAGGCGCAGCAGATGGTGAGATGACCCCGCTGACTTTGGCGCTAGGGGTGATATTGCCCAGATGGGCGGCGGTGTCCCCTATTTGAAACAGAAGGAGTGCGTCCATTGAGTTTAAGATACTCTTTGTCATGTCCTCTATCAAAGAGAGGAGTCTAGATTGAGGTGGTGATCCTTTTTATTGCAAATGCGGAAATACAGTTGCGTGTCCCATATGAGTGATAGAGAGTTTTTGGCTTTTCAAAAAGCGGACGAAGATAGATGTTTAACACCGGCGACAGCGGGGATCCCTAGGGACTCCGTGACCGTGCGTTTTTCCGAAAAGAAAGGTCCTAACTTCACTATTGCGATTGTTTTCCAAAAAAGAGGAGAACCAAGATAAATCGCCTTCTGAACTCTGCTACTTCAGCTAGCGGTCAATAGGCTTGTGTCTGTGTCAAGTGCGCTCAGGTTAACAGAACCAGAAGCAAGATTCTCCTTCGTCTGGTCGAGAGCGTCGTCCCATTCTTGAGCAATGCTGTTTCGTCCCATTCCAGGGCGGAAACCGTGAAATGGGTCGAGTAGGTTGTGGGTGAATGCTGGAGCTGTTGCACCACTGTTCCATTCTTGGAAAAAGTGTTTAAGCTTGTTATAGGGCCGGTGGAGTGGATCCTTGGGGTCCAGGGAGTTTTCAAGATGGGTCTAATTATACCCTCCTTCAATGGGAGGGCAATGCCCTCCATGAAAGATTGGTTAATCTGTGTGATAGGAGGTGCCAGGATGTCGGCGCACTCCTTCCAGTTTGGTGGGGAGTTCTTTGGCGCAGTGCTGTTACGCAAAGAGATGTTTTGTGGCTTGGATAGTGATAGGTTCCAGCGTAAACTTCTGGTTGGGGTGAATTCTAGGTGTTGTGATTGTTACAGGGGGGGTACGGGGGGAATTTTTCTGTGGCTTTGGTCCAATTTTATTTGAAGTTCCGACAATTCACCGCAAAATTCAAATTGGGGGCTTCAAGACATCCGGAATGGTCGCATGACCACTTGAAGAGTTCGCGCGGGGGCGTTCAAGGCGCTGTTGTGTCGAAAAATAATTTTTCTTCTGCTTTGTGATATTTCTTAGATTGCCTTGTGATAGAGAGTTCTCATCCAAAGCTTCTCTTCCAGGCGGCTTCTGCCCTTCTGCGTTTTTGACGCCAGTTGGTTGTTGCTGATGACGTTTCTCAAAAAGCGGTTTCTTCACGGATGCGGCTGATTGTTTTTATTTTTTTCCTTAATGTTGAAGAATTCCGAGTGGAGCTTCTTCTAACAGTGTGTAGTCGCTGGATTTGATGTTTTTGTTAAGGGGGGGAGGTTGGAAAGAATGAATTTGATGGCATGGTGACGATGGCAGTTCATTTTCCAAAATTTTTATTTCCATTTTGTCTGAAAATAAGGAGTGTGTCTGAAGCTTGCCCACATACTAGGCCCTAGACTCCAGGTGGTCAATGCAGGCATGACGGGGTCTTGTAGTTGGCCCAGAGGTTGTCCCCAAGCAGCAAAAGGTGTTTGCTATTAAGGGTTAGGTTGAAGTCCGAAAAGAGCTGCGATTTTGGGCCAGGTCTATAGCTAACTTCACTATTTGCATGAATGGAAGATCTGTTTTCAGATGAATCAAAAGTCCTCCTCCTCTTTGCCCTATTCTGTTTTCAGAGAGTTTTCTGGCACCAAGATAGTCGGCTGTGAAGCTTTCTGTTATAAAGAGGCCTTCTGCAAGATGACATGGATTTCTGGTTTTACTACTTGTGTTTCAGAGCACATGATATGTGCTTGGGCTGGGGCAAGCGGCTGCGCCTTGATAGGGTCAATCCGAAAAGTCGCTCAGTTTGCAGCTTTTTTGGTGATGGCTGTAATATTGGCAAATCGCCTCAAACCCCAGATGGTCTCTGCTGAATATTGCAGATTAATCATGTCGGGGGGGGGGGGGATGGGAAAGCAAGGATTAGCCGAATCCTCTATCCGCTTGGTCCAGAGGAAGGCAAAAAACCCGATCATGCTACGCCAATATCTGGCAGGGAAAAAATTCCTTCCTGACCCCTCAGAGGCGACCAGAACCCTGGACAAGTATTACGGTTCGGTTTCCTGGGTGTAGTGGAAATGGCCACTGAACCAGCAGCAAGATCCAGGCTGGTGAACTCAGATTAGGTGGATCAGTGTCTAAGGGCAGGAGGGCCTCGAGTGATGGTAGGAGCTACTTTCTGGGGCTATGGGGGAGGTATCTTCCGTTTCAGGAGATTGGGAGAGCTTGGGACGGCGAGGAGCGGCGCGCCGCTAGGCCGCTTGAGCCGCGGTCTTTCCAATCGCGGCTGCGAAATTGTTTCCAGGCCGGCGCGGAGGGGTGAAAAACACCCGAAAATCACCCGAAAAAGGTGCAACTGGCAGGGGGGGAGGTTTAGTGTTTGGGTGTCAGGGGGTGTCGGTCGTCCGATTCCCGCTGAACCGCGGCTTACCTAGAAGGACGGCCGATCAAACCCCAGGGGGACAGACCAGGCAAGGCAAGGAAGCCCTGAGAAAGCTGCCAGGGGCTCCTTACCTTGGGGAGGTAGTAGGGGGAAGAAGGAGACTGGAACCTAGGTACGGTGGAAGGAGAGTGAGGCCGTGAGTCTAGATGCAGCCAGGGGCTGGGGGAACGCTGTGCCTGAACTATCTCTGGTGAGCCGACTCGTGTGAGAGCGTCCTGCTAGCACCACTCAGACTGACTGACTGACTGACCACCATAATCTTGGAGAAAGTGTTTAAGCTTGTTATAGGGCGACGGTGGAGTGGATCCTTGGGGTCCAGGGTAGATTTCTTCAAGATGGGTCTAATTATACCCTCCTTCAACTGGGAGGGCACTATGCCCTCCATGTAAGATTGGTTAATAAGCTGTGTGATAGGTGTCAGGATTCAGGGCGCTGTTGATGGCCTCAGAAATAATTTTTCTTTAGCCTTGAAGGTTTCTTTGTGATATTTCTTAGTTATTGCCTTGTAGATAGAGAGGTTCTCATCTAATGGGCTTCTCCTCCAGGCGGCTTCCGCCCTTCTGCGCTCTTGCTTCAGTAACGCCAGTTGGTTGTTGAACCAGCTGGAGTTTTTTTTCCGGATGCGGGTTTTACGTTTCGGCGCTATTAAGTCAGCTGACTGTAATAGTGCTGTGTTTATGGAATCCAGTGTTTCTTCAGCCGATTGATGCGGCTGAATTGTTTTTATTTTTTTCCTTAACGCGGCTTTGAAGAATTCCGAGTGGAGCTTCTTCTGACATCTAGTCCAGTGTGTAGTCACTGGATTTGATGTTTTTGCTAAGGGGGGGAAGTTGGAAAGAATGAATTTGATGGCATGGTGATCTGACCATGGCAACAGTTCATTTTCCAAGATTTTTATTTCCAGATTTTTGTCTGAAAATGAGAGTGTATGACCTGAAGCATGTGTGGGCCCACATACTAGTTGTTGTAGCCCTAGACCTTCCAGGTGGTCAATGCAGGCGTCGGCCACGGGGTCTTGTGGGGAGTTGGCCCAGAGGTTGAAGTCCCCGAGCAGCAAAAGGTGTTTGCTGTTAAGGGTATAGGTGGAGATAAAGTCCGTCAATAATGGAAGAAGCTGCGACTTAGGACCGGGTGGCCTATAGCAGAGTAGAATCCGGACGGTCTCCTGGGAGTTTGCTTGCAGTTGTAGAGTAAGGGTTTCCATGAATGGAAGAGGGTTTTGAAAGACTGGTTTTGTGATCGCCAGATGAATCTTATGGATCACCGCCAGTCCTCCTCCTCTTTGCCCTTTTCTGTTTTCCGTAATAATACGATAATTTTCTGGCACCAATTCTCCTAGAATGGTGTTGCAGTCGGCTGTGAGACAGCTCTCTGTTATAAAGAGGCAGTCTAAGTCGAATTGCAGGATGAAGTCATGGATTTCTAGTCTGTGTTTTACTGCCGATCTAGTGTTAATCAAAGCACATGATATGTGCTTCGGTTGTGGCAAGCGGCTGCGACTCTTGATAGCCGATCGTCGATCTGTCCTAAAGAGTTGCTCAGCTTGCAGAGCTTTTTTGGTGATGGCTGGTAATATTGCGGCAAATCGCCTCAGACCCCAGATGGTCTCTGCTGAGTATTGCAGATTAATCATGGTTGCCAAACACCGGGGGGGGGGGGGGGGGGGTGGAAGGATAGTCCAGGATTAGCCGAATCCTCTATCCTGACTTGGTCCAGAGGAAGGCAAAAAAACCCTGATCATGCTATGCCAATATGCAGTGACAGGGAAAAAAATTCCTTCCTGACCCCTCGAGGCGATCGGATGAACCCTGGATCAAGTATTACGGTGTTCACCAAGGGGGGGCTTGGGGCTGGGTGTAGTAGAGATGGCCGCTGACCCGGCAGCAAGATCCAGGCTGGTGAACTCCCAGAATTGGGTGGATCGGTGCTGCTGTAAGGGCCATGAGGGATCGAATGGGGGTAGGAGCTACTTTCTAGGGCTATGGGGGGGGTGGTAGGGTATCTGGGCCGTTTTGGGAGAGCTTGGGATGGCGAGGAGCGGCGCACCACTAGGCCGCGGTTGAAGCCGTGGCCTTTCCTAGTCGCGGCTGCCGCGATTGCTTCCTGGCCGGCGCGGAGGGATGAAAAACACCCTAAAACTCCCCGAAAAGGTGCAACTGGCAGGGGGGGGGGGAGGTATAGTGTTTGGGATGCGGCGGGGGGTGTCGGTCGTCCGATTCCCAGGGCTGGAGACCGCGGCTTATCCTGAAAAGGACGGCCGCACTCAAACCCAAGGGGGACAGACCAGGCAAGGAAGCCTTGAGAGAGAGCTGCCGGGGAGCTCCTTACCTTGGGGAAGTAGCAGGGGGAAAGAGTGGGGCCCAAGGCGGAGGAGAGAGCAGCTGTCCTGGTTCTGAGTTCTGGATCACTGAAGGAGAGAAAACACCTGCCTGCCTAGCTGTCTGCTGCGAGTAGGATGGAGGATGGAGTCACTGGAGGTCAGGTGAGAGGAGCTCTTAGGCACACGTCCGCCTGTTAGACCAATGTGCCTACTGACTGTCTACAGGACTCACTTCCTGTTCCTGCAGAACAGATCTGGGTCCTTCCCGCAACAGAAGTTTTATTGTTGGTCCTGGACACTTTTGTGCCAGGGTGGGGGTGGCCTGCAGATGGGTGGTAAGAGTGCCCCCTTCCCCCGTTATCCCCTGGGGAATGCTCTGTTATGGAGCCATGGACCAGGTACCTGGGTAGTAAAAAAAAAAACAGGATAAGGCATTTATGGGTGCGCTTCTCACTGCTGCAAGGGACTCCGTTAAGCTGGATAGTGCAGCTGGGTTTCAGCCGAGGGCTTTTTTGGATCACACAAATCGGACTGCTCTGTGTAGGTTTTTTTCCTTCTGTGCCCTTCTTTGATAATTTCTAAGATGCAGAATGAGAAAAGCCGCTGAGGGCTTTTGTAGTCCTGTACCGCCGGGCGGTTCAGTGCCCCTTTAGAGGAGAGCCTTTTCAAAAGGTGGGCTTCTTCTCTGGTGGTGGACCCTCCGGGTGTCATGTATAGATGACCACTCTGCCTATTGTGGGACCCCCGCTTGTATGGATCTCACTGATGTAAGATCCGAAGTAGTGACCCGTTCCATGTTTACCATGCTGGGGTCTGACTTGCTGCCTATTGTGGCCACTACTCTGGCGTCTGTCACTCACGGAGTAAGCATTTTGCACCAGACAGTGGAGGAGCATCGACTCTCTCCCGAAGTTATTAGGCTAGCGGACCAGCTAGTCCAGGGACTTGTATAGGTCTGTGATGCTTCAGTAAATGCGGCACACTTATCCAGGGCTTCTGTTTAGCCTGCTTGTTTTGGGGTGAAGTTACAATTGGTTTTACTGATGCTCTTCCCAGACCTCGTCTTTTTGACACTGCTTGGGGATGTCCCACTTGTCAAGATTTAAGGAGCTGTGTTCGTCCAAGGATGAGAAGAGAAAATATAATTTTTTCTACTCGCCGTAAAATCCTGGACGGACACGGCACCCACCCCTCCTTTTTAGGTTTGTACTGCTTGTTACGGACTGAGGCTGCATACTGCAGGGAGGAGGGTTATG
The DNA here is from genome assembly GCA_029574335.1 of Rana kukunoris. Classification (NCBI taxonomy): domain Eukaryota; kingdom Metazoa; phylum Chordata; class Amphibia; order Anura; family Ranidae; genus Rana; species Rana kukunoris. The sequence continues at coordinate 48,531,310 of CM056059.1, read as the reverse complement.
TCTGGAGGGACTGCCCACTGGGCAGGGCTGTTTGACTCAGATAATTACATGTTACATTAACAAACATGTTTTTGCCTAGTCCTCTCCTGTAAACAGGGAACATAACCCACTTGTCAAGATTTAAGGAGCTGTTTCCATGGAGAAAAGGATTTTGTGGTGCGTACAAAAAATCCTATTTTTTTTATGTTATAATTTTTACTAATAATGGTGGTGATCAGCAATTTTTTGCGGTACTGCGACATTGCAGCGGACAAATCTGACACTAAGTGACACTTTTTAGGGACCAGTGACTCCAATTCAGTGATCAGTGCTTAAAAAAAGTGCACTGTCATTGTACTAATGACACTTGCTGGGAAGGTATTAACATCCGTGGCGATCAAAGGGTTAAATGACGTGGCAGAAACATAGAATCTCCATCTTACCCTCTGACAGAACGGCGATCTGCCATGTTTACATAGGCAGATCCCCCATTCTGCCTCTCTCGGTAACGATCACCGAGTGCCGGCGAACATTTTGCACTGAAGGCCCGCCCTGCTGCAGTAAATGTATGTGGAGCAGTCTGGAAGTTGATAAAGTTTGTTGCAAAGATATAATTTTTTTTTTTTTTTGTTCCTCCCAAATCAGGGTTTACACTGATACTGCTTACTTTCAGAAATAGGATTACCTTTGTGATTTCTGAGGGATCTTGCAAGGGTTTTCCTGCGTCTTGTTCCATCATTGCTGAGTGGATTTGTCAGATTATCGGAGGTTTGTAGTCCTATGGCTCTTTTTACCTGATCTGTTAGTGCTTATTGGCATCGGGCTTCTGTTTCTCAGATTTGCAAGACTACACTTGGGCTTCATTTAACACATTTCTTAGAACTAAACTCCTTATTGTTACAGCCAAGGAAGCTGCCATCCTAGCCTCTGATCTGCAGTTGCCATGGTGCTGCGTAGGTGATCAGTCATGACACCAGCCCTGAATGTAACTTGTTTTAAGAAACCGTTCGATCGTTTTAGTTCCCCTTTAAGTTTTACCAGGTTGATGTTCATGCCTGTTCTAATTTCTGGCATAAAGGGCTACAGGCTGCTTTGAGTTTTCTCTAAAGCATGGGGGGGGGGGGGGGGTGTCAGAAAGGCAAAGCATATTTAGTACACTGATCTACCTAGTGATGAGCTGTGCAGTGGGGAGTATCAACACGTATGGGCCATTGGAGAATAGGCAGGCAATGCTCCTAGAACAGCCTGCAACTTGACACCCCCCCCCCCCCCCCCCCCCCCCCCCCCCAAAGATGGATGTGCTTGCATGCTTAGCGTTGTCCCTTTGAAATAAGAAAAGAGAGACGGGTAGGATAACCAGTTATTTCACACAAAGAAAACAATGCAAAAAGAATGGTGTACTTCTTAAAACAAGTATGTGGTACAACAAACATGTCAGGAATAAGAAATATTGTGGTAACAGACACTTTAATATTTGGTGATGTGGGTCTGTTTTTATAATGCCCACCTCTCAGTTGTACTGCGTGAGTGCATTTCAGTTGTAGGGATTAATGAAGCCTGTATCCTGTGCTGTACAACCAGGATGGTAGGATTTTTGGCTTGCTAGTAGGAAAAAAAAAATTTCCTGCAATATACACTGCAGGACATGGAACCCTCCTCTGTGTTATGATCTCAGTTGTGAGGATTTAAGAAGCATGTGTTTTACTGGTAAGTCAAAGATCCTATTTTAATACATTGCAATATGCCCGTCCTTAACCACTTGCCTACTGTGCACCTACACCCCCTTCCTGCCCAGACAAAATTTAAGCTTCCGGCACTGCGTCGCTTAAACTGACAATTGCGCGGTCGTGCGACGTGGCTCCCAAACAAAATTGGCGTCCTTTTTTTCCCACAAATAGAGCTTTCTTTTGGTGGTATTTGATCACCTCTGCGTTTTTTTTATTTTTTGCGCTATAAACAAAAATAGAACGGCAATTTTGAAAAAAATGCAATATTTTTTTACTTTTTGCTATAATAAATAACCCAAAAAATATATATTAAAAAAAATATTTTTTTCCTCAGTTTAGGCCGCTACGTATTCTTCTACATATTTTTGGTAAAAAAAAAAATGCAATAAGCGTTTATCGATTTGGTTTGCGCAAAATTTATAGTGTTTACAAAATGGATAGTTTATGGCATTTTTATTTATTTTTTTACTATTAATGGCGGCGATCTGCGATTTTTTTTTTTTTTTTTTTTTATTGGGACTGCGACGTTATGGCGGACACTTTTCTGACATTTTTGGGACCATTTTCATTTATACAGTGAACAATGCTATAAATATGCATTGATTACTGTATAAATGTGACTGGCAGTGAAGGGGTTAACCACTAGGGGGCGGGGAAGGGGTTAAATGTGTGTCCTATGAGTGTGCTAACTGTAGGGGGAGGGGGGGTGACTGGGGGAGGTGACCGATTGTGTCCCTATGTACAAGGGACACAGCAACAGTCTCCTCTCTCCCTGACAGGACGTGGAGCTCTGTGTTTACATACAGAGCTCCACGTCCCTGCTCAGTTACTGGGCAATCGTGTGTGCCCGGCGGCGATCGTTGCCGCCGGGCACTCGCACCGGGATCCCAGCAGAGCGGCCGGTGCACGCGCGCCGGCGGCGGCGCGCCCGCGGCTTTAAAAGGACATCACGTCATATGACGTGATGTCAGGACAATGGAGTCCTCCGCCCGCCGTCATTTGACGGTGGGCAGAGGACAAGTGGTTAAAGGGTCGCTAAAGGAAAACATTTTTTTTGCTGAAATTACTGTTTACAGGGTATAGAGACATAAAAGTTAACTGATTCCTTTTAAAAATGATTAAAGATAGATTAAAAATCAATCATATAATGTGCCTGCAGGTTAATTTCACTTTTAAACTGGCTTCAAGTTTCTGTGAAGGAGACACACAGAACAAAAACAAACAAATCCAGGGCAGTGTTTTGTTTTTAAAATGAATCTGATTGGTTCTGGGAAGTTTTAGACACACAGTAATGACAGCTTAGACCACCGTGAGAAAGCTCCCAGTACTGTGGTTATAAGGAAACAGACAAAAAGGAAGTGTGGAGATCAGAGCAGGATTACAGCAACTTTAAAGTAAAAACGAACAATGAGGACATTAAAACAGTACTGCAGTAAGGTAAAGGAAGCTATTTAGCTAAAAAAAAAAATCCTTTAGTGATCCTTTGAATGTGGTGGCTGCATTAGGTGAATATTGTACAAACCATTATATCTATGCGGGCATATAGTCATCATCCAACCAAAGTAGCCCTCCAAGGTCCAGGTCTCTTGTTAAGGAGGAAGAGCCAAAACACAACTTCACCTACATGGGTAATCCAGACAAGGAAATCATCGGTAATATGCACTCCATAAAAACGAAATGCCCCCCACCCTGCACATAGACCCCCCAACTTCCATGTGTATCACTCCCAGAACTATACCCATTGTAGGAGACGGCTACACGCAGGCTTGCTCAAAACAGTGAGCTGACAATCCTGTGACCACAAGCTAACCAATTAAAGACTAGTTAATGCTTAACAAAAACCCTAACGGATAGAAACCACCACTTTATAAGTGTTATAGCATAGAAGATTCATGTACTGTATATAATCATGCCCCATTATTGGACTCTACTCTCATCTGACACGCATGCTGGAATGTGACGATTCGAACAGCAAAGAGTCAAGTGTACATCACCTACTAGGGAAAGCATACAGTTCATTTCTAGCCAGGCAGGTGCAGCTCAGAGAAGCATAATTTCAGATGAAAAACGTCATCCTCCTGGAAAGAAACTGAAACTGATAAATTCAACAGGGACTGGAGGTATCGTTTATCCTGATTGACAGCTGCAGACCCATTGCGCCCCCTGTAATCCAACCACCTTGATGCCTCTAGGGCAGTGATGGCGAACCTTGGCACCCCAGATGTTTTGGAACTACATTTCCCATGATGCTCATGCACGCTGCAGTGTAGATGAGCATCATGGGAAATGTAGTTCCAAAACATCTGGGGTGCCAAGGTTCCCCATCACTGCTCTAGGGCTTAAAAAAGAAGGGATTTGCCACCATCCACAACTCGTAGCTTTGCTGGGTACAGCATACCGTAAGCCAGGGCTTAAAAATTCAAGTCCTGAGCTACTAGCCAGGCCTCAAGAGTTACTCGCCACCAGTTGCTCCACCTAATTCATACACTGCCCTGCGCCTAATTGCACCTGTAAACACGCCCTCGTAGATTATCTCATGGAATGACAATGTTTTATGCAGGATCAAGTTACAAAATTAAATATTACCAACAACAACTTTAACAAAATGGAACAGGGCACTGGGGGCAGACCAGAGGGACAGGGCACTAGAACTGGGTCTCTTCCCCATTCTCTTGCTGTCTCCTCTGCAACTCCCATCCATCCTTTCTCTCTCTCCCGTTCATCTCATCATCAGGAGCCTGTGTGTGAGGCTCTACGCTTGCATGTCCCCACTTCCCCCTTTTATTCAGGCTGGCAGAGGAGAGGAGCTGCAGCACAGCGGGAGGGAGTACAATCCAGCGCTGAGATCCACACAACTGCACAGCCATTGACACCATAGCACAGCGCACACTGACACCGCACAGCACACACTGAGACCAGTCTGTTCACAGTGCTCAGGCTGAACTGTTGGACACTTACATAGAGCACAAGGAGAAGAAAACGGCACAAACTGGAAGGCTGACACTCATGTCAGGGCAACCTTCAGTGAGCGCTGCAACGGAGTGGTAATTTTCGCAATCCTTCACCTCACTCATTACTTTCTGCTCTCCAGCTACATTGGTCTGGGCCTGGGGGGAGGGGGTAGGCTCAGACAGGTCATACTGTTAGGTCCCATGGCTTAATGAGAATTGTAAGGAGAGCACCTGTGTACTGCTCTGCCTGTGCGTGGCTCACCAGACTACTTTTCCTGAGCATGCACCTTTCCTCTTCGGCCGCCAATCTCATCAGTACTCTAAATGTAGGCACAGATTGCAGGGAGATTGGTCATGCAGCCCTGTCATCACTCGCCCCCAGCTTAAATCCACTCGCCAAATGCTAGTAGGCGAGTGGAAATTTTTGAATAGTTTTATTAACATGAGTAAAACTTGTCCTTTTTTGTTTTTACGTGGCCATGGAAAAAGTCTTGGTAAACCGATATACTGTTTCTGTTTATATTGAAGACCATGTGTGTCTCTGCCCACTCTCGGCATGTGCTCCTTTTTTTTTTATCCTGTAAGTGCAGGATGTGACCTATAAGGGGTTTTGGTGGGGCTACCATTGAGATATTACGGATGCGTTCTGTATCAAACTGGAGAGAGAAATTTTGAACCTGACAGATTCTTTAAACCACCACCGAAAAAAAATCTTCAGGCTGTCTGCCCACGACCCTTGTAAGAAAGTCTATCAGATGGATATCTACTTGGCTGCTGCAGCCCTTTGTTTCGTTTTGTTACATGTCTTACTTGCAAAAGGATAAGTCCACTTGTAGACCTTCCATGTGTTTGGTAAAGGCAGACTGACACTGTTATAGCATCCATGATCTGAGTCGGGGATTCTTCATCCTCATAAAGCTTTCCCTGCTCAGCATCTCCTTCCTGCAGTCTGTTGAAGGACTTCCCCTCTGTTATTGCCGATCTCAGCAGGACTGTTGGCATATGAGTGGGGTAACAGGCTGACCTTCAGTGTCACTCTGTCTTCCTTTGTGCCTGATGGCTGGCTTGCTCCCCTGCCATCTTGTGCAAGGTCACAAGCAAACGTTGCAATGCCTTCTACAGAGGCTTTGCCTGTCTGATTTTCACCATAATGGTAGCTGCCTGGGGTGTTCCGAGGGTGAGAGAAGCGGTAAAGATGTCAGGATATTTTGTTTTGCTGAGTGAGATGGGTCAGTCCCTCAGACTAACCAGCCAAGAGTTGGGAGGGGACAGATCATAAGAAAACGCAAACTGCCAAACTGTTGCATTATCCTGGATCAGGGTCTACCTAGCCAATCTGAAAGACAATTGACACTTTGTGCAGGCATGGACGGACCTGCTATTGCTTCATTGTGGCACTTTGCAAAGTTTTATCCCACTGCAAGAACACTCTTAGGGATGCCTTGATATACTGATGTACCTGAGATGGAAACCATATTTCACTCCTGGAAGTGAATGCCTTTTTTCAATAGTATATTCACAATAAAACAAATTTAAAATTTTGAGCTAGAGCTTTATATTTGCAACCTGGACCTTGCTTCCAGTAAGCTTTTATATCTGACAACAGCTATTCAGTGAATGTGCTTGTCTAAAACAATAGCATTCTGATTGAAATTGTTTCTGACGTTGTATTTTCCTGTAGTTCAGAAAATCTGATTTGACCTAAATTTCCTATTCAAATTAAGGATGTCATTTTTTATTTTTTGAATGGAAGCTAATGTGTTTAGCATTAAAGGCACGTAGTAAGTGTGTATTGGTATGTACACATGTTAACAATGTAATTTCTGTATCCACTTATTGCATTAAATAACAGTTTCTGGAAAAGAGGCATTTTAGGCTTGGAATAAAAAATATCAAGTGGCTTAGTTTACTACTTCACATCAGCAGTGTACATTATTGACTTTTTTATTTATTTTTTGCAACTCCATATGCAAAATGTTCTATTCATCTGAGATTGAAGTCCCACTAAATACATCAGGGGTGCTCAATATATTTTGTATATATATTTTTGTGATTTTTGTTTTTATATAAACACCAAGCAAATAGATGATACATTTCTTGCTAAACTAAATATTGCAGCCCTATGTAAAAGATTGTATTTACTTTTTCCTGCAGGAAAATACATACTGCATGCAAGTGAGTGCCGGTTCACACTACAGCGACTTGGGATCTGACTTGTCAGACCCCAAGTCGCTTGACATCAGAAATCCCATGTTGGTGAATGAGATCCGTCCTGATGTACACTACTGAAGTCGCTCCGACTTCAGAAAAGGTTCCTGTACTCCTCCTTTAAGGGGACTTCTAGGCAACTTGTACCCATAGATTTCAATAGAAGTTGCCTCCAAAGTCAGATCTCCGTCTTAACTGAAGAAACTTTACAGGAAAAGAAAATAGTTTACTTAGGCAAACCCCTCGCTCCCACAGAGCTTCTTATGCTGTGATTGACCACAGCCAAAGTTGCCTGTCCTGGAGGCAGCTTTAAGTTGCGCTGAAGTCGCCTTGCAAAGTGGTGCTTTAAGTCGGGTTGCCCCTGCGTGAACGGCACTGACTGCATGCTTTTGATCTCCTTTTTGTTTTTTTATGTGGTTTCCCTACAAAATATAAATTTTTATATTTATATATATATATAATATATATATTCTCTATCTCTCTCACACGAAAATTCTATTCTTGGACTATAACTACATGAACTAATTTTACTTGGCATTGGTGCAGAAGAGTTACTGTATTTATTGGCGTATAACACTCACTTTTTTACCCTAAAAATAGAGTGTAAACTGTGCCTGCGTGTTATACGCAGGGGGGTGTAGAAGTTTTTTTTTTCCCTGAAACTTCCCTCTGAAAGTTAGGGTGTGTTTATACGCCTGTGCGTGTTATACGCCGATAAATACGGTAATTGCTTTATTCTGACCCCTTGCTTGCACTGAAATGGCATATTAAAGCAGAATTCGGATGAAAGATAATCCCAGAATCTCAATTTGTCCCATAGGTATACTCTGCCTGCATTTCCTATTTGCACAGTTTAACACCCTTCTGCCTGAAACTATTATAAAGGTACTTGCCTTCCTTATTGATGAAAAAAATGGCTGAAGTTTTTCTTTGCCTCCCCTCCTTTTGTCAGAGCCTGTCAATAAAAACATGCCGTTAAGCTGCGTTTTTTATCACTCTCCCAAAACGTTTCCCCATGCGCGTGCGTGCTGCACAGGAAAGATGGGACTGAGGGGTAATTTTTGCTGTGCCATGATACGACATGCATGCATTGCCTTTGCAGCTTAAGGAGAAATGGAGGGTAATAAAAACGTGACCCAACTGCAATCAGCCAATTGCCCTCCACATTAAATGTAAGCCTTGATTGGGGGGGAAAGTTGGTACATCCCCCGAAACACACCCATGATCATTTTACTGTGATGAATATATTTTAATATCTCGTTCAATCTCTGGCTTGGTGCCATGTTTTTTTATCAGGGCAGCATCGCAACTACTTAGTTGCAGCATGGTGGGTTTTTAGGGGTTGGAACAGGAAGCGAAAAAATGTTCTCTAAAGAGTCATCCAATGCGGAGGCTAGTGTAAACAAGCCCTGGTTGACTGAATTACCGGTCTGTCTCGGGGCTATAGAGGTGTTAAAAGTACTTGTATTAAAAATTTCAGTAGTTAATGGTTTATTTGCAATAATGCAGCTAGATTAATTCTGCCCAAGCCTTTTCTTTTTGTGCACATTTTTAACATGAAAACACACCTAAAATCCCAAAGCATTAATAATTTCTGAAAGCGGGGGGCCCGTAAAATAAAATGGGGTAGTTCCAAGTTTTTGTGTCACCTCTGTTGGCATTTGCACCAGTCTGCATCAGAGACTCCTGGGTCCAATCTGTCATTTCAAAAGGGTAAAAAAAAAATTCTCTCTGCCCCTCCTCGCTCCCCATCCTTCAATCTTGCCACATTTCTGGTAACAATTGACATACAAGATGCCTATCTACACATTCTCTTCTTCCCCACACATCAGAGCCTCCTGTGTTTTGCTGTGAGACCAACACTTCCAATTTTGTAGTACTATTATTTGGGCTCTCCCTGTGATCCTTCTGCAGATCCCAGGGCTTTTATTTCACTGGGTACTCTTGACGATCTTGTGCTGAAGTATTCTTAAAGCGGAATTCCACCCAAAAATGGAATGTCCGCCGTCATGACAGGGTAGTAGGGAACCAGGAAGTAAAGCAGCAAGGCTTTGCTTCCCGATTCCCTTACCAAAGATGGTGGCGGCAGCACCCAAGAGCCAAGCGATGGATCGGCTTTGGGTGCCGACATCGCGGGCACGCTGGACAGGTAAGTGTCCATTTTAAAAGTCAGCATATGCAGTATTTGTAGCTGCTGACTTTAAAAAAAATAATAATAATTTAGCAGACCTCCGCTTTAAGCCACAACATTGTCTGCCAACATCCAAAAGACTTTAAAGAGGGGATAAAAAAAAAAAGACCGCATACTGGTGCTGACGCCAGTATGCTGGATGGGATGGGGGAAAGTGGTTTTAGGGTGAACCCCCTCTTTAAGTTCCTTCAAACCTTCTGGTTGTTAAACTTTCCAAAGTTTGCCCTCTAGCCCTTAAACTGTCTGGGGTACATGGGTCTAATCTTACACCTAACCCAAGCCAGAATTGTATTTTCTCAAAAAAAAATGCTCAATTTCACTCAAGACCGCTTCAGTGCAACATCGAACATTATGGAACAATCGGAGGCACTTTGACATTCTTTGCATCTGTCCAGCCAGACAAATATCTCTAGCATGGTAAATCTCCAACTCTTCCCTGGAGTCTTCCCTGGAAAGCCTTTTCTTTTCGGCCGGGAGCATCTTTTTTTATTTATTTTTCAAAGCCGGGCCCCCTTCTATATACTCCCATGTTAAACGTAAGTCTTGTCATGGGCACAGTGAGGCATGCAGATGGACACCCTAGGCTTATACTCGCGTCAACAAGTTTTCCCATTTTTTTTTTTTGTGCTAAAATTAGGTGCCTCGGCTTATATTTGGGTCGGCTTATACTCGAGAGTGTGTGTGTGTGTGTGTGTGTGTGTGTGTATGTGTATATATATATATGTGTATATGTATATATATATATATATATATATATATATATATATATATATATATATATATATATATATATATATATATATACTCCCTTGTCATAGGCAGGTGGCTTAATAAAAGTGACCTGTGCCTGCTCTCACTTATACTGGCCATGTGATGTCATTGATCGCCTTTCCCTATATCAGGGAACACACGGTCAGTAACATTGCCACGGTGAAGAACAGGGAAGGTGTGTTTACACTCACCTCTCCCACTGTTCAGCTCCTGTGACCGATCGCGGGACACCGGGGGCGATCGGGTCCCGCGGCCGCAGAGCTTCGGAACAGATCGCGGGTGTGTGCCCGCAACCCACTGCTGGGCACTTAAAGGGGACGTACAGGTACGTGCCTGTGCCCAGCCGTGCCATTCTGACAATGTAAATATGATGGAGGCGGTCCTTAAGTGGTTAAAGGGTAAGTTCACCTTTACAGAAACTGTAAGGTAACTTACACAGGTCCCTCTCGTCGCCCCCCCCCCATCCCCCTGACCTGAAACTGGCAATATATGGTTCTAAGCCCCAGTATATACGTGACAGGAGTCGGCGGCATTAGAAATCCCCCTGAGCTGAATGTCCAAAACGTCCCTCGTCAGGAGGGACATTTTGGAGCATTCTAATTGGTCAGCACCGTCACGTGGGCAGCGCGAACCAATCAGCAGCCACATAGCTCGTCCTGTCAACTATGGAGAAAACGCGTGGCTACAGAGAGAATTTCTAAGCCCCGGGCTCCTGGCGCGAATATACCGGATCTTGAAACCGGAGATTGCCACAGTCCATGAGGTGGACATGGGGGAGAGAGAGACTTACACTTTTACAGAGTACCCTCTAGCATAGACCATAAATGATGATTTTCAGGTTGATGAAGGTGATGGGTCACTTTTTTTTCTTTCAATACCGTTTTATTTTAAATTTTTAAATGTATGAAATACATTTTTACACTATACAAAAGGAATGTGTATATAAAAACATCTCCATATATTTTCAGGGTGCTATGTACACCTTCCTTTAATCACATATCTTCCCTACCTAGGATATAAAGAGTCCTGTATATTGGCTTTTAATACAATTCAGATATTATAGTTTAGAACTTAAATAGTCTAATGGGAGTACATCTACGTGTAAATTCACATTTATATCTATATAGGAGAAAAGAACTAACGACAAAGTAAAAAATGTCACTTTTTGTGGTGTCGGCATTTTTGATAAAAACCTTCTGCTTTCTTTCTAAAAGGCAGAACTGGGCATCTGCATTTGTTAGTTTCGTACAGGATATCCATGAATAGATGTGTGAAATAGATTTTCACTTCAGTTTGGATGCAAATACCAAATATTAATATCCATTATGAATAGGTTTAAATGTTATAATTCCTATATATTTTTAATATTTTCATTTTATTTTGTGTGGTAGAAAAAGAAGACCAAGCCTTTTAACCCACCAACACGGCGGAACTGGGAAAGTAACTATTTTGGCAAGCCCCTTCATGAGCTGGTGACCCCAGATAAGCCTATTCCAGTCTTTGTGAAGAAATGTGTGGACTTCATTGAGGACTCAGGTATGAGGTGGTCTCTGTATAAATCGATGGCGAAAGTAGTGTTTGTGTTTACCAGTTCAACTTTGTAAATCTCCCGTTATATAATCTGCTAAATGGTTATTAACTTTTTGACTAAAAGTGCTTGTATGAATCCGTGGTAGTTGTCGGGCATCTCTAAAAGGCCTTTACTTTAACGGCTAGGTAATCTTGCCAATACAGGCTGAAACTAATGGTATTACTAGATCAAACTACAGCCCGACTCTGAGCTCTTGCAGATTGTCCCTCGTTGTCACTTTCAGCCTAGGTTCACATTGAGAGATCAAATCGCATGACATGTGAATAGGAACACCCAGTCCCGTGGGATTATCTACCCGGAAGCCAGGGGTGAAAATAGCCCTAAAATGGTATGTACGCAAAAAAAAGTGTCAGTCTCAGGTCGGCTCCATGTAATGTTAGAAGTTTTTTTAGGGTGAACCCCCGCTTAAAGTACGATATGCTGCAAGAGCTGCTTTTTTTTTTTTTCTCCATATGCCAGTACAGAGACCTGGATGGTTTAGGTGCAGAAAAATCATAGGCATGTGTGTGTGTGTATTTAATCTTTTGTGCTCTTTGATCAACCATGACCAAGCTGATCTATTTTACATGTATAACTGGGGGGGTAATTCCTTTAAAATATAAAAAAATATTATAAAAAGAAAAATAGTCTGCCGTATTAGAAAAAATTCTTTGCCGTTTGTAGGCAATACAAGTTCTTGGCCAACGCCCTTCGGGAAAAAAGTCCAACACTTTGTCCGATGGAAACTCGATTGAGTGTTCAGTCTTCAGTGAGCCAAGAACCAGCGACTCCCAGTCACCAGCCCTGTGCTCTGCTCTGCCAGTATTCAATGGAGCACTGGCCTGGGGAGGAGGGGTAGAAGCAGCTGGCTCAGTTTCCCAACGACTTGCTGAGAGGCCGACCCAACTGCCAGGCATCTGGGTGGATCCCGACAAACTTGGAATTGTTCCAGAGCTAGGGCCAGCTGAGCTTTGGCTATAAACAAGTTTATAGGAGGGCACTTTGTTTTGCACTTTGGCCCTACGTCTTCTTTAATTGAACAACTTGAAATTAGAAGCCGATTGGCTACCACGCACAGCTACATCAAATTTTGCACTTTCCAGTTTAAGTAAATCAACCCCTATATTTACAGTTAATATAGATTTAGATTAGGATCTGAAGCAAAATATTTGCATACACAATGCAGCATTCTATGGCAATAGCCATTTATTGTCATACTTTTTTGCGCACATGAATTATTTGCCAAAATGGAAAAAGTAGCACAATGACGACTGTTAAAGTGGCGTTACCCATAGTAAAATGTTTAAAGCCGCATTAGACCCCTTTCACACTAAAGCGTTTTTACAGAGTTTTATCGTAAAAATAGCACTCATAAAACGCTCTCCATGCATCTCAATGGACCCTTTCACACATAGTCCTGCAAGCAGCATCTTTGGAGCAGCTTTTGGGTGCTGAAAAAAGCTCCAAAAACGCCCCTCTCCGATGAAATGAATTGAAAGTGCTGTAAAAACGCCTTACCCTTTCACACTGAGGCACTGCAAAAACGCCCTAAAACGTTAGGGTCTTAGCGGTGCTTTACCAGCCCATTGGGATTGCAGATGAGGCTTTGCTCAAAAAACGCTTTAAAAAAAACGCCCCAGTGTAAAAGGGGCCTTAGAGTTTACTTCAGGGTAGTAAAATGAACATTTCAGCTTTATTAATTATATTGACGTGAGTCTTATTGGTGAAGATCATTTTGTGTGACAATAGAGTCACACTAATGGCCATCAGTTTATAGGTTTTGTTTGCAGCTGCCTCTTGTGAAAGAGATTAGTTGAAGTAGCTTTCCACCCACTTTCTTTTCTACACACCACCTGAAACTACCCACCTACTATTTTTACTAAATGGAGACCATCTGTCACCGGCACTCAGGGGGTGGTGATCTAGCCGTGGCATTGCGTTGGCGACTCCGGCAGAGGAGGTGTTGATTCTGATTCCATTTTTGTTCTCTGTCTGCTTTTAAAGGCTTTATCTTTGCTTGTGTACCTTTTACATTATTTGCAACTGAGAGGAATGTGTTAAGGAGCTGTTGGTTCTGTGTTAAGTATCTGGTAGGCAACACAAGCTGTGCGCTTCGAGCCCAGCCACACGCTGCTCCAAACAAGCAAGAAAGGAAGCAGATGCCTTTACAATTGCCCAACCTAAATAAACAGAAGGTTCAGCTATAACAAATATTCTATTCATTTTTTCTGCCTAAGGCTACTGTGGAAAATATGGTTTGGTATTGTATGGTATACCTTTAATTGCAATGATCTTTTGTTATTACTTAGAGTGCATTAAGCTGCATATACATTTCTCCTTTTTGTATGCCTGTGCTGCTTCCTTTTTTTTTTTTTTTTTTTAAAGGTAAAATATGGATTTACAACAGTTGAACAACAATTCTGCATACATATTAAAAAAGAATCCAGACAATACATTCTAAATTATAAATGGTTTGTAAGTACACAATAGCTACATAGTTGTGTATGGTTGCATGATGGAAAAGGTCATCGCCTAATTTTCAAAGTTTTATAATTCATAAAACCCAGCTAGTTTGCGTGTATTGTAGAATACCCCCTGCTCTCCCAGACTTGGTTTAAAATGGGAGTCCTACACTCCGACCGAGTGCTTCCGTCATATACCGCTTCCTATGAGTCTGGATATAGATATAAGATATTCCAGCTGCCCTCAACACACAATGAGACAAGACTTGTCTGTGTGCTAAATATGGAGTGTTTATTAGAACCAAGAACAGCCTTATATACAGTTTAAAGAGGAGGTAACCAGAACATAAATTAACATGACCTAATTAAGTAATCATTTACCCAGACGAGGTGACTAGATGTCCCGTCTCTGCTTTTACCTGCTATACAATACACATTATCTTAAGTGTAAACACAGGGCATCTTCACACACAATAGAAGGGTCTATTAGCACAGAGAACAGACAGATGCCTGGAGGTGACAACATTAGCATCTATGAATGAGTCGCTCTAGAATTAACCCTTTTGAGTTTAGAATCAACAAACATTAAATAGTCCTACAGATATCGTGGAATATATTGTGGATAATTACATAATCCCATCTCAAGTAGTCCAAGATATCATTTAAGTCAACCTATGCCCCTAGTGGACATAGAATGATTTTAGACATGAGGGTACGGTGATGTCCCGGGTGAGTCTGTCACAGTTTGTAACCAGCATTAATATACCATTTAAGTACCCATTTACCCTCCTTTCTTTTCACATTGGTTCTCTTCAATCTCTACATTTCCTTTTTAAAAAAACAAGTATAATTATGTAGGCTTTTACAATTTGGTGAAAAGCTCCTCTGACATTTATTTACCACTTCAGGGTTTACGCACTTCCTGACTGCGTCACTTTAACTGACAATTGTGCGGTCGTGCGACACTACCCTAATTTTTTATTTTTTTTACAAATAGAGCTTTGAAGAGAGCGTGGGAGTAGGAATAGCGCTAGCTTATGGCGTGCAGTACTGATATTTTGGGTATTGTTACAGGCTCAATAATAGATATTCAAATACAGATATTAGTGCATATTAATAAATAAAATCCTAATTTTAAATTCCTAGTGTTGGGAATAAAAGAACAATGCTGGTGATGTCCAAAATATATGTATACAAATATATAAAATGGCAATGTAAAAATTGGCAGCTGCGATATGATACGCAGTCCCAAGTGATCCAAATAAAAAGTGCACCTTAATAAAAAATCTTGGTGCTACAGTACTTGTGATTTACACTCCAAAGGTATGACAAAGAAAAATTAAATAAGTGCCGCTATTAAAATAATAAAATAGAATAAATAAAATTTTTAGAAAAAGTGCTTTGTGCTGTTGTGAACATCTAGTTATAGGCTTCACACGGTGATCCACTCCAATCTGTGCTCCTATATGGACTGCACTCACCAGATTTGTACCCCCTCTTGGGTTTTACAACGTTCAGTGTATGCCACTGTGCAGCACTCTGGCAAAGCCACGTCCTGCTGTGATCCTGGTGGTGCTCTCAGTAGTTATCCCATATGCAGGAAAGGGTCCCAAAAAATTCTAGTACCGTTAAAAAAACAGTTTTTATTGGATAGAGCTTTGTTTTAGTGGTATTTGATCACCTCTGCGTTTTTTTTTTTTTTTTGTGCTATAAACAAAAAAAAGCAATATTTTTTACTTTCTGCTATAATAAATATCTCCCAAAATATATGACAAAGTATTGCAGCGACCGCCAATTTGGGAAAAAATGCACTTTTTTAAATAAAAAAAAATAAGACAACAATGAATTTGCCCCAATTTTTTTAATATATTGTGAAAGATAATGTTACGCCAAGTAAAATGATACCCAACATGTCACGCTTAAAAATTGCGCCCGCTCGTGGCATGGTGTCAAACTTTTACCCTCAGGCTGCATTCACACTTGTACGCGGCGTATTGTAACGTGATTTGCCGCGACAAATTGCGGGGGTTTTGTGCCGTGATTTGCCGCTACAAATGGCGTCGTTTTTAGCCTGGTGAGGGGTGATTTTACATTGTCGGCTATTGCCGAACGCCGAAGATGTGAACCATCTCCATAGCCGACAATGTTCGCCCCTCCAGCGTATTTCAGGCTGCTACGGCGTCGGGCGTATGGCATAAATACACCTAGGTGTGAATGCAGCCTTAATTTTGATAGGCGACGTTTAAAAAATTCTATAGGTTGCATGTTTTGAGCTACAGAGGAGGTCTAGGGCTAGAATTATTGCTCTCGCTCTAACGATTGCGGCGATACCTCAGTTGTGTGGTTTGAACACTGTTTTCATATGCCGGCGCTACTCACGTATGCGTTCGCGTATGCGCGCGAGCTCATCGGGATGGGGCGCTTTAAAAACATTTTTTTGTTCTTATTTATTTTTACACTGAAAAAAATATGATCACTTTTATTCCTATTACAAGGAATGTAAACATCCCTTGTAATAGAAAAAAGCATGACCGGTCCTCTTAAATATGAGATCTGGGGGTCAAAAAGACCTCAGATCTCATATTTAGACTTCAATGCAAAAAAAAAAAAAAAAATAGAAATTTTGTCTTTTGAAAATATTACAACAAAAAAAATGTGCCTTTAAGACACATGGGCGGAACTGACGTCTTGACGTCACTTCCGCCCTGCTATGCTATGGGGACAGGTGGGGGCCATCTTGCCCTCTCGCATCCCCACACAGCAGGCTGAAGGACCCGATCGCCTCCGCTGCTAACGGCTCCGGTGAGCGGCGGTAGAGGGGGCCCCCTCTCCCGCCGCCAATAACTGTGATCTCGCGGCGAATCCACCACGGAGACCACCGTTATCTTTTACAGGACCGCTCACACTAAAGTAAAGCGTGTGTCCTGTACTGCACGGCAACATATGGAATTTACAGGTACATTCAAATATATATATTTTTTTTTTCAATACAATCCAAAATTGGGAACTTGTTTTAAAATTATCTGATGGTTAAAAAAACCTATAGAAAAAAAACGATCGTCTGTGGGTACGTCCGTTAAAAACCCACGCATGCTCAGAATCAAGTCGACGTATGTTTGGAAGCATTGAACTTCATTTTTCTCAGCACGTCGTTGTGTTTTACGTCACCGCGTTGGGACACGATCGGATTTTTAACCGATGGTGTGTAGGCGCGACTGATCATCAGTCAGCTTCATCGGATATCTGATGAAAAAATCCATTAGACCGTTTTCATCAGATGAACTGATTGTACGTACAGGACATAAGGGTCGGTTCACACCAGATCGTAGTGCCGGAAAGACTCATACCGGGTTTCCTGCACTGTTCTCAAAAAGCACTTTTGCGATCTTCTGAAGATGCCACTATATTCTTAGACACCCCAAATGCAGATTGAAAACACAGTGTGTTTGGAATTACCATATCACTTGGTACTGCCGTACCATACGAGTTTGGTGTGGCATGTTTAGGATCAGTGTATGCACTACTTTTTGAACGGTCTCGTGCGATTTACAGTCTGTTCGAATGAATAGGCTGCAAAATCAGACCGTGTGGAAGCGCACATGAATCACACAGAGCATGTCCTGTTCGATTCAGGGATGAAGTCTCTGCAAGTCTTAAGATTGTTCAGCACAGTAGGTTAAAATAGAAATGCAACGTGCAATTGAATACATGATTTAAAGAACAAGTTCACTTTTTGGCAAAAAAAATAGATGCAAATTTTCTTCATTTTTTTTTGCATGAGCCTGTAAAGCAAGGATCCTCAAACTACGGCCCTCCAGCTGTTGTAGAACTACACATCCCATGAGGCATTGTAACAGACATTCACCGACATGACTAGGCATGATGGGAATTGTAGTTCCTGAACAACTGGAGCGCCGTAGTTTAAAGAACCATGCTGTAAAGCATTGTACAAGTGATCAGCATATCACTAGTGTCATGCAGGCCTCCTGCAGATCTGTCAGCATATCTACTTGCTAGCACCTTGTGTAAGGGCAAGCCAATTACACTCTGACAGAGACCATGAACTACCACAACATCACTCACAGTGCCCTAGTAGTTAATTGAGAACTACAAGCTGACAGCCACTAAGGAAGTCTGGACTTGTAGTTTTCCCATTCACAGAATGTTTTGAGTGATGTGACTCCCATTTTTTTTTGTTTAGTGTGTGAATTTGAATTTTAGGATATGCATCAAGTTTACTGCGTTTTTTAGTTTTGTGCTTTTTAAAATGGCTACAACACTATTGAACCTTTCAGTGTGTCTCTATAATCCTGGTACATACTGTGTAATGGGTGAGTTAAAGGGAAAACTGCTGATTGTTTATGGCAAGGAGTAATTAGCCACGGAGCTCTTACTGTTTTTTACTGAGTGCCAACATTGAATATCTCTGTTGGCTTATTAGTGCCTATTAGTGGGTTTGTATATTGTAAATTACTATGTAGAACTCATTGTAGATGTTTCAGAAAGTAAACAAAGGGAGAATAGTCGTGTTGGGCTGTGGGAAAAGCAGGATAATATGCAAAGTGAAAAGCACTTGATAAAATATTTCCCAAATCATCATTGGGACAGCACCTGAGAGAGCACAGCTCCACTCATATTTAACAGGAAACATGGCAGGTCAGGTCTTATAAAGCAGTTCATTCCACAGCTCCTGAGTTTTTGGCTTTTCCAACTTCTGTAATTTGGACTTTTTCACTTAGGGGTGTACTCACTTTTGTTGCCAGAGGTTTAGACATTAATGGCTGTTGAGTTATTTTGAAGGGACAGCAAATTTACACTGTTATACAAGCTGTACACTCACTACTTTACATTGTAGCAAAATGTCCAATACACACTGGATATTAGCATTAGCTTGTCTGTGCACGGGCATTAGCTGTATGGGAATGAGCAATATCTGCAGAAGAATTGACATTCGCTGAACTAGCTACCTGACATAGGTTTTTTGTTTTTTTCGTTAGGGTGTTAATTTAGTATTTAATAGTACTAGTAGTATTAACAAAAGTGTCAAATACACAAATAAAAATAATCATAAATAATAAGTAATGGTAAATAAAAAATGTCACCCCTGACCTTAAGGCCTCATGCACACTGGACGTTAAAATAACATTATAAAAACGTCAGTAGCTTTGCCGTAAGTGTTTCAATGTTTTTGCAATTGCGTTTTTTTTTATTATTTTTTTTTTTACGCCTTGGTGTTTTTTTAGCTCCCCCTTTTTTTCTTTTTCTTTTTTCAGTGGATCAAAAACAAGTATTTGCGTGTTTATTGACGTTTATCAGCTTTTTGTTTTTACAGCTGAAAACCTAGTTTTTTTTTTTTTTTTTTACTGCTCAAACGCCACTGCCCAAAATGAGTGTAGAAAAAATGTCTACAGCCAAAAAACAGCTGCTGTAAAAACATAAAATGTCCAGTGTGCATGAGGCCTAATACCTAACCCTTAAAAATAAAAAAAAATAAACACCCCAACACAAAATTTTTATAATACTTTTTTTTTTGTTTTGGCTGTTTTAAGATTTATAGATTAATTGTAGGTTAAGGGTTATTTATCATTTATGTATTACAAATTATTCATTTATTTGATTGGAGGATTTTTTGTACTTTAAATTTTAGTTTACATTTATCTGTTTTATATATTATTGCTATTTTATGTATTACAACTTTTAATTTGAACAGAAAATCGTGCACAAATGCACGACAAAACGAGCGTATGCGCACAAAAAACGTAGAAACTCCCCATTCCCATGGGAATAAAAACTCGCCAAAAACGCTCAAATTTGCTTGAATCAAGCTACAAAAAAAAGCTTCAGAACTTTTTTAAACTTCAGGCATTTGGCTTCAGACGACTTAGAGGAGTTCCACCCAAAAAAACAACTTTTGTTTAATCCCCTCCCCTCCCGCTTACATGCCACATTTGGCATGTAATTTTTTTGGGGGGGGAGTGGGGGCTTCAGTAGGAGTAGGACTTCCTGTCCCACTTCCTGCTTCCGCCGAGGGGCTGGTTAGGCGATTAAGCCTTAATCGCCTACACCAGCCCCTCCCTGTAGGCGATCACATGGGACACTGACAGGTCCCATGCGATCGCTTCTCCAATCGGCGGCGAGCCGCGCGCGCATGCGCAGTGCGGCTCGCGCATGCGCAGTGGGTGCCCAGCCGTGAAGCCGAAGGCTGTCACGGCTGGGTGCCCACAGTCGGGATAGAGACGCCGGCTGGGAGTGGGGGAGAGGAGCGGAGCCCCGGTCGGCGCGTTGCTGGAACGCAGGGGCAGGTAAGTGAGTGTTTATTAAAAGCCAGCAGCTACACTTTTTGTAGCTGCTGACTTTTAATAAACACAATTTTGGGCTGGAACACCCCTTTAAAGTGGAGATGTGTACCATCCCTATAGAGAATTCAATTTTTTTTTTTTCCAGCATTTTGGAGCTTCGAGATACAAAACGCTGAGGTGTAAATGGGGCCTTAGAGTGCTTTTAAAAAGGGTGTCAAATGCAAGTGTAAACAATCAGGGTGTCTCCTTTTTTGGCTCGATTTTGAGTTTAAAGGATTAGTTTATTTTTAATTAAACTTGCCAAAAAAACAACCTTACATTAAATTGCAGTCCTCCATTTTGTGGCAGAATACTTTTCAAGCTCCTTATTCCATTGTTCTGATTTACATATTGAAAGAACACACAACACATTATGCACAAATCATTGCAGAGGCAAACTGGTCCAGACATTTTTGAGCATTTCAGTTTAATCCATTGTTCCTGCAGTCAACTTTTTACAAGCCTGTAAAAAAAATCTCTATTTGATAACCTAGTGATGGCTCCTTCTCTTTTCTGGTCTGTAGCTTCTGGCATTGACCTCTATTTTCCTTAAGGGATTGGGGTCCTTTTTTGTGTTTTTTTAAAATCTATACTGGACAGCATCTTCTCACTGTATTCCTCAGTAGCCTTAAGCAAAAATGCATTAAATTCCCAGTTTGTATTTTGAACTTCATAGTAGAGTAGAGTGATGTGATGGGGGACTAACGTAGATGGATGAGAGAGGGTTATTATACAGGATTTATAAAGTGACAACAGTTTGCACAGCGCTTAACAAAATGTAGGCAGACAGTTGCAATACAATTTGGTACAAGAGGAATCAGAGGTCCCTGCTCATTAGAGCTTACAATCTTAATAATCTTATGAATTGTGCAATTGAGAGTCTATTTAATAAAGTGCTTCACAGAAAAAACACACCACAGTGTTCTGACAATTTCCAATGTGTGCTCCTTTCACCAAGTTCACCTTCATTATAATAGACCCTTTTGGTCCCTCCTGGTGCAAGGAGTACAAGTTGGAAATCATCAGAACACCGTGGTGGTTTTTTATGTGACTCACTTTCTTGCATAGACTTTCTCATTTGCACAATTCGTGAGATTTATTATTTGTATTCAATTTAAGTGGACTTTTTGTTGCACTATTTATATATGTGTGTTGATGGATATGTTTTTCTGTATATGTATGTATTTAATATAATCATTTATACATCACATACATTCACCTTGTTAACCACTCTAGCCCCGAGCCTGTTTTATTTAGACTCTGTGTTTACGAGACTAAAACATTTTTTTTTTTTGCTATAAAATTACTTAAAACCCCCAAACATTATATTTTTTTCTAACACCCAAGAGAATAAAATGGCAGTCATTGCAATACTTTTTGTCACACCGTATTTGCGCAGCGGTCTTACAAGCGCACTTTTTTTGGAAAAAATTCACTTTTTTAAATTAAAGACAACAATACATTTGGCCCAATTGTTTTACATATTGTGAAAGATAATGTTACGCCGAGTAAAATGATACCCAACATGTCACGCTTAAAAATTGCGCCCGCTCGTGGCATGGCGTCAAACTTTTACCCGTCAAAGTTTTACCCTTCAAAATCTCGATAGGCGACGTTTAAAAAATTCTACAGGTTGCTAGAATTATTGTTCTCGCTCTAGCGATCGCGGCGATACCTCACTTGTGTGGTTTGAACACCGTTTTCATATGCGGGTGCTACTCGCGTATGCGTTCGCTTCTGCGCGCGAGCTCGTCGGAAGGGGCGCTTTAAAAAAATTGTTTTTTTTGTTTTCGTATTTATGTTTATTTATTTTACCAATTTTAACACTAAAATAAAAAAAATAAAAAAATGATCACTTTTATTCCTTTTACAAGGGATGTAAACATCCCTTGTAATAGAAAAAAGCATGACAGGTCCTCTTAAATAGGAGATCTGGGGTCAAAAAGACCTCACATCTCATATTTAGGCTTAAATGCAAAAAAAAAAAAAAAAAAAAATGTAAAATGTCATTTTTCAAATGACCCAAAAAAAAATGTCTCTTT
The DNA here is from genome assembly GCA_029574335.1 of Rana kukunoris. Classification (NCBI taxonomy): domain Eukaryota; kingdom Metazoa; phylum Chordata; class Amphibia; order Anura; family Ranidae; genus Rana; species Rana kukunoris. Next base: position 48,509,071 of record CM056059.1, on the reverse strand, counting down.
AACCACTTAAGACCCGGACCAATACGCTGGCAAATGACCCAAGGGGTTTTTGCGATTCGGCACTGCGTCGCTTTAACAGACAATAGCGCGGTCGTGCGACGTGGCTCCCAAACAAAATTTGCGTCCTTTTTTTCCCACAAATAGAGCTTTCTTTTGGTGGTATTTGATCACCTCTGCGGTTTTTATTTTTTGCGCTATAAACAAAAATAGAGCGACAATTTAAAAAAATTCAATATTTTTTACTTTTTGCTATAATAAATATCCCCCAAAAATATATAAAAAAACATTTTTTTTCCTCAGTTTAGGCCGATACGTATTCTTCTACATATTTTTGGTAAAAAAAATCGCAATAAGCGTTTATCGGTTGGTTTTCGCAAAATTTATAGCGTTTACAAAATAAGGGATAGTTTTATTGCATTTTTATTAATTATTTTTTTTTTTACTACTAATAGCGGCGATCAGCGATTTTTTTCGTGACTGCGACATTATGGCGGACACTTCGGACAATTTTTACACATTTTTGGGACAATTGTCATTTTTACAGCAAAAAATGCATTTAAATTGCATTGTTTACTGTGGAAATGACAGTTGCAGTTTGGGAGTTAACCACAGGTGGCGCTGTAGGGAATGTGTACCTAATGTGTGTGTTTACTGTAGGGGGGTGTGGCTGTAGGTGTGACGTCATCGATCGCGTCCCCCTATTACAGGGATGACGCGATCGATGCTCCGGCCACAGAGAAGCACGGGGAAGCCGTGTGTACACACGGCTCTCCCCGTTCTTCCGCTCCAGGGACGGATCGCCGCACTGCAGCGGCGATCGGGTCCGCGAATCCCGCGGTCCCGGTCCTGGAGCTTCGGACCGGGTCGCGGGCGCGCGCGACCCACGGCTGGGTACTATAACCAACGTATATATACGTTGATGTGCCCAGCCGTGCCATTCTGCCGATGTAAATCTGCAGGAGGCGGTCCTTAAGTGGTTAAGACGCTGGGCGGGACTGACGTTTTGACGTCACTTCCGCCCAGCAGAGCTACGGGGATGGATGAGGGAAATTTTTTCCCCACTGAGCACAGGAGAGGACCCGATCGCCTCCGCCGCTACCGACGGCTCCGGTAAGCGGCGGAGGGCGCGGGAACGGGGGGGGGGCACCCTCGCCCACCACCGATAACGACGATCTCGGGGCGAATCCGCCGCGGAGACCGCCATTATCGTTCTGCCGACTGCCCACTGAAGAGATGGATATCTCGGTTGTGGCAGCAGCTGCTGCCGTTACCGAGATATCCATGTTTAAAGTCATGACGTATAACGACGGTGGGCGGTCGGCAAGTGGTTAATGAGGCAGCGCAATCAAACTTTTTTTTTTTTATATTGATTGGTGTATATTGATGCATGCAAAATGCAATTCGGTTGATTGCATTGTAATGGTTGTATGTGTTTATTTTTTGTTTTACTGATGAAGCCCAAATACTTTCATTATCTTTCTTTCCTAATGCACTTTGTGTGTGCTATGGCGCGTTGTAATGCAAATGCTGCTTTTAAATGTAGCATGTTCTATTTCCACACAGCGTTTTGTGTGAACTGGGTCTATTGGAAACCATAGATTTGAACTTGTCATAGCCTTGGGCTTACATTGACCTTCACAGCCCAAAGAACGTAGTATGAATGGGTCCCGATTCTGTTTCCTGAACTTTCCTTTTCAATCTATTATGCGAAGAGCAGTTTTACTTAAAGCGGTTGTATACCCTGCCTTTACGTTTTTCCCTCCAGGCGCTTTAAACCCCTGCTAGCGGCTGAAAAGGTTAAAACTGCCCACAAAGCACTGCAGGGGCGGCACTGCCCATTGTTTTTAATAGGCAGGGGCGCTTTAGGAGCAGCTGGCAGGACTTTTTTGAGCATCCTGTCAGTGTACCGCTTGGGCTTTCACACTGGAGTAAGAGAAGAGGCTCTTTCAGGGCGCTTTGCAGGCACTATTTTTAGCTATATCGCCTGCAAAGCACCTCAGTGTGAAAGTAGCCTAAGCCTCCTTTCACACTTGTACGACTTCAAAGTCGCGCAATTTTACCGCGATTTTGCGGCCGCAATTTTACCACGATTTTGCCGCGATTGGCGGCCGAAATTTCAATGAATGCCTGTGTAAGTGGCATCAAAATCGGACCAAAGTAGTGCAAGGACTACTTTGAAGTAGGCACAACTTAAAATCGTGCCAGTATGAATGGTAGTCATTGAAAATAATGGAGAATGAATTGTCATACGATTTTGCAGTCCAAAATCGTGGGACAAGTCGTATAAGTGTGAAAGGGGACTAAGGGTTCCCCGTAGGTAAAATTTCTCCTAAACCTTTACCTTGCATGCAGTCCGGCAGATGCTGCCAGAAAATCAGAGTTCCTTGCTGGAAAGAGGACTCCCATATGTGGGAGTGACTGCCGTCATAGCAGCACCAGCCACTCACAGTGCCGGAGCCGTGAACCCGGAAGAAACGCAGAGGGAACATGTCCGCTCTCTCAGCGGTGACCGGGACCCAATGCCGTCACTTCGTTCTAAGGGAAGCATTTCCTAATGAGCTAGTTTACAGTGCATACTAGCTCATTATGCCTTTGCCTTACAAGTGTGTGTGTGTGTGTGTGTGTGTGTTTTTCAGGTATACAACCACTTTAACTTAGAAGGCAATTTGCCATATGGAGGGGATGGGGACAAGCATTTACAGGAATTGAGATTTGTTTATCATTTCAGCTGCTTATATCTAGTTTTTGTTTTAGTATGTTCTTTTCAGTCTAGTTCCAGTGGTTGTTTTCTTGGTTATGGGCTCAGACATTTGGACCCTGCTATAAACAAAACGAAATGGCTTATCTACAAAAAATTAAATAAAATGTGGCACAAAAGTGAAGCAGATGCCGGTAACAACCAGCCAGACTTGAACTTCCAAAAAAAAAGATGATTCTGGCTGCTGTAGGTAGCTACTTGTTCAAATCAACATAACAGACCGAGTAAGGATGATACAATAGCAGTTGGTTGGATGAAAAGATTATGCTCTAGCTCTAGGAGATGTGGCTGGACTTTGGCTCCAGGTGCCACTGAAGTGCACTAGATATTCTCTAAATACCAAGTAATTTTGTATGTGTGTATAATGGAATAGTGAAGTTGTAGGATACCATAGTAGTCATCAGCGATGAGCCAGAACTAATGGTGTAATATCAAATTATGCAACTTCAGCTTCTCAACGTAACAATGTGGAGAGCGGCTGCCATTCTAATTGGCTTTTATTTACATGTCCCATTTATCTCTGCATTCACATAAGCTGTTTTTATGCTTTTGGGCAATTAATAGTTGATGAGTTAATGAGCATGCCTGTGGATGCTTTACTCTACTGTATTTTATTGTCTAAACGTCGGGCCAAAGAGGTTGCTAGGAGCATTGGTAAAGGCAAGTGAAGGAGGTGATGCCGCCCTCCCATCTGTAAAGCAGCATTAGTCAAAATTAATAATTTGTGATAAGTAATATTTTAAGATACAGGAGTAACATTACATACAGGTTTAACCAGTAGTTGGCTGGCTGCAGTGCACTGTATCTGTGTGAGTGATGAAATGAAGGAGCATTGCTCTGTTCTTTTATTCATCGTGTCATTTAGATCCCCAGGGTCCAATTAGCTAAGCAGATTTTGTCCAATAAAATGTTTCCAATTCCTTATGCATGTGCCATGGTTACCTCTGGCTGCCAGCAAAGCCCCTCATTAAATTCTTACCTGCTTTTTAAGGTTTTTGTATTGTCTTTGCATTTGTTATTAGATAGTTTTATTATAATGATCTCTGGCAGGGGAAATAAACTTGTGTGTTGCTGGGAGAACGATGAGCTCAAACAACGGTTAAAGCTTTTTCACGCTGATCTGACTTGCATGGCTCCTCTAAGATGTGTTTAAGGGGCATGTGAAATTGTGGACCCCCCCCCCCCCCCCACCCCTGGTTTATATTAATGACTAGAAAAAAGGAAAAACGTTAAACAAAAACAAAGCCTCTGTGTAACAGGTTGCATGTACTTTGGTAAATCTGTGTCAGACTTTTATCTAGATTTGTACGATGTCTTCTGTGACTTGGCCACACTTGCTCTGGGACAGTCGCAAGTAACCTGGTAGATTTTTGACTTATCGGTGACTGCATATCTTATTCCCAAAAACAAAAATATATGTGGCAGCTTATCAATACTTCGATGTGGTTGCAAGCATTAATCTTGTCCATGATGTGTGTTTTGTTTTGTTTACCTAGTGAGCTTGCCAATAACATGCTTCCTGTCCTAGAGTGACAACTATCATTCCACTGTGTCTATGGGAGAGCAATGTTTTCACTAGGGTTGTCCCGATACCGAGTATTTGCGGCAGTACTTGTACTCGTGCAAATGCTCCCGATGCTTCTGCCGATACTTTTTTTGTATTTATCAACATGTTCTGTGAAAATTCTTTGAGTTTTTTACTACTGCGTGACAAGCAAATAAAATTTTTTTATTCATTTTTACTCATTTTTATTCTTTTTATATTGTCTTGAGTTAGAGTTCTTCATAATTCTAAAGAAAATATCCTTAGTCTGTATTGTGGTTTGAAAACTGTCACATGACATTTAAAAAAGTATCGGTATTCGGTATCGGCGAGTACATGGGGGGAAAAAAAAGTATCGGGACAACCCTAGTTTTCACCCTAGGCGGCTGTCGTGATTTGGATGACGGACAACTTTGCCTCCTTTTATCTCCATTACATAGACGGGTTTTGCATTTTATTTCACAGAAGATGGCAGGAAAGGCTAAAAAGATAGTTTGATATATTTTCAGTGCGCAGGAAGTTACAAGGACTCTGGATTTCGATCAGGATCAACGAATATTTTTCTGTACTGACAGAGAATGTACTAAGAACTGGTTAATTGCACTATATTAAAGGGGTTGTAAACTCGCTCTAAAAAAAGGGGGGAAAAAATGCAAAACAAAGGCATAATGAGCTAGTATACATTGTATACTAGCTCATTATGAAACACTTGCCTTAAAACTAAGCTATTGCAGCAGTCCCCATACACCGCTGCGGGTTCGTGGGCTCCAGCGCTGTGATTGGCCGAAGCCACAATGACGACGTTCCTGCACATGCACGCGGGTGCCGCCGGTCATGGAACAGCTGCTGAAGAAACGGCACAAGCGAGCAGTCTCTTCAGTACGCATGTGCCGATGACGTTGGCACATGCAGATATAATGAATATCTTCTAACTGTGCAAGTTTAGGAGATATTTGCCCTACTTACAGGTAGGTAGGATTACCTGTAAGGCCCCTTTCACACTGGGGCAGGAGGCACAGTGGCGGTATAGCGGCGCTATACCGTCAGATTTGCTGCGGGATTTGGCCGCTAGCGGTGCGGTATTAACCCCCCGCTAGCGGCCGATAAAGGGTTAATACCGCCCGCAATGCGCCTCTGCAGAGGCGCATTGCGGGCAGGAATTGACGCGGTTTCCCATTGTTTTAAATGGGAAGGAGCGGTATACACGCCGCTCCTCTCACCGCTCCAAAGATGCTGCTGGCAGGAGATTTTTTTTCTCTCCTGCCAGCGCATCGCCTTCAGTGTGAAAGCCCTCGGGCTTTTACATTGAGTATGCAGTGCAGGAGTTTTTCAGGCGGTTTAGCAGCGCCATTTTTAGCGCTGTACCGCCTGAAAAACTCCTCAGTGTGAAAGGGGTATAAGTGAAAAGGGTTTAAAACCACTTTTAAAGCAGTAGTAAACCACATTAATTTTATTATTATTTTTTTTTAAGTCAACTTCCCTAAACTGCGCCCTTTGCTAGTACATATTAAATGGGATAAAATCCTGAGACCAAAGACCATGGAAGATAAATGGGAGTGCTTAAAGAGCATACTAAATAAAGGTATGGGCCAGTGCATTCCAATGGGAAATAAATTTAAAAGAGCTAAAAAAACAAAACTTGGGTTGGCTTAACTCCAACGTAAAAATGCATAAAAAAGAAAAGGCCTTCAAAAATACAAAGCTGAGGGGTCATTGTCAGCCCCAGAAGAATTTACCCCCTTCCTGACCAGAGTTCTCCTTGTGATTTGGCACTGCGTCACTTTAACTGACAATTGCGCAGTCGTGCAACGTGGTACCCAAACAAAATTTACGTTGTCGTCGAATTGAGCATTCTTTTGGTGGGGGGGGCAATGCTGCCATCTGTTGTGCCTCCTGTTCTCATCATCCAGAGTTGTCTCAGTAAGTTCACTTTCACACTGGGGCGTTTTTCAGGCGGTACATCGCTAAAAATAGCGCTGCTATACCGCCTGAAAAAATTGTGCCCTGTAGTCTTCAATGTGAAAGCCTGAAGGCTTTCACACTGAAGCGGTGCGATAGCAGGACCGCTCCAAAAGTCCTGCTAGCTGCATCTTTGGAGCGGTATAGGAGCGGGGTGTTTACCGCTCCTTCCTATTGAAATCAATGGGAAACCATGGTAATAGAGGCGCATTGCGGGCGGTATTAACCCCTTTTACAGCCACTAGCAGGGGTTAATACCACACTGCTAGCGGCCGAATACGGCGGTAAATACGACGGTATAGTGGCGCTAAAAATCGCGCTGCTTTACAGTCACCGTCAATGTGAAAGCAGCCTAATACAGGAGGTGTGTCACTGGCCAGATCACAAGGTGAAAACAGCGAGGAAAGCCAAAGAAAATAAAGCTGATGCAGCCACCACATCTAATAACTTGTAAGCTGCCATAGAATGCAGTTGTGGGTTTAATGCCGATTCTGAAGTCCACAAGAGTGTTTAGGCCCAGCCAATCCATGTGACCGCTATATGGATTGGAAGCGATCAGTGTTTTGGTGTGGTAGCTGACTGAATTCAAAAAGGTGTCTCTTTATGAATTCCCCTGCTTTTTTCTCTCTCTGCTACTGAACATTGCCAGTAAAAACATTAACTGATGCTGGGGGGGAAGGACTTGCTGCCAATGACATTACCAGTGCCATTATTAGTGATCGATGCTAAAAAATACACTATCACTGAACTAATGACACTGGCTGGGAAGGGGTTAACATCTAGAGAGATCAAGGGGTTAAATAGGTGCCTAACTGTGTCCAGTGTGCTGCTTATTACTTATCTCTTAAGTTCTCATCCTGGCTTTGCCTGTCCCTGCTGAACCGGATGAGATATAAAGAGTCTATGACCAGCTTGAGGCTCTTTTTGCATGTGCGTTTTCCTGTTTTTTTTTTTTTATGCACATTGCATTTTTATTTTATTTTAATACTTTTTGGTTTTGTGTGCGTTTTTTATTAACTTTTTTGGACAATTTGCTGTTGGGCAGATTTCTAAAACGCAAATCGCAGCAAAAAAGTACTACTTTTCTGCAACCTCTCTATTGAAGTCTATTGAACCAAAAATGCAATGTTTTACTTTAACTGCTTGCCGACCGGCTGCGCTCTGCTGGGCGAGAACACGTAGCTATACGTCACCTCGCCCTGCGCGCGCGCACGCCCCCCTGCTAGTCCCTGACTCCCGCGTGCGTGCCCGGCGGACGCGATTGCTCGTTAGAGCGAGGACTGGAAGCTGTGTGTGTAAACACACAGCTCCCGGTCCTGTCAGGGGAGAAATGCCCGATTGTCTGTTCATACAATGTATGAACAGCGATCAGTCATTTCCCCTAGTGAGGCCACCCCCCTACAGTTAGAACACACCCAGGGAACATACTTGACCCCTTGTGTTAACCCCTTCACTGCCGGTGGCATTTGTTTTATAGTAATCAATGCATTTTTATAGCACTGATCGCTATAAAAATGCCAATGGTCCCAAAAAATGTGTCAAAAGTGAAATTTCCGCCTTAATGTCGCAGTACCCCAAAAAAATCGCTGATCGCCGCCAATACTAGTAAAAAAAAAAAATATTAATATAAATGCCATAAAACTACCCCCTATTTTGTAAACGCTATAACTTTTGCGCAAACCAATCAATAAACGCTTATTGCGATTATTTTTTGTAAAAATAAAAAAAATGTAGAAGAATACGTATCGGCCTAAACTGAGGAAAAAAAATTTTTTTATACATTTTTGTGGGATATTTATTATGGTAAAAAGTAAAAAATATTCATTTTTTTTCTCAAAATTGTCGCTCTATTTTTGTTTATAGCGCAAAAACTAAAAACTGCAGAGGTGATCAAATGGCACCAAAACAAAGCTCTATTTGTGGGGAAAAAAAGGACTGCAATTTTGTTTGGGAGCCATGTCGCACGACCGCGCAATTGTCAGTTAAAGTGATGCAGTGCCGAATCGCAAAAAGTGCTCTGGTCTTTGACCAGCAATATGGTCCAGGTGTTAAGTGGTTAAAAGTCACTGGCCCTTTCCAAAAACTCGGCATGTATTGTAAGTACTTTCTGGAAATGAGACCACCTTAGTGTGTAACAAGACAAAACATGAATTCCAGTGTGGCCAGGAAGGATCTGTGTTTTTTAGTAATGGATCTGTATTGCAGCAGGAAAGCACAAGCTCTGACTGGATTCTTCTAAAAATTCTAAAATCTGTATTCAACCAAAAAGCCCACCAAGTTTAATATTAACAGACATTTGTTGCCTTTTTTTTTTTTAAGCTGTACTCCTTTTGTGAAAATTGAAATTATTAATACTTTCATATTCACGGAAGTCGTTGTAATGGGTAGAACATACAGCTGTCTAATCACGTTTTGTTTTTGCTCAAAAAAACTTGGCATAAGACTGTTGAACTAAAGCTGAAACTTTGGCAGGTGTTTGTGATGGCTGTGTTGGCGGCATGATAATTTGTTTGCTGGATTACCCAAAACTAGCCCAAATCTTGTTTTTTGGAGCTTTGAAATCTGTGTTCACTTAGCTGGCCATCTGCAATAAAAAGGAAGTGCTGGAAGTGATCCCCAGTGGATCAGCACGGCTTCTTCTAGAAGAAGTAAAATTCTCTCAGTGACATCTGCTCTGAGACAGGAAATAACTATATGATGGTTTACATCAACCAAGAGCAATTGTAGAACAATGTTGAATTAGAATGGTTACATGTTTCCTTATCAAATTATTTTATTTCTGCTTACAGTTTGTTCATTCGTTGAGCATTTAAGATGTGCACCATCAGGGCTTGGTTTTGTCCTGAATTAAAGACCTGTGTTTTTCTCCACCAGAAGAGGCCTCCGCAAGGTCACATAGAAAACAATTGTTTTCTATCTGCCCTGTTCACACCAGATTGGAATAAAGAAGTACAAAGATGCAGTCTGCATTTTTGTTGCTCTACATTGGAGGTCACCCGAAGTCTCAGTCCATCTCTGCACTGCAGCGTCACTGTGGTTCCTAGAAATGATTGGAAATGGTACTTTCTGCCAATTCCGTAAATCAAAAAAGGGGGGGGGGGATAAACATCCATTGCTTGTAAAAATGGAAGGTACTGACTGTAACCAGCTTACACTAAAACAAGTGTTTTGGCGTTCAGGATGGTGTGAACAAGTTCCTAAAGACTCCTTTTAAACATTTGGCAAATCATGACAATCCACAGGCTGATGCTTATAGATAATTGTAGGCATTTTTCTATTTGAATACATGCACATCCCAAACGCCTCCTGCCCCACAACACCCAATAACATTTTTTTGTCACTGTGGTCATTTTCAAAAGGGGCCCATCTCCGATTCCTTTTTTGGTTGCCTCTTGAACATGTGACAGTGCACATCATTTTTGGGTGAAGCCATTGGAGATTATAGCCTTCCCAAGATGCTTCTGTGAGGCCCCAGCTACATCTCCAGTGCTTTACGCAACCGGAAAGTAGAAAAAAAGCAAAATATGTTTTTGCTGTGAAAATGACAATGGTCCCAAAATTTTGTCAAAATTGTCCGAAGTGTCCGCTATAATGTCGCAGTCATGAAAAAATCACTGATTGCCGCCATTAGTAGTAAAAAAGAATATATATATAAACATACTATTTTGTAAACGCTAATTTTGCACAAACCAACCGATAAACGCTTATTTAATTTTTTTACTGAAAATAGGTAGAATACGTATCGGCCTAAATTGAGGAAGAAATTTATATATAAATTATGTATGTATGTATGTATGTATGTATGTATGTATGTATGCATGCATGCATTTTTTTTTTTGGGGGGGGGATATAACAAAAAGTAAACATTTTTTTTTTTTTTCTTTCAAAATTGTCGCTTAAAAATAAAAACTGCAGAGGTGATCAAATACCACCAAAAGAAAGCTCTATTTGCAGGGAAAAAAAGACGCCAATTTTGTTTGGGAGCCACGTCGCACAACTGCGCAATTGTCAGTTAAAGCGACGCAATGCCGAATCACAAAAACTGCCCGGGTCCTTTAGCTGCCTAAAAAAAGGTCCGGGGCTTGAGTGGTTAAGGGACAATGCCAGAAATCCCAAACTTGGAGACATTCTCAGTCTTTGAGGCACACCTTAAAACTTGAATATTAGCCTCTACCTTCCACCAGTGCTCTCCCCAGTTTGGCTTCCTTTAGAATCGCTAAGACCACAAAGACCTTTCTAGTATGCTGGCTGTTGGCAACCATCCTTTTATGGAGACTGGCAGAACTCTAACAAAATGTTAATGCTTGCCAAATGACTAGCAGCCTTGTTACCAGTTTTCCACTTTTATTCGTAAGGCTGTGTTTATTGTTGTCATCTCCTCTACGAGGCGAGTGTCTGAGTTATCCTGTAAAGAACCCTTTCTGGTCTTACAGTACACAGTGACAAGGCGGTGTTGAGGCTTAGAGCTTTGGCCTTTCAGCTAAACCACAACATTATTCTTCCATCCCGCTGTCCGACTTTGGTTCATCAGATGGGGATATCCCTCAGTTTTCTAGATGTTTGTGTTGTATGTGTCTACCTTGCAGCCACTTACACTGGTTCCGGTTCAACCCCTTCCTATCAAGACTTTTACTAGATCTGCGAGTGCTCCCTGGGCTTTTTGGCTTTACATTGCAGTTTCCCAAATTTGCAAGGCTGTCATCTGGTCTTCTGGTCACATGTTCTCCGACTTTTACCCAGTGTATATTCAGGCCTTCACTAATGGCTTCTTCTGTCATTTATTTCGGCATTCAGTTCTTTGAATATAATTTAGAGCTGCACGATTAATTGTCAAGAATCGTTATTGCGATCTTTTCCCCGTTGCAGTTCTTGATACAGGGTTTCACAATCTTTGACATGAAAATAATTTTCTCTCTGCACTTTGGTATGCAAAGAATTTCCTGTCTGCTCTCAGCCAAAAGTCAGTCTGGGCAATCTGCCAAGTTTTGAAAACATTGTATCTCTTCAAAGGAATAAACTTCTTCTGTATGTAAATTAAAAAATTTTAACCACTTAAACTCCAAACCTTTTTCTGACAGCTCTTTTCAAGTTAAAATCATTATTTTTTTGCTAGAAAATTACTTAGAACCCCCAAAGATTTTATAACTTTTTAGTAAAGACCCTAGAGAATAAAATGGCGGTTGTTGCAATATGTTATGTTGCACTGTATTTGCGCAGCAGTCTTTTTAACCACTTAAGACCCAGACCAAAATGTTGCTAAAGGACCTTGCCCCTTTTTGCAATTCGGCACTGCGTCGTTTTAACTGACAATTGCGCGGTCGTGCGACGTGGCTCCCAAACAAAATTGGCGTCCTTTTTTCCCCACAAATAGAGCTTTCTTTTGGTGGTATTTGATCACCTCTGCGGTTTTTTATTTTTTTGTGCTATAAACAAAAATAGAGCCACAATTTTGAAAAAAATGCAATATTTTTTACTTTTTGCTATAATAAATATCCCCAAAAATATATATAAAATTATTTTTTTTCCTCAGTTTAGGCCGATACGTATTCTTCTACCTATTTTTGGTAAAAAAAAATTGCAATAAGCGTTTATCGGTTGGTTTTCGCAAAATTTATAGCGTTTACAAAATAAGGGATAGTTTTATTCAATTTTTATTCATTTTTTTTTTTTTTTTACTACTAATAGCGGCGATCAGCGATTTTTTTTTTCGTGACTGCAACATAATGACGGACACTTCGGACAATTTTGACACATTTTTGGGACAATTGTCATTTTCACAGCAAAAAATGCATTTAAATTGCATTGTTTACTGTGAAAATGACAGTTGCAGTTTGGGAGTTAACCACAAGGTCCCAGAGCTTCGGACCAGGTCACGGGAGCGCACCGCGGGCGCGCGCCCATGACCCACGGCTGGGTACTAGAAACCAACGTGTATATATACGTTGATGTGCCCAGCCGTGCCATTCTGCTGACGTAAATGTGCAGTAGGCGGTCCTTATGTGGTTAAATGCATTTTTTGGTAAAAAAATTACTTTATTGAATAAAAAAAAAAAAAATTGCCAGTAAAGTTAGCCCATTTTTTTTTTTTTTTTTTGTATAAATGTAAAAGTTTTAACGATCTTCATTCTAAGCACAAAAATCGTGATTCTCATTTTGGCCAGAATCGTGCAGCTCTAGTATAATGTAGATCAGTGTTTTTCAACTCCAGTCCTCAAGGCACACCAAAGGGTCATATTTTCAGGCTTTCCATTATTTTGCACAGGTGATTTGATCAGTTTCACTGCCTTAGTAATCGCCACAGCCATTTCATCCGAGGGAAAACCTGAAAACATGACCTGTTGGTGTGCCTTGAGGACTGGAGTTGAAATGAGTTTTTAATTGCCATTGCCCACTTCCTCAGTTGGACTGCTTTTGAATATCCCGACAGACTGTCTGAATTTCGTGTCATTCAATGAATGAGAGTTAATGGGATTTTTAATTTAATGGATTTCGTTGGACACAGGTCCCCCACCCCTCTGTGATCCTGCTCTCGGTGCTGGTTTTCCACAAAACTGAACCATTCTAGGAGTAGCAGGAGGGGTTACATTGGGTTGGCCTGAAATATTTGTTTAATCGCCAAATCTTTCTGTAGACGGCAGTGTAAAATACAATCTCTGAATTTGTTAAATATAGTCCATGAAATTTATGGTATGTACAAAAATCAAGTTTTTGTTCAGTAAGGTAAATAGGAATTGTCAAATATAAAAATCCAGGTTGTATATACACGCTAGTATACTACTTTGATCTCCTTATATTCTGGCCTGTTTACCACACAGTTTAGCAAGTCGAGAATAGAGATGTATTTTCTGTCTATATAGAGCAGGGGTGGCGAACAAGTTCGACAAAAAGAGCCAAAATTTTAAACTGTGAGAGTCAGAGAGCCACACCACGCAGTGACCTGCCAAAACAGACAGACACTCACACAAAAGCATATAATTTTAACAATAATATATTAAACGCATAATATAACATGCTCAGTCAGGTGTTTTTTGTTACCTTTTTGGAGTGATGGGATGATAATCTCAGTGGGATTTCTGTTTTTTAGCACGGCAATGTTCCACGCCACTTTATAGGATGCAAGGGTCACAGTTTCTCCATGCTTGGTTAATTGCTGAAACATTTGAGACTGTCTTTTTACCTGGCTTTTCAAGGTGCTCAATTTTTGCTTGCCTAGTTCAGTACCTTTGGGTAATTCCTTGTCAATATTAGCATGGAGAGTGCTAAAATGACGCTGAAGATTTGAAGCCTTGAAATGTGATATCCTAGTATTGCATATTAAACACAGCGCTTTCCCATTCCGTTCAATAAAGAAGAAAGCATCTTCCCATTCTTCCAAAAATGTCCTGTGTTCATCTTCATATTTTCGTTTAGCTTTGCATTTTGCCATTTTGAGTGAGGGTAAAAATCCTGCAGTGATGGTGAGGGTGTGTTGCGTCCTCCACACTAAGAACTAACGGCAAGATGTGACTCAACATGTGACACACGGGTACCCACGCTCTCTGGCCCGTGCAGTTGTTTCCGAGGGATGGGAGACGTGATGACGCAGCCTGGGGGGCGGGACTACGCGCTCGGAGATCTCTCCTCAGAGGTCCCTCCTCAGAAGCAGCATAACAAAATCCAAACTTGGCAAAGAGCCACAGTATACAAAATAATGGTAAGAGACAAAGAGCCGCATTCATTTTGGCCGGGAGCCGCATGCGGCTCGAGAGCCACGTGTTCGCCACCCCTGATATAGAGGCTGTCCAGATGTCAGCAGCTAGTGCTGTTTTTTTTTTCTTCTTCTTTGGTTTGTTTTTTCTGCATTAGCAGTGCAAAAAGTATGCTCTGTAAATGCAACATGATAAAATCGCCGCATATTAAATGTTTTTGAAAGGAAAACTGAGATCTTTTTTATAAATGTTTTCACACAACTTTCCCAAATGGATTCCATTTCAAGAATGTGTGAACCCTAGATGAACGCTGTGTGAATTTTGTGAAAACAAATGCATTCCCTCAGGCCTGTAATGAACAAAGGTACAGTATATAAAAGATCAACAATTTACTATAAAATTGTCAAAAAGCCGTTAAAGGAAATCATGACGGCTGCACTCAGTGATTAAGATTCAATACCTCAATAAGCTTTATTGTGCTTCATGCTCATGAATTGCTTATGTGGCTGATGCAGAGTAATGCATGCTATATGATACAACAACAGAAAGTATTTAGACCACATTTGTCCTCAATGCCCTACGCTCAAAGACGTACATGAACTATTGAGTTTTTTTTTTTTAGGTGCCCAGATATGCCAGTTGTCCTTGAACAACCCAATAGGTAGTGTGAGCAAACAAAATTGGAAAATCTTCCCTGATTGCTGAGATGCCAATGACACATACATACTTGTTTACATATCCATTCCTCTTTATCCATTGCCTTAAACAGGAACAATTCTCACTTCAAAACAGTATTGCATTTAGTGTGATGGTAATCATGATGATGGCTTTTTCAGAAGTATTTGCATCCAGTTCTGACCTATTTTGTTTGCTTTGTTGGCTTGCTTTGAACACGCAATTTTCAAAATAATTTACTTGATTTTTTTTGTGAGTCCCAGTAATAGACATTTTCAAAATATAACTGCCTGTAATGTTTCAGAAATTATTATAGTACATGTAAAAAAACTGTGCAGTTTCAGATTGTTGGGAGTGTATGTTGTAATTTACAGATACTTGTAGTTTTGTAATTAAATAGTTATTAAAAATGTAGCATTGATAAGTGTGGCATTGATAAGTACTTAGACATTTTAAGGGCTCACGTGTTATTGCACATCAGTTGTGAAACTGAGCTTTTGTGGAGGGGGGAGTGGGTACTCGATTTTTGACAAATACCTACTCGACTCCCACTTCGTTCCAGTCACCTTAGGCAATCAGAAGTTCTCCTTCCTTAAGTTTCTGGGACACATGACGGAGCTGCGGGCTACCTGTCAGATGGCTGCCCATAGTGAAGGTGCTGTTGAAGGACATGGGGTGAAGACGGCTGTGGTGAGTGCACCGCCAGATTGTGGGACAGATGACTGGTTGTTTGTTAAAAGTCAGCAGCTGCTGACTTTTTTAATGAACACAAAAACTGGTGGAACTCTGCTTTAAATCGGAGTTCCACCCAAAAATGGAACGTCCGCTTAATCCACTCCCCTCCCCCTTGCATGCCACATTTGGCATGTAATTTTTTTTGGGGGGGGGGAGTGGGGGCTTCAGTAGGAGTGGGACTTCCTGTCCCACTTCCTGCTTCCGCCGAGGGGCTGGTAAGGCGATTAGGCTTAATCGCCTTACTACAGCCCCTCCCGTAGGCGATCGTCTAGGACAGTGTTTTTTAACTCCAGTCCTCAAGGCACACCAACAGGTCATGTTTTCAGGATTTCCCTCAGATGAAATGGCTGTGGTGATTACTAAGGCAGTGAAACTGATACAATCACCTGTGCAAAATAATGGAAAGCCTGAAAACATGACCTGTTGGTGTGTCTTGAGGACTGGAGTTGAAAAACACTGGTCTAGGACACTGACAGGTCCTAGACGATCGCCTGTCCAATCAGCGGCGGGCCGCGCGCGCAGTGGGTGCCCGGCCGTGAAGCCGAAGGCTGTCACGGCTGGCTGTCCACAGTCGAAATGAAGACGCCGGCCGGGGAGGGGGGAGAGGAGCGGAGCCCCGATCGGCGCGTCGCTGGAACGTGGAGAAGGTAAGTGTCTGTTTATTAAAAGCCAGCAGCTACACTTTTTGTAGCTGCTGACTTTTAATAAACATTACATTTGGGTGGAACACCCCTTTAAGGCAGCCCATTCAGATCAATAGGCTGCCAATGCAAGAGAACATATTAATGTTGTATTTATTTTGGACAGAGCACCACAACACACGGTAGTAAGTTACTGTGCTACAAAACTGGTGCTTCAAATGTTGAACCCACAACACGTTGGTACCTGTAATGTGCTATGTGTTATTGCATTGGAAAAGTGTAGGTGGGCTCTAAAATATATTGCCCATGGTCACTATGCAAATTTGGAGCAACCAGCATGAGAAATGTTTTTTACTTCGCTAGTTTTCAAGTTTGTTTCTGATGTTGTTTGAGCCAAGGTGGCATCCTAAGTAAGTGGTTTCAGGGAAGAGTTTACAAGTTGGCATTGCCGCCTTAATTGGGAATTTCAGCCTCTAAATTGCTTGCCACTCTCACTCTCAACATGTCTTTAAAGCTGACCTTCAACCCAAAATCAAATTACTTGCACATAGCTTTACACCCCCCCCCCCCCCCCCCACAATTGGATACATTTTTTTATTTTATTTTTTAGGTGTTTTGACTTTTTGCACAAACTGCTTTTTCGCTTAGACAAGAGTGACTTTGAGCTCTATGCGCCTCACAGCATGTGTGCGTGCCACCGGATTCCATGTGTGCGTGCAGATGTGCCAGCCCTCGGGTCCTGGCAAAGGCCTGCACCCCTTCCTTGCACATGCTGAGTTTCCTCCATGCCTGTGCAGACAACCTGTGTTCCGGGACCTCCATGACTGTGGCATCTTTATGCAATAACTTGGGATGAAAGTCTATTTTAAGAGTCATGGTCAGGGGGTGCAGCAACTCTACAGCTAACTTGTATTAAATTGTTGGATTTTGCCCAGAATTGTCCTAGTGTCTGTCTGTTGCAGAAACACCTGATTGCAATTTTTTTAGGCAGCAGAATTCTAACTTGGAGGCCAACACCTCATTTTGTATATTTAATTTTCACAAAAAGGCTACAAGCAGCCTTAGTAAATGTTTTTATCCTGCTAGCTGCTTTGAAAAGGGCACATATTGTATGTACATTTTGGTGCTCCACCTGCCTGGCAATGTCATGTGCATCCTGATAACCTATAACTGTATCAGTTTGTTTGATCTAAGTTTCTGGTTATACAAATTTTTACTTTTTTCCAGTATATGCATTTAGTATTAATGCAGATGTCAATTTTTACCAATACACATATTGCTACCTTGTTTTTCTTCTTGGAATTGCTTTGCGGTTTACTATTTGAAATGCCAGAAATGTAACCTTATTCCCATTTGATTTCAGGACTAGGTACAGAAGGCCTGTATCGTGTGAGTGGCTACAAGACGGACCAAGATAATATTCAGAAACAATTTGATCAGGGTGAGCGGTCTGTGCAGTCCCAATAGAAAGCCATTGGCATTAAAGTTTTCTTTGTGTGCTTTAGATAAATGTACTATATTAAAGGGGCTGTCCACTTCTGCAGACATCTCATTCAAGATCAGTCACGTTTTTGATTTATTTTTAATTTGTATAATAGATTGTTTATAAAGATGAAAAACACCATTCATTTATGGACAAGCTGTATATTCCGTTCACATGGAAGCCAAAATCAGGCATCTGGCAAACAACGATAATAATTGGTGCCAGACTTGTAAATTTGTATTGGCTCTGATAAACCTGGACCCTAAGCAAGGCTTTTGTTTGATACTCTATAAATAAAAAACGCCGCTGGCAGCATTTATCATGGACTGAATACAGCTATCTATTCATTTCTAAAACTTCTGCCCATCTGATCTGCACTGCTTTGTCAAAGTTACAACACTTTTTTTTTTTGTCTTTTTTGCTTCACTCTTAACTTCTCTGTTTGAGCCTATAATCCATTTTAATTTCTGCCAATTCAAAATGTATATCATGTTAAGTAGGGCTGCAACTAACAATTGTTTTCATAATCGATTAGTTGGGCGATTTTTGTTTGATTGGTAAAAATCCTAAAAAGTTTGGTGTATAGTTTAGTTAATATGTAAACTTAACTAAACAAGGAGAGGGAATTTTGGGACTTTGTATGAAGCAATTGAAATGCGGAGGTAGGAAACTTTAAAAATATTGAATTCATAACATGGATATATGTCCAGTACAGAATATAATACAGTAAGTGGGTACATACCTCAATACAGTCATAAGAATACCTAAAAATGTATATAAATGCATGAAGTGGCATGGCCTACTAAATGCCAGCGGCAGCATGCCCAATACTTATATCCGTGTTCCACGCCACTCATCAGGAGCAGATGCTATAGGAATGCCTATGGGATATATACATATAATAAACCACACTCTAAAGAGGGAAAATGTCAGGAAAAATGATCTATATAGCGTAGATGGTTGATCAACCACACTTGCCAACAAAGACAGTGAATGCGATATGTGGTAACCAACACAGGGTAAGCCAAAGGCCTAAACCTCATCATGGGAGTTGAGGTGGCAATTTATAACAATGCAGCAATGGATAATGTGGAAAAGTGCATTGATGTGAAAATCTCCATGTGGCAGAGTATTGAATGTATAGCATCTGGGAACAATAAAACATTTATTAAATTAGAATTGTATGTAATTATGACAGTATTGAGATTAATAGATTAAAGTTAGTTAATAGGTGGTGAACCCAGTATGACTCCGTAAAGGGGGGAAGCCTATCTCTCTATAAGCAGTGGTTCTCAATTCATTTCCTCAGGACCCACTAGCAGGCCAGATTTTAAGTATTGCCTTGGGGGGGATGCAGACTAGAATACTGCAATCACTAAGCAGCAAATTATATCACCTGCGAGATATTTCAGTTATCTTGCAAACCTGGCCTGTTAGTGGGTCCTGACGACAGGAGTTGAGAACCACCATTTGTCCTATAGCTTGTATTTTCCTGAATCCAAAGCACTAAGTGTAGTTCCTCTCTGACCTCTGAACCCTCTGCCATCAGCATTAGCCACTGGAAAGACTAATCGACACCTCGGCCTCCTAGGAGATGGAAGCTGCCCCCCCAGCACATAGCAGATGACTCAAATCTGTATATTTTTTCTGGGAGGCTGTGTACAGGTGTCCCTCCCTTTTTTAAATCGGCTATCCGATTTCACGTGTGTGCGTGTGTGTGTGTGTTGTCAGATCCTGCTCCCTGCTTTCTACTGCTGAAAGTTGCTGAATAAATTGGCTGTAAAGAGAGGCTGCACATAAACAGGTACATCTTTATTAGAAGGATTTGTTTCATCCCTGTGTATCTCCTAAGGGTAATGACTTCACTGGGTATATATAATGGTCTACAACCACTGTGAACTGTTCATTGATAATCGGAACCCTCTAATTTGGAGAATGGGAGATAGTGGTCTATATACTGAGACGGCTGGGTGGCTAATGGCTCTCAATTTGGCCTAATTTCTTTCAGATACAAATTTTAAAGTAATTCTGAACTTATAACTGAAGAGTAAGCATCATTTAGGTGTTGATGAGTATCCACATGATGCTGCAGTATACCTATGGTATACAAGTGTTGACTTTTTATTAAACGTTGGCACTGACGTATGACCATTATTAGGGAGTGCAGGGCCTTGTCTACAAAAAAAAAAAATGAAAGGTAATTGATATGTCCGCCCTTTGATCTCCTGCTTTGAATTCTTAGCAGTTCTTGTCCCTGCTGCCCTTTTGCTTGCAAATTTACAATTCATTCATCAACTGATTTGATTTTAATATGGCTTTTCTGTAGTATATGTATGCACACAGTTTAATGAAAGATGATCTCTGTTTTGCAGATAATAATTTGAATTTGGCTTTGATGGAGGTGAATGTGAATGCTGTGGCTGGTGCTCTAAAGGCATTCTTTGCAGACCTGCCAGCACCTTTAATATCATATGTTCATCACCCAGATCTTCTGGAAGCTTCAAGTAGGTGACATTTGTTTGCATTAGGTAATCCTTGACAATTGTAATGTGTTCTTTAACCAAATGCCCACCGCACTATAGGGAAAGTACGTCCTATTTTTAAAGATGGATATCTCGATAACGGCAGCAGCTGCTGCCACAACCGAGGTATCCATCTTTGCAGTGGGCAGTTTTGTACACGATAACGGCGGTCTCCACGGCGGATTCGCCGCGAGATCGGTGGCGGGAGAGGGCTCTCCCGTGCCCTCCGCCGCTTACCGGAGCCGTCGGTAGCGGCGGAGGCGATCGGGTCCTGTCGGCAGCTGTGAGGGAAAAATCGCCCCCACCCGTCCCCGCAGCTCTGCTGGGGGGAAGTGACGTCAAAACGTCAGTCCCGCCCAGCGTCTTAAAGAAACATTTTTTTTTTCTGTGATTTGAAAAAATGACAGTTCAATATATATATATATATTTTTTTGCATTTAAGCCTAAATGAGATCTGAGGTCTTTTTGACCCCAGATCTCATATTTAAGAGGACCTGTCATGCTTTTTTTCTATTACAAGGGATGTTTACATTCCTTGTAATAGAAATAAGGAATCAAAGTAATCAATTTTTTTATTTATTTTTTCATTTCAGTGTAAAACATTCTAAACTAAATTAAAATAAAACAATTTTTTTTTTTTAAACGCCCCGTCCCGACGAGCTCGCGCACAGAAGCGAACGCATACGCGAGTAGCGCCCGCATATGAAAACTGTGTTCAAACCACACAAGTGAGGTATCGCCGCGATCGTTAAAGCGAGAGCAACAATTCTAGCCCTAGACCTCCTCTGTATTTAAAAAAACGTCGCCTATCGAGATTTTTAAGGGTAAAAGTTTGACGCCATGCCACAAGCGGGCGCAATTTTTAAGCGTGACATGTTGGGTATCATTTTACTCGGCGTAACATTATCTTTCACAATATATAAAAAAATTGGGCCAAATTTATTGTTGTCTTATTTTTTAATTAAAAAAAGTGAATTTTTTTCCAAAAAAAAGTGCATTTGTAAGACCGCTGCGCAAATACGGTGTGACAAAAAGTATTGCAATGACTATTTTATTCTCTAGGGTGTTAGAAAAAAATATATATAATGTTGGGGGGTTTTAAGTAATTTTTTAGCAAAAAAAACTGTTTTAGTCTCGTTAACACAGAATCTGAAAAATAGGCTCGGTGGTCAAGTGGTTAAGCATCTATTTAATCTCCTTTTGATTTTGTTTATTTTTTTTTTCCACTTCTTCTTCCCCCCAATAGAAAATGTCTTCCCATCTAAAAAGGATATCTGCTGGACTTTAGGCTTTAGAAATTATAAGAATTCATGCCCCAACACTATGAGCACAAGGAAATTGAGGAACATTTGTTCCCTGATCTCCTCTGCAACTAATGAATTCAAAAAGCAGCAAGCATTTTGTCACCTCCAGTTTTAGAATTGTAATTTTACAGCTGCTGCGGACAGGTTAGCAACTAAACAAGCACTATGTTCTTGATTAGCTGTAGCTCTTTAGTTCATACCTTTATTCAAAGAGTCCGACAAGTGGCTCTGCCTGTACGGTGTCTCTTGCCGCCATTTGATTTAAACTTGGTACTCTTGGTTCTCTAGAAACCTCCATTATGACAATATTTGGGAGATTCCCTTACCTACATTGTCCCAGAAGGTGGCTATTACATCTGCCCATAGGGTGTCGAGTTGGCATTATCCTGTTGTGCTCCCTATTTGGAGGTCCACAGAGATAAGGTGGTTCTTAGTCCCTGTCCATCGTTCCTACCTCAAGTGGTCTCGGACTTCCATTTAAATTAGGGCATTGTGTTTCCTTCCTTGCATCCCAAGCTGACTCATCCCTAGGTATTTGCTTTGCATATCTTGAATGTGGTTTGTGAGATATGGGTGTTTCTGGCACCCACAGAGCCCTTTCGGAGGTCAGACTTGCTTTTTGTGCTTACACAAAGACCAAGGAAAGGGCTGGCCGCTTCTTCGGCTACCATTTCCAGATGGATCAGACAGACAGTGACTTAGGCAAAGGCGGAACCCGACCTTTAATAGAATAGGCCTGTCACCGCACGTTCTACTCGAGCGCTTAGTACTTCTTGGGCCTTGCGTCATCAAGCGTCAATATCACAGGTTTGCAATGTGGCCACTTGGTCGTCGGTGCATAGCTTCACTCAACTCTATAAAATGGATCTTTTGGCATCTGCAGCAACAAAGTTTTGCAGGCTCCTGTTTTAAAGAGGGGTTTCTTCTTGGTGTGTTTTTTTTTTTTCTTTTCAGATGGAGCACCTGTGACCCGGTTAAGGCGACTGTCCTGGTTAGGGCTCTTGTGTTTAGTTTTGTATTGTCACCACCCCTTAATTTTTCTTTGGCACTGCTTTTGGACACCCCAGTGGTCAAGAGTGAGGAGGCGCTATGTCCGCCGATGAACTAAGAAAATGGGAATTTTGTACTCGCCGTAAAAATCCATTTCTACGTGTTAAATGGACACAGCATCCACCCCTCCTATGGAGTTTTTGATACTTTTATTACTGATTGCTACTAAACTGATTACCTAGAGCTGGGACAGGGTTATATACTGACTAAGGATGGCCCATGGGACATAGCCAAGCTTTATGTTCTGTCTATTTCTACTCCTGCTGCGGGAATATAACCCAATGGTCACAGTGAGGACTTCCAAGTCATAGATCACATGCCATATGTTGCAGAGCAACAGGGAAATTGGGATTGCTTGTTAGGGATTATTGCTGACATTTCTTTTAAATTTGCTCTTCAATGGAGTCTGCATATTTTGCTAAAAAAATAAATAAAATAAATTGCCATTTCACAAAAGTTAGGAGTTAATTGTAGAGAGTTTCACTGCTCATACCTACTACTACTGAGGTCTAAGTATGCACCCAGACTGCTTTCTGGTAGGACATAAAAGCCGCCTTTTAGGTATCTTGAGGATGCAGGTTGGATGGTAGAGTATCTTTTGGAATGTGTAACTAATACCTAGCCTGTTATGATGTTGCTTTTTATAGAGTGTTTTTATCTCAAAAGTAATATTTCTTGTTCAAAGAGAAAGTGTTTATTTTTTTCAGTAGTAGACTGCATTTCTTACTATAGTTTATATACGTTGTTTCTTCAGAAATCCCGGACAAGATGGAGAGACTTCATGCCTTGAAGGATATTTTACGGGCTTTCCCTCCTGTCAACTTTGAGGTCTTAAAATATATTATATCTCATCTAAACAGGTGAGTGGATGACTTTTATACAATTTTAGATGATTGATTTAATTTACATTCCAGGTGAACCTTGGCTTTGCAATTTTACCTCCTGCCCAGCTAAAGCCTACAGTACAGTCAGAGGAGGCCACAATATTTTCCATCTCTGATGTGGCAAATTTACCAAGGCATGTTGAGTTGACAGGTTGCACTGGCTGTCATTTAGGTCAGTGGGGGTCACACCAAATTCAGGAGCCAAACGCTTGACTCACAGTTGTGGCACATTGGTCCAAACGAAAATGGTCTTTCAGCAAAAAATAGGTATTCAGGAGGTGACAGGGTCACAGGTTTTAAACTCCTGATAGTGGCCGTTTAACTGCACTGTAAAAAGTGATCCACTGTGTGTGAAATTGGCCTTATAGCTGTATCCATGTTAAGAGATTCACAATCAATGTTTGCCTCACTGGTAGTTGTCACTGAAAAGGGAGACAATGCAAATTCTCTCATTGACAGCAATCGAACATAAGATATCCTGTTTTGGGGAATATTTTCTCTGTAATCCGATCTGGACTGAAAATGAGGAAAAATACACCCCAACCTTTGCTATTTTGAAAATGTTTTAGACTTCCCATTATCTAAAATGTAAGGTGATATGCTTGGCAGTCTGTATGCATTACCACAGCTAGGAAGCAGCATTTAGTGTACATGCCTCCATTCCCAGCAGTGAATTACCAACTTTCCAGTGGTTACTCATCAGGGGAAACTTGGGAAAGTTATCCTCAATCTGTGCTCAAAAAGTTCAACCGTTACCAAGGACTATTCTGGTTTATTTTTCTTCTGAGAAATCCTCACTTCCTGTTCTTCTGTCTGTAACTCCACACAGTAATGCAAGGCTTTCTCCCTGGTGTGGAGAAAGCCTCTTGAGGGGGCGAGCAGGAATGTCAGGATGCCCACTAGCACATGGCTCCTTTCTCTATCTGCAAAGTAGAGTGTGTCTTAACTTGCCTGCTCGCCCCCTCCCCCTGAAGAGGCTTTCTCCACACCAGGGAGAAAGCCTCGCATTACTGTGTGTAGTTACAGACAGAAGAACAGGAAGTGAGGATTTCTCCGAAGAAATGAGGACATTTAGAAGCAAAATCTAAGGATGAGGTAAGTGATGGAATGGTGAAGCACAAAAAAGCTTCTGGTGAGCGTCATATGAAAAACTACAAAAAGGTGTGTATGTTGGCCTTAAAAGGTAAAAAAATAAAAATAAATCCCTAAATAGCTTCCTTTACCTTAGTGCAGTCCACTAAGATAAAGGAAGCTATTTAGGGATTTTTATTTTTTTACCTTTTAAGGCCAACATACACACCTTTTTGTAGTTTTTCATATGACGCTTACAGAAGCTTTTTTGTGCTTCACCATTCGTCCCTGTGGAAGGTTATCTTTGCTGTAAACTACACAAAAAATGCAGGAAGCATAATCTTTTTAGCGCACATACAAAAACCTAGAGATGTGAAT
This sequence comes from Rana kukunoris, assembly GCA_029574335.1. Taxonomy (NCBI): domain Eukaryota; kingdom Metazoa; phylum Chordata; class Amphibia; order Anura; family Ranidae; genus Rana; species Rana kukunoris. The sequence continues at coordinate 48,484,380 of CM056059.1, read as the reverse complement.
GTAGTCTAACTTGAAGATATCGGCTTGCATTTTGGAGTAGGATAAATGTATTAGAAATGAACACTAAATGTTACAACACTTGTGAAACTTGCAGGAAATGTAATTTTACTTTTCAGAGAGCTGTTGTGACGTTACTGCATTTATCTATTCTATTTAATGAATAATGTTGAATAAACATTGCAGTTTCTTTGTTTTCTACAGGGTCAGTAAACACAATAAAACCAACCTTATGACCGCTGACAACCTTTCCATCTGCTTCTGGCCTACCCTTATGCGTCCAGATTTTGAAAACAAAGAGTTTTTCTCAACCACTAAGAACCACCAATCTGTCATAGAAACATTTATTCAGCAGTGCCAGTTTTTCTTTTATGATGGCGATGTGGTTGATTCTCCAAGCGTTACCAGTTCTCCGTCAGCACAGCATGGCAGTCCAGGACAACTAGCAACACCTCTAGTCCCTTTGCAGTTACCTCCTCCACTTCAGCCTCAGCTACTACAACCCACACTGCAGGCTGACCCTTTGGGCATCATATAAATGGGCACGACTGTACTTTATTTAATAACCCTGGGTCCTTACTGACTGACCATAACACAGGAGAAAAACCGAAGACCGTTCACCTGTAGTAATATCTTAATGACACAGATTGATCTGATTATTTTTAGTTCTTGTTATTTTTGTTTGTATTTTTTTTAAACACTTCGGACCGTCTAGATAAAGATCGATCTGTGGCAGGCCTTGTTTGTGAAATTTTGCTGCTGCATGGAACTACAAATACTATACACTTCTCCAAGTGTCAGGAAGATACTTCTCAGAAGAGTGGATAACACACAGATTAAAGAAAATGGTTCTTTTCTATAGAAAAATCTAATTAAATTTACAGAAATAAATCATTTATCAAGCATTAGTGCTTTCCCAGCCCGTCTAAAGGCTGAGATTTATTTTGGTGTCAAAGCATCTGTGGTGTGCAGACGTGGGTATGTGTGGGTGCGTGTGGGAAGCCTGGCAGTGGGGTGGGTTATGGATTACTTGTTGGCGGTGCTTGGTTCAGAGCTTATCTTGTAAATGATACAAAGTAATAATTGTATGTACATATATAAATGTTTACATATTTCAGGAATAAACATCCATCCATTGAATCAATGTTTTGTTCTGCATGAGGAAATGGGTAAACCGGAAGTAGTCACTGATATCTACTATCTTTTTCCACCTTAATTACTGAACAGCCACTTTCATTATAAAAGGAGTTACATCTTCAAATTTACAGATTTTAATCTTCATTGTTTTGGGTAATCCTGAAATACACTGAAATGGTTAATTTGGAAAAAAAATGTATCAGATATTTATGAATATGTTGTAGGATGTGGTAATGCCTAAGCATTCCTTCTTAACCGTAACTTCATACAGCTGTGTCTGTATGTAACTGAAATATGCACTTTTTTTTTTGCACATCGGCCCTGTATTGACTTTACACTATGAGCGGGGGTGACCTAAAAATCCATATTTTGCCATAAGACATTAAAGTGTATGTATACCCGAACGATTAACCTTTTTTAGTTTCTCCGTTTTGGTCTGTTAAATTTACTATTGAAAGCTTTTTGTCTTGTCTGTTCGATGCAAAGAAATACCCATTGATTCTGACTGAAATCCAGTAAGGTCCTGTGCACACTGCAGTGTTATATCAAGGAAAGCGATCAGCTCTGCCCTGTAAACTTCTGAAAACCTTTCCCTCATATTTTGAAGATGATGAAAGGGGAAAAGTGTTTTGTAGCCCAAATACACTGTTTGTCCCAGGGTGACAATGCTGCTCATCCAGTAAAGTGAATTAACTTTGTCGCCCTAGCATAAAAAGTGTTTTACTGCCAGTATTACCAAGTGAAAATTAAATGGAAAACCTATTAGATGCTACATTGAAGTATTAGAAATATATAAGTAGGATTTCTTTGTTTTTGGGTTCAGACACATTTCACGATCTGTGCAATTCTCTAAAGGAAAGTAATTGCAGCAACAATACTTTTTTTTTACACCTTTCAGGGGGGAGGGGGGTGCAGATACCTGTCTAAAGACAGGTATTTGCACCCACTTCCGGCCCGCAGTCTCGGACAAAAGACGGGTTTTTCCCGTTGTGTGCTGGGAACATTTGGCTCCCAGCACACAGCGGGAGCCAATCGGCGGGCGCAGCGCGACTCGCGCATGCGCCGTAGGGAACCGGGCAGTGAAGCCGGAGCGCTTCACTTCCTGGTTCCCTCACCGTGGATGGACGGGGGAGCAGCAGAGAGACGAGCGATTGCTCGTCCTCTGCTGCGGACGCCGCTGGAATCCAGGACAGGTAAGTGTCCTAATATTAAAAGTCAGCAGCTGCAGTATTTGTAGCTGCTGGCTTTTAATATTTTTTTTTAAGGGGCCATCTGCTTTAAGAACTGAAAAAGGGAGAAAAACATTTTCCCCAGACTGGCCCTCACATCTGGACAGTTTATTACGCTGGAACTATTTTTGCCAGAACACTTTAAAATTTATGGTACTAATTACATTTCGTTTCCATTTCTTTAAGAAACAGTAGAATGAACCGTGAGGCTGTAAATCTGTTGAATTCCAAAGTTCAAAGCTTAATCCTGAAATTTCTGGATGGTATAGCTTAAACTTGTTTTAATGTAAATATCCTACACATCCAAGAAATTAAATGTCTGTTGTCCAAAAAGCCAACCTCTATAACCTGTAAAATGTTCCCATCTTATACTTTTAACATTATAAATCTTATTAATAGATGAGTAGCTGACAGATGCGTTTGATCCACACAACCTTTGTTAATTAGTTTGGACAAAGAGTTCTTGGTGCATAATCCCACTCAGCGTATCTCTTGACAGTTTCTAAATAATTGCTTCTATTCATATGGTCTACTACATGTTAAACCAAACTGTACCTTTTGGCCCTTTCACACAGGCATTCATGCTGGATCCGTTTTACGGGTTTTTTAGACACATCCAGACTGGACCACAATTATGTCTATGGGTGGGCAGATGTAAATGGACGGTCATCTGTTTACATCAATGTCCCATTCAGGTCTGTTTTTTTTGTTTTTAATGGAACAAAGCTGCGTCCTTTTTTAGACAGATCTGAATGGATGTTAAAGGATGCCATCTGTTTACATCCATTCTGTTAAAGTCAGTTTTTTTTTTTTTTAGGCAAGAAACATTATATGTTTATACTTTTGTCACCGATGATTGGTTTCTGCAACAATGAAAAAAAATGGATGTAGGCTGATTTAAACTGAATACAGATGTAAAAACTGATATAAACTTGATCATAAATGTGACTGTATGGATGACACCTGTGTGAGAGGCTATTATTTTCGGCTTGTTCCCACTAGTGCAATCTTATTTTTTTTTAAGCGATTTGATAGCTTGGGTGTACTTCTATTACAACTACTACGTTTTGTGGGAATCTGGTATTTGCCTGGGAAGTGAGCTGAGGGTCAAATAAGGAAATCTCTTCCAAAATCGCATCAGAATCGCATGTTTGTGATTTCTGTGCCTTTCTAGTGAGATCTATAGGGTCAAAATCGCCCTCGAATTGCACAAAAGTAGTGCAGGACTAAATTTACAGGTGCCGATTAAGGCTCCACCAGGTCCTCTTATTAAGCAGCAGCTTGGAGTGCACAAAAGGACAGAGCTCATCCCAGCGCTAGACGTCTAATGAAAAAGATAAGTCCTTGAAGTCGCACATCTCTGCAAAACCCCATAAGGTGTAATGACGGCCTCAGCCCGGGCAGAGATGTGCAACTTCCAGGACTTTTTCCCTTTTCCATTAAAGTAGTGCAGGAACCTTTTTCAAAATCTCTTCATATTGAGTCGCATTGATGTGAACGGCCACATTGAAAACCATGTGATTTCTATTGCCATATGAGGCCAAGTTTACACTCTCCAATTGTAGTAACGTACAATACATGCACTGCAGTGCTATATTCTTCTTGTAAGGCAATCTTATTTAGCTGTTTGTAAGGCCTGTGGGGGTAATGGCAGTTGAGATTTACACTACTTCATTCTACACTAGCGGCCAAATTTGTGGACACCTATTTTATGCTACAAAGTTCTGAAACGTATTTTATTCAAAATGTAATGCTGAATACTGTTATATTAATATTACTAATATATTAAATATATTAATATTTATTCAAACAGGACTGGTACATGCTTTTTTTGTACAAAAACGTATATCTTAGATAATCTTTAGAAGCAATAAAAGCTTTGCACCTTTCTGGTAACATGCACTACATTTTTTAATTCTTCTGGTGTAATAGTATGATGCCATCACGTCCATAGATTATATACAATTATAGATTCTGAGTTCCTATTTGTTTCTTGGTCTTTCTTCCAACACTACACTTTAGTTTTGCACAATTTTTTTTATTAATGAGGCCTAGACTGTATTCTGGCCACTCTGTCACAGAAGTGGACTTTCTTTTTGCGCTAGATACAGTATTGTGCAAAAGTTTTAGGCGAATGTGAAGAAATGCTGTAAAAAAATGCTTTCAAAAATATATTTTAATTTGTTTTATCAATTTGAAAAATCAGCAAATGGAAGACAAAAATCTAAAATGGATTATTATTTGGTGTGTCTACTCTGTCCTCAAGCCAACATGAATTCTTGCACGTGCACGCTGTTGGATTTTGTAGGATTAGAGTCAGGTGTATGATTAACCAGTTATAGCAAGCAGATGCTAATGATCATCAATTTTATATATAGGTTAAAACCGTCATTAAACTGCTGTTTAGGAGAGTTAAAATTGGGTAAGGAACAGCCAAACTCTAAGGTGAGGCTGTGGAAGAAGCTTCTAGTCACAGGTCATACACCGTGGCAAGACAGAAGACACATCAGGGTTACTTCCCTTTTGACATCAAAAGATGTCTGCAGTGCCATCAGCACAGAACTGGCAGAAATAAGTGGGACGCAGGTACACGCATTTACTTTATGGAGAAATCTGGCCAAAAGTGTCCATGGAAGAATGGCCATAACTCCAATGCAGAAACAAGGCTAAGTGCCTCAACTATGCAGCTCTGGACTGATGAGTCAAAATGTGATATTTGGCTTCAGTAGGAGGTAGTTTGTTTGAAGGGCTGGAGAGTGGTACAATGAGTGTCTGCAGTCTACAGTGAAGCATGCCAAAGGTTCCTTACAAGTTTTGGGCTGCATTCCTGCAAATGGATTTGATTTGGTTAGGAACAATGGTATCCTCAATGCTGAGAAATACAGGCAGATACGTATCCATCATGCCATACTATACCACCAGGGAGGTGTGTGATTGGCCCCAAGTTTATTTTGCAGCAGGATAATGACCCCAAACATGCAACCAATGTCATTAAGAACTATCTTTAGCATAAAGAACAAGGAGTCCTAAAAGTGATGGTTTGGTCCACACAGAGTCCTGATCTCAGCATTGAGTCTGTCTGGAATTGCATTCAGAGTTCCTTAAACTGCAAGTGTACCTAGAAGAATGGCAGAATTTATTGCGCTTTTGAAGGCAAATTTCTCTTCTATTTACTGTCCATTTTGTTAATAAACTATTGATGCATTTATTTTTTAAAGCATTGTTTACAGCATTATATCACTCCTACCCTTTAATTTTTGCAGAGTAATGTGGCATGTGTTTGTGCAGGGAGCACACTCTATCATGCACCCCCCCCCCAGGGCAAGAGACTGAGCTGTCACTGCCAGTAGCGATTGGTAGACCTGGTTCCTTGTTGCATGACCACTGTGATGGGCAATCGAGAAGAATGTAAAAAAATTAACTTGGGATAAAATAAAGATAAAATCGATCAGGGCTTGATCTAGGTTAGTGTTTCAGTGCATTTTAGGTGCAAAAAAGTTTGTTTAGGGACAAAACCTTAATGTGCACTATTGTTTCATGGCCCAACTTCAGTTAGAAACAACAAATACACAGCTATTGTATCGTCTTGTACATCAGGTGGATCATGGCAATGGCATAACGTATACAGATATATATACCGTTGTATAAGAAAAATAATCCATTAATAAGTACAACTAAATGAAGGCCCAATTTAATCCTGGAGAGCAAAGAATTGTTCACATGGGGCACCTCCAAAAACTTGCATACTTTTAAAGGATGTTGTGCCTGAAAAAATGGTTGCTTTACACATCCCTAAGCCGAGTTATCCTGCACACCTCACAGGTATTTTGTATCCAAAAAAGCTCTTTGGCATACTGCCAGGGTTGTATTGGACTTATGATGCAATAAAAACATTAGTTTTCTGACTGTCCGGGAAAAGGCCCAGGCCAAAACCCTACTGAATATCTCTGGGTAAGACTAAAGTACGGGGTTGGGGGAATAAAGACAGACCAAGAAACCATGTCATAGAATATATAATAAAGGGCTAATATGAAAAAAATGTAGTGCATTGTATGCCAGAAAGGTACAAACTGTGACTGCTTCTAAAGTCTATAAAACCAGATAATGACACTTTTGTACATGCGTATCATTCTTGTTTTAATAGATTTGGTACTAGTATAAATCTGTATTTAGAATTGAATTTTTAATAGGATGATAAACATGACGTTTCAGTATGTTTTAGAGTGAATATATTGCTTGAAATTTGACTAACCCTATATTTTTTTTAAATGTAAATTTTTTAATGCGATTAGAAATTTCTCCAATGGGACACGGATCGCTAAATAACACTGCCCAAAACTTAAAGAATTCATTAGCTATAGATGTGCATTAAAGTACAAGCTGAACTTTTTGCAAAAATCTTCAAGATCCCCCCCCCCTACTCTCCAAACCCCTCAATACTCAGCTATCCCACCTTCCTCCCCCCTTGTAGGTGCATCCTTTTCTCCAACGACTGTAGCCTCCAATACTGTCTGCAGCCAGATAAGTCTAGTGCTGGAATGCCTGTGTTCCCTCAGATAAGGCGACCTGTCGGAATTGGTATCGGAAGGGATGCTTTGTCGCCGCCATCTTGCTACACCCTGCACTCTTCCACATTAACCCCCCTGCCGGTAAACCCGAGCGCGACTCGGGTTGGATTTTTCAGGTAAATAGCGATATCCACGAGTCGCGCTCAGGGTCAATATGCAGAGCCTGCAGCGCGCGCTGGCTTACCTTGGATCCAGGCGGGGTACTGTACTTACTTTGTCCCTGGATCCAGCGATGCATCCCCGCTGTGTGAGCGAGTGGCGTCCTCCATTCGACTCGCACAGTGCCCGCGCGCCGCCGATCTCCGTTCCCTGCGACGTAACGGCGCACGGGGGCGGAGACCGGCGGCAAATTCAAAAAAGTAAACAAACACGTTACATACAGAATACTGTAATCTTATAGATTACAGTACTGTATGTAAAAAGTACACACCCCCCCTGTCCCTAGTGGTCTGCCCAGTGCCCTGTATGTTCTTTTACATAATAAAAACATTTTTTTTGTGCCTGCAAACTGTAGATTGTCCATAGCAACCAAAAGTGTCCCTTTATGTCAAAAGTGATTTTAGAGCAGCCAGAAAACAGCGATAATAAATGATAATCACTTGCAGAATTGAGCGATAGCGATTTGTGGGAAAATTCGTCATAAAAAAATAAAAGTAATGACAGCGACAATTCTGCAACTCAGCAAATTTCAGTGATTTTGATTTGATTACATTAGTGAATAATTTTTATTATTACATTATTATTTGTTATAATTATTTATAGTTATTTATTATATTATAATTTTATGATTTTGTGTTTCAAACTTTATCATACCCGGGATGTCTACTAGACTCTGGTTTGGACAAATTTAAGCGAGTTATTCCTAAAAATTGCAGGCCTACAGTATAAAACGCAGAATTTCCATGCAAAATAATTGTACCGCTTTTGGTACGTAATTCCAGACAGAATCATACCGCCAGGGAGGTTAAGGATACACAGAGAAGGGGGCAAGCGGACATCTTGTTATATCCACCAGGGTTTACATTTCAGTTATTTTTAACAGGATACAGAGCATATATGGTGAAATATAGTGTTTAGAGCAGTGTTTTTCAACTCCAGTCCTCAAGGCACACCAACAGGTCAAGTTTTCAGGATTTCCCTCAGATGAAATGGTTGTGGTGATTACTAAGGCAGTGAAACTGATCAAATCACCTGTGCAAAATAATGGAAAGCATGCAAACATGACCTGTTGGTGTGCCTTGAGGACTGGAGTTGAAAAACACTGGTTTAGAAATCCCTCGGACTGTTTACATGTTAAATTGTAAAAGCAGCGGTGTTCTGTCACATTGGAAACCTAATGAGGTCAGCAGGTTTGCTGCTTTTAAAATTCAACATCTAAACAGTCCTCGATTTCTAAATACTCTATTTCACCTTTTCTAAGCTCTGTTTACTGTTAAAAATAACAGTGAAATGCAAAACTCCGGTGGGTGTAACAAGATGTTCGCTTGCCCCCTTCTCGGTGTATCGGTACAGTGGATTCTGGATTCCAATTCTGACGGGGTGCCATATCTGACGGGGAACACCTGCACACTAATTTCCCTTAGACTTAAACTGGACGATGTTTCTGCGGTACGAACATATCTCATTCAAGTCTGTGGGATATTTGTGCTTGGGAAACCCCACACTAGCTGTTAACTGGCCAGGCTGTAATCATAGAATAGATTAGTAGTAACCTTTATTTGATCTACCTAACCACTTGCTTACTGGGCACATATACCCCCTTCCTGCCCGGACGAAATTTCCGGTTTTGGCACTGTAACGCTTTGAATGACAATTGCGTGGCCGTGCGACGTGGCTCCGAAACAAAATTTACGTCCTTTTTTCCCCCACAAATAGAGCTTTCTTTTGGTGGTATTTGATCACCTGTGCGGTTTTAATTTTTTGCGCTATAAACAAGAATAGAGCGACAATTTTGAAAAAATATATATTTTTTGGTTTTTGCTATAATATCCTATTTAAAAAAAAAAATAAGCTTATAGTAATTGGTTTGCGCAAACGTTATAACGCCTACAAAATAGGGGATAGAATTATTACACTTTTTTTTTTTATACTAGTAATGGCGGCGATCTGCCATTTTTGTCACGACTGTGATATTAAGGCGGACACTTTTGACACATTTTTGGGACCATTCACATTTATACAGCGAACAGTGCTATACAAATGCACGGTTAACTGTATAAATGTAACTGGTAGGGAAGGTGTTAACACTAGGGGGCATCAAGGGGTTAAATATGTACCCTGGGAGTGATTCTTACTGTGGGGGAGGGTGACTGACTGGCATGCATTAAGGTGAAAAACCTTGAGACTTTACAACCAGCCCAGGTTTTTTCATATCAGATGAATAAAACAATTCTTAGTTTTGTAGGGGAATAGATAAAACAGGGTATTACTTCTGTTCTGGTGGTGACATCTGGTTCCCCAGAGCTGTTCTTTTTCCTGCTATCCAAAATGTTGATGCCCCTCTTGCCAATGTTATCATGGCAACATGATAGAGGGCAAAGTGCTGGAGCGAGGTAGTACTGGTCTGTCTGCTTAGAACTTCTGTCAATGTTTCATTGCTTGTATAGGGGTCACAGTGAGACGAAGCAAGGGAAATCTCCCCAGCGGGGATACAAAGAAATAACTCTTATCCCTCTTCAAAAACAACAACAAGACAGGATTTCAGAATTGTTGGCTGGCACTTCCCGATAGTCCCAAGCAAAGGGAGCCCAGCTCAGCTGCTGAGCAGAGCAGTCATCTGTAGGTGATCTCCAGCTCCCATTCCTGAATGGCTAGAACATCCAAATTTTCCTGTGCCCAGAGCACTTTTGAGACGTTCAGCATCCGATCCCTGTACTGCATGATTTCCTCCAAATGCCACTCCAGATCACTCCTAATGTCTAGGTCCTTGTACAGCCTCTTGTATAAAAGCCCCAGGCCACCGTAGCCAAAGCCTTCCGTCAGGCTATCCACGGGTACACTTGGGCTACATACCATCAGAGGTTACTGTAGCACTCGTCCAGCTGCATCTCTGCCTGGTCCAGCCTGCTTATCTCAGCTGTCCACTCATTGTTTGGTTCTTCCCCCAATAACAGCACCCACACTTCATACAGTGACCAGTACCTTTCCCAAATGGAGTGGAGAATGTTTCCCTGGCGGCATTGCTCACAGTCTAGCACTTCCTTTCAGAGTTCAGAGAACAATGGGTTGGCCCCTAAATGTCACACATCTAGGTGTCCTGAAGTGGTAAGTAGAGTGGCAGCCTCAGCCTAGACTACAACCATAACACAACCCCCAAACACACCTCCAAGACGACCACCTCCTTGCTAAAGAAGCTGAGGGTAAAGGTGATGGACTGGCCAAACATGTCTCCAGACCTAAACCCTATTGAGCATCTGTCGGGCATTCTCAAGTGGAAGGTGGAGGAGCGTAAGTTCTTTAACATCTACCAGCTCTGTGATGTCCTCATGGAAGAGTGGAAGAGGACTCCAGTGGCAACCTGTGAAGCTCTGGTGAACTCCATGCCCAAGAGTGTTAAGGCAGTGCTAAAAAATAATGCTGGCCACGCAAAATATTTACACTTTGGGCCCAATTTGGACATTTTAACTTAGGGGTGTACTCACTTTTTGTTGCCAGCAGTTTAGACATTAATGGCTGTGTGTTAAGTTGTGTTTGAGGGGACAGCAAATGTATACTGTTATACAAGCTGTACACTCATTACTTTACATTGTAGCAATGTGTAATTTCTTGTCACATGTAAAGGTATAATAAAATTTAAATATTTACAAAAGAGTGAGGGTTGTACTTCTCAGCCGCTCACTGAGACTGTCATCAGTTCTGGAACCTGGCGAATCCAGACTTCTGAAGTCGGGTGATGCACTGCCTAGACTGATGGCAGTGACGTCAGCGGAGAGCGGACTTTAGACTGCTCTTCGCTGAAAACAGGTCACAGGAGTGCAAAACGAATTGCACTCCTGTCACCCATAGAAGACCAGCCTAAAAAGCTCAGACTGGACTTCTCCTTTAAATTACAGCCTAAGAGGGCTGTACACATGGCAAATCCATAATGCTTTGCTTCGTGGCCGTGACCATTTTAACTCGAGCTGTGGAGTTTCAAACTCGCCAATTGAGATCAATGGATCCCTACTGCAACCATGAGCCAAACATTTGGCTTGCAGTTGCAACATGGTCCCGCAATGTAAAATTGCTATTTGGCAATCAGAAAAAAAAAAAAGATAAAAAAATCAGGCATCTGGAAGCAGCAGTAGAGCCTCTTGAATGCTTGCCAGCTTCTGCTATACCCCCCTATAAAAAGTAGGCCACAACAAATCGCTTTTTAGAAAGAGCCCTGAGCCTCTAAGGAGTAATTTGTATTACTCAATTAGTATTGAGCCAGTGAGTCTCTGTGTTGTTTCTCAACACCCTATCCCATTTAAGGAACTGAAATACCAAGTACTGTTTCCTCCTCTTCTACCGTGTTTCCCCGAAAATAAGACACCGTCTTATTTATTTTTTTCCTCAAGAAATCACACTATGGCTTATTTTCGGGGGGTGTCTTATTTTTATTACAGAAAATAAAGGTTGCCTACCTGAACCACACTTGAGCTTCTTAGCATTTCCTCTGTCCACCTGTAGACTGAGATTATCGTATTCTGCACGCCATTTTTGGACCATTCGGATATCCAACTTTTCTCTTTGCACTCAAGATGCACTTTCTGGCTGTACAGAAAGATAGGCCAGCAAAGCTGATGTGGAGCAAAGTGGAGCTGGGGTGATCTCTTTGGGCTCAGTAGCAGCTTTTCCCCCTATCCCCTGGTGTTTGTGTGGGGTGAAAGAGGGGTTTGCTGGGAGAAGCTTTACAGCTTTACACAGCGTTCTTCTCCTCACTTCAGTTCCAGTACAGTACTGTACGCCTATCACGTGTTGTTTCCCGCTCCGCGCCGTTACGCATACGACACTACGTCTTATTATCGGAGATTCGCCACGCCTTATTTTCGGAGATTCGACACTACATCGCTACGTCTTATTTTCGGAGGGGTGTCTTATATTTCGATCTTGTGTCGAAATCCCGCTACGGCTTATTTTCGGAGTACGTCTTATTTTCGGGGAAACACGGTATGTATATTTTCAGTACTATTCACAAAACTCCAGAAAACAAGGCCATCAAGACAAAGTGGGTTGTTACCAATGGCCCTATCAGTTTTCATCTTGTATAATCTCTTGAAAATGAAACAAGGAAGCTGTCACAATAGGAACTGACTCAAAGTGGTTTTTTTTGTAGTTTTTATTTTCTTCATACGTAGTCCCCATTGACTAAATGTAAAGATTTCTACTACGAGCAGATTTTCTTAAGATCTCATCTTTCTTGGATGTGTCAGACAGGAATTTTTTAACCTACAATTTTTGAGAAACTAGGCCATCTCAGTTATAAAAAGCTCTCCTCTTGTTACATGTCACTGTGAATGGACGCCGCTGGTCCCTTGACACTCCTGAGAGCTTTCAGTCTTTGCATTGAAAGGCACCATTGTACCGCACCCCTATATGTGAGATGCATCTCAATGTAGTACGCAATACCAGTAATGACCCATTATACTGGATTCTCGCTCATACACATTAATCCTTTATTTCATTTGGATGATCATCTGGATATGATGAATTGAGTCACATTACAAGAAAGATCAGTACGTATTTTTAGTAAGTAACCATTTGGAGCTTTTATTATGTGACTGTAATGAGTCATTTTTAGGCAACTTTTACATTTTTTTTATGCATGCTGCATCATGTTTTTTTAATGTCCAGTCCCTGATAGTTATCACTAATTGAGACAATAACGTAAGTATGCTCAACCACACAACAATCCATCTGTAGAGTACATCGTTTTCATTAAGGGCTCTTTCAGACAGGGTGGCATAGCAGCGCCTGGCAAGTGTTCAGAAAGCACTCCTGATGCCTGTTTTTTTTTTTTAATGTCAAACATTGCTGACTGTATCGCAACTGCAAACCTAACTTTTGGCTAATGGCTGTGGTGTGGCCCCATTGGCCTCAATGGGCAAGTCTGACGGGTGGTGCCACCTGTCAGACTGCAAGTGTGAATTGCAAGTTAAAATTTCCATGGCTGCAGCACTTGTACAGTTTTTTCCAGCTTAGCCACTTTTTTTTTTTTACTGTCCCGTTACCATTATTTAATCAAGTGTGAAAGAACCCTAAGGCTGGGTTCACAGTGTTGCGAATTGGATGTGGATTTTCAGCATCCAGTTCGCATGTCAGGAGATTGTGACCAGCTCTCTATGTAACTGGTTCACACATCTCCCGAGTGGCTCCGGTGTGAATTGCACAGGAGTCCTGTGCGTCTTGTGGTCCATTTCAGGTCCGAATTCAGCCAAAAATGTTGTCTGGAATGGGACCTGAAATGGTGAATGGGGACGCAAAGGACCCCTGCTGGGAGCCGGAGCATGCTGCAGTGTGAACCCAGCCTTAAAGGAGTTGTAAAGGAAAAATTTGTTTTTGCTGAAATGACTGTTTATAGGGTATAGAGAAATAATAGTTAACTAATTATTTTTAAAAATAGATTAAAATCAATTATATAATGTACCTGCAGTTCTAGTTTCATTTTTGCATGTTGTTTCCTGGCTCTCTGATGCACAGAGCCAATACAGGGCAGTGATGGTTTATAAAACGAAACTGATTGGTGCTGAGGGGTTTTAGACACACAGTAATCACACCTCCTTGATTAGTGACCACAGAGATAAAGCTTCCAGTACTGTGGTTATCAGGAAACAGACAACCAGGAAGTGTGGAGATCAGAGAAGAATTACAGCAACTTGAGAGCGAAAATGAACAATGAGGACATAAAAACAGCACTGCATTAAGGTAAAGGAAGCTATTGAGATAATAAAAAAAATCCTTTACAAACCCTTTAAAGTTGTTTGACAGATCCCTGTGCATAGCCTGTTGTTCACGAGATGAGCAGTATTACATAATCTTTGTTGCTGAGGAAGAAGCACAGCCTGCAAATGTAATGAGCATACAGCATATGTAAAATCATATATTAATTTCCACATTGAACTTCAAATATTTCTACTCTACTCCTATTAATCTGAACAAATTTGAATTGGTAAAATTACTTTGTGAAGATCCCCATACATTTACTTCCTTGAATTCTGTGACACCTAGTCACTAAGCACCGAGAGTAAGCATTGCTGTGTCACACATTGCGTGGAGCCTGCTTTTGAACTACAGAGGTGCTGAGAGGAGGAGTTTTAGGAGGCGGGTCAGTACAGGAAGCACTGCTTGCAGGCAGTGAGGTACCATGGGATGTGTAGTCAATGGAAATTGAAAGTAAACAGCAGAGACAAAGCTGCAATGCATGCAGGGAATCCAGGAAGTTGGGAAAGAGATGGACAGCAGACAGGGTTCACTCACAACATGAAAAGAACATTTTCACGTAAGCTTATATTGGATTGTCAAAAATAAATATTGTTTGTATTGCTAATAAAATGCTGATAAAATAGGAGTGTATGATGAGACAATAGATCTCCTTCTTTAGGTATCTTCTTAGTCTGATGTGGTAATTTTACATTTTTTCTTAGTGGAACATCCTTTTGACAAGCACTGTTAAAGAAATAGTCATATTTCGAAGCATTTTAATTAAAATATAATGTTAGGCAGACTATGGACATTGGATCCTCTCTAGAACAGCGAGCAATCCAATCATTATTATAAAAATAATTGCTGAAAGTGTAGATGAACCACTTCACTCCCTTCCTGCCCAAGAAAATTTTCATGGAAGTGATCAGGATTTTTTACACATTATGATTGCTTATACCAGTGAATTTCAGTGGTACAGGCAACCATTTTTACTGAATGAAACCCATAGACGTGGTGTATCTGGATTTTGCAAAAGCATTTGACACAGTTCCTCATAAACATTTACTGTACAAAATAAGGTCCGTTTGCAGGGACCATAGGGTGAGTACATGGATTGAAAACTGGCTACAAGGGCGAGTTCAGATGGACACAGTGGCGACAATTGCTGGGCACAGTGGCGACAATTGCTGGGCACAGTGGCGACAATTGATGGCACAGTGGAAACAATTGATGGGCACAGTGGCGACAATTGATGGGCGCAGTGGCGAAAATTGATGGGCGCAGTGGTGACAATTGATGGCATGGCATAGTGGTGACAATTGCTGGACACAGTGGTGACAATTGATGGCACAGTGGTAACAATTGAGGGCACAGTGGTAACAATTGATGGCACAGTGGCTGCGTTTAGCATGGCACAGTGGTGACAATTGATGGGCACAGTGGTGACAATTAATGGCACAGTGGCTGCCTTAGATAGCATGGCACAGTGGTGACAATGGGCACAGTGGCGATAAATGATAGCACGGTGGCAGCGTTTGATAGCATGGCACAGTGGCTGCATTTGATGGCATGGCACAGTGGCGACAATTGATGGCACAGTGGCGACAATTGATGGCACAGTGGTGACAATTGATGGCACAGTAGCTGCATTTGATGGGCACAGTGGCTGCATTTAATGGGCACAGTGGTTAATGGGCACAGTAGCTGAGTTTGATGGGCACAGTGAGACTGCAATTGTTTTCTTTTTTTGTTTGTTTGCGCCCCCCAAAAATTTTGAGCACCAGCCGCCACTGGGTAAGTGAGATTACCATCCATCCCTGTCTGTGACTGAAGTCTCCCTCTTCTCTCCCCTGCCTCTGAGTAAGTACACTAAGGAAAAATGGGGTTCTCAGTGCACCCCTTACATCAGAGATCCCCTTTACACCAGAGGCCACAGTGTTCCCCTTACATCTACAGTCTTTTCCATACATCAGAGTTCTCAGTGTTCCCCTATAAATCAGGGTTCTCAGAGCATCCCTTATGTTATAGGCCCCAGAATTCTCCCTTACATCAGAGTCTGCAGAGTACCCCCTTACAGTGAAAGGGAACTCTGCAAGTTCAGATGTAAAAGGAGAACTCTGTGGACTCTGATGTAAAGGGGGCTCCTGTTATTAACTTCATATCATTAGAAATGTTATTTAATAGCAAAATATATGTATAGTTTATACTATAAAAAAAGATTCCTGTGCGCCGCTAAAGTGTTCAGGTTTAACTTGAAGAAAAGGTGGCAATCCTTTTTGCAGGCCAGTCAAGTTCTTCCACCCCAAACTCACTCATCGATGTCTTTATGGACCCACCTAGTAAGTTTCCCTGTTGACTACTACTCCACTGCCCCTTGGAGTTTCCACTCCTCTTCCATTCCTTCCGCTTCCACAGCGTAGACTTATCACTCTTTTGTCTTTATGGACCTTGCTTTGTGCACTGGTGCGCAGTCATGTTGGAACAGAAAAGGGGCCGTTCCCAAACTGTTCTCACAAAGTTTGGAGCATGAAAATTTCCAAAATGTCTTAGTATGCTGATGCCTTAGGAGTTCCCTTCACTGGAACTAAGGGGCCAAGCCCAACCCCTGAAAAACAACCCCACACCATAATCCTCCCTCCACCAAATGATTTAGACCAGTGCACAAAGCAAGGTCCATAAAGCCATTGATGAGCGAGTTTGGGGTGGAGGAACTTGACTGGCCTGCACAGAGTTCTGACCTCAACCCAATAGAACACCTTTGGGATAATTTTTAGAGCGGAGACTGCGAGCCAGGCCTTCTCATCCAATGTCAGTGCCTGACCTCAAAAATTTGCTTTTGGAAGAATGGTCAAACATTTCCATAGACACACTCCTAAACCTTGTGGACAGCTCTCCCAGAACAGTTGAAGCTGTTATAGCTGCAAAGGGTGTGGCTGCACTTCTGCTGTTCTCCTGAGCTCCAGTGAGGCCTACTGATCCAGGGAGCTTGATTACTCCCTATACCCAGAGTGGATGCAGGAACCTGGGGTGGACCCAGGGGAAGATCCCCCGGATGGCCAGAGTACCGATCCTCCCATACCAGTGTTTGAGGACCTGGGAAATGGCCCAGCTAAAGGGGAAAGCCTGGCAACCTACAGAAAGAAGGTTTGTGCCAGGATTGCGAGAATCGCCAAGGAGGAGGAAGTACTGGCAAAGTTGAAGTTTGACTTCAAGCAAAAAAAAATCGCAAGTGATCGGCAGCATAGTTCCAAGAGGAGACAGATGCGGCCTGAGTTAATGGCTTTGGAGGCCAAAGTGGAAAAGCAGAGTCTGCTGGTGGCTACATTGAAAGAAACCAGCGGTGCTTTCAAGGAGAAATATGGCAACGATGATCGCTTCCATGCAATGTGCAGAGGGGCTATAGAGGCCAGTGGAGGACAGGCATCACCAGAGTGCGAGAAGCCAAGGTCAGTGCAAAGTAAAAAAGTTTCTGTGGGCTCGGATTGTGTTTCTGGCCAGCACGCTGGAAAATCTTTGCATTCCAAGCCAAGTACCAGTATGCCTGAAGACAGTGGTGAAAGCTCTGGCACACAGGCTGCAGGTGATCAGCAGTCAGGTGTTTTGTCTGGCAGTATGTCATCGGGCCAGGAAAGTTCTGTGCCATTACCACCGCAGCAGGAGGCTATGGAGAAAGATAATCCATCTGAGCCTGTGAAGGGAGCAGGTATGATGAACTTCATTGCAGAAATGGAATCACCTTTGCATGGTCGCAAGCTTGCAGTGTCTGGATCATCTGAGGATGAAGAGGGGGATAATGATGTCCCCCCAAAACCTTTGAAACATGAGGTGAAAGTAAAAGCAGGTTTTGTTCAGAACTTGCCTATACAACACAATGGAGGCATAGTTCCTATGGATTGTGCAGTAGAGGGCAGCGCAGAGCAAACGTATCTACTTGCTGAGACTTCCACCTGTGTACAGCCAGCCAGTGAAGGGTGTGTGGACTCTGCTATGAAGAGTAATGATAAAGACATCACTGTTGGTAACCCTTCAGTTACTGGTAATGAAGGTAGAATTACCAAGTGCAATGTAAATGACATTTCTGTGTCAGAAGTCTCTGCTCCTGACAATATTGTTGTTGCTGCTTTATCTAAAGAGGGGTCTGTACCTAAGAGTGATGTTGCAAGGAGTGTGGTTATTTCCTATGCTGCAGCAGTGGCTGCAGCTGTGCCAGGGGTGAGTAGGGCCAATTAATCTGCGGTTGCTAGGAGTGATGTGACTGAAGGTCGGGCCAATATGACACCATCTGGTAGCTCCTTTAAACGCTGCAATGTGGTCCAATTGAGGTGGATTGGAGAAGGCCCCCCCCCCCAAATAGGATGTGGTGGACCGCATTCTGGGGATGGGTTTTAAAGCGGAGGAGATTTTTGCACTTATCAGCCCAGTTGGGTCATATGAGTATGACCTCTCCTTTGTCAAGGCAGAAGGATTAGATGTCTTTTGGGAGAGGTATGAGCAGAAGTGCAAGAAGTCCCCAAGATGGGCAGGTTTGTCACCTAAAGTAGTCTCCCGCCAGCCATTATATAAAAACGTCACCATTCTAGTGCGTAATGAGTCCATTCCTGCTGCGGATCTGGGGGTGTGGTTGGGGAGGTATGCGGATGTCCAAGCCCCCTTGAGGAAGGTTGTAGATGACAGGGGGATATGGACAGGAGGATGAACAGTATTAGTAAAACTGCATGTCACCGGTAATGTTGTTAAGCACATCCCTTCCTCTGCCTTTATAGATCGTGACAGGATCATTACCTTTTATGCAGGACAACCAAAGTTATGTCACTGCTGTGGTGACAAAGGCCATTTTTCAAGCTCATGTACTATGCAGAAATGTTCCCTCTGTCAGGGCTTAGACCATGTTGCAAAGGACTGCAATAATATTCGTTGTAATCTTTGTAACAAGTTAGGTCACCCCTATAGCCTTTGCCCTCCATAATCAGCCGGGGTTGGTGGAAGAACTGCTAAGAATGGAGGAGGAGGAACGTGGGGGGCAGCAAGGGGTTGGTGGAGCTGTTTCAGCTAGTCCTGAGGGGTCCCCCCAGGTGTCAGTTTCCCAATCTGAAGGTGTGACCCCTCCTGTGTCTGCTTTCCAGTCTGTGCTTCCTACTGTGTCAGTGTCTACTTCTGTTGTGTGTTCTTCCCCAGTGTTTCAGATACCCAGTGTTTCTAATGTATCCAAGTCATCCAGAGGCTGCCAAAGGGGCGGATTCATGCCGATCTGAGGTGGCGGCTTCGTCGGGACCTTCCCTGGGGAAACGTAAGACCTCTAGTGGAGGTTCTAAGGGGAAGAAGGGGGAAGTTGCCACTGCTAATGATATAGATGAGGCCTTTAAGGGTAATGTTTTAGGGGAGGAGGGAGAGTGGACCAAGGTGAGCAGAAGGAGGAATAAAGTAGTCCTGACCTCTGCCTCCTCGGCTTCATCTTTAGAGGTAGAAGATCTACCTCTGGGAAACAAGTTTGGGTCCTTATCTGATGGGGAAGAGGAGTCTTCTAATTCCGTGTCTCAGATGGAGGAGGATGAGGGAGAAGGTTCCCTAAAGAGGCCAGGGTCTCCAGTAAAGGAGGAGGGTGCTCAGGCTAAGAAACGCCTACCTCAATCATCCTAATGGCAGTTCCCACTCCGATAAAGGTGGCAACGATTAATGTTGCCAGCATAAAATCTGTAGGGGCTCGCAATATGGCCTTATTTTTGCTCAGCGAGATGGATGCTGATGTTTTATTTTTGCAAGAGACCCGGCTAAATTGCCTTGCCGATGTCCACCTGGCAAAGAGGGAGTGGAGAGACGTGGGCCCTCCTTCTGGTCTCTTGTAGCCGAGCCTTACAGCGGAGTTGCAGTACTTTTTACTGGCATGGTAACGTGTCGGCGGGTTATCGAGGTAGAGATTGGAAGGTGTATGGTCCTGGACGTCTCTGTGAAGGGGCATGATCTACGTCTGGTAAATATTTATGGACCACAAACTAGATGGGAGAGGAAATGCCTCTTTACAAAGATTAAGCCTTTCCTTTTTACATCTTGGCAAGTTGTCTTTGGAGGTGATTTTAACACCGTCACTAGGCCCAAAGACAGGAAAGGCTCCACTGACAGCTTGAGATATGATAGCGTCTTTCTTAATATGATAGCCAGGGAAGCAGGTCTGGAAGATGCGCATATTAAGCGTTGCCCAGACAGCACGGGGTACACATTTAAGAGAGGCAGTTGTGAGTGCAGGATAGACAGGTTTTTTTTTAAGGGGGACTCTGCCTTTTCGGCTCCTGAGTGTCGTATGGTGGAGTTCTCTGATCACCTTATGCTGCTCTGCTGAAAGACGAGGAGGTAAGACAATCTTTTGAGGATTTTTTTCAGGCTCAGGTAACCATCCTGGATTTCTGCAGCAGTAAGTCGGAGTGGTGGGAGCTTACCAAAAGCCGGATCAGTGGGTTTTTCAAGGCCATAGGAAAAAGGAAACAGCTTGGTAAGTATATTGCCTACCAGCAGCTGTGGAGAAAACTTGATCGCCTTGTCTCGAATGGTGGAGATTCAGGGGCAATCTCTGAGGTGAAACTTCTCCTTAGGAAATATCAGTATGACCGGCACGCTTCTTTGGTTCTGGAAAGGGACTACAGGAAATATCACTCGCCCGACCCTTATCAGAACTGCAAACAAAGCGCAGCAGTTAAGACGGTTGTTGGGCTAAGGGATAGTACGGGCTCTTTGACGAAATCCAGGTCAGGGATCCTGGAGGTCTCGAGGTCTTTTTATGTGGAACTTCTGGGGGAGAAGTACCTCGATCGGGCAAAGATGTCAAGTTTTCTGGATTCTACACCAGATCTGGGAAATAACATTCCGCTGGCAAGTTTGACGGGGGTAATCACAGCAGAAGAGGTAGTCAAAGCTATAGACGGTCTGGCCATTAAGAAAACACCTGGGCCAGACGGATTGACGGCTGAATTTTATAAGACTTTCAAATCCAGCTTGGTACCTTATCTTGTGGAGGTATTTAATAGCTGTCTGCAAGAGGGTTCGCTCCCTCCCTCCATGAGACAATCTGCTGTTATTCTGTTGTCAAAAGGTAAGGATCCCTCGATGATTGAGAATTGGCGCCCCATTAGCCTTCTCAATGTCGATAGAAAGATTCTGGCAAAGATAATTCTCTGCCGCTTGTCGTCAGTAGCAGACAGATTGCTTTCTCATCAGCAGCACTGTTCGATCCAGGGCAGGAGCACTTTTTCAGCGGTGTTAGCTGTCCGGGAGGCTCTGGAGCGTTGCAGGGCTGAGGGCTGGGGAAAGTACTTGCTGGCATTGGATCAGGCGAAGGCTTTTGATCGTGTCAATCATGAGTACCTCTGGCTTCTCCTTGACAAGTATGGCCTGGAGGGTGGGTTTATTGGATGGCTTAAGACTTTATACAGAGAGGCAGAGAGCTTCATGCTTGTTAACGGTTGGGTTGGACGGCCGTTCAGGGTTGGATCAGGGGTGCGCCAGGGGTGTCCGCTGAGCCCTTTGCTATACGTTTTCGCAATCGACCCCTTCATCAGAAGGCTAGAGAGCGGACCGTTGTGCGGAGTGCCGGTGGGCACTGCTGGTGAGCCGCCCTTGAGGGTTGTAGCCTATGCTGATGACGTTTCTGTTTTTATCTCTGGGACAGAGGAGGCGCAAGAGGTGGTCTCAGTTATAGAGCAGTATTCCGAGGCATCAGGCTCCAAGGTCAACCGTGATAAAAGTGAAGTTTTTTGGATGAGCGAGGGAGATGAGAGCTTTGCACTTCCAGACATCTTCCCGAGGCCTCAGCAGAAAGTCAAAGTATTAGGCATCGAGTTTGGCCCTGATGATTACAGTAAGTTAAATTGGGAAGCCAGGCTAAATGATGCTGATGTCAAGGTGAAAAGCTGGAAAGGGTGGCGGCTCTCCTTGAGGGAAAGGGTGGACTTGATCAAGACCTACCTGATTCCTACCTTTCTGTATGTCAGCTTCGTTTGCATTTTGCCGGAATCCTTCTATACCAGGATTTATAGTTGTTTCTTCCAATTACTATTGGGGAACAGGCTGAATCTTGTGAAGCGGAATGTAACTTACCTATCTAGGCAGAAGGGTTGCTTAGGGATGGTCAACCCGGTTGTATTATTCTCTCTGATGTTTTTAAAACACAATTTTGGTAACATGCTGGCAGAGAGACCGCCTGGATGGGTCAGTATTTTCCAGATCTGGTTTAGACCTTTTCTGGGCTGTTGGGAGAGTGGCGGGCCAGTGAAAAGCCTAAGGATCAAGCATGGTAAGCTCCCGGCTTATGTTGCCCCGTGCCTGAAAATTCTTAAACGGTGGCATGTGACAGCAGAGGATATCAGGTCCCTCCCTAGGAGACTCCTGGGTGAGAGGATCGTGGGTACTGTCTTTCATGCACCACTGGCCTTAAGAGATTGCCCAGGTCATATTATGAGGGAGGGTTTACGTTTAATAAATTCTGAGCGGATTCCCTTGAAATTTGGGGACCAGGCCTGGCTCGCTTTCCACAGTAGGCTCTATGTGAGGGGGAACGTGAAGTGCCGCTCTTTGGACAATCGTGGTTGTCCAAGAGCGGAGTGTCAGGGTGAAGTGGAAACCATGGACCACTTTTTGCTTCAGTGCCCTTTCAATATAGAAGTCTATAAAAGGTGGGGAGGGCTCTGAATATTCCTTTCTTGTCTAGCATGTCTTATGCTGAGTGGGTGTATGGAGCATTGCAGAATCGCAAGGGATTTGATTTGCACACTCTTTTTCTAGTCAGCTTAGTAGTCCGATATTACTCCTGGAATGCCCGGTGTCAGGTATCCCTTCGGCAGAAAGTCCTTCCTGTTCCGGTGGTGGTGTGTGAGATTCTTGGTGAGGTAGGGAAAATTCGGGGTCTCGAGAAAGACAGATGGCAGCAAAGGGTCTGGAATATCAGGCCTGTAGCTGCTGTTTGTTGATCTCTGGGTGTTGGGTTCTTTCCCTGGTTTCTCTCTGGACACTCCCTCAAGCCGTGTACACACGTCAGGGAACCTCGACGGGCAGAACACATCGTTCCGCCCGTCGAGGTTCCCTGCCGGCCGTCGAAATCGGCGACCCGCCCGTCGGGAATGGCAACCAGCCATTCTTCCAGGCGGGCCGTCGAGCAAATAGAGAACGTGCTCTCTATTTCTGCTCGACGGGCTTCCCGAGGGGAAGCTCGCCGAGAGTGTACACACGGCCGAGGTCCTCGCTGGAATGCAGCTTCCAGCGAGGTTCTCGCTGGTTTCCAGCGAGAACCTCGGTCGTGTGTACGCCGCCTTAGATTTTCAAGGATACCATTTTTGAAGAAAGGCTACATACACATGATAATCTGTTTATTGGTCTGAATGTTATTCAAGTTGAGTGTAGAGATGTGTAGAATTTTTGAAGATGTCTGCTTTGTTTAGTGATGTGTTCATGTATTATTGGTTGAAGTAAGCCTTTATTATGTATATAATATGTTATGGAAAAAATATCTATAATATCTTTTTTTTTTTTTTTGTATAGAAAAAGTTGGAATGTGTTTCTTGTTTGCAAGATTCTCAAAATAAAAAATTGCCAACTTAATATTGAACCCTAAAGACTATTGCCACGTACACACAGTCGTAATTTCGGACAACAAATGTTCGATGTGAGCTTGTTGTCGGAAAATCGTGTGTATGCTCCATCGGACATTTGCTGTCGGAATTTTTTCACAACAAATGTTTCCGACGCACAAAATTCCACGCAGGCTCGGAATCAAGCAGAAGAGCTGCACTGGCTATTGAACTTAATTTTTCACGGCTCATCGTACGTGTTGTACGTCGTTCTTGACGTTCACAATTTCTAACAACATTTGTGTGACTGTGTGTATGCAAGACAAGTTTGAGCCAACATCAATCAGAAAAAAAACACGGTTTTGTTGTCGGAATGTCCGATCGTCTGTACGCAGCATAAGACTGGGATTCCATTAAAGTTCATGTGCGCGTAAAGGCAGGCGTCCCAATACTTTTAGTAATATAGACCCGGATTCACGTAGGACTTACGCCGACGTATCTCGAGATACGCCGTCGTAAGTACAAATGTGCGCCGTCGTATCTATGCAACGATTCCCAAAGCTAGATACGTTGAAAAAATAGGCTTCACCTGCCCGACGTAACTTGGCTACGCCGGCGTATCGTGGGCGCATAGTTACGCTGGACGCATTCGGCGTTCCCATTTTGAATATGCAAATGAGTAAGATACACCGAGTCTCAAACATACTTGTGCCGGCGCATGTTTTAATCGATTTGCATAAGGGTTATGTCCGGCGTAAAGTTATTCCTCATATAGGAGGCGCAACCCATGCAAAGGTATGGACCAGGGAACGAACGCCATTGATTTTTACGCCATTTATGTAGTACGTGAATAGGGCTGTGCGTAGGTTACGTTCACGTCGTAGGCAGTGTTTTGACAAATCTTAGGCAGATATTTTGACGTGACTGTGAGCATGCGCCGTTTGTTTTTAGTACTTGTTTGAAGCTCAGCCCATCATTTGCATGGGATCACGCTTCATTTAAATGTTACACGCCCACTTCCACCTACTTTGACTTACGTCGGCTTACGCCGACGACTATACGCTACGCCGGCGCAACGTTGAGAGCATTTGCTTGCTTGTGCCACTGGGAATTTTTAAGTGGAAATGCCCACCTATAGCAGTTTTTTTATAATAAATACACTCAGTGTTTCTGAAACCTATTACACTATGTGGATACTTCACTTTTTGTCTTCCTGAGTGACACCGGAAGTTCATCACTACAAACAGCTGGAGGGTCACTCCTACAGCTGACAGCAGGTGTAACGCTGATAGAGGGAGCAGTGGAGCAGGAGCATTCAAGGTACCACCACCATCTGCCTATAGCCCCTGGAGGGTGCCAACATCTGGTGAGTGGGGACCTAAGAGGGGGAGCACTGAAGTCACGAAGCAGCATCCCAGTAGAAAAAAATGCACCAAGTCACTCATAGACTCTTATTATTTATTATTTTTCATGTTTTTACAGTTTGCTATGACTTTCTATACTTGAGGTGTTATATCTATATCATCAGAATCCCTGCCTAAGGGAGCGGTATTACATCCACATTTGATGCCATTTTGTGTTTGGTATACATCTCTTTCTAAGGTTACAGTAATTATTACTGTATCTAGTGGCCTGCATTTTAGGTTATACTTGGGAACTACAAGTTATACAAGTTGGGTAATTATTGGTGGTCCACCATACCACTGTGGGTTGGTACACACCATTGTTTGATTTGGTATTATTTTGATTATTTTTTATTTATTTTTTCATATATATAACAGTCTTTTAATGTATCACTGTCGATTGAGTGGGTTGGCTGGAAAGAAGTCCTTTGGCCAAAAAAAAAAATTGACCGTGTTCAGGAAAACCTCAGCAAGTCGTAAATTTGTAGTTCCCTTCTCACAAGGTTCCTTTTCAGAACTGGGTTTTGGTTTTGTGTTCAAGTCTGGAGGTTGAGATTGCTAATGAGGATGGTGAGAGGAGTGATGAAGAGTCGAGTCGTCAAAAAGTGGGTTTTTCACCTCCATTTCTCCTGTAGGGGCTAATCCCGGACATTCATAAACGGTGAAGTCACCATCTTCATTCTCCTCATCCGATGTGACAGTTGAGTCTGGGTGCTTCAGCTCATCTTTATTTTTCTCCATGGATATCATCTGTTGTTTCTGATGTTGGTAATGGTACATCTGAGCATTCTGAGCCAATTTCTTATCTCCGGGCGATGATGTCTTTTCATACGGTGGAGGCGCGGTGACTGTCTATAGGCTGTATAATCTGTCTTTTCTGCCAATTTTATCTCTCGGCGCATTCTGCACCAACATATACCGGCGATAGTCAAAGCTGTGAGACCAGCAAGGGCACAGGCCACCACCACACCTAGTAGCAGCGCATCACCAGGAGGTTTTCGGGTAGTTTTAGGAGAGCCCGGACTGTTACTTCGGCCGGAAGGTTCTTTAACTGGTGGCACGGGCGGAGGATTGGACGGTGTGGTATTGACATGCTCCGCAAAATTGACAGCGTTCTGCTCTTTCGCCTTAAGCATTTTAGCCAGGAAGTCAATCTCGGAATCAGGAATGTTGTAGGCCCCTAGCACACACGAGCCATCGATGGCCTCCACGTATCCTTTCATACAGTGACCGCATTCTGAAGAGTCCTTAGGACAGGGATCTCTCTTATCCAAGACGCAGTTTATACTTTTACATTTCGGAGTGTCTGGACTCGCAGTCGCAGCCCCCAGCCGGAGGAGGAGGAGCGTCATCCAGCAGCACAGTGCGGCCCCCGTAGGGGTCCCCGATCTCCGCGATCCCCCCATGGCTCAGGCTGATCCGGGGAGAGGCTGCATCGCGTTCCCCGCTCCGAGCAATCACTGACAGCGCAGCCAGGGATGCGCGCGACTGATTTTTGCCATTTCAGTTCTTTTTAGTTTTTTTAGTTTGTTGAAGTATTTAGTTTGGCCAGTCCAGGCCTACGCTCTTGGGATACCAGGTTTTGCATTTGGCACACCAGTCACATTTTGAACACTTTTCACTGTAGGGTTTTCCCTTCATATACTTGCACAGAGTCCTGACCAATCCGTGTTTTTGGTCAATTCTATATATATATTTTTTTTTGGTTGACCACGACCAGCTATTTGGAATCACTTTATACACACCCTTAGACACCATCTAGTGGTGGTAGTCTACTCCAACACCCACCCAATCAGGACACCAAGAGAGTCCATATCATTAACGAGGTAACCACAAAAGCTCCTTTTGAGCGGTTCTAAAGGGATCCCCCGACCTTGGGATTCCCCTTTATACAGGTTACCCAACACTTGGATCACCAACACACTAGTTTTCACTTAGAATATTCACGTCTCACTCACTAGACATATACAGCAGCGCCACCATCCCAATACTTTTATATTCAGCATTTGCTTGCCTCTTAACGTTACGCCCGCATAAAGATGCGCCGAGGTACGTGAATCTACCCCTATGTGTAGATAAGGTTTTGAAAAATGGGTTGAGGCCTAGCTGGGTAGGGAAGTTGATGAGCATTACAAACTTCTCTGGCAGTGTACAAATCTCTGTTTACATCTCTAGCAGTGTATAAAATTGTCATTGTATTTTATAGTTAAGTACACAATGAATAATGATTTGCAATGTCTGAAGATTTACAGGGTTCATAGTCCACTAGATTTTATAGTAGCATTTATCTAGTGACATGCCTGTGGATGACTCCTATAGTAGAGACAGGTCAGACAGCTCCCACTCATGGTCATGTATGGGAATGTATCAGGAAATCAAATACGATTGTCATGATTACTAAAGAAACAAGTGAAACTTTCTAAGAAATGACAGGGCATGGGTGAGTTTTCCTCTCGGCAGGGCTGTGTATCTTCCTGTGAGTCAGGGCCCGTTCCAGGCAGTGTCTGTCTGAGTCAGGCCAAACACAAAGCAGAAACATTCGATCAAATAATTATGAGAGATAACAGATAACCTGCTCAGCAGTGTTTTCTTCAGAGCTCTCCTTGTGACAGCTTATAGGGCCTTTTTGGATCATAAAAGCAGAAATGTGTCATACACATTGGGTTTGCTACAGAGAATAAAGCAAAAACTTTAGAGTATGAGAGGGTTATAATCCCTGTCAGTTTGTGTTTTGCCATCTGTGTCCTATTGGGAAGATTCCCCTTCACTTCCTGACCCATAGCCAAAACAGGAAGTGAGAAGAAATGCCCTCCGAGTGATGGAATCCCAGAACTAGTGCCTTCATTGGAAGGTTTCCCCTCTATTAGTGTTCTGACGACAACCTTAACCCCTTCCATACCGGGCCATAATAAAATAACGCTGGCAGGAACCAGTGGCGGCTAGTGCTCAAAATTTTTGGGGGGAGGGAAAGGAAAAAAAAAATTGCAGTCTCACTGTGCCCAAACGCAGCCACTGTGCCATGTTATCAAACGCAGCCGACGTGCCATCAATTTGCACCACTGTGCCATGCCATCAAATGCAGCCACTGTTCCATCAATTTGCACCACTGTGCCATGCCATTAAACCAGCCACTGTGCCATCCATTGTCACCACTGTTCCATGCCATTAAACCATCCACTGTGCCATTCATTGTCACCACTGTTCTATGCCATTAAACCAGCCACTGTGCCATCCATTGTCACCACTGTCCCATGCCATTAAACGAGCCACTGTGCCATCCATTGTCACCACTGTTCCATGCCATTAAACCAGGCACTATGCCATCCATTGTCACCACTGGTCCATGCCATTAAACCAGCCACTGTGTGCCATCCATTGTCACCACTCTGCCCATGGTCGCCGCTGTGCCAATTGTCCCCACTGTGCCCTGTAAATTGCTCTCTTCACCCCCCCCGCCCGGCACTTACCTTTACTGGAGTCAGGCATCCACATCCCATGATGTCTTCTCGCGCCCTTGATGACTGGCAGGCGTCTCAGCCAATCAGGTTACCGGTAGCCAGAACCGGCCAACCTGATTGGCTGAGACGCCTGTCATCTTATCCAAGGGGCGTACAGTCTGTGCGCTCCGAGAATAAGCTTCTGGGACCCGAGGGCTGTACTGGGAAAGCCTATCAGAGCTGTTGGCTCTGATAGACATTTCCGTACAGCCAACCAACTGGCGTTATTCAGATGGCCGGGCATGAGCGCCGACCATCTGAATAACAGCGGCAGCGTCGATAATAACATAGATTTGTGCAATGCATGAATCTATGTTATTAGACTCAGTGGCGGTAAGAGCCAGAGGGGGTGACGCTCAAGCGCCCTCTATGGACAAACCGCCACTGGCAGGAACCCTCCCTCCCTCCGGGTGGACATCATATGACGTCCTTTATTCTTGGCCCTCTCTGGGGCACGCGCCAGCGGCACCGTCTGCGACCCGATGCGTGTGCCCGGCAGCCACTATGACCACCGGGCATCCGCGATTGCCGGCGATCACGGCAGGAGTGTGGATCTGTGTGTGTAAACACACAGATCCACCTCCTGTCAGCGATGAGAAGACCGATGTGTGTTCCAGCACAGAGGAACACACATCGGTCTCCTCCCCTTGTGAGTCCCCTCCCCCTACAGTTAGAATCACACATTAGGGAACATATTAACCCCGTCAGCGCCCCCTAGTGTTAACCCCTTCCCTGCCAGTCAACTTTACACAGTAATCAATGCAGTTTTATAGCACTAATCGCTGTATAAATGTGACTGGTCCCAAAAACGTGTCAAAAGTGTCTGATGTGTCCGCCATAATGTCACGATCACAATAAAAATCGCAGATCGCCGCCATTACTAGTAAAAATAATAAAAATGCCAAAAATCTATCCCCTATTTTGTAGACGGTATAACTTTTGCGCAAACCAATCAATATACGCTTATTGAGATTTTTTTTTTACCAAAAATATGTAGAAGAATACATATCGGTCTAAACTGAGGAAAAAAATTGTTTTAAAAAAAAAAAATATTGTGATTTTTATTAAATCAAAAAGTAAAAAATATTGTGTTTTTTTTTTTAAATTGTCGCTCTTCTTTTGTTTATAGCGCAAAGAATAAAAACCGCAGAGATGATCAAATACCACCAAAAGAAAGCTCTGTTTGTGGGGGAAAGAAAACATAAAGGGCCAAATTCTGAAAGGAATTACGCCGGTGTATCTACACATACACCGGCGTAATTTCGAAAATCCTGCCGGCGTATCATTGTTTTGTATTCTCAAAACAAGATACGCCGGAATTAGGCTAGGATCCGACTGGCGTAAGGCACTTACACCGTCGGATCCTAAATGCAATAATAAGCGGGCCGCTAGGTGGCGTTTACGTCGATTTCAGAGTCGAATATGCAAATGAGCCGATACGCCGATTCCCGAACGTTTTTGCGCCGCTTCGCCGTAGTTTACGTAGTTACCGTAAGCGTCAGGTTAGACCTGCTATAGGGTGCTTTAACTTTGCGTAGGTCCAGCGTACGCCATGTTAAATATGGCCGTCGGGAAACGGCCAGCGTGTCAGGTTTTTCCGTCGTTTACGTCACTCGTCGCGAATAGGGCTGTGCGTTAATTAAGTTCACGTCGCAACCAATGTTTTTGCGGCGTATTACGGAGCATGCGCAGTGGCCTACGTTTAAGGCCAGCGCATGCGCAGTCCGTTCGGCACGGGGGCACGCTTAATTTAAATACAAGCCACCCCCTTTGAATTACGCAGGGATACTCCAAATTACGGAGCAAGTGCTTGGAGAATACGGCACTTGCTCCAGTAAGTTGCGGCGGCGTAGTGTAAATGACATACGCTACGCTACGCCGCCAGATACGCGGATCTACGAGAATCTGGCCCAAAGATTTCATTTGGGTACAGTGTTGCATGACCGCGCAATTGTCATACAAAGTGCAACAGCGCTGAAAACTAAAAATTGGTCTGGGCAAGAAGGGGGTGAAAATGCCCGGTATGGAAGGGGTTCAATTTGGGATTTTCCTTTACTTTCACTTTCGATGATAATGGTAAAAAAAAAATGTCTAACCTATTACCAGCCCAAGCCTATTCTGGCAATAATCTCCTACATGTAAAAATTATAATTTCTTTTGCTAGAAAATTACTCACTGCCCCCAAACATGTTATATATATATTTAGCAGAGATCCTAAGGAATAAATTGTCAGTCATTGCAATATTTTGGTCACACTGTATTTTTGCAGCAATTTTTTTGGGGGGAAAAAACACTTTCATCAATAAAAAAAACAAAGAAACACACTAAAGAAATGTTTTGTATAATGTGAAATAAAATGTTACACCATGTATATACCAAATATATATAGTACCTAACATGTTCCGCTTTAACCACTTAAGCCCCAAACCATATTGCTGGTCAAAGACCAGGCCACTTTTTGTGATTCGGCACTGCATCGCTTTAACAGACAATTGCGCGGTCGTGTGACGTGAGTTTTCTTTTGGTCACCTCTGCGGTTTTTGCGCTATAAACAAAAATAAAGCGTCAATTTTGAAAAAAAATCTTTTTTTTACTTTTTGCTGTAATAAATATCCCCCAAAAATATATAAAAAAAATTTTTTTCCTCAGTTTAGCCCGATACGTATTCGTCTACATATTTTTCATTAAAAAAAAATCGCAATAAGCGTTTATTGATTGGTTTGCGCAAAAGTTATAGCGTTTACAAAATAGTGGATCGTTTTATGGCATTTTTATTAATATATATATTTTTTTACTAGTAATGGCGGCGATCAGCGATTTTTATCGGTACTGCGACATTATGGCGGACACTTCGGACACATCTTTGGGACCATTGGCATTTTTATAGCGATCGGTGCTATAAAAATGCATTGATTACTATAAAAATGCCACTGGTAGGGAAGGGGTTAAAACTAGGGGGTGGGGAAGGGGTTAAGTATGTTCCCTGGGTGTGTTCTAACTTAAGGGGGGGGGGTGGACTGACTAGGGGAAATGACAGATCGCTGTTCATACATTGTATGAACAGACAATCAGGCATTTCTCCCCCTGACAGGACCGGGAACTGTGTGTTTACACACACAGCTCCCGGTCCCTGCTCTGTAAAGAGCGATCGCGGGTGCCCGGCACTGATCGCAACAGCCGGGCACGCGCGTCGACGTCAGGGGCGCGTGTGCGCACCTGCGGCGTACAAGCACCCCTATTGGCTGCTCGGTGAGATGACGTATAGCTACGTGATCTCGCCCAGCAGAGCCGACCTGCCGCCGTATAACTGCGGCGGCTGGTCGGCAAGCAGTTAAAATTGCGTACACTTGTGGAGTGGCACCAGCTTTCCTTAATAGGCACCAGGAAAGGAAAAGTACAGTAAGTATGAACAATTTTTTTTTTATATTTAGCTGAAAGGGAATAGTGATGCTCACTTGTTTATTAAAGAGAAAAGTAGAGGGAAAACTTTTCTCCAACACTTCATCATCCTTTTGTCGTCAGCTAGTCATAGTCATAGTTGATAAGATTGAATAAAGACACCAGTCCATCCAGTTCAACCTGGGTGTGTGTGTGTGTTTGTGTGTGTGTGTTTATGTCGACACCAATTTCCATAGCAGTGTACATAGTAGTCCAAACATTTTTTATTATTTATCTGCACTCCCCTCTCACACCACCAACTGCGCAAGGGAGGTCCACATCCATACTGCTCTAACAGTAAAGAATCCCTTACACAGTTTAATATTGAAAAAACATATAGATAGATATATTGTATAAATGGGTATAAATGTTGCATGTGTCAAAAAAAGAGCGTTTCGCAATACAAGCATTTTTTTTTTATAATTTAAATAATTTTTTTAAGTGTTAACTCGCAAAACGAGCAGGACTCAAGCCACAGTGGTTTGTAATACCGCATTCGGCCAGAGGTGGAGGGGCACCGGAGCCGAACAGAGCCGAGTGTAGCCTTTTCGGAAATACTCAGAAATACTCAGTTCCCGAGCCTTTCCGAGGTTTTGCGAGTTCAGCTGAGCTGTCCCCGAGCCTTTCTGAGTATTTACGAGGCTCTCCGACGCCCCCTCCACCTGTGGCCACATGCGGTATTGCATGCCATAGAAGTCAATGCTGAACTAGATAATTTCTTTCCATTGACTCCTATGGGGAAACTCGCTTTGATATGCAAGTGCTTTGGATTACGAGCATTCTCCTAGAACAGATTATGCTCGTAATCCAAGGTTCCACTGTAAATGTTTTATTACTCAAGTGCAAATACACCACAATACTTGTAATACAATGCCAAATCTACTGCCAGGTTCCATAGACAATAGTGTCCCATATAATGGATTAGCCCCCAGCAGTGTGAGTGCGCTAAACATCACCCTTCCCAGGCTAGGGTGACCCCATTTACTGCACAAATGTTCCCTATACTGTTACATAATATCAGGTGCCACCAGCCTTACATAATAAAAAAAAGTAGGGCTGTGGAAATTAAAGATTAATTCCTCGATTAATTGTTAATTTTTTGGATCGATCAAAAAATGATCTGTGATCTGAACAGGTCACCATATGCGGATCGGCTTACCATGTGATCCTCGGAGCTTTGCTGCTTCCTCGGCCATAGGAAAGGCTGCGGCTTGGGCCTAGCTCCTGGAGCGATCTTAGTCCACCCGGTGGCGGCCTAGGTGAGGTGAGTGGTGTGCTGATGTCATCACCCATCCTCAACTGCTCGTGTTCGGCCGGCTTCTCTGGTAGGACTAAGCAAGCACTAATCTTCCTATACAGTGGGGTAGATGTGGACCATATTACAGTGGGGAGATGTCTGAGGATATTACAGTGGGGGGAGATGTCTGTGGATATTACAGTGGGGGAGATGTCTATGGATATTACAGTGAGGGAGATGACTGTGGATATTACAGTGGGGGAGACGTCTGTGGACATTACAGTGGGGGAGACGTCTGTGGACATTACAGTGGGGGAGATGTCTGTGGATATTACAGTGGGGGATATGTCTGTGGATATTACAGTGGGGGAGATGTCTGTGGATATTACAGTGGGGAGATGTCTGTGGATATTACAGTGGGGGGAGATGTCTGTGGATATTACAGTGGGGGGGAGATGTCTGTGGATATTACAGTGGGGGAGATGTCCGTGGATATTACAGTGGGGGAGATGTCTGTGGATATTACAGTGGGGGAGATGTCTGTGGATATTACAGTGGGGGAGATGTCTGTGGATATTACAGTGGGGGAGATGCCTGTGGATATTACAGTGGGGAGATGCCTGTGGATATTACAGTGGGGGAGATGTCTGTGGATAATACAGTGGGGGAGATGTCTGTGGATATTACAGTGGGGGAGATGCCTGTGGATATTACAGTGGGGGAGGTGTCTGTGGATAATACAGTGGGGGAGATGTCTGTGGATATTACAGTGGGGGAGATGCCTGTGGATATTACAGTGGGGAGATGTCTGTGGATATTACAGTGGGGGAGATGCCTGTGGATATTACAGTGGGGAGATGTCTGTGGATAATACAGTGGGGAGATGCCTGTGGATATTACAGTGGGGGAGATGTCTGTGGATATTACAGTGGGGGAGATGTCTGTGGATATTACAGTGAGGGGAGATGTCTGTGGATATTACAGTGGGGGATATGCCTGTGGATATTACAGTGGGGGAGATGTCTGTGGATATTACAGTGGGGGAGATGTCTGTGGATATTACAGTGGGGGTGATGTCTGTGGATATTACAGTGGGGGAGATGTCTGTGGATATTACAGTGGGGGAGATGTCTGTGGATATTACAGTGGGGGAGATGTCTGTGGATATTACAGTGGGGGAGATGTCTGTGGATATTACAGTGGGGGAGATGTCTGTGGATATTACAGTGGGGGAGATGTCTGTGGATATTACAGTGGGGGAGATGTCTGTGGATATTACAGTGGGGGAGATGTCTGTGGATATTACAGTGGGGGAGATGTCTGTGGATATTACAGTGGGGGAGATGCCTGTGGATATTACAGTGGGGGAGATGTCTGTGGATAATACAGTGGGGGAGATGTCTGTGGATATTACAGTGGGGGAGATGTCTGTGGATATTACAGTGGGGGAGATGTCTGTGGATATTACAGTGGGGGAGATGCCTGTGGATATTACAGTGGGGGAGATGTCTGTGGATATTACAGTGGGGGAGATGTCTGTGGATATTACAGTGGGGAGATGCCTGTGGATATTACAGTGGGGGAGATGTCTGTGGATATTACAGTGGGGGAGATGTCTGTGGATATTACAGTGGGGGAGATGCCTGTGGATATTACAGTGGGGGAGGTGTCTGTGGATAATACAGTGGGGGAGATGTCTGTGGATATTACAGTGGGGGAGATGCCTGTGGATATTACAGTGGGGAGATGTCTGTGGATATTACAGTGGGGGAGATGCCTGTGGATATTACAGTGGGGAGATGTCTGTGGATAATACAGTGGGGAGATGCCTGTGGATATTACAGTGGGGGAGATGTCTGTGGATAATACAGTGGGGGAGATGTCTGTGGATATTACAGTGAGGGGAGATGTCTGTGGATATTACAGTGGGGGATATGCCTGTGGACATTACAGTGGGGGAGATGTCTGTGGATATTACAGTGGGGGATATGTCTGTGGATATTACAGTGGGGGAGATGTCTGTGGATATTACAGTGGGGAGATGTCTGTGGATATTACAGTGGGGGGAGATGTCTGTTGATATTACAGTGGGGGGGAGATGTCTGTGGATATTACAGTGGGGGAGATGTCCGTGGATATTACAGTGGGGGAGATGTCTGTGGATATTACAGTGGGGGAGATGTCTGTGGATATTACAGTGGGGGAGATGTCTGTGGATATTACAGTGGGGGAGATGTCTGTGGATATTACAGTGGGGGAGATGTCTGTGGATATTACAGTGGGGGAGATGTCTGTGGATATTACAGTGGGGGAGATGCCTGTGGATATTACAGTGGGGAGATGTCTGTGGATAATACAGTGGGGAGATGCCTGTGGATATTACAGTGGGGGATATGTCTGTGGATAATACAGTGGGGGAGATGTCTGTGGATATTACAGTGGGGGAGATGCCTGTGGATATTACAGTGGGGGAGATGTCTGTGGATAATACAGTGGGGGAGATGTCTGTGGATATTACAGTGGGGGAGATGCCTGTGGATATTACAGTGGGGAGATGTTTGTGGATTTTACAGTGGGGGAGATGCCTGTGGATATTACAGTGGGGAGATGTCTGTGGATAATACAGTGGGGAGATGCCTGTGGATATTACAGTGGGGGAGATGTCTGTGGATAATACAGTGGGGGAGATGTCTGTGGATATTACAGTGAGGGGAGATGTCTGTGGATATTACAGTGGGGTATATGCCTGTGGATATTACAGTGGGGGAGATGTCTGTGGATATTACAGTGGGGAGATGCCTGTGGATATTACAGTGAGGGGAGATGTCTGTGGATATTACAGTGGGGGATATGCCTGTGGATATTACAGTGGGGAGATGTCTGTGGATATTACAGCGGGTGAGATGTCTGTGGATATTACAGCGGGGGAGATGTCTGTGGATATTACAGTGGGGGTTATGTCTGTGGATATTACAGTGGGGGAGATGTCTGTGGATATTACAGTGGGGGAGATGTCTGTGGATATTACAGTGGGGGAGATGTCTGTGGATATTACAGTGGAGGAGATGTCTGTGGATATTACAGTGGGGGAGATGTCTGTGGATATTACAGTGGGGGTGATGTCTGTGGATATTACAGTGGGGGATATGCCTGTGGATATTACAGTGGGGAGATGTCTGTGGATATTACAGCGGGTGAGATGTCTGTGGATATTACAGTGGGGGAGATGTCTGTGGATATTACAGTGGGGGTTATGTCTGTGGATATTACAGTGGGGGAGATGTCTGTGGATATTACAGTGGGGGAGATGTCTGTGGATATTACAGTGGGGGAGATGTCTGTTGATATTACAGTGGAGGAGATGTCTGTGGATATTACAGTGGGGGAGATGTCTGTGGATATTACAGTGGGGGTGATGTCTGTGGATATTACAGTGGGGGATATGTCTGTGGATATTACAGTGGGGGAGATGTCTGTGGATATTACAGTGGGGAGATGTCTGTGGATATTACAGTGGGGGGAGATGTCTGTGGATATTACAGTGGGGGGGAGATGTCTGTGGATATTACAGTGGGGGAGATGTCCGTGGATATTACAGTGGGGGTGATGTCTGTGGATATTACAGTGGGGGAGATGTCTGTGGATATTACAGTGGGGGAGATGTCTGTGGATATTACAGTGGGGGAGATGCCTGTGGATATTACAGTGGGGAGATGTATGTGGATAATACAGTGGGGAGATGCCTGTGGATATTACAGTGGGGGAGATGTCTGTGGATAATACAGTGGGGGAGATGTCTGTGGATATTACAGTGGGGGAGATGCCTGTGGATATTACAGTGGGGGAGGTGTCTGTGGATAATACAGTGGGGGAGATGTCTGTGGATATTACAGTGGGGGAGATGCCTGTGGATATTACAGTGGGGAGATGTCTGTGGATATTACAGTGGGGGAGATGCCTGTGGATATTACAGTGGGGAGATGTCTGTGGATAATACAGTGGGGAGATGCCTGTGGATATTACAGTGGGGGAGATGTCTGTGGATAATACAGTGGGGGAGATGTCTGTGGATATTACAGTGAGGGGAGATGTCTGTGGATATTACAGTGGGGGATATGCCTGTGGACATTACAGTGGGGGAGATGTCTGTGGATATTACAGTGGGGGATATGTCTGTGGATATTACAGTGGGGGAGATGTCTGTGGATATTACAGTGGGGAGATGTCTGTGGATATTACAGTGGGGGGAGATGTCTGTTGATATTACAGTGGGGGGGAGATGTCTGTGGATATTACAGTGGGGGAGATGTCCGTGGATATTACAGTGGGGGAGATGTCTGTGGATATTACAGTGGGGGAGATGTCTGTGGATATTACAGTGGGGGAGATGTCTGTGGATATTACAGTGGGGGAGATGTCTGTGGATATTACAGTGGGGGAGATGTCTGTGGATATTACAGTGGGGGAGATGCCTGTGGATATTACAGTGGGGAGATGTCTGTGGATAATACAGTGGGGAGATGCCTGTGGATATTACAGTGGGGGAGATGTCTGTGGATAATACAGTGGGGGAGATGTCTGTGGATATTACAGTGGGGGAGATGCCTGTGGATATTACAGTGGGGGAGATGTCTGTGGATAATACAGTGGGGGAGATGTCTGTGGATATTACAGTGGGGGAGATGCCTGTGGATATTACAGTGGGGAGATGTTTGTGGATTTTACAGTGGGGGAGATGCCTGTGGATATTACAGTGGGGAGATGTCTGTGGATAATACAGTGGGGAGATGCCTGTGGATATTACAGTGGGGGAGATGTCTGTGGATAATACAGTGGGGGAGATGTCTGTGGATATTACAGTGAGGGGAGATGTCTGTGGATATTACAGTGGGGTATATGCCTGTGGATATTACAGTGGGGGAGATGTCTGTGGATATTACAGTGGGGGAGATGTCTGTGGATATTACAGTGGGGAGATGCCTGTGGATATTACAGTGAGGGGAGATGTCTGTGGATATTACAGTGGGGGATATGCCTGTGGATATTACAGTGGGGAGATGTCTGTGGATATTACAGCGGGTGAGATGTCTGTGGATATTACAGTGGGGGAGATGTCTGTGGATATTACAGTGGGGGTTATGTCTGTGGATATTACAGTGGGGGAGATGTCTGTGGATATTACAGTGGGGGAGATGTCTGTGGATATTACAGTGGGGGAGATGTCTGTGGATATTACAGTGGAGGAGATGTCTGTGGATATTACAGTGGGGGAGATGTCTGTGGATATTACAGTGGGGGTGATGTCTGTGGATATTACAGTGGGGGAGATGTCTGTGGATATTACAGTGGGGGAGATGTCTGTGGATATTACAGTGGGAAGATGTCTGTGGATATTACAGTGGGGGAGATGTCTGTGGATATTACAGTGGGGGAGATGTCTGTGGATATTACAGTGGGGACTATATATGGTGGTGATCCGAAAAAACGTATGTGCGTTATAATTGATCGAAATTAGTTGCTTAATCGATTTAAAAAAAATTGATTAATCGAACACGAACATTTTAATCAGTAACAGCCCTAAAAAAAAATTGTCATATAGTATCTCTTTATATCCAAACAAATATTTAATTGTCTGAATGTATACAATATGCAGTAGTCAGTTATAAAGATCTCTATTTTAAATGAATAATTAAAATAAAAAAATAAAAAACAACAGAATCTGGTTTATGTGACAGCAGCATGCAATATAACATACAGCTCTACTCTAATAAATATCGGCCCTGCCCTGACAGCTGTTATATGACATACTCATGACGTCGTACCACTACACCTATGATGATGTATCCCGCTACTGCTCATTTCAGGCTACAGATTACAATTACATTTATTGACAGTTAAATCCCCTCCCTCTCTGATAAAGGGTTAATCCTCTGTCCCAAGGTACATCCCATCATTTCAGTAATAACCATCCTCCCACCCTCCCTCCATCACATCCCCGGTTACTACGGCAACTGCAACCCTAATGAGCAGCATCATCTGAGTTGATGTCACAGCATCATCCAGCAGGTCACAGTACCAACCGTTCTCCGCCCAGAGCCTCAGACGCAGCGTGCACAGTCCAAGAGAAGGTGAGTGTTCCCCTAGACTCTTGCTTGGCCTTTTCTGAGGATGCTGCTGAGGACAGCGAACACTTGGAGTGTGTAATGGAGCTCGGAGACAAGTGGTACCCACCCTTTTAGCCTGGGGAGGAGAGGAGGGGAGGGATGGTGCAGAAACATAAGGCCATGCTATGCAGGCTCCTAGACAAAGGCCTCAGTAAATAAAATAATAGACACGTTTAGATACAAACAACATATACATTCCATGCACAGGCTTGGGAAATATATAGCTTTAGTGTATCAATGTGTGTATTGAAAGACACAATCGTTACGTTCGACTGCAATGTTAGACGTATTTACAGCAGCAAATCATAGTACAAATACAGACATGATTGTAAACACGATCGGTCTTATGTATTTATGGTATACCACATTACTTTGAAATATAAAAATATATATATTTTTCCATATACATAATAGAGAATATACATTGTCATGTAGCAGCCTGGCTTTTGTGATCATTATGCCTATTGATTTATAAAGCATTCTCCATATGTATTCTGTATTGTGTATTGTCTGCTGTATTAGTGACGCTGGTTTTTGTATTCTGTTATATGATACAGTAATGCTGCACTTGCTGATTTATCATTTCAGGCCTGGCAATGCAGGTTGGTGAAGCTGGTAGAGAATTGTGGTCCTGGTAGTCCGCTCGTCTTCAGGGCGTTCCCCCATGTTTGACAGAACAGGCTTATTTTGGTTTACACCGACTATTGATGTTTTCGTGCTGCACCCTCCCCACACCGTGCCAGAGTATGGAAACCTTTCCTTCAAGAGATGAATAGGAAGAATAGGATCCATCCCCAGGGGTCTCCCTTCTCTAGTTTCCAGATGTGTTCTACATTTCCACAGCTTAGTAACCCTTAGTAGCCCCCCTGACACTAAAAGAATGAACGTAAACTTGTGTTTACTAGAGGCCTAATAGTGTCTCGTCATCTCGTGTTGGTGAACTACAAATCCCAGCCTATCATCCTAGGTACAGCTGAGTTATTCTATATTGCCTGCTACAAAATTCTTTATGATAAAGCCTTGTGGCCCCTCGAGCAGGAAGGGTTTGTTCTGGACCTCCCACCTACATAGTTTAGATTACCCCTCCTGACTGGAGAGGCGGCAGGATATAGTTTAGTGACCTTGGGGACATTAATTGCTGCCAGACTTTGTGTTCTGCTCCAGGCCAGAAACATACACGTTGTTTATTTATAAGTGTGCGTATATTTCGGGGGCCTGCTACAGGCGGAAGTGAGGGGCCGCTTGATTGGATGAAACACCAATGCTGACAAGTTCAGGTTCTGTTCAGGTTTTTAGTATTTGGAGGCACCGCATTAGGCATCTTAGAACAATCACATTTTTTCTGCTAATAACTTAGTAACATTGCTACTGATAACATGATGTTGGTACAGTAAATGATATAGTTATATAGTTGTAAAAGATTTATGAGAATGTATTTAAATTTTCATGCAGTAATATTTATTTTAAAACAATGTATGTTTTGCATATGTAATGTCATTAATAACGCAACTGTTAAGCCAATTTACCATATGTGCTGTCAGCATAAAGATATATAGTCAGACACCCCAACCTGCAAAAACGAATTTCAGGGAGGTGGCAAATTCATTTTAGGGAGGTGACGCTTTGCGGCGGAGCCGACCCCCGTCGACTAGGCACACATTAGGGAACGGGGCACACAGCAGGGCATGAGGCATACAGCGGGTACTGGGCACACATCAGAGCATAGGGCACACAGCAGGGCACATCATGGGGCACATAGCAGGGCATGGGGCACACAGAGAGGCATGGGGTACACATCAGGACATGGGGCACACAGCAGGGCAGGGGGCACACATCTGGGCACAGGGCACATCATGGGGCATACATAAGGACACAGGGCACACAGCAAGACATGGAACACACAGAAGGGCATACAGTGGGGTATGGGACACACAGCCAGACACTGGGCACACCACAGGGCACACAGCAGGGCATGGGGCACACAGCAGGACACTGGGCACACAGCAGGGCACACAGCGGGACATGGAGCACACAGCAGGGCATGAGGCATTCAGAAGGGCACACAGCAGGGCACATCATAGGGCACACATCAGGACATGGGGCACACAGCAGGGCACTGAGCACACATCAGGACATGGGGCACACAGTAGGGCACATCATGAGACACACAGCAGGCATGGGGCAAACATCAGGGCAGGGGCACACATCTGGGCACAAGGCACATCATGTGGCATACATTAGGACACAGGGCACACAGCAAAACATGGGACACACAGCAGGGCATACAGCGGGGCATGGGGCACACAGCAGGACACTGGGCACACAGCAGGGCACACAGCGGGACATGGAGCACACAGCAGGGCATGAGGCATTCAGAAGGGCACACAGCAGGGCACATCATGGGCACACATCAGGACATGGGGCACACAGCAGGGCACTTAGCACACATCAGGACATGGGGCACACAGTAGGGCACATCATGAGGCACACAGCAGGCATGGGGCAAACATCAGGGCAGGGGCACACATTTGGGCACAAGGCACATCATGTGGCATACATTAGGACACAGGGCACACAGCAAAACATGGGACACACAGCAGGGCATACAGCGGGGCATGGGGCACACAGCAGCACACTGGGCACACAGCGGGACACTGGGCACACAGCGGGGCATGGTGCACACAGCAGGGCATGGGGCACATAATGGGGCACATAATGGGGCACACATCACAGCACTGGGCACATCACAGCAAGATCCAAGCAGCTGCTGTTACATTACTTGCAGAGTAGCTTGGGAAGCGGCTGTCATTACCTCTCATGGCATGCTCCTCCCCATCGGCCCCTCCTCTCTTCTAGTCTGTCTGAGGTGATGACAGATCTGGTCCCTGCAAACCAGTGGTCATTTTACCTCTCCTGGCATGCTCCTCCCCGCCAGCTGCTCCTTCCCTCTCGTCCACCCCAGAAGTACCTGGGGTGGACGGGAGGGAAGGAGGGGCTGGCAGGGAGGAGTGTGCCATGAGAGGTCTCAGCGCAGCCGGCCCCTCCCCTGGCCACAGACAGAAGATGGAGCAGCTCGAGCAGCACCTCTCCTGTGCCTGCGGCAACCCCCTCATCTCCACCCACACCTTGTCTCAGCAGTCGACAGCAGAGAGGAGGACAGAACTCCTCCGCCAGATTCTGATCTTCTCTGTGCAGCCGCGGAGAGGCTCGTCTCTGCGCCCACCCCTTCTCCATCTTTAGCAGTCAGCAGTAGACATATGTGTTCCCGTTTGTAACGAATGGATTTTCGGACGAATTTGTCAGTATTCGTACATTCGTATCAATTCGAACATCTGAAAAGCTGAAAGACCCAAAATAGGAAAATTACGAAATTACGAATAAGCAAAATAACGATCAAGCCAAAATACGAGCGTATGATTGGACAATCTTACTAAAATACGAAACACCGAAAAAGCAAAAGAACGAAAATGACATCTATAACGAACGATTTGCATTCCGTATTTTAAATCCTTTTTCTGTTCGTATTTTCATTCGTATGTTCGTATTTTCATTTATGTGTTTTGTAAATCCGTTTCTTTGTCTGTTCGTAAATTTGTGTACTTGTATCGTTCTTTCGAATGGCCACTGGGCAGTGTAGTTAGTGAGTGATGTATCTTACTTAATATCTTAGCCAATCAGCTTATCTCTTTTGTGCTGAGTCACATTTCCGTGGATTTTTGCCTGAAGGGAGTTGGCCAGACTTTTGAAACCGAAAAAGTTTGTCCGATGTAGCGTAGACACGGTCGGATTTTTTGGAAAACGCTCATTTTGATGTTTGTTGGCAAAAATTCCGACTGTGTGTACGAGGCTTAAGAGAAAGTATATCTTAATATGGATTAGCCGCGTGTTGCTATGTATTTACGAAAGTACAAAATTATG
Source organism: Rana kukunoris (assembly GCA_029574335.1). Lineage (NCBI taxonomy): Eukaryota > Metazoa > Chordata > Amphibia > Anura > Ranidae > Rana > Rana kukunoris. Next base: position 48,441,356 of record CM056059.1, on the reverse strand, counting down.
AATCCATTAAACTAAAATTATTATCTAACAGAATTACGAATTTCGTATCAACGAACATAAATTAGACAGAATTACGAATCATTCAGTATAAACTAAAATAAAACTGTTACGAAAATACAAACTGAGTCTTACGAAATTACGAATCTTTACGAATCTACGGAAAGAGGCGAAAAGGGAAAAAAAATACGAAATTTTTTGTTGTGCACATGTCTAGTCAGCAGCAGGGAGGAGTACAGAACTCCTCCTACAGGTCCTGCAACTTTCTGTGCAGCTGCAGAACCCCCTCATCTCCACCTCCCCTGATATCAGAAGACTCCAGACTGCCTCTGAACCTCCTCCAGACCTTGCACTTTCTGTTCCTAGCTTTGCCCCCAACTTCTTAGCAGCACAAGGTAAGGGGGGGGGGTGAAGGCACCATATTGGATCGTTCAGCTGCAATATTTTAAATTTTTTAAATTATCACCACTTGTAGCTTAAAGCAGAAATTCACTCCCATAATGGACTTTCCTCCCCATCATATATCCCAAGAGGTTGCTGAAGCTGGAAACCACAGCAGCTGGTGGGCAGACCTGGTGGTGCATCAACAGGGGCTGCCTGCAAGAACCCGAAAGAGGCAGCCAACATAGGAAAGGAAGATGGTGGTATGGGCCTCAGCCATGGCAGCAGATTAGTGGATAGCAGCAGGATTCCACTGGATTCATGGGGTAGGTGCTTTTGGGAACTGAAAATAACCCTACGTACAATGCTGTATCCTGGCCTAGGCCAACAAGGCCCAGGCCTAGGGCAGTACTTTGCAGGGGGAAGCACGGAAAGGGTCCCTGCCGGCTTGTGCTACACTGTAAGGCCTCGTACACACGATCAAATCTGTCTGCTGGAAACGGTCTGCTAGACCGTTTCAGCAGACAGATTCGATCGTGTGTACGGGCAAACAGACGGATTTGGCCACCCGACAGATTGGAAAGCATGCTTACCAATCTGTCGGCTGGGTACCCGTCCGCCCGACACGTCTGCTGGTTAGTACGCTTACCAGCAGACATGTCTTCTCGCACACGCGCCGAATGGTTTCGACGCATGCGCGGAAGTGTTTTACTTCCTGGTGCGGTGACGTGGCGGCGTCAACGTCACCGCCACGTCACCGCGCCGTCTGGCGGCGGGGATTTTGGTTTGATCGTGTGTACACGATCAAACCACTATGTCCCCAGCAGACAGATTTGTTCAAATCGGTCGGCCCGACCGATTTGAACAAATCTGTCTGCTCGTGTGTATGGGGCCTAAGGCTGCATTCACACCTGAGCGCCAAGTAACGCCGCATACGCGGCATTACTTGCCGCGATTCGATTCTTTTTTTTTTTTTTTACAAATCATCCCCATTGATGTCAATGGCCGAACGCCAGTGTCGCCTGAAAAAAAGGGTTCGGGACTTTTTTTCAGGCGACAGGCGTTCGGCGTTTCAGAGATGTGAACCATCTCTATAGACATGAATGGGGATTCGCCCCTCCAGCGGCATGAGCGTCGGGCGACAGGCGATTTGTCGCTCAGATGTGAATGCAGCCTAAGTGTAACACAAGCTGTTTCTAATTTTGACTGTCCTATCATCCTGGACCACAAACCTTCCTCACTGTGCTATGTTTTCTGCTGCACCGTTGGCATGGTTATATCTTCTTAGTCCTCTTCCTAAAATTATCAGAAATTTGTGTTTAATTAGAACCATAGGCAACACTTTTTTGTTTTAACTTTGAATAGAGTAATGCCTCGTACACACGACTGGGTTTTCCGATTGGCCGGGAATCCCGGCTTTGTGTATGCTCCCTCGCAGTTTTTCAGACGGGGAAAACTGCCAAACCCGCCGGCAAAAAAAAGAGAACCAGCTCTTTTTTTTCCCGTTAAGATTCCCGGTGGACTTTTTCCCGTCGGAAATCCCGAGCGTGTGTACGGGGCATAAGGGAGGGTTATAGCCCCTGTCAGTTTATTGTTTAACATCCCTGTCCCACTGCAGAAATTTCCCTTCACTTGCTGCCCCATAGCCAAATAGGAAGTGAGAGGAAATCAATGCAAATTTAGGGAATCCATTACCACCCCCAGGCCCTAAGGACTAGTGTGCCCACTCGAAAATTTCAGGGTGGGTCTTAAACAGAAAGGGGTGTGGCCTTGACAGGAAGAGGTGGATTATATTTAAATTAGAGGGTGCACTAGTTTAGGCCTAGGGCAGCACAAAATCTAAATACACTACTGCCTACATACCATGTAAGAAAGCATAGCAGAGGGTGAAGTTTCCCTTTAACCATAGCAATCAAGTCACAAAAAGACATGTCTACCCAGGCACAGGTTCCAGATATCAGTTATATGACAGAAATACAGCCTGAGGTCAGACTTCAGGGCTCCCTGGTAAAAGCTGCTTCCAGTTCTCACTACATTTGTATAAACTCTTATGTTGCATGACTGAGTTTATGGCCTTATACACACTGGACATTTTGCCATCTCTTCTAGACGCCTTTCTTCCTGGCAGCAGAACTTTTATTTCTACTTTTATTCTGTGAATGCGATTTCCCATCTTTTTCAGGGACATAACACGTTATTTTTTAACCCTTTAAATAAAACATAACATTTCTCTTTTCTACTATTTTTCACAATGCTATACTTTTCTAATGGTGTTTTATTGTATTCTTTATAGGGTAACAATGAATGAAAAATATGTGCAAATATTACATTATGATATACAGTATAATAATCTGGCTATGGAAGACTGATAGATAGAAGCAAAGCTGTATCCTGGCCTAGGCCAACAAGGCCCAGGCCTAGGGCAGCACCTTGCAGGGGGGCAGCATGAAAAGAGTCCCCGCCAGCTTGCGCTACACTGTTAGGAAAATTAGTCTAGCACCCCCATAAAGTGGCCGCGCTGCTTCTAGTATGCCGTTGGCCGGCATTCCGCAACTGTAGGGAGGGGGGGGGGCGCTTCCAATTTTGACTGTTTTGTCATCCTGGACCACAAACCTTCCTCACTGTGCTATATGTTTCTGCAGCACCATCTACTTAAAGTAGAACTATAGGCAACACTTTTACCATCCCTGTCCCATTGCGAAGAATTCCCTTCACTTCCTGCTCTATGGGCAACCAGGAATTAAGGGGAAATCTAAGTAAATTAAGGGAATCCATTGCCCCCCCCATCACCTCAGAACTAGTGTCCTCACTCGAAAATTTCAGGGCGGGTCTTAAACAACACAGGGTGTGGCCGTGACTGGAAGGGGTGGGTCATATTTAAATTAGGGGGTGCACGAGTTTAGTCAGGCCTAGGGCAGCACAAAACCTAAATACACCTCTGGATAGAAGGTTAAAGTCTTGTCTTACATAGCAGTATTCAAAAAGATTTTCAGTATATAATCATTGGTACCGTCCCTATTTCTCTTATGACATTGTTTTTCTAGGTTGTTAATATGGCAGAAGGTTTTCCCAAGTTAGTTGGCATAATTTACCAGATTGAACAAAGGGAATTAGCTTGGCGTCTTCATCCCAGCTGATGGATAGTTTCCCTTAGATTTTTTTTTACAACTTCACTTCCATAAATTCTAGGAAAAGAGGTTGACAAGGAATATTCAAATAGATTAACATATGGAAGAATAATAGTTACACAAACCGATAAATGTCCAATAGATGGTTCAAATCTTGGCCGTTTCAGCAGGAACTGGCTGAAATTGGAACAGTGTATGGACAGGCTGATTGTACCCAAGTCGATCCATCAATTGACTTGTGTACAACCAGCATGTCAGATTTTGGCCACTATCAATAATCACTGTGTTCTCCCTGCAGGGATGGCTCACCCCCCCCCCCCCTGTCCTCCCCACAGGAAACACAAAAGCTCCATGAATGGGATTTTTGATGGGGGGATCGAGCAATTTTCTGCAACCCCAGGTTGCAGGGAAGAATATTGTATTATCTATGACCGGCTTTACACTGTTGTTTTTTTTTTTTTTTCAAATTGTAGTCTGAAGTATCGAAATTTTTAGTTTTGTTTAGTATTTGTAACCATTTGAGAATGCTTTGCAAAACTTTATGATGATGTTGTTGTATAGGGTACAGGTATTTGAGGCTTTTGCTCCAGTTACTGTATCGTTGGTCTTTTGTTTCTTGTATTGGTACAGGCTTTATGTCATTCAGTTGTAAAATGTAAGAGGGAAGTTCAGATGATTTCCACATATAAAATATATGTAGGTGATAGTTCCAAGTGATGTCAAAATGAATGGTTCTGTATGAATGGAAATGTGCAACGTTGAGGTCTTACACACCACTGTGACAAAACATACGTGATCTAACATATGACAACACCGGTGTGACGTCACATGATTCATCAGCACTGTGACCTTTTTATTACATCAACACTGTGACTGCACATTATATCATCATTGTAAATGTACATATTACACCACCACTGACATGCTGTAAAATTACACCAGCACTGTGACTTCACATGTTAACTCAACACATGATCTCACATATTACACCACCACTGACATGCTGTTTGATATACCAGCACTGTGACTTCATGTGTTACCCCAAAGCATGATCTCACATATTACACCACCACTGACATGCTGTACATTATACCAGCACTGTGACTTCATGTGTTACCCCAACGCATGATCTCACATATTTCACCACCACTGACATGCTGTTTATTATACCAGCACTGTGACTTCATGTGTTACCCCAACGCATGATTTCACATATTTCACCACCACTGACATGTTGTGCATTATACCAGCACTGTGACTTCATGTGTTACCCCAACGCATGATTTCACATATTTCACCACCACTGACATGTTGTGCATTATACCAGCACTGTGACTTCATGTGTTACCCCAACAACATGATCTCACATATTAAACCAGCACTAACATGCTATCAGTGTTGCCAACCGTCAGTATTTTTACTGGCAGCCAGTAAAAAACAGTCAATTTTCTCCTGCCAGTAAATGCTAGTAAAATGAAAAGGTTGCCAGTAAAAAAATATGGCTGTGACACTCGACTTGGTCCAGAGCCAGCCGAGACCATCCGAGTGCCTGCTACAGTGTGTTCGGGCAGTCCTGGCAGAGGCAGTGCCTGAGCATGTGATCTCATGGTGCAAGGGTGCAAAGCAGCCAGAGCGTCATGTGTGGGTCAGGAGCAAGGCAGGCCAGGAGCTGGACTGGCAGCGCTGTTTAGACTGGAGGGACCATTAGGCTTGGAGAGAGACTGTCACTGTGACTCAGGAGGGGACGTGTCATGTCAGTGATCTGTGTTGCTGCACACTGTTATCATTGTCACTGTGAGAGTCAGTTTCATGTGTGTGTGCCTGACCCAATCTAATTTCTTACCTTCCTGAGTCCTATCCTGAGCTACTTACTTACTACATAACACTAACCTGTATACACCATCTCCACTGCCTCCTATTGCAGTATCCCCCTCTGTGAATGATTTAAAAATACAAATGCTGTAAATACCTAATTTAAGTGCAGAGATTGCGATCACATGACCAGGCAGCTTTCTCCTCCTCCACCCCAGACTGACATCAGCATAGGAATCTTAGCCCCACCCATTGCATCTCTCAGAGGAGTAAAGGAGAAAGCTGGCCAGTCATGTGATCACAATCTCGGCAGTGAAATTAGGTATTTGCAGAATTAATTTAGATAAATCACACACAGTGGGGGATGCTACAATAGGAGGCAGTGCTGATGGTGTATACAGGTTAAGCCTCCTACACACGTACGAGAACCTCGACGGGCAGGACACATCGTTCCGCCCATCGAGGTTCTCACCCGTCAGATTCGGGAAAGGTGACCAGCTATTAATCCCGACGGGCCGCCGAGAAAATAGAGAACCTGCTCTCTATTTTCTCTCGGCGGCTTTCCCGACGGGATGCTCGCCGAGAGTGTACACACGGCTGAGGTTCTCGGCAGAATGAGGATCCCAGCGAGCTTCTCGCTGGTTTCTGCCGAGAACCTCGGCCGTGTGTACGGGGCTTTAGAGTGGCTCAGCAACCACTTTAAAACTTTGCGTTTTGCGAATGATATCATTTTGACCCTAACTCAGAGCAGAACCATTCTACCTAATGTACATGCCGAGTTGGACCGTTATGATGTACTGTTGGGATATAAAATAAATTAGACCAAATCAGAGGCTCTCCCTATAAACATTCCTGTGGCCGAGGTGCACCACTTAACTACTTTCTTTCCATATTCCTAGAAGTCCAGGGTTCCTGAGTACCTGGGGGTTTATCTTACCCCTTCTTATGCTACGTTGTTCAAAGAGGACGTTCCCCCTATTTACCAACAAATTAGGTCAACAATAAATCAATGGAAGATGTCCTAAAATCCTATATTTATTTAACCCCTTCAATACCGGGCCATTGTCATATGACGTCCACAAAGGGGATCTCCCATCCTAAATGGACGTCCTATGACGTCCTGGACTTTGGGGGGGGGATATCTGAATGAGGCATTATCCAGATAGCCATCTCTTCTGCCGGCGATTCTACACAACATAAGAACGATCATAGCGGTCATAGCGCTTGATCGTTCTTATAGGCGGCGGGAGGGGACATCCCCCCTCCCGCTGCCATCCGGTGCTTTTCCATGCTCTCCCGGCGCTACCTGGAACCATAGTGATTACTGGTGACTAGATGGTCACCAGTCATCTCTATGACCGTCGAAGCACCCGGGTGCGATGTGATGACGTCACGCCCGGCTCCCGTAAGTAAACAAAGCCGTGATTGCGGCTACTAAGCAACAGTATTCATGAGATCGGTGAATTTTTTTCACCGATCTCATGATTTCCAGCCTGGAGGAGAGATGTGGGGTCTTATTGACCCCGCATCTCTCCATAAAGAGGACCTGTCACACACATTCCTATTACAAGGGATGTTTACATTTCTTGTAATAGAAATAAAAGTGATAAAAAAAATAAATAAAAAAAGTGTAAAAAAGAAATATGTAAATAATAATAATAAAAAAAAAATTAAAACGCCCCTGTCCCTGATAGCTCGCGCGCAGAAGCGAACGCACACCCAAGTCCGGCCGACATATGTAAACGCCGTTTAAACCACATATGTGAGGTATCACCGCGTGCGTTAGAGTGCCAGCAACAATTCTAGCACTAGATCTCCTCTGTAATCCTAAACTGGTAACCTGCAAAAAATTAAAAGCGTTGCCTATGGAGATTAAGTACCGAAGTTTGGCGCCATTCCATGAATGTGCGCAATTTTAAAGCGTGACATGTTGGGTATCTATTTACTCGGTGTAACCTAATCTTTCATATTTTACAAAAAAATTGGGCTAACTTTACTGTTTTTTTTAAATTCAGGAATCAATTATTTTCCCCAAAAAAGGCGTTTGAAAAATTATTGCGCAAATACCGTGCAAGATAAAACTTTGTAATCACCATTGTTTTATTCCCTAGTGTGTCTGCTAAAAAAAACATAATGTTTGGGGGTACTGCGTAATTTTCTAGCAAAAAAATGATGATTTGTACATGTAGGAGAGAAGTGCCAGAATAGGCCCGGTATGGAGGTGCGTATAAAAGCCCGGTATTGAAGTGGTTAAAATACTACCTATCCCTGTTCCTGCTTCACACCTTAAAACACTGCAAATAGGCCTGAACTTTGTTTGGAATTATAGGTGGCAAAGAATACTTTGCACAGTCCTCATGGCGTCACGCATTGATGGGGGCCTTGCGTTTCCAAATCTTTTAAAGTACTACCAAGTGGCCCAGCTCTGCGCAGTTGCCTCATGGTGTACACCATGTGCCTACAACAAATGGATAAAAACTGGAAAACTCTGGCTAGAACCTGTCCATCCTAATAATCTTTTATGGAATGCGAATGTGGAGGTAGTTCCTAGTCAGTTCCTGGGAGCAATGACTCAGCTTGGCGTGTATTGTGTTGCCAGCATGCCCTTGCCTCTTAGGCATCATTGATGACTGCTTTCTTATATAATCCTAGAGTGCCTGATAGCCTGACATTCCCGATGTCTTCCCCTTGGGCAACGCAGAACTTATTTCAATATGGCCACCTGGTTGATCCCAGGACCCGTAATTTTTTTTACGGTTTAATACGCTTCAGATTTGACCTACCCCACCAGGTGTTTTATGGGTACTTGCAGATCTGCCATTATGCTCAGACCATCACTCCTACTTTACAATTTTTTTTCTCCCCCCTGACTCCCTTTGAGAGGAGAATTTTGGAAGGCCCCTCGCAGAAGGGTTTGATTTCAGATATATATTGAATACTGAACACCTACCCCATGCAAGATCGGGGTAAACATTCTTACATGCTCAAATAGGAGAAGGTCTTGGGTGAGGAGATTTCCTTGGAAGTGATCTCTGGTCTCAGGCAGCCAAGAGTTCTCTCTGTACTCTTTAAAAAGAAAATGTATGTAAAGTACTTTACTTTTGGTACTTGACACCAAATGTACTTCACACTATTTACCCTGCCAGCACCGATCAATGTTGGCAATGCCATTGTGAAAAAGGCACACTTTACCTTAATTACAGGAGTTGCCCAGCAATCACAACCTTTTGGAACTCCGTGCAAATCCTGTTAAACCGCCTCTTTGAGGTGCCTATCCCATTTACCAGTAAACTTTTCTGTTGGGTCTGTCCCAACCCTATAAAAAGTTGTTACACCATGTGCTCATAGCTGCCTTATAGCACTTAATTGGAAAAAAACACTCCCTCCACCTCAGCTGCTTTGTATGCTAGAGTCAAGGATGTAAAATAAATGGAGAGACTGGATTTATGATAAATTAGAAGCCCATAATCAAGTCTGGGAATTTTGGCACTTTAAGGAAGATCCGCCCTAAATGGACTCCCTTTGATTTTATTCCTATTTTGGTTGCTAGGTTTCTGCTGAGGTTTTGGGACGTTGCGGCAATCCTTTTCTTTTCCCCTTTCCCCCTTTTTCCTTTCATCCTAACCTGTTTGTTCTGCCTCTTTCTATTTAATTTCTCACTTTGCACTAAAGTATCTAGGCTACAATAATAGTATAGCATTGAGCCTTTCCTTAATATTTAAATGCACACTGCAACTTTTGTGTTGTAATTACCTGTTCTTACATTGTCCACATTAGTGGTCTATGTTGAAGCACCTTCCCTGTTGTTTATGTTGTTTTCTTCTACATTTTGACAAGGTCTACTGGAATGCTTTTCAGTGTGCTATGCTCTTTTCAACTTTTTATACAAAAAAATTCAATGAATTTGTTATAAAAAAAAACAAAAAAACACAATTATTAATGACACTCCCGTGCAGCTACTAACAGCAGCTGTTTTTGCTGCGAGTATAAGAAAGAATGCAATTTACACTCAGTCCAGCACCTGGACAGAGGCGGCTCTCTAATTAGGCAAATTAGGCGGTCGCCTAAGGCCTCGCACTCACAGGGACCTCGCGGCCACCTAGTTTACCTAATTAGAGAGCCGTTTCTTTTAGCAGCAGAGATCCCCCGCCATCAGCACAGTCCTGAGTCTGCTCACTCACAGCCAGGGAGAGCCAGTTCTGAAAGATCTCCTCCCTCCTCCTGCTGCCTGCAGAGCCGGGCAGGAGAGGAGAGAGAGAGAGAGAGAGAGAGAGAGAGGTTCTGTTCCTCCTCCTCCCGCCCTCTTCTCCTTTGTCTGCCCGACAATCCCAGACAGTGGTCGCTGTTCAGACTAAGAGAAAGGGATGTGTGGGCGGGAAGACTCAAGCTCAAGCCCAGCAAATGGAAAGGAAAGATGGAGCCTCATCCATCCAGTCCCTCCTGCATTCCAGTGAGTACACTGTACACATGTAGGGGTGCCCTCCCTTCCCTTCTTCCTGCATACGTCTCCCTTTCTTTATTTTTTTTCTTTCCTCCTTCTTCCACCCCCTCTCTTTCTTCCCTTTTTTCTTTGTTTCTTTTTGCCTGAATGAATGAATGAATGAAAAACTTATATAGCGCGGCACATGCAAACCTCAACTCCCTTCTTTCTTTCTTTCCTTCCATCTTTCTTTCTGGCTCCATCCCCTCTCTTTCTTTCTTTCTTACTTTTTTTCTTCCTCCATCCCCCTCTCTTTCTTAATTTCTTTTATTCCCTTTTTTCTCTATTCACCCCCCTCTCTCTTTCTTTCTTTCCTTCTTTTTTCTCCCTCCGTCCCCCTCTCTTTCTTCCGTTCTTTTTTTCGACCTCCATCCCCCTCTCTTTCTATCATGTCTAAGTTTTGCCTAAGGCTTCACAAAGCCTAAAGCCGCCTCTGCCTGCATATATGTAAACCTTACAATAAAAAAAATATGAAACATTTTGTGCAACACAGATCAGCTTAAATGTGAAGGAAACAAAATGAATAAATAATTAATAAACTGATAAAAGTCAGTCTAATGACCCAAGTACGCACATAGGTCTGTATGAGCCCCAAGGCCTGCAAAAAATGTGTTAAAGGGCCACAGGTTAGACACCTGATGTAGCCTCTAAAGTTAAGGCTTGAGAATGATCTTCTTAAGTTCCAGAAGCTTTTAAAAACTGAGGGGCAGATTCACACAGAAATGGATTATCGTAGCGTATCAGAAATACACTACGCCGCCGTTTTTTACCTGGCTCTACGTGGAATTCAGGTAGATTTAGTCCAGTAAACGACGGCGGCGTAGTGTATTTCTCCCGTCGCAATCCATCTGCGCGAGTAGGGGGCGTGAATCATTTAAAATAGGCGCGTTCCCGCGGCGATCGATCTGCGCATGCTCCGTTCGCAAATTTCCCGCCGTGCATTGCGCGAAATCACGTCGTGACGTCATTCGTTGTTTAGGTAGCGTCGTTTACGGGCGATCCTAGTCCCGAATGAGTTACGTAAACAAAAATAAAAAAATAAAAAATTCGAAGCGGGAACGACGGCCATACTTAACATGGGCTACGTAACGTTAGAGCAGCAAAAAGCTGCTCTAACATTACGTACAAAAAAATAGACGAAAGCGATTGCGACGACCACTCGTATCTTCGGGAATCGCCGTAAAAAAACATTTGCATATCCCGACGCATCAAAACGACGCGAACTCCTCCCAGTGGCCGCAAATAGATTGCAGCGTAGATCCGAAGGCTTACGAAGACGTAAGCCTCTCGGATCGAAGCCCGAAGCCGCCGTATCATGGTTTGAGGATTCAAACTAGTGATACGGCGCGCGAAATTTGAAATTACTCCTGTCTAACACCAGTTAGACAGGCGTAATTGCTTTATGAATCTGGGCCTGAGCTTTTTAGTCAAGCCTATGGAATTACATAGGCGTTTTTATATTTTTTTTTACTTTGCTAACTCCTTTTAAATTTTGAACTGTTCGCTGGCTGATGTTTTTTTAGTTGTGGCTGTATTGTTGTTCTCGGCGCATCGAGGCCTACGGGTAACTGACTGCGTTTTCTGTACTTTTTTTGTACTTTTAAGAATTTTAATAAATAAATAAGGGTGTAATGTATGAGATCACAGTACTGGTGTAAAATCTGAGATTACAGTATTGGAGTATTTTATGAGATCACTGTGCTGATGTAATGTATAAGCTCACAGAATAGGTGTGATGAATGAAATCGCAATACTGTATATCACAGTACGAGTGTATTGTATGAGATCACAGTACGAGTGTATTATATGAGATCACAGTACGAGTGTATTGTATGAGATCACAGTATGAGTGTATTGTATGATATCACAGTACGAGTGTATTGTATGAGATCACAGTACGAGTGTATTATATGAGATCACAGTACGAGTGTATTGTATGAGATCACAGTACGAGTGTATTGTATGAGATCACAGTACGAGTGTATTATATGAGATCACAGTACAAGTGTATTGTATGAGATCACAGTACGAGTGTATTGTATGAGATCACAGTACGAGTGTATTGTATGAGATCACAGTACGAGTGTATTGTATGAGATCACAGTACGAGTGTATTGTATGAGATCACAGTACGAGTGTATTGTATGACATCACAGTACGAGTGTATTGTATGACATCACAGTACGAGTGTATTGTATGAGATCACAGTACGAGTGTATTGTATGACATCACAGTACGAGTGTATTGTATGAGATCACAGTACGAGTGTATTGTATGAGATCACAGTACGAGTGTATTGTATGACATCACAGTACGAGTGTATTGTATGACATCACAGTACGAGTGTATTGTATGAGATCACAGTACGAGTGTATTGTATGAGATCACAGTACGAGTGTATTGTATGAGATCACAGTACGAGTGTATTGTATGAGATCACAATACGAGTGTATTGTATGAGATCACAGTACGAGTGTATTGTATAAGATCACAGTACGAGTGTATTGTATGAGATCACAGTACGAGTGTATTGTATGAGATCACAGTACGAGTGTATTGTATGAGATCACAGTACGAGTGTATTGTATGAGATCACAATACGAGTGTATTGTATGAGATCACAGTACGAGTGTATTGTATAAGATCACAGTACGAGTGTATTGTATGAGATCACAGTACGAGTGTATTGTATGAGATCACAGTACGAGTGTATTGTATGAGATCACAGTACGAGTGTATTGTATGAGATCACAGTACGAGTGTATTGTATGAGATCACAGTACGAGTGTATTGTATGAGATCACAGTACTGGCACTATATCTGAGCCAAATAGGATAGTGATAATTCAGGGGATATCCTGTTGCTACACTGATGATAGGTAGCAGTAATGGTTGTAGGGATACTGGGGATACTGAAGGTTAGGGATCTTACTGTGTATTAAAGCCCAAATGAAGTTTCTAGGAAAACAAATTAGGCCACGTGAACATATTAGATATTTCAAACCATATGTTTTCATGCATTCTTATATAGCAATTTTATTTTCTAAAAACTACTGTTGGGAATTAAATAGTGGTGAGAGGTTAGAATCTCTGTCAGGTTTTTAATGCCCCTGCTAGGTATATTCACTTTCATAATTTTCTCCTGATGACCACTGGTAACCATATGACAGAAAAAAAAGGGAAAAATTCTTCATTTGGAATATTAGCAGAACAATAGAGAAGAAAGCTTCCAATAACAACACTTATTCTGTTGACAACTGTCAAAGTGGGGATTTAGCTAACTTTAGGGGAATGTGCTCTTATGTTTTCAGCTGCGCAAGCAACAGAACACTGTTCCCATTGGAAGGCTGTGCAGAGGGAGGGGTGGGGGTGCTCTCCTGCTTAATGTGGTCAGTTTTTATTAGGAAAGCAGAGGGACTGGCAGGAACACCGGGGATTTCACACAAAGGAAGCAATACATAGTTCAAGCCTCGGACCATTAGGCTGGCCAAAGACCAGGCCACTTTTTGAGATTCGACACTGCGTCGCTTTAACCACTTAACCCCCGGACCATAGTGCTGCCCAATGACCAGAGCACTTTTTGTGATTCGGCACTGCGTCGCTTTAACTGATAATTGCGCGGTCGTGCGACGTGGCTCCCAAACAAAATTGGTGTCCTTTTTTTCCCACAAATAGAGCTTTCTTTTGGTGGTATTTGATCACCTCTGCGGTTTTTATTTTTTGCGCTATAAACAAAAATAGAGCGACAATTCTGAAAAAATAGTAAAAAATATTTTTTACTTTTTGCTATAATAAATATCCCCCAAAAATATATATAAAAAAAAATTTTTTCCTCAGTTTAGACCGATACGTATTCTTCTACATATTTTTTGAAAAAAAATCGCAATAAGCGTTTATTGATTGGTTTGTGCAAAAGTTATAGCGTTTACAAAATAGGGGTTAGTTTTATGGCATTTTTATTAATATTTTTTTTTTTACTAGTAATGGCGGCGATCAGCGTTTTTTTTCAGTACTGTGACCTTATGGTGGACACTTCGGACACTTTTGACACATTTTTGGAACCATTGGCATTTTTTTAGCGATCAATGCTATAAAAATGCATTGTATTACTATAAAAATGCCATTTGCAGTGAAGGGGTTAACACTAGGGGGCGGGAAGGGGTTAAATGTGTTCCTGGGTGTGTTCTAACTGTAGGGGGGGGTGGCCTCACTAGGGGAAATCACTGATCTTCCGTTCATACATTGTATGAACAGAAGGTCAGCGTTTCCCCCCGCTGACAGGAACGGGAGCTGTGTGTTTACACACATAACTCCCGTTCCTTGCTCTGTAACGAGCGATCGCGTGTGCCCCGGCGGCGATCGTACCCGCCAGGCACGCGGGACTCGGGGGCGAAAATGTAGCTGACGTAGAGCTACGGGCTCTTGCCCAGGAGAGCCGACCTGCTGCCGTAGAATGACGGCGGCTGGTCGGCAAGTGGTTAACTGACAATTGCGCGGTCGTGCGACGTGACTCCCAAACAAAATTGACATCCTTTTTTTGCCACAAATAGAGCTTTCTTTTGGTGGTATTTGATCACCTCTGCGTTTTTTTGATTTGTTTGCGCTATAAACAAAACGACAATTTTGAAAAAAAGCTATATTTTTTAGTTTTTGCTATAATAAATATCCCCAAAAAATATATAAAAATATATATTTTTTCTCAGTTTAGGCCGATACATATTCTTCTACATATTTTTGTTAAAAAAACAAACAAAAAAAAAACGCAATAAGTGTATAGTGATTGGTTTTCACAAAAGTTATAGCGTCTACAAAATAGGGGATAGTTTTATGGCATTTTTATTAATATTTTTTTTTTACTAGTAATGGCGGCGATCAGAGATTTTTATCATGACTGCGACATTATGGCGGACACATCGGACACTTTTGATGCCATTTTGGGACCACTGTCATTTTTACATCGATCAGTGCTATAAAAATGCACTAATTACTGTAAAAATGACACTGGCAGTGAAGAAGTTAACCAGTAGGGGGCGCTGAAGGGGTGAAGTGTGTCCTAAGGAGTGCTTCTAACTGCAGGGGCGATGGGCTGTGTGTGACATGACACTTATCATCACTCCCGATTACAGGGAGCGGTGATCAGTGTCCTGTCACTAGGAAGAATGTGCAAATGCTTGTTTACATCAGCATTTCCTCATTCTTCCTCTCCGTAAGATGATCGCGGGTGTGCCCACGGACATCAAGTCCGCAGGACCCGCGATTGGACTCACTGAGCTTGCGGCGGACACGCCCACAATGCCGCCTCTTAAAGGGGACGTACCTGTACCCCCATATGCCCACAGGAGCCATTGTGTCGACATATATACTCATTCACTGGTCCTTATGTGGTTAAGTAACATCAGTGATCTTATTTTTATCTATAAATTCTGAAGTTTGGGAATAATGGACTGTAGGCATGTATCGAAATGATAACACATTTTAATAGTTCACATAAAATTAATACATATACAACACATTGATTATAAAAAAAGATATGGGACACAGTGGTTTGTCCTAGAGCAGAGGTGGCAAACACAAGGCCCGCGGGCCGAATGCGGCCCTCCAGGCCATTTCATGCGGCCCTCGCTCCTCTCCTCTCATTCTCCAGACCCTTACTTTCTGCTTTCAAGCAATGCATCCAACTTCTTCCCAGCAGCAGCATGAGGAAAGGGGGTGCACTGTGATGTAAGGGAGAGGGGGGGGCTCAACTTCTGATGGTGGGGGGGGCTCTTGACATCTAATGTAAGGGGAAGGAATGCGCTGGACATCTAATCTTACAGATACAACCGGCCCTTTTGAGGGCAACCATACTGCCGATGTGGCCCACAATGAAATTGAGTTTGACACCCCTGTCCTAGAGGATATACTTGAATCATATACTTCCTGTGGAGCAATAGTGAGAAAATTCCTACACTGAGATGTGTGTATTCCTCTTGATTGTTCCCATAGTCCCCATAGATTAAAAATAATTGCTCTACATTTTTCGCGCCCTGAACTGTCGCTTCTTCAGGAGCTTCAATATTTCTAGTTAGAAAAACATACTTTAATTAGAATACAATACAAATGATTAATATTAAGGTACAAGTGTGCATGTGTATACAAAACTATACATTAACTCACCAATAGTATAGTGCTTAAACAAAGAGTTTCAATGCTCACCTACGCCAGGAAGATTTCATAGGTGCTTATTTTTATCTAACCAGGCTCACTTATTCAAGAGCTGTTGTTACTTTCTAAGAAAGTGTTTACATTGTGTTGGCTTAAGAAGCTCCATAAAATCAGTGGCCTGGCTTAGTGAACTCCTCTTTGCTCATCCAAAATGAATGTACTTGCATTGGGGATAACCTACTAACTTATTGATTTTTGTATATGAATCCACCAGTGGGACCCAAGGAAGTTGCCAATCCCAGTGTAGGTATGAAAAAAGCAAATACCCCCAAGGTAAATAATGGGGACTTTAAAGGCAACAAAGGAGAAGAAATATAAACAAGAAATATACAAAGATCATTTTATAGCTTTTTCAATTAATATATTTAGGTGCTAATAAAAACAAAGTTACAATATTTGATTGTCAGTGCGTGGTATTGGTTGATATTCATCCCGACGTACATAGCACAATCTAAAATCAAAAACAAAAGAAAACAGAAACATAATAGAAAAACAAAAGACAGCAATTGCACATAATCATGAGCAGGGGCAAGGAACAGAAGCCCGGCCTCAACGATGCTCCTGTTTTTCTTTTTCTATTATGTTTCTTTTTTCTTTTGTTTTTGTTTTTAGATTGTGCTATGGTAGTCACACCTGGCTTTGAATGTCCCTGATGAAGGGACCCCACAGTTGTCCTGAAACGCGTTGGGGTGAGTATCCACAAATACCATGCACTAACAATCAAATATTGTACTTTGTTTTCATTAATTCTATCAATGGTGATGTTTGCACCCAAATAATATTTATTGAAAAAGCTATAAAATTATCTTTGTATATTTCCTGTTTATATTTATTCTCCTTTGTTGCCTTTAAAGTCCCTATTATTTACCTTGGGGGGGGGGTTTGCTTTTTTCATACTAATTTATTGAAAACCAGGACACCTGGCTTTGAGCTTTATCTGTACGTCATAATAACTGCTTCTTGATATTACCTCTGATGTGACAACGATCCAGATCAGCCTCCTCCATCTTACCCCATTGGCTGCTAGAACTGAGCACTGCCTAAAGGGAAGGACTGCCAACAACGCGGTGACGTACAACACTACGACGAGCCGAGAAAAATGAAGTTCAATGCAATGCAAATGAAGAGCATGCATCGACTTCCAAGCAGACGTAGGATTTTTTCCGCCAGAATTGAATACAGACAATCAGAATTTCCGACAAGAACTATTCCCGTCGGAAAATTTGGGAACCAGCTCTCAAATTTCTCTTGGCGGAAATTCCAACAGAAAAATTCTGTTGGAGCCTACACACGGTCGGAATTTCTGACCAAAAGCACACATCAGATTTCTCTCGACGGAATTTCCGATCGTGTGTACGAGGCAGTGGCGTACCTAGGGTATGGCAGCCATGGAAAGTGCCATGGGCGCCATATGAAGGGGGCGCTGATGAGTGGCTGGGCAGCAAGGCACTTACCAGGGTCTAAGGGTCTCTTCTTCCCTCCTCCTGAGCATAGACAGGATCTTATTTTCAGCACCTTTGCTAATGGACAATGGCAGCGCTATCCCTGCTGCGTTCAGCCACAGCCCACCCCTGTTCTCCCAGGCTCTCTCATTCCATCTGGTCAGATTAGCAGCGTACAAAGAAGAAGGAGGAACATCAGTTTCTCCCTCTCCTCTGCGAAAACTGAGGCCTTAAGTGATGAAGATTTCATCACTTCCAGTATTGGTTCTGCATTTACCTGGCCTTGGAGGGCAGAGGAGGGATCAGGGGTCTAATAAACCCCAGATTTCTCCATAAAGAGGATATGTCACTACCCAAAATATCACAAGGGATGATACATTTCACTAGTTTTGTTAGCTGTTTTTTTTGTTAAGGTTATCTGAAAGATGGGTTTCAAATGTTTCGACAGGGGCACAGTTTTAGTGCTTGCCATAGGCGCTATTTTCACTAAATACGCCTCTGGTACAAGGCATTAGGGTAAAACAATTCCTGCCCTTAAAAAACACTTTTTGTAAATTGAATATGTTCAAAATATATGGTAAAAGTAAAGTCCACCCAAAATGATTATCTGATATTTTCTTTGGGGTACCAATGAATATAGTGGCAATCTGATATCTTCTTTGGGGTACCTAAGGTTGGGTTGGCAATAACATAGTTAAGAATAAACAGGAATTTATTGAAAAAAAAGAATATTGAATGACACAACCAATATATTATGTTTCATTTTATATTACTTCTTTTATAGGTATGGTTAACCCCACGCCATGAGTTTATTGGTGACACCCTCCAGAGCCCAAGACAGAGATATCATGGAGTCTCACACCTCTAGCATAGGTGAAATGGAGCCCCCTATTAGTCAAGACTGCGTTCCGCGCTATGACAGACCTCCTCCTGTCCACACTGGAGCTGACTGGAAGATTATTTTGCACCTTCCGGAAATCGATACCTGGATCCGGAGCACATCTGAGAGAGTGAGAGGCCTGACACAGTCCGTGCAAGAGGATCCCCAGAGCAAACATGTTGATGTGCACTTAATGCAGCTCAAGGTATGAACTCAGCACCGTACAGCTCTCCTTCCATCTGTGATCTCTTTTACTTAGATAAAAAAAAAAAAAGGTTTCCTGTTAAGTAAAATGACAACTTAATTTGTATACAAATTTTAACAATGAACTTTTTTTTGCTCCCTTATGGTCCGTTATATTTACTGTTGAAAGTGTTTTGTTATTTCTGTTTAATCAGTGCATACTGCATAAAGAAAAAAATGTGTTGATCCTTCCAGAAATCTTATTCAGTGATAGTTTTTTGTTATCTGTCATCATTGTTCCCAGTTACCTCTCATCTATGTGATGGAGCAAGGTAGAGGGGAAAGTATTCTATAGTCCTAGCCTAGGTTGACACCACTGCTCCTCCATAGATACACTACAGTGAGCAACAGCGGCCCGTCCATTGGGGCTTCCCCCTCTCTCCAGGCCACACCACTATATGCAATGGATAGATACCCACAACCACCGCATGCCACCCCCTATTCATGCGTCCAGCCCCTTTCAGGGTACCGGGCGCATGAACTTTACTGTTTGCCGCCCTCCCAAAAAATGTATTCCACCGGCCGCCACTGACAGCGAGTAATCGTTGTCAACCTAGGACAGCAAGTGTGTTACTGGCAAAATCACACATATGGTGTATACTAATACTGGGAAATATAATTTAACCAGTCCTGAAAAAAAGAGATGTTGATTAATACTATAAAATGTACCTTGCTACCTTTTAGCAGAAAGGTTAGCGCTTATATTGCTCTCTGTGCACTATTTGGGGGGGACTCCCTCACTTTCTGTGTTACCATTTCAGAAACCAAAAGTCACGGAAAGTGACTACCATTGGGACGTAAACAGCAATAAAACCTGACAGAGGTTCTAGTCCTTCCACACTCTATCCAAATTCAAAATTTTGGCTGGAGATGAGCTTTAATTTGTGGGATACAGTATCCCAGGTGTTCTCACCACTTTACTTTAATATCGCAAGTATTTTCTGCTAGTATTTGTTCTATATTTTTTTTTTTTTACATTTCTTCGGTTGCTTCCTGGTCTCTAGGCCAAAATGATGTTATCCGTCCCAAGAGTCTTCATGGACATTTTTTTATATTGATTTAGGGTGGGAAGGAGAAGGGAAGGAGGGGCTTTCTCAACTAGACACACCGTCCTGTCTGCATGCCCGAGCTAAGGGCAGATGTAGTCCAATGCTACACGAATCATCTGCCTTTACTGAAGATGGCCGCAGCTAGAAATTCTAGGGGTGTTTTTTAAAGGGATTTCACAACAACAAAAAGCATGTAGAGAAGAATGGATGGGTGCACTTGCTTTGAATATTAAAAATGAATTAAATAGCGCTTTCAGTTTGTGTTGTTCAGATACAGTTGACTACTACTTTAAGCATCAGCACTGGTGGATGCACAGTTTTTGAGCCAAGGGTTCTTCTGAACTATTAGAGAAATTATCTGTGCATGAGAGGTAGTCATGTATTTCCTTCATGAACTTGCCTGCTTATCATCTTAATCCCCCTACAACTGCCCAATACATATGTGTGTTGGCAAAAGGATGGGCTTTAATGCCCACAGTCCCACATATGTGTCACTGGGTGGCCAATGTTTATGCCCTGAGAGCGCTCTCACTGCATACTCCCAGCACAAATACCAAGCTGTTGCAGACAGCTCCAGTAAACAGATCAGTGATCACACGATTGCCCTTCCTTCCTGCCCCTGGGCGTTCTGAACTGTTTAAAGGGATACTGGGGCAGACAGGAAGGGGTTGAGCTGAAAATTACCAGGGGCAATATTTACCATATTTATCTGCGTATAACACGCACCCTGAAAATTGGGTGCAAATAATGTGTGCGTGTTATACGCAGATATTTGCATTGGGCTGCCTCGGAGGGGAAGGGGGGGGAGCGCCGCCAGATTACACAGAGCTGGGATCTCCCGTTTACTCTGCAGCCTCTGTTAATAAAGGTCACATGTCCCGAAATTGTACCAGTGTTCTGTCTATTATAGGAGCTAGTCCAGGAGGCAGAACTTCATATTACAGAGTCCGCAGAGTAAATGGGAGATCCCCGCTCTGTGTAATCTGATACAAGGCTGCAGATGGGCACTGATTAGTCTTCAATGGTGAGGCTGCAGATGGGCACTGATCAGGCATTGGTGAGGCTGCAGATGAGCACTGATCAGGCTGCATTGATGGGCAATGGGGAGGCTGCAGATGGGCACTGATCAAGCTGCATTGATAGGCAATGACAAGGCTGCAGATTGGCACTGATCAGGCTGCAATGGTGAGGCTGCAGATGGGCACTGATCAGGCTGCAATGGTGAGGCTGCAGATGGTCACTGAACAGGCTGCAATGGTAAGGCTGCAGGTGGGCACTGATCAGGCGGCATTGATGGGCAATGGCGAGGCTGCAGATGGGCACTGATCAGGCTGCAATGGTGAGCCTGCAGATGGACACTGATCAGGCTGCATTGATGGGAAATGGTGAGGCTGCAGATGGTGAGGCTGCAGATGGACCTATTTTGTTTGTTTTGTAGCATCCAGCCACAGCGTATTTCAGCCTGTCATAGACTTTGACAGGCTACGTGCAGCTAGAGTGGACGTTGGACCTGTGCCACTGGAAGCATTCTCGCTGGACAGTGGAATGGCAGCCTTTAACAACATTAAACTAAGGCAGCCCATACATTGGTAAAAAAAAATTTGTTCAAAAAAATGACCTGATTCCTCTATCAACACTTTGCGGTTGATGAGGGAATCCTCCCACTTAAAGCGGGGGTTCACCCTAAAAAAAAATCTAACATTACATTGAGCTGACTTATGAGACTGACAGTATGCTGGTGTTTTAATTTTTTTTCCAGTACATACCGTTTTATGGCTATTTTCACCGGGCATTCCTATTCACAGGCTAAGTGATTGACGTGCTTCCGACACGAGTTGCTGAAAGAAGCCGAACGTCGGTGCGCAGGCGCCGTATAGCGCCGTATAGAGCCGACTCGCAGTCCGGCTTCTTTCGGCAACTCGTGACGCGCAGTATTCGCCGGTCGGAAGCACGTCAATCACTTAGCCTGTGAATAGGAATGCCCACTCCCACCAGCATACTGTCAGTCTCATAAGTCGGCTCAATGTAATGTTAGAATTTTTTTTTAGGGTGAACCCCCGCTTTAACTATTGTAGAGACTTCCCCGCTGTCAGAATACACTGATCAGTACTGTTGTCTGTAGCCTGTAGCACTGATCGAGCAGGGAAAATCCGACAAGGCCATTGTACAGAAGTTGATTAGGAAGATATCTCCTCGTCTATTGTCTCAGTGTTGGGGATTCAGAGTGCAAACTAAAAAAAGGATTTAAGCCTTCTTAACTCTATCAAAGAATAAAGTTTTGGCTACTGCCTACTGCATAAAATCAGGCATAAATCAATAAACGATGATCTGTCTAGAAACAAACTGGTCACAGGAGACAGACTAGAAAAGATCATTCCTGGAAAAAGTCCAGCCAGGAAGAGTGGTCAGGGATATGAAGGAGGATTCAAACATATGGCTATTTCCCGACAAAAAAGCCTCTTTTACCAAAAAAACTGTGCATACTTTGTTGTTCCTGTGGAGGGAGATGCAAACTAGTGCTAAGAGAGGTTGCCCCAATAATTCCAACTTTGTTGTCCTTCTGCAGAATGCAGCAACTGGGTATTGGCTCATTTGTTTCAAATATTGTTTCAAGAATAACAACAGTTAAAAATATTAAAAAATGTCCAGCCTTAGAACCATTTAGGTAGGTCTTAAAGCTGGACAGCATTTAAATGTTTTTAACTTTTATTGCTTTTGGAATTAAATAAACATTGATGTGCTGCGAGTGACCATGAAGTATCATTTTTTGGAGGACACTGAGGGGGAGATCTACCAGAACAACATGGAAGATTATAAAGATCCCAAGGGGTGCAAGTATACATATTTTTAAAGATATACTGTAACCTAGGAGGGCCCTGTTAAAAAGACGAACCCACACCCACATACATACACTCACATACATGGACGCACTCACACTCACATACATACACTCACATACATGGACGCACTCACACTCACATACATACACTCACATACATGGACGCACTCACACTCACATACACTCACATAAGATGTACTGTCCTGAGATGCATGTTGCAGTGTACAGCCTGTACTGAATAAACATCCATTGCTCCAGACCAGAGTCTTATGTCTCTCACAACACACAGGACATCACAGTGGCGACGAGAATGGAATTTACAAAGTGTCTATCAGTCTGAGAGATAGAGAGAGACAAGGACATTGTGGATTGTCACCTGGATAAAAGCAATCACAGATCCCAGCAGGAAAATGTCATTAATCGGGACATTGAGTGAGTTTGATGGAGAACAGACTTCCTGGAGTTCCTGGGTTGAGAGGCTGGAATAGTATTTTAATGCAAATGACATCACTGACAACAGGCAAGTGGCAGTTTTTCTTACAGTGGTCGGGTCCAAAACGTATGACACTCTTAGAGATCTGCTTTCCCCTGTAAAACCTTCAGCTAAGACTTTGGCAGAGCTGCTGACACTGCTAGAGGATCACTTCCAGCCCAAACCACTAGAAATAGCAGAAAGATTTCACTTCTATCAGAGGCAGCAGCAGACAGGTGAAGAGATTAAAGCTTATGTGCTCGCCCTTCGCAGACTAGCCTCTACCTGTTCTTTTGGGGACTACCTACCTACTGCACTGAGGGATAAGTTTGTTATGGGACTGAATTGTGAGTCGACACAAAAGAGACTGTTAACAGAGAAAGACCTTACCATTACAAAGGCAATTGAGATAGCTTGAGTAATGGAAATGGCTGTGAAAGATGCAGAGCAATTGAACCCCCAGAGCAGAAGGGAAGAGGTGAAGCAGTAAGTTTTCAGCACAGCAGTCAAGCCAACTGCCGCAAACTGGAAATACAGACCATCACCAAGCCGGGAGTCAGCTTGTTACCGTTGTGGGAATACAGACCATGATCACAAAGTCTGCCGGTTTAAGGATCAGAACTGTCATAATTGCGGTAGGACCGGCCATCTGAAACGAGTTTGCCGTAGCAAGAAGGTGCGAGATAAACAACCTCTGAACCCCAAGACAAAGACATATATGGTGGGAAGATATACATCATCATCTGAGTCAGAGGATGAAGAAGTGCTCCACAGGTTAGACATACATCATATGCATTCAGCACCCTCCGCAATGACTGTAGATGTAACCATTGAGGGAAAGAAACTCAAGATGGATGTAGACACAGGAGCAGCAGTTTCAGTTATCACCCAGAAATAATGGAGACAACTTCAGACCCGAAGAACTGTCCGCCCAACACCAATCAAACTGCAGACATACTCAAAGCAGATACTCCACCCACTGGGTTACGCAAAAGTAAAGGTATCGTACAAGGGTCAGACAAAGAGACTGCCAGTATATATCCTGAAAAATGGGGGACCCCCTCTCTTTGGGAGAGACTGGATTGCTCACTTTGGTATGCCAGACATCGCCATAAGTCCCTGTAACACCGTCACCATTCCATTAGGAGATAATGAGGGATGGGTGGTGTCCCTGAAGCAGCGGTTCCCAAAGGTTTTTGATGACCAGTTGGGAAAAATAAAACATGACTGTGTGAGACTCAAGCTGAAACCCAACGCTCAGCCTAAGTTCTTCAAAGCTCAGACAGTACCTTTCGCAATCCGAGCAGGTGTGGAAGCAGAACTAAGTCGGCTGGAGGAACAAGGTGTCATCTCAAAGGTAGAGCACAGCGAGTGGGCATCACCAGTTGTACCGGTAAAGAAAGCGAATGGGGACTTGCGCATTTGTGGCGATTTCCGCATGACACTGAACTCCCAACTGGAAATAGACCAGTATCCCCTACCCAGAGTAGATGACATTTTTGCCTCTCTTGCAGGGGGTGAAAAGTTCACCAAGCTTGATCTCAAACAAGCATATTTACAGTTTGAGGTCCATCCTTCTTCCCGCAAATTTCTGACCATCAACACCCACAAGGGACTGTATGAATATAATCGGATGGTGTTTGGGGTAGCCTCTG
The DNA here is from genome assembly GCA_029574335.1 of Rana kukunoris. NCBI lineage: Eukaryota > Metazoa > Chordata > Amphibia > Anura > Ranidae > Rana > Rana kukunoris. The sequence goes on along the minus strand of CM056059.1, from coordinate 48,416,775 downwards.
CCCCAGCCATTTGGCAACGAAAAATGGACGAGATTTTGGCGGACATTCCTTTTACGCAGTGCCTGCTAGATGACATGCTCATCACGGGACGGACTGACCAGAAACACAAGCAGAATGTGGAGCTTGTGTTGGCGAGACTCCAAGAACAGGGTCTGAAAGTGAACTTAGCAAAATGCCAATTCACGGTGCCTAAATTGGAGTTTTGTGGCCACCTTGTGGATGCAGAAGGTATACACACCACAGAAGCCAAGGTTGATGCTTTAGTCAAAGCTCCAGCCCCAACCAACGTCCAGCAGCTGCGATCATACCTTGGCTTGCTGAACTATTACCACAAATTCCTGCCAGATCTGGCACACACCTTGTTTCCGTTGTACAAGCTTTTGGAGAAACGCTCCAGATGGGACTGGTCGGCTGCATGCCAGCGTGCTTTTGAAGTTTCTAAGCGGAAGCTGTTGGCGTCACGCATGCTCGTGCACTATGACCTCCAGAAGCCTCTCACCTTGGCTTGTGATGCCTCACCCTATGGTCTGGGGGCGGTACTATCCCACATCTTACCAGATGGGTCAGAAAAACCAGTGGCATTTGCCTCCAGGTCTTTGACAAAAGCAGAAAGCAATTACTCACACATTGACAAAGAGGCTCTTGCGCTGATATGGGCAATTAAGAAGTTTCATCTTTACCTGTATGGTAGGGAATTCACCATACTGACGGACCATAAACCACTCCTTCAGATCTTTAGCCCTGACAAAGGCATCTCCCAGACTACTGCGGCCCGCCTCCAACGCTATGCCCTATTCTTGGGGGCATACAGCTACAAAATTCAGTATCGTGGTCATGATGCCAATGCTAATGCGGATGCAATGTCCTGACTGACAGGGAGGTCCATGGACTCTTCTCCACCAGTCAAGTGTTGTAGTTACACCAGCCTGTCCTTCTTGTCTTCTGGAGAGATAGCAGCCCATACAACCAAGGATACCTTTCTGAAAACAATACTCTCCTGGGTACGGTCCGGTTGGCCTGCAACTGTCACACAGGAGTATGAACCTTATTTCCGTAGGCGTATGGAATTAACTGTGGCTGGCAACTGTGTTTTATGGGGAGACCGAGTGATCATTCCACAGACCCTCCGCAGACACATTCTGGACTTGCTACATACCGGTCATCCCGGGGGCACTCGTATGAAACAAAAGGCCAGAGGCTATGTGTGGTGGCCAAACCTAGACTCAGATATCGCAACATATGTGAATGTTTGTGCTGGATGTGCACAAACGGCAAGAGACCCTCCTCGAGGGTGCGTCCAGCCCTGGACTTGGCCCACTGTTCCTTGGTTTCGCCTACACTTGGACTTTGCAGGCCCGATCAGAGGACACACCTTCTTGATCATAGTGGACGCCCATTCAAAGTGGCCTGAGGTCACTCCTGTTACTCAGCCAACGACTAAGGCAACGGTTTCCATACTGTTACATCTCGCTGCTACGTTTGGATACCCCAGAGAAATCGTCACGGACAACGGTGCACAATTCACCAGTCAGGAGTTTCAGCGTTTCCTGACTGCCCACAACATCAAGCACAAGTTGACCGCACCTTACCACCCAGCTACAAATGGTCAAGCAGAGAGGTTTGTGCAGACTTTCAAACGCTATTTCAAAGCTACAGTGGCTGCAAGTAAACAACAGTCTTTGTCACCCCAGCAGCTGGACTCCTTCCTTTCTGCTTACAGAAACACACCACATGCAACCACTGGTAAAACTCCAGCAGAACTCCTTCTGGGTCGGCAGCCATGGACTGTTTTGGATATGCTCCGCCCTCAAACAGTCCAGGAACATGTATTGCAGTCCCAAGACAAGATGGTCAAACACAATGAGCTTCCCGGATTCACAGCCCAACAAAAGGTATGGGCCTGATCTTATGGGGCTTCCAACACCCGTTGGCTTCCTGCTGTCATTGCAGAGACTTTGGGACCCAAGATGTACAAGGTCCGCCTGGAAGATGGTTCCATTTGCAGACGTCATGCGGACCAACTGCGTCCTCGTTCTCAACTGCCTGAATCCCTGATGCCGGCTGAACCACCAGTGTCTCAAGGTTCTGCTCCCAGCGGATCAGGATGCACAGAGACTGATGATTGTGGGGACTCTGAACTTTTGAACTCAGCTCCAACAGAGCCCTCCAGCTCTGGTCCGGAGGTCTGTTTACCCTCTGAGTTGGGGGATCCCTTCTTGGCCCCGCCGGTACCCATTCCGGCCAGCCCTGTTTCCTCCGGTCCTGAATCGCTGGATGCCCGGCCTCAACGACACTGTCGCCCTCCTGACCGGTTACAGTTGCAAGAGCGGTTACGAGACTTTCGACGGGGCCGACGGAAGTGATTTAATGACATATTAACCGCAACTGTCCCTGGAAGCTTGAAGTCCTGTAATTTTCCTGTGTTTGGAGGACTGTTACTGGACAGTTATCAGTTAATGTTTTGTGCCTGTTTTGGTTTTATTGTGTTTTTTTTTGTTGTTTTTGTTTTTTGAGGGATGGATGGAAGGTGTTATACCTGAAGGGTTCCACATGTACTGGCACTTTAAGGCTGGCTCCGCCCAGCAGTGATGACAAGGGTCAAGGGGTACGGTGGCCATCTTAGAGTGTGCTCATGTAGGAAGCAGATAAGATGTACTGTCCTGAGATGCATGTTGCAGTGTACAGCCTGTACTGAATAAACATCCATTGCTCCAGACCAGAGTCTTGTGTCTCTCACAACTGACAGGACATCACACACATACATGGACGCACTCACACTCACATACATACGCTCACATACATAGACACACTCACACTCACATACATACACTCACATACATGGACGTATTCACACCCACATACATACACTCATAAACATAGACACACTCACACACACATACATACACTCATATACATAGACCAGGCATGTCCAAAGTCCGGCCCGGGGGCCAATTGTGGCCCCCCTGGTGATTTAATATGGCCCCCCTGGGGATTTGGAGGTGTGTGTGTAGCCATTGCAGCCTCACATGTGCCCTGGGGGCTGCAAAAGATATATACCGTATTTATCGGTGCTGCCTCGGAGGGCACAGAACGTGCCCCATCTGATTACATGAAGAGAATCTCCTGTTTACTCGGCGGCGTCTGTAATAGGAAGTCCCGTTTCCTGGGATGCCATTGGATGACTGTTCTGTTTATCATATGAGGTGGGACTTTGTATTAAAGAGGCCACAAGTAAACAAGAAATTCTCCTGTTTGTAATCTGACGGCACTTGTCCCTCCCCCTCCCTGTCCCCTCCGAGGCTGCAGATGGGCATCGATCAGGCTGCACTGATGGCAATGGTGAGGCTGCATTCATGGCAATGGTGAGGCTGCATTCATGACAATGGTAAGCCTGTGCGTGTTATACGCCGATAAATACGGTATATCTAAATAACACGCCCAAGCTTAGCCTTAGTCCTGAGCAGCGCTCTGGGATTTGTTGGGGCCACAAAAGAAATGTATACAGTATATCTAAATAACACGCCCGAGCTCATCTCTTTACCACACACAGCCACAGAGGTAAGAGAATTTGTGTTGGGCAGTGTATTAGTGCTTGGATGAACACACTTAGATCAAATTTTAATGGTTCAAAGAATGTCAGGCAAAATGGTCGGCCCTCGAGCATGTTCACTTTATCAAATGTGGCCCTCTTTGAAAAAAAATTGGACACCCCTGACATAGATGCGCTCACACTCACATACATAGACGCACTCGCACCCACATACATACACTCATATACATAGACGCACTCACACCCACATACACCCACATACATACACCCCACATACATGGACGTATTCACACTCACATACATAGACGCACTCACACCCACATACATACACTCATATACATAGACGCACTCACACCCACATACATACACTCACATACATGGACGTATTCACACTCACATACATAGACGCACTCACACCCACATACATACACTCATATACATAGACGCACTCACACCCACATACCGACTCTCACATACATAGACACACTCACACCCACATACCAACTCTCAGATACATAGACACTCTCACACCACACACTCACATACAAAGACGCACTCACACTCACATACATACACCATACACTTACATACATAGATGCACTCAGACACACATACATAGACGCACTCACACTTACATACATAGATGCACTCACACTTACATACATACAGTGCAGAAAATAAGTATTTGAACACCCTGCTATTTTGCAAGTTCTCCCACTTGGAAATCATGGAGGGGTCTGAAATTGTCATCGTAGGTGCATGTCCACTGTGAGAGACATAATCAAAAAAAAAAATTCCAGAAATCACAATGTATGATTTTTTTTAACTATTTATTTGTATGATACAGCTGCAAAGAAGTATTTGAACACCTGTCTATCAGCTAGAATTCTGACCCTCAAAGACCTGTTAGTCTGCCTTTAAAAATGTCCACCTCCACTCCATTTATTATCCTAAATTAGATGCACCTGTTTGAGGTCATTAGCTGCATAAAGACACCTGTCCACCCCATACAATCAGTAAGAATCCAACGACTAACATGGCCAAGACAAAAGAGCTGTCCAAAGACACTAGAGACAAAATTGTACACCTCCACAAGGCTGGAAAGGGCTATGGGGAAATTGCCAAGCAGCTTGGTGAAAAAAGGTCCACTGTTGGAGCAATCATTAGAAAATGGAAGAAGCTAAACATGACTGTCAATCTCCCTCGGACTGGGGCTCCATGCAAAATCTCACCTCGTGGGGTCTCAATGATCCTAAGAAAGGTGAGAAATCAGCCCAGGACTACACGGGAGGAGCTGGTCAATGACCTGAAAAGAGCTGGGACCACCGTTTCCAAGGTTACTGTTGGTAATACACTAAGACGTCATGGTTTGAAATCATGCATGGCACGGAAGGTTCCCCTGCTTAAACCAGCACATGTCAAGGCCCGTCTTAAGTTTGCCAATGACCATTTGGATGATCCAGAGGAGTCATGGGAGAAAGTCATGTGGTCAGATGAGCAAAATAGAACTTTTTGGTCATAATTCCACTAACCGTGTTTGGAGGAAGAAGAATGATGAGTACCATCCCAAGAACACCATCCCTACTATGAAGCATGGGGGTGGTAGTATCATGCTTTGGGGGTGTTTTTCTGCACATGGGACAGGGCGACTGCACTGTATTAAAGCGGAGGTTCACCCTAAATATAAGCCCTCCCATGTGATCCAGCATACTGTCGTCAGCGCCAGTATGCTGTTTTATGCAGAATTTTATTTTTTTTACCCCGCGGTGGACGGCGCCAGTATAGCGCGTCACATCTTACGAAAGTACCCGAAAAGGACTCGGGTAATCTCGGCGAAAATGCGGCGCCTGCGCACAGACCTAGGAGCTGACTGCGCAGGCGCCGTATTTCTCCGAGTCCTACGGCTATGGCGCGTCACGCCCTCCGAAAAACGCCGAAATAGGACTCGGAGAAATACGGCGCCTGCGCAGTCAGCTCCTAGGTCTGTGCGCAGGCGCCGCATTTTCGCTGCGATTACCCGAGTCCTTTTCGGGTACTTTCGTAAGATGTGACGCGCTATACTGGCGCCGTCCACCGCGGGGTAAAAAAAATAAAATTCTGCATAATACAGCAAGTACATGGATTAAAAAAAAAAAAAACAGCATACTGGCGCTGACGCCAGTATGCTGGATCACATGGGAGGGCTTATATTTAGGGTGAACCTCCGCTTTAAGGAGAGGATGACCAGGGCCATGTTTTGCGAGATTTTGGGCAACAACCTCCTTCCTTCACTTAGAGCTTTGAAGATGGGTCGAGGCTGGGTCTTCCAACATGACAATGACCCGAAGCACACAGCCAGGATAACCAAGGAGTGGCTCTGTAAGAAGCATATCAAGGTTCTGGCGTGGCCTAGCCAGTCTCCAGACCTAAACCCAGAGGCGTCGTTAGCCCCTGGCTAGGGTGGCTGGAGCCCCGAATGTACCCCCGAAAAGCCCCGAGTCTCGGGCATACAGTAGTTAATTATGAGCCCCGAGTCATTGCCGCCGAGCAGGGACCAGTTCCCGATCTCGCCCGCCATGTTTTTTGTGTTCTGTCTGGTGCCCTGTGATTGGGCGGATGGTGGTCATGTGCGGCGAGAGCCGACCATGCAACTGCGCATGCGCCGTTCCGATGCCGGCCGGGCTCGGGAAAGATCGTATCCGCTCGGCCGGGTAGCGCATGCGCAGCTACGTAGTGGCGCCGAGTGGCGCCATTTTTGAGGAGATCGGCAGTGGCACTAGTCGGGATACTATGGCGGTCGCTCCTATTCAGTGCACCCGCCACCCGACCTGAGGACTCAGCCGAGCATGTGAGCCTCATTGTGAGGAGGGGGAGAATACAACTGGGGGGACAACACTGGGAACCTGTGGCACTGGCATTGGCATGCAGGGAAGGGACAGACACAGACACAGACTCATGTGCATGCTCTGTCCACATCATGGGAATGCTGTGTCCTCCTCCTGTGTCCCTTTCACCTCTCCACAGGTCAGATCTGCCCTGACCTGTGGAGAGGTGAAAGGGGCACAAGAGGAGGACACAGCGTTCCGATGATGTGGACAGAGTAGAGCAGGAGGCTACTGTGAGGGGATAAGGAGGACACTATTATAAATGCAGCCTCTGCCCCCCCTCCTGTGCCATGTCCGCAGCCTCTGCCCCCCCTCCTGTGCCATGTCCGCAGCCTCTGCCCCCCCTCCTGTGCCATGTCCGCAGCCTCTGTCCCCCCTCCTGTGCCATGTCCGCAGCCTCTGTCCCCCCTCCTGTGCCATGTCCGCAGCCTCTGTCCCCCTCCTGTGCCATGTCCGCAGCCTCTGTCCCCCTCCTGTGCCATGTCTGCAGTCTCTGAGGGTATCCTAGAAAGAAGTGAAGAGTGGGAGCGCCGGGATGGGGGTCGCGGGAAGAATCAGACGCATGGAGTGTGGAGAGGAGATCGGAACAGAACAGCCAAGCTGGAGCCGCCTGACTGAGCCCCGCACGGTGCACCTGAGAAGAGGTCAGTGACAGTGCCGCCAGGCCAGTCTGAGGGGGGGGGTCACTGATCTATGGAGGGGAGTGAAAAAAATAATGTAATGTAATAATGTGTTTTTTTTTTTTTACTTTTGTTTAACTTAAACACATTGATAATAGCATTAGATATGTGTTTATAGTTCAAATATTGATATTTTGCACTGTTTAGCACTAAAAACAGTAATTTTAGGTACTTTTTTGCAGTGCCAGTAAAAAAATCGGTGCCGTCCGTAATTTTTTGTCGTTCTGCCAGTAAATGTTTTTTTTGGACTCTGCATTAGTTTTTCTTTTAATACATTTTTCACATATGTTTACACTTCAAGGTATAACATTTATGTCACACATGGTTTTAACCACATAGTGCTGCACTCTTTCCATGTTTTGCCATCTATCCTAAGTTTTTTTTTGTTTTTTTTTTTTGTAGTGAACGTAAATGCCAGTTGCTTTCTTATACACTTTATCACTTTTTTTTTTTTTTATTATCTTCTTAAATTAGCGCAGCGTTTGTCTTAGGGCTTCTTTTTTTCTCACATGTGTTGCAGGCTAAAGTGGTTCAGGGTGCAGCCCGGGGGGCAGGGCGTCAACAATCCTTGCACCAGCCCTGGTGGTTAGTGGTCAGTGTGTGTGTTAGTGTGCAGTGTAGTGGTGTGTGGGTTAGTGGTCAGTGTGATGGTGTGTGGGTTAGTGGTCAGTGTAGTGGTGTGTGGGTTAGTGGTCAGTGTGGTGGTGTGTGGGTTAGTGGTCAGTGTGTGGGTTAGTGGTCAGTGTGTGGGTTAGTGGTCAGTGTGGTGGTGTGTGGTCAGTGTGTGGGTTAGTGGTCAGTGTGTGGGTTAGTGGTCAGTGTGTGGGTTAGTGGTCAGTGTGTGGGTTAGTGGTCAGTGTGTGGGTTAGTGGTCAGTGTGTGGGTTAGTGGTCAGTGTGTGGGTTAGTGGTCAGTGTGTGGGTTAGTGGTCAGTGTGTAGTATTGTGTGGGTTAGTGGTCAGTGTGTAGTGGTGTGTGGGTTAGTGGTCAGTGTGTAGTGTTGTGTGGGTTAGTGGTTAGTGTGTAGTGGTGTGTGGGTTAGTGGTCAGTGTGTAGTGGTGTGTGGGTCAGTGGTCAGTGTGTAGTGGTGTGTGGGTCAGTGGTCAGTGTGTAGTGGTGTGTGGGTTAGTGGTCAGCATGTGGGTTAGGAGGGAAAGGGAAATTTGGCCATGGGATGGTTGGAAGGCCAACCATGGATCTAGGATTTGTAGCAATTAAGTTGTGGGTTGCCCAGTCAAAAAACCCAGCACCACTCCACCGCGACTCACATCCACATACACTCACATACATGCACACATATACACACTAATACACAAACAAACTGTTTACTTTTCTCTTTAGGTCCCCCTGCTGACATGGCTGGCTGTCCCCCAGCCTATCCCCTATGTCCCTGCTCCTGATAATGTTTATGGTCACAGTCCTTGTGTATGTAAAAAATGCTGACTGCCCAGATGCAGCATGTAGGGTATCTGCACACTAGAGAACTAGAGATGTAGGACACCCTGGGTGCCCAATGATAGCAGCAAGTACAATTGGTTGTGATCTACCCATCACATGACTGCGATCAGCTGCTAGATCACAATGGATCTGCTGCCAACCCCTGACATACAGGATACCACCAAAGTGGTCAGATCATCCAATAATAATTTTTCAGTTTTGGTAGATGCTGAAAAGTTAAACTGCTTTTAAGGTTTCCTACAATTCTTGAGAACTCCAGTGATGAGATTGCTATGTTTTAATTTTCAAATGCTGGATTCATTGCAATAGAGTCCCACTCTCCCTTCTGGATTTTGATTAAATTTTTATTATAGAGATAAACACCCTAAACGTGGATGTGGACAACTATTTTTCCAATATGATAAGAGAGGAATAGGTACTGGAATTATAGCAGGGAAATCTCACCACTGGAGATCGCACCACCAATAGATATAATAAGTGAAAAGGTGCCTATGCCCAACAGACTTTGCCCATAGTATCACATTTTGATATTGTGGCAGAGCCTAGTGCCAGAGAAGGTATCACAAGAAATGACTGCTCCTTACTCTGGACCTAGCTCTTTAGCAGCAACATAAACAGTTGAACTAATACATTATAACTAAGTATGTCTGAAGCAAAAAAGTGTTTATTTTTAATTTTTTTGGAGAGAGTAGGGAAGGATTGTCAGATTTGGCTTTGCTATTGTAGAGATTTAATTCCACTTGCCAGTTATAGTGGTCAACAAGACAAATAGTGTGAGTGAATTTCCCCAGCGTGAACAAAAACAGGCATTCTAAGCTTTCTCCACTCCAAAAACTTAAAAAAATATTAATTTGAGGTCACATTAATTTCAAATCAATATCTATCTTTAATGTAGCGCCCCTGTACTTCTAAGTACGGACGCAGTTCAAATTTAGAGGGGGATGAGAGTTACACAGCTCTCATCCATGTGATTTATGTTAGTTTAGTGCTGTGCTGTTGCATTCTGTGTTCCAAAGATACCTTTCCATCTTGGAACGACAGGTGGCAGCAGTGGAGACCAGCAAGAGCGCCTTCCCGCCAGCAGCCAATCAGAGGAGGATTTCCCTCGCGGGGCATGCTGGGGAGGGTACTTCTTGAGGATGCCATCTTGGCGTTGAGGAGTTCGAGGTTGGATCCGGGTGCGTTATGGCCTACCAGGCCGGGGCGCACGTGCTACGTGGGGTTCCTAACTCTGGGCACTCATGGCCCGGAGCAACTAAAGCTGCAGAGAGGCCCCAGTGACTTACTGGGTCCTTACTTCTAGGAGAAGATCCCAAGCGATTCGGTGGGGAGTCAGTCTGAGGAGAGCCCGGAGGCAGACGATCCAATAAGGCCCAGACGAACCATCGAGGATGAAGGTGACCGGACACTGGGAGTTTGTTATATGGCAACCTGTCAGTCGGTGACCTAATAGTCGAGAACTATCTGAAAAAACTTCAGACAAATGCTTTACTGAAAAGGAATTGCTCCGTCAAGTCACGTTTCAGAGCAAGGGCCTGTGGCAGAGGTACCTCTCCTATTTCCATTGAGCCAAGTCTGTGGCAGAGGTTTGTTTCCTTCTCAGGGGTCCGAGCGACACCCCGGCTGGCTGCCAGTTCTGTGAGAGAGACTTTCCGGGTGCGCTATACCCACTGCGGCTGGAGTGGCGACGAATCAAAAGGTACTGTTTGAAGCAGGACTGCTTCTATAAAGAGTTAAGGCCTGTGTCTGCAACTTCCTCCTCTTTTAACCATCTTTCTCTATCTACCTGAAGTTGACTGTTGGCCATGTTGGGCCAAGAATAAAAGCACAGAAAACAACATCTTGCTGTTTGGACATTCTATTACTGCTCACATCATCTACTTTCATCATACCCCTAGACATGCTACAAAGGTAACACGCCGATCCCAAAAAAATCCAGCGGGGGTAGCGCTACATTAATATCCATTAATAGAAAGTTCTAGGAGGAAAACATTGCCAACTATGATAAATGTGAAAAAGAATAACAGGGTATTTTCTAAAACTGACAATTCAGTCTCCCTGAGCAGTCAACTGGTCTATGATATTTCACATAGTCTTTTAATGGCGACTCACGTGATGTCTTCCTTATCCAACTATAGAAAAAGACTGGAATATCAGATCAGGAGAGGAACAAAACTGCATTTGGAACAGTGTTTAAAACTTCTAACATCCCGGGGTGATCTAACTTTAGGATGCACTCCAACAAGTCTTCAAAAAGTTGTGTGTTAACATTTTTAAATATAGACATACCACTAATTTGGTTTGAGGCTGCCATTACTTTAAAACATAACATTTAAGTAGTCATGCGACTTGCATATATATATATCTATATATATATATATATATATATATATAGATATATATATATCTATATATATAGATATATATATATATATATATACATACATACATACACATACAGTTTACTCAGGCTCTGTACTAGTTAGAATCATTCATCGTTGGTGTCCTACTAAGTAGAATCTTGTATACATTTCTTGTTCTCAAAGTAACTTAGTAATTCAAATAAATTACTTGTGCCCAATGAGCCATTATAAAGACTGTTTTTACTGGCCAGTTGGTCACTTAAAAAAGATTATCCATCCTTTCTATCTGTCTTAGGCCTCGTACACACGATCGGACATATCCGATGAAAACGGTCCGCGGACCATTTCCATCGGATATGTCCGATCTGGAGTTTGATCCGATGGCGTGTACACACCATCGGATCAAATTCCCCGCCGGCGGATGGCGCGGTGACGTGGCGGTGACGTTGACGCCGCCACGTCACCGCACCAGGAAGTAAAACACTTCCGCGCATGCGCCGAATCCATTCAGGGGCGGCGCGGCGGCGGTGCGGGACGACATGTCTGCTGGTAAGTGTACTAACCAGCAGACATGTCGGGCGGACGGATTCCACCCGATAGATTTCAAAGCATGCTTTGAAATCTGTCGGGTGGACAAATCTGTCCGCTAGCCCATACACACGATCGGAGATGTCTGCTGAAACGGTCCATCGGACCGTTTTCAGCGGACATATCCCCTCGTGTGTACGAGGCCTTAGAAGTGTATGGACTTTCCATTCGAATGAATAGAGACTATACGGGAGGTACCGAGCCCAAATGATTTAGTAAAAACAGTCTTTGGAGTGCTGGGAAGGCCTCACAGTGAAAACAGGGGAACCTCCTGCTAAATTAATATATTGACACTCACAGTACATTATTGTTATCAGTAAGTTAAAAAAATAATATACAGGTGCACCTCATGAAATTTAAATATCATCATAAAGTTAATTTATTTCAGAAATTCAATTCAAAAAGTGAAACTCATATATTTTACATAGATTCCTTTACACACAGCGTGATATATTTCAAGCATTTAAAAATTTTTTTTGATTAATATGGCTTACAGCTAGTGAAAACCCAAGATTTAGTATCTCAGAAAATTAGAATGTTACATAAGACCAACATTACAGAAATGTTGGCTCACTGAAAAGTATGTCCATGTATAGTATAGTATGCACTCAATACTTGGTCGGGGCTCCTTTTGCATGAATTACTGCATTAAAGCGGAGTTCAACCCAGGAAAACAACATTTGGCTAAAAGTCCTAAAAAAATAAAATAAAAAAAAAGTGACTTTTTTTTTTTTATACTCACCCGAAATACCTGTTGCTATGTGGAAGTCCGTAATCTGCCTCATCCGCACCGCGGTGTGTTTTCTTCTTCTCCTTCTCCTAGTGAATGAGACGCGCTTCTTTCTGGGAACTGTGTGTTCTCAGAGAGCAGCCGCCCGTTCACAAGCTGGCACGAGACTCACACAGGCGCAGTAGGAAATGGGCAGTGAAGCTGTAAGGCTTCAATACCTGTTACCCCTAGTGTGAATGGCGGCGCGGGACCTGAATTGATCGTGGGACCGGCATCAGGGGGGGCCATCAGCGCGGGTAAGTAGGACAAGGTAAGTGTCCTTATTAAAAGTCAGCAGCTACACTGTTAGTAGCTGCTGACTTAAAAAAAAAAAAAAAAATGTGGGTGGAATCCCGCTTTAATGCTGCGTGGCATGGAAGTAATCAGCCTGTGGCACTGCTTAGGTGTTGTGGAAGCCCAGGTTTCTTTGATAGCGGCTTTCAGATTGTCTGCATTATTGGGTCTGGTGTCTCTCATCTTCCTCTTGACAATACCCCACAGATTCTTAATGGGGTTTAGGTCAAGCGAATTTACTGGCCAGTTAAGCACAGTGATACCATGATCATTAAACCAGGTATTGGTACTTTTGGCAGTGTGGGCAGGTGCCAAGTTCTGCTGTAAAATTAAATCAGCATTTTCAAAAAGTTGGTCAGCAGAGGGCTGCGCTCACTTTGGAATTGCTAAAACATGACTCCCCAAATCATTACAGACTGTGGAAAATATTTTGCATTTAATTTGGAGACGGAAGTCCCAGAGACTGGAGGAAGAGTGAAGAGGCACAACATCCAAGTTGCATGAGGTCCAGTGTAAAGTTTCCACAATCAGTGATGATTTGGGGAGCCATGTCATCTGCTGGTGTTGGTCCACTGTGTTTTATCAAGTCCAAAGTCAGCCCAGTCTTCTACCAAGAAATTTCTAACCAGTTTTATGGAGATGCTTATTTTTATTTTGCAACAAGTCTTGGCATCTGCCCACACTGCCAGAGGCGTATCTAGTGAAAATGGCGCCCCTGTCGAAACATTTGAAACCCATCTTTCAGATAACCTTAAAAAAAACATATTCTCTTTATGGAGAAAACTGGGGTTTATTAGACTCCTGATCCCTCCTCTGCCCTCCAAGGCCAGGTAAATGCAGAACCAATACTGGAAGTGGTGAAATCTTCATCACTTATGGCCTTACTTTTTTCGCAGAGGAGAGGGAGAAACTGATGTTCCTCCTTCTTCTTTGTGCGCTGCCAATCCGACCAGATGGAATGGGAGAGCCTGGGAGAACAGGGAAGGGCTATGGCTGAAAGCAGGAGGGATAGCGCTGCCATTGTCCATCAGCAAAGGTGCTGAAAAGGACATCCTGCCTATGCTCAGGAGGAGGGAAGAAGAGACCCCCAGACCCTGGTAAGAGCCTTGCTGCCCAGCCACTCAACAGCGCACCCTTCATATGGCGCCCATGGCACTTGTCATGGCTGCCATACCCTAGATACGCCACTGCACACTGCTAAATGTACCAATACCTGGTTTAATGATAATGGTAACACTGTGCTTGATTGGCCAGCAAACTTGCCTGACCTAAACCCTACAGATAATCTGTGGGGTATTATCAAGAGGAAGATGAGTGACCGCAGACCCAATAATGCAGACGAGCTGAAGGCCGATATCAAAGCAAATGGGCTTCCATAACACATTAACACATATGCGTGAAATATATCACTCTGTGTGTAATGCATCTATATAAAATATATCAGATTCACTTTTTGAATTGAATTACTGAAATAAATTTACTTTTTGATGATATTCTAATTTTATGAGATCTACCTGTATAATAGAAAATAAGAATGTGGCCACCCTAATGTATTTGAAATCCAGAGCGGATACTTTTTTCCATCATCCACTATATAACATGAAATGTAAAAAACCCTTCCTCCCCTGTACTACAGGGGTTATGTGTTCAATAAGTTTAAGACCGCGTACACACGAGCAAATAAATCCGATCAAATCGATCTGTCAGACCGATTTGGTCAGATTTGTCTGCTGGGATATATTGGTTTGATCGTGCACACACGATCAAACCAAAATCCCTGCCGGCAGGCAGCACGGTGACGTGGCGGTGATGTTGACGCCGCCACGTCACCGCACCAGGAAGTAAAATACTTCCACGTATGCGTCTAATCTATTCGACGCATGTGCGGGCAGATATGTCCGCTGGTTAGTGTACTAACCAGCAGACATATCGGACGAATGGGTTCCCAGCAGACAGATTTTAAAGCATGCTTTAAAATTTGTCTGCTGCAAAAACCCGTCTGCTCACCCGTACACACGATCAAATTTATCTGCTGAAACGGTCCGTCGGCCTAAGGGTAGAGGAATAGGCTTTATACTTGCCTTATTGCTCACTCAGGCTTATATCACACTGTGTCTCTTCTTTTTGACACTACAGCCAGTTGATGCATTCTGACATAATCACGTACATTGCAGGACCACTAGTCTTGCATTGTGTGTAAAGACAGCTAGGTTCCACCCTCAACTTTGAGCTTTAGAGATAGGAGGAGAGGTCCAGTAAGAAACACAGACTGTGGAAATGATAGTGTCCCTCACATTGGTGGACAGTGTAGTAGTCTATTATGATGCCCAGTGGAAGAAGGACCTCCATATATTAAAGTGGTTGTAAACCACAGACATGAAATGTGAACAAAGCATATCCTCCTATAGTGTGTACTTTTCTCAATTAAAAGCACTAAGTGTCATTACTGCCTGCTGCTGTGTTCCTCTGCTAACAGCGTGAATCACTTCTGACAATTTTTCCTAACACAAAGAGAAAAATTATGACAAGGGTGGGACCTCCAGCAGATTGACAGCCTCAGCTCTGTTCCTGTTAACTGTATGGAGGGTGGTGTGTCCCTTCCCTCCAATCAGCTCTCAGAGCTCTCCTTACTGAGCTGTTCAGAGTGTAACTTCAGCTCTCCAACCCTTTTTTGTTAAACTCTCAGGCCGCGTACACACGTCTGAGAACCTCGTCGGACTAAACCCATCGTTCCGCCCGACGAGGTTCTTGGCCAGCCGTCGAGTTCGTCGACCAGGCTGTCGAAAAAGCCGTCGAGCCATTAGTTCCGATGGCCTGTCGAGCAAATAGAGAACCTGCTCTCTATTTTGGCTCGACGAGCTTCCCGACGGGACGCTCGACGAAAGTGTACACACGATCGAGCTTCTCGGCAGAATATGGATCCCAGCGAGTTTCTCGCTGGATTCTGCCGAGAAACTCGGTCGTGTGTACGGGGCCTCAGACAAACATATCAATTCTGAACTTTGAACAGATGTAGAGATGAAAGGGCTGCAAACAGACAGATACAACTTATGTAGGAGGATTTGTTTAGGCTCTGTGTATCACCTGAAGCCATTCACTTCACTGAGTATATGTAATACCTAGTACACATGATTGTTTTTCCCGTCTGGAAAACTGCCGTGTTTTCCTTTAGCCAGGAAAACCGGCCATGTGTATGCTCCTTAGCAGTGTTCCCGACAGGAAAACTGCGGGTTCAAAAATGATAACATGTTTTTTTCCTGCAGTTTTCCTATGGGAAACACTGCGAGGGAGCATACACATGGCCGGTTTTCCCGATCAAAGTTCTCCTGGCAGTTTTCCTGTCAGGAAACAAGGCCGTGTGTACAGGGGAAAAGGGACCGAGCGATTCCCGGTTTTCCCTTTGGTCTTTTGACCGTCGTAGAAAACCGATCGTGTATACTAGGCATAAGGGTTTACAATCACTTTAATGGTCGGTGGGAGAAGGACACTTCTATGTTGTCATCTTACAGACCGCTATAAAGACCATTCATGCCACTGGTAACTGAAAGACGGAAGTTGTTCAATGCTCGGAAAAGAAAGAAAAACTTAACTAGAACATATGTTATATTTTATTTTTTCCAGTCTGTTAAATTCAGCAATTAGAACCATTTCTTGTTTAGGCTTATTGCTTTGCTGTGGTTACCTAGTTCATAAAACATTTAAGCAATGACTGCAGCCTTTTGAGTTTCAGAATGCTATGTACGTTTCTGCAAATGGAGTATATGTGTCTCCAGGTAGTTCAGAGTACAAGGTTCTGTGGGGTGCAGACGCCAAATTATAAAAGGGTAGTACTGTACATGTCATACATTTGTGGTATCTAAATTTAAAGGATGATTAACTCCATGTGAAGGGACGTTGAAGGAGTAAGATGACTCTTGCATTAGGGGCCAGGTCGATAGTTATGGATGACTGGGTAATTTTGGCATTTCTTGAAATACTTTATCCTCTTGCAAACAGCGATGCACCACTGTGTGATGAAGGGCACAATGACAAAGCTTACTGTAACTATTAGCTGCTGACTCAACATTAATATTTAATGCTGCACACACATTGTTTTGTAAGTCATCTAAAAGGTTGAAGTCAGCTCACAGCAATGGAAAATGCAGTATACCGACTGAGAAGAATGTAAATCTGCAAGACACAATCTTAGATAATATCTTGTAAACACAGAAGCTATACAGACGGTGGGTATAGAAAGTAATCCCCCCCCCCCCTTTAAAATAATCACATTTTGTTGCTTTTCAGCCTGAAATAAAGACGGATACATTTTTTCTTTTATCCAGCTGTATTTACTCAGTGAAATTTATAACATCCAAGTGATAGTTATAAGACAACTTTTCAGAAAAAAATAAAAAACAGAATTCCTGAGTTGGAAAAAGGATCATCCTCCCTCCTAAAAATGACTTATAAACTCAATCAGGTGTAGCTAATCACCTTCCCAATGGCACACAAAGCCACTTGACTTTCAACTATGATCAGCTGTGGTCATTTTGATTAGCTCAGCATGAAAAGAGCTTTCCTAGATGTCAGGGCTGGGCTCAGCCCTTCCTTCTCTAAACTGGAGACTCACCTGTCAGCTAATTGCCAGCTCCTTTCTCTCCACTAGGGATGAGCCGAACACCCGCGCGAACATTTAGAACCCCATTGATGTCTATGGGACTCCAACATTTGAATTCAAAAACGATAATTTTAAAGACCAATATTCAAGTTATTGTTGGAAAACGTCTTTGAGAAACCGGGTCTTGCCCCAGGGAACATGTATCAATGGAAAAAAGTTTAAAAAAGTCGTTTTTTCAGGAGCAGGTCTCCTGAAAAAATTACAGTTTTTAAAACTTTTTTTTCCATTGATACATGTTCCCTTGGGCAAGACCCGGGTTCTCAAAGACGTTTTCAAAGGCAAACTATAGACACCCAGCAGGTACAAAATTTAAAGGAATTTTTCATTTTTTTTTTAAGTTAAGCATCATTAAAATCACTGCTCCAAAAAAAGAAAAATTCCTTTAAATATTGTACCTACTGGGTGTCTATACCTGTGATAACGTCTTTAAATAGCACAATCACCTGCCTGTCAGTAAATTAGGAAGAACTGATCTATCTAAGCTATACAGTGTATAAATATATGTACAACTCCTAGGGATGTACATATATCCTCTACACACTGTAAATTAAGCTAAACTGACTAGTTTGCCTGCCTGCTCTATCTAGCTATCTAATAAGACAATCTCTCTGTCTCTCTGACTGCTTTCATTAACCCCCCTGCCGGTATCCCCGAGCGTGACTCGGGGTGGATTTTTTATGTAAAAATCGATATCCCCGAGTCGCGCTCAGGGTGAATATGCAGAGCCTGCAGCGCACTGGCTTACCTTGTATCCAGGCTGGGCATACTGTACTTACCTTGTCCCTGGATCCAGCGATGCATCCCCGCTGTGTGAGCGTCCTCCATTCAACTCACACAGTGCCCGCGCGCCGCCGATCTCCGTTCCCTGCGACGTAACGGCGCACGGGGGCGGAGACTGGCTGCAAATTCAAAAAAGTAAACAAACACATTACATACAGAATACTGTAATCTTATAGATTACAGTACTGTATGTAAAAAGTACACACCCCCCTTGTCCCTAGTGGTCTGCCCAGTGCCCTGCATGTTCTTTTACATAATAAAAACATTTTTTTTGTGCCTGCAAACTGTAGATTGTCCATAGCAACCAAAAGTGTCCCTTTATGTCAAAAGTGATTTTAGAGCAGCTAGAAAACAGCGATAATAAATGATAATCACTTGCAGAATTGAGCGATAGCGATTTGTGGGGAAATTCCTCATAAAAAAATAAAAGTAATGACAGCGACAATTCTGCAACTGAGCAAATTTCAGTGATTTTGATTTGATTACATTAGTGAATAATTTTTATTATAATTACATTATTATTTGTTATAATTATTTAGAGTTATTTATTATATTATAATTTTATGATTTTGTGTTTCAAACTTTATCATACCCGGGATGTCTACTAGACTCTGGTTTGGACAAATTTAAGTGAGTTATTCCTAAAAATTGCAGGCCTACAGTATAAAACGCAGAATTTCCATGCAAAATAATTGTACTGCTTTTGGTACGTAATTCCAGACAGAATCATACCGCCAGGGAGGTTAACAAGCCGAAACACACTACACAAGGTCGCCCAGCAGGTGGCCTTATATAGTGTGGGGTGTGTGCTAAAGCCCTGAGCCATAATTGGCCAAAGCCACCCGTTTTTTGTGCGCTGTGATTGGCCAAGCATGCGGGACATATGCAACGCCGAAGTGAATTATGGGCCATTTTGCGTCACTCGAATTTGGCGCGAACAACCGCTTTTGTTCGAATTTCGTCGAACGTATGAACAGACAATGTTCGAGTCGAACATACGTTTGTATCGAACGCGAAGCTCATCCCTACTCTCCACAGTGACTCACCTGTTGATGATCCTGCTCGTCAGTCCTGCCTACTTAAAGCGGAGTTCCAGCCTTTTTTATGTTGAAAAAAGTGACACAGCCGCCTGGAGCGTCGCTCCTCTCCCCTCCTCTCTGCCGGCGCCTCCATTCTGACTGTGGACACCTGGCCGTTACAGCTTTTCAGATTCACAGCCGGGCACTAACTGGGCATGCGCGAGCGTCACTGCGCTCTAGGAGTGGACAGGCGATCGCCTGGGACCTGTCACGTGTCCCACATCAAACTTTTATTGTCGGAAATTCTGACCATGTGTACGCATCATCACACCTATTAAACGTTAGATAGGCTACATATTCAGTTTTACTATTAGTTTTTAGGTCAGTATTACCCTTATGATTTGCGCATTAGTACTCCCTCTATCATACATATTCAGTAACACCTCTTATCTTCGACCAAAAGGTGATAACTTCTTATGATGGTTGTAACGGTCACCACCGTTTACGACCTTCTATCCAACCACGAAAAGCTTATCTGACACACTCCGACAATACTACATACACGATCCATATCAATTCCCATAATCAAGACGAGACTGCTGCTCTGTACTTGCTTCCAAAGATATGAACACTTTATTGGTTTCTTCTCACCCTTTTTATACAGTTACAAGCATGTGACAGTAATCAAAGGGACAATGCAATCTCCACCCCCCTATTCACTCACTGAGGCTAATTATCTAATCGTAGCTAGACATGTCGGCACCGCATCATCAATAGACTTAACTCAGAGAGAATGACATTCCTGTAGATAATGACATCAAAACAAAATACTGTCACACAATGATTTTCTCTTTTGAATAATACACAATCACAGATAATCTTCACACCCATATAAGGAACCTCAATCACATTCTAAAAGGCATTTACACAATGCCTTGACCTCAAACCACATATCTAGACAGACGTACTGTCTCTGACACCTTTGTACAATAGACAGTGTATTGTCTAGGAGTAGATGCTATAAACACCTTTCAACAGAATGAAATATCTTTCACAAGCCGGGTCACTTAGCATTTAAAAGCAGATGTCTTTGCATTGAATAAGCTCCTATGTAACAGATGTCAAGTAGGAACACCTTGTAATATTCCAGTCCTGCAATATGAATTATTATTAATCTCCCATTTCATGTAATATATGATATAATTTCTTTGTCACCCTATGGCCCTAGTGGACATAAGGTGACCCTAGACATAGGAGAATCTGAGTCTGTCACGGGTCATTCCGTTACAATGGTCTAGCCATGGTCCTACCATCCTTAGGCATCTTTAGTAAGTGGCACTTTCTTAAAAGCAAATTGTCTCCATTCATGAATAGGTGTATAGACAGAGTTAGGAAAGACTTCCCTAAGGGGAAGAGCACACTTTTGCCTTTTTTCACTTTATGCAAAAGGGAACCTTGTTCTGGCACAGATTACGCTAGCTTTTAGGGCATGTAGGGGAAAAGGTGCAGAAATACAATTGTTTAAATTAGTATGTAGTGCTCAATGATTCTCTGAGATAGCAGTGTCCTTTGTTGTCATTGTCCTTGTTGTACATAGTTACATAGTAGGTGAGGTTTAACCACTTGCTTACTGGGCACATAAACCCCCTTCCTGCCCAGGCAAAATTTCAGCTTTTAGCACTGTCACGCTTTGAATGACAATTGCGCGGTCGTGCGACGTGGCTCCCAAACAAAATTGACATCCTTTTTTTCCCGCAAATAGAGCTTTCTTTTGGTGCTATTTGATCATCTCTGTGGTTTTTATTTTTTGCGCTATAAACAAAAAAATACAATATTTTTTACTTTTGGCTATAATAAATAACCCATTTTAAAAAATAAATAAAAAATGTTTCCTCAGTTTAGGCAGATATGTATTCTTCTACATGTTTTCGGTAAAATAAAATCGCAATAAGTGTATATTGATTGGTTCGCGCAAAAGTTGAAGGGCCAGATTCAGGTAGAGTTAGGCTGGAGTATCAGTGATACTCCAGCCTAACTCTCACTTTGAGCCGGCGTTTCTGTTTTCTGTAGTCGGAAAACAAGAAACGCCGGGTTGGAGTTACTATACGAGCGGCGTAATTGTATTTCGCTGTCGTATCGTAACTTCAATTTTAAAAATGGCGCGCGGGGCGGTCCCGCTGATTAACGCCGAGAATATGTTAATTAGCGGGAATCTAAAAATTCACGATCGTATTCGGGCGCGACGCAGTGACTTTCCGACGTTTCCGTAAGAGATACGCGGCGCAAAGATAAAGCAGCCCCCTAGTGGAGTATCCTATGTTAAGTATGGCCGTCGTCATCGCGTCGCGAAAGAAAGTCATTTGCGTAAAACGTCTGTGAATGGGGATTGACGTCATTGACGTTCCCTGAAAGAATTTGGAGCATGCGCACTGACAGTCGACGCATGCGCAGTACGTTCGCTGCGGGATCGCGCATAGTTAACATAATACACGCCCCCTACCCGCCCAATTTGAATTCCGCCGGCTCATTTTCGCTACGCCGCCGCAACTTTAGGAGCAAGTGCTTTGTGAATAACAGTACTTGCTCCTAAAGTTACGGTGGAGTAACGTAAACGAGAAACGTTACTCCAAATTAAAGAAGCGCCCATCTACCTGAATCTGGCCCATAGCGTCTACAAAATAGGGGATAGAAATATGATTCATTTATTTATTTATTTATTTTACTAGTAATGGCGGTAATCTGCGATTTTTGTCAGGACTGCGATCTTACGGTGGACACATCGGACACTTTTTACAAATTTTTTGGACTATTCACATTTATACAGCGAACAGTGCTATAAATATGCACTGGTAACTGTATATATGTGACTGGCAGGGCATGGGTTAACACTAGGGGACGATCAAGGGGATAAATGTGTGCCCTGCTAGGTAATTCCTATTGTGGGGGGAGGTGACCGAAAGGTGTCCGAAAGGACGTGGATCTCTGTGTTTACACTGGCGATCGAGGGTAACTGGCGGACATCGCGGCCACCAATTGCCGGGATGGGAAGTGGTTAAAAAAGATACAAGTCCATCAAGTCCAACCTATGATTATGTGCTAAATTGTGTTGCCGCACCAGATTCCAGCAGCAGATGGCAGGTGAGATCACATCTCTGCCACCCAGTAAACCTGGACTGCATGATATGATCATGCTATATGCATTTTTATTGGGTTTAACTTAGTAATATCCAATATACCAGTTTATAGGATAACAAATGATAAAGTATACATGTCCTTGCTGTTGAAAAATATCCCTTCCTGATGATATGCCTTATTCCAGTTGCAGGGTGCTACTGCTTTGCTTATCTGTTCTACTGAAGATGTGCCCTGGTTTTATTGGTGATGAAGCTTTTCCATGTTATATTTTGCTCATAAACATCATTTGTTAAAATGTCCTTGATTGACATACATGGTCATGCTTCTGTAGCTCCCTGCTCCCAAAGATGGGGGCGCTATTTCAAATTTAGGGGATGTCTTGGCCAATAGTTGGGCCCAGACTTGTTGAATTGTGTACAAATTTGCCTCTGTTCCTGCTGTGGTACTGCCTGGTAATGTTTTTCCCTTGTTGCCTGTGGGTGGCGTTGCCACTTCAGGCCCATGTTAAAACGCAGGTGTACCATGGTGTATTGGGTGTCCAGTACAGTGGGAGTGGTGACCCCGCTGTGCATACTGGGAGGGGATACTTAAGGGGCAGACGCCGTTTTTTGGGGTCCTTCGCCTCGTGCCCCTCCTGGCGCAAGGTGTGTGTACGTGATTTCAGTCTCGGGATCACGCTGACCCGAGGCTGTGTTCCTGTAAAGTGGGCTCAGTTGTCCTGGCTGGGGCCTGTGCGTTGGAGATGTTCCTGTGCTGTCTGTCCTGCGGGAGGAGGCTGCTCGGTGAGGGGGGCCAGGGGGGACCTGTCCCGAAGGGGAATCAATCGGAGAGGGCTGGTGCTTTGGGAAAGGCCTGGAAACTTCTTGAAGAATGCACCTATAACCTTCAACAGGGCTCAAAATTTCAAGTCCTGAGCTACTAGCCAGACTTCAAGGGTAACTCGCCACCAGTTGCCCCACCCAGCCCGCCCCGCCACTAATTTCGCCCCTAAACACGCCCTCATAATTTTCATGAAATGACACTTAAATGTTTTATGCAGAATTAATTTATAAAAACAAATATTAACAACAACTGTATCCGTGCTCACCAATGCAGGCTGCCTGTGTCCACCAAATGCAGCCCGTGTCCACCAAATGCAGCCCGTGTCCACCAAATGCAGCCCGTGTCCACCAAATGCAGCCCGTGTCCACCATGCAGCCCGTGTCCACCATGCAGCCCGTGTCCACCATGCAGCCTGTGTTCACCAAATGCAGCCCGTGTCCACCATGCAGCCCGTGTCCACCAAACGCAGTCCGTGTCCACCAAACGCAGCCCGTGTCCACCATGCAGCGCGTGTTCACCATGCAGCCTGTGTTCACCAAATGCAGCCCGTGTCCACCAAATGCAGCCCGTGTTCACCAAATGCAGCCCGTGTCCACTAAATGCAGCCCGTGTCCACTAAACACGCCCTCATAATTTTCATGAAATGACACTTAAATGTTTTATGCAGAATTAAGTTATAAAAACAAATATTAACAACAACTGTATCCGTGCTCACCAATGCAGGCTGCCTGTGTCCACCAAATGCAGCCCGTGTCCACCAAATGCAGCCCGTGTCCACCAAATGCAGCCCGTGTCCACCATGCAGCCCGTGTCCACCAAACGCAGCCCGTGTCCACCAAACGCAGCCCGTGTCCACCAAACGCAGCCCGTGTCCACCATGCAGCCCATGTTCACCATGCAGCCTGTATCCAACAAATGCAGCCTGTATCCAACAAATGCAGCCTGTGTCCACCATGCAGCCCATGTTCACCATGCAGCCCGTGTCCACCAAACGCAGCCCGTGTCCACCAAACGCAGCCCGTGTCCACCATGCAGCGCG
This sequence comes from Rana kukunoris, assembly GCA_029574335.1. Lineage (NCBI taxonomy): Eukaryota > Metazoa > Chordata > Amphibia > Anura > Ranidae > Rana > Rana kukunoris. The sequence continues at coordinate 48,392,757 of CM056059.1, read as the reverse complement.
TGTTCACCATGCAGCCTGTGTTCACCAAATGCAGCCCGTGTCCACCAAATGCAGCCCGTGTTCACCAAATGCAGCCCGTGTCCACTAAATGCAGCCCGTCTCTACCTAATTTCACCCCTAAACACGCCCTCATAAATTTCATGAAATGACACTTAAATGTTTTATGCAGAATTAAGTTATAAAAATAAATATTAACAACAACTGTATCCGTGCTCACCAATGCAGGCTGCCTATGCCCACCAATGCAGCCCTGTGTCCACCAAATGCAGCCCGTGTCCACCAAATGCAGCCCGTGTCCACCAAATGCAGCCCGTGTCCACCAAATGCAGCACGTGTCCATCAAATGCAGCCCGTGTCCATCAAATGCAGCCCGTGTCCACCAAATGCAGCCCGTGTCCACCAAATGCAGCCCGTGTCCACCAAATGCAGCCCGTGTTCACCAAATGCAGCCCGTGTCCACCATACGCAGCCCGTGTCCACCATACGCAGCCCGTGTCCACCATGCAGCGCGTGTCCACCATGCAGCGCGTGTCCACCAAATGCAGCCGTGTTCACCAAATGCAGCCCGTGTTCACCAAATGCAGCCCGTGTTCACCAAATGCAGCCCGTCTCCACTAAATGCAGCCCGTGTTCACCAAATGCAGCCCGTCTCCACCTAATGCAGCCCGTGTCCACCAAACGCAGCCCGTGTTCACCATGCAGCCCGTGTCCACCAAATGCAGCCTGTGTCCACCAAATGCAGCCCGTGTCCACCAAATGCAGCCCGTGTTCACCATGCAGCCCGTATCCAACAAATGCAGTCCGTGTTTACCATGTAGCCCGTATCCAACAAATGTAGCCTGTGTCCACCATGCAGCCCGTGTTCACCAAATGCAGCCCGTGTCCACCAAATGCAGCCCGTGTCCACCAAATGAAGCCCGTGTTCACCATGCAGCCCGTATCCAACAAATGCAGTCCGTGTTCACCATGTAGCCCGTATCCACCAAATGCAGCCCGTGTTCAGCATGCAGCCTGTATCAAACAAATGCAGCCTGTGTCCACCATGCAGCCCATGTTCACCATGCAGCCCGCTTCCAACAAACGCAGCCCGTGTTCACCATGCAGCCCGTGTCCACCAAATGCAGCCCGTGTCCACCAAATGCAGCCCGTGTCCACCAAATGCAGCCCGTGTTCACCAAATGCAGCCCGTGTTCACCATGCAGCCCGTATCCAACAAATGCAGTCCGTGTTTACCATGTAGCCCGTATCCAACAAATGTAGCCTGTGTCCACCATGCAGCCCGTGTTCACCAAATGCAGCCCGTGTCCACCAAATGCAGCCCGTGTCCACCAAATGCAGCCCGTGTCCACCAAATGCAGCCCGTGTCCACCAAATGCAGCCCGTGTTCACCATGCAGCCCGTATCCAACAAATGCAGTCCGTGTTCACCATGTAGCCCGTATCCACCAAATGCAGCCCGTGTTCAGCATGCAGCCTGTATCAAACAAATGCAGCCTGTGTCCACCATGCAGCCCATGTTCACCATGCAGCCCGCTTCCAACAAATGCAGCCTGTGTCCACCATGCAGCCCGCTTCCAACAAATGCAGCCTGTGTCCACCATGCAGCCCATGTTCACCATGCAGCCTGTATCCAACAAATGCAGCCTGTATCCAACAAATGCAGCCTGTGTCCACCATGCAGCCCATGTTCACCATGCAGCCTGTATCCAACAAATGCAGCCTGTGTCCACCATGCAGCCCATGTTCACCATGCAGCCTGTATCCAACAAATGCAGCCTGTGTCCACCATGCAGCCCATGTTTACCATGCAGCCCGTGTCCACCAAATGCAGCCCGTGTCCACCATGCAGCCCGTGTTCACCATGCAGCCCGTGTCCAACAAATGCAGCCCGTGTTCACCATGCAGCCCATGTTCACCATGCAGCCTGTATCCAACAAATGCAGCCCGTGTCCACCAAATGCAGGGCGTTGTCCACCATGCAGCCTGTGGACAGATTTACAATGAGCGTGTTGTAGAGATGGAGAGAGAGCAGGAAACTTTCCAGCTAGAGACAGACATACAGCGTTAGATGGATGAGAACTAGAACACTTTGGAACAGCTGTGTGTATTTAGTTTCCTCCCCCAAGCAGGGGGATCCGTATTGCTGCATTGTTTGGTGTGCACTGACACCTCTAACCTGTGCACCTTTCTTATCCCTTGTTCTCAAATGCAGCCTGTGTCCACTATGCAGCCTACCTGGTTCCTGTGTGCAGGGGAGGAGAGGAACAGGAGAGCGGTTGATCAGAGCACAGTGCGGGGAACACAGGATAACAGTTTTCATTTTACTTGGCGTGTTCCCGCCACTCAACATCATATTCAGCCCCGCCAGGATTGGACGGGTGATCTGTCTATCAAAGTTCCGGGACCAGGAGGCGGGGCTGGATCTGATAGCGAGCAGTGGGGAACACGGCAATTAAAATGAAAACTGTTATCCTGTGTTCCCCGCGCTGCGCTCTAAAGATCCAGGTGGCTCTCTCTCTCTTCCCCCTTCGCAGTCACTGGGAGAAGGATTCCCATTACACACAGGCTGCTGGCGGTGCTCGTCCCCCCCCACCGCTCCCAGGCAGCCCTTCCTCGCCAGACCTCAAAATCTACTCGCAAAATGCGAGCAGGCGAGTAGATTTTTTGAGGGCTGACCTACAATACCTTACAGCCCACTGGGTTGGCTTAAAGGCTCTTCGTCTGTAAGGCAAGTAGTTCGGGACTTTAAATCCTGTGGCAGAGGATTCCTGAATATTCATTCCGTGTCGTTAAACGGTCTGTGGCAGAGACTGTTCCTATACTATCCGTGCATCTTTTCGGCTGCTGGGCCATGTAGGGGGGGGGTGTCTATCCTAGTGAGCCATACCCACCCAGAATTGAGTGGCGAAGATTGGAACTCTGAATACTATTGTGCATTCTGTACTGTGTGCTTGAACCTTCCCCCTCTCTCTATACTCTCTACTTCCTTTACAAGTTTGTTCAGTGAAAATTAAACCTACAGTTGAAGGTTTTACATCTTGTGTGGACATTCCAATTACTACAGACATCTCTCCCTAGACAGCGAACTTTGAGGTAACGTGCATCTGTCCCCCGACGCCTCTACACTGAGAACTGAGTGATCCAACACCGCCAAAGTCTTGGTTCTCACAGCTCTCCCGAGCAGAGTGCTGCTGACTGTCATCAGCAGCTCTCCACTCTGCTCCTCCTTGCTCACTGGAGCGCTGAGCTGTGAAAGGGTGGGGAGCGTCCATCTCAAGCTCTCAGCGGCTTGCAGTACAGGCAGTACAGACTTCCATTGTCGGGATGACATGGTGCCTGGACTGATTTCTGTGAAATTAGAGCTGGGCACATATATCTGCAATATTTTGTTAGCTCTCTTCAAAGAGCTAAGTCCCGTGGCTCTCTCTCTGACACTTTAGATAAAAGCAGCCTGAAATTTCTGTTAGGGGAGGTTGCTAAAATAGATTAACAGGGAGCTGGCTCTGTTACAAACACCTCTGAGGCCTCGTACACATGACCGAGATTCTCATAGTAAATGAAACATTGTTTTCCTCGACGGGGTTCTCATCAGGCTTGTCGAGAATGTTGTCAAGCTTTCTTTGCATACACACTGACAAAATCTCGTCGCTCTCAAACGCGGTGACATACAACACGTACGATGGCACTATAAAGGGGAAGTTCGATTCCACTGGCACAACCCTTGGGGCTGCTTTTGCTAAAGTTTGGTGAGAGACAATTTGCGATTTTCAGTCTGTTACAGCGTGACGAATGTGCTATCTCCATTACGAGCGCTATTTTTACCGAAGGTGCGCTCCCGTCTCATACTTTATTCTGAGCAAGCGCGGGTTTCTAAGCATACACACGAACGTTTTTTCTCGTCGAGATCCACAGCAGTTTTCTCGACGAAAAACATACACACGGCCGTTTTCCTCAGCAAAAAAGCTCTGCCACCAATTTTCTTGATGTATTTTGTGTACGAGGCCTGAGAGTCTTTGACTATGATGAGAGGGGGTGTTTGCCTGTCCTCCAATCAGCAATGTTAGCTATCTTGGCTGTATGCCCAGACATCACACTCTGTGTTAAACAGGAAGAGAAAATCTCCTAAAACGACCTGAACAGTCTAAACAGTATATACCGTATTTATCGGCCTATAGCGTGCACCGGCATATAGCGCGCACCCCCACCTAGAAGGGAATCCTAAGGGGAAAAAAAGAAATACTGTCAGTTTACAGTTAATTACTTACAGTTGCCGGGCGTACATGGGCGGCCTTGTCCAGTCCGGAGTCCGGAGTCCGTCTGCGGGCTTCGTGGTGTCTTCCCCGCTTCTCCCGTGCTGCGATTCCCGCTTCCCGCGCTGTGTTTGAATGTCGCCACGCTCGGCTCTTCTCGCATAAAGGCTAGGCGGTGGCACAGGGCGTGACCGCGAGGGGAGCCGAGCCTGGCCGAGTGTACTGCGCTCGGTATATGTCGTCGGCGGCGGTTTCAAACACAGCGCGGGAAGCGTTGATCGGCGTATATCGCGCACCCACGATTTTCCCCTGATTTTACGGTAAATGTAAAGGCAGCGGATATACAAGTAAAACTTATGTAGGGAGACTTGGTTCATCCCTGTGTATCATCTGAGGTGTATGGAGGGTTTGCATCCACTTTAAGTAACTAGATCTGGCAGCAGCATTCATGGGAATATGGGATGGGGAATAGCCTGTTTAAAGGTAGGCCAATGTGGAGGGAGTTGCAATAGTTGAGGCGAGGAATGACAAGGGAATGAATTTGTTAATTAAAATGATCATTCTTCATTTTTCTATGCCGATGTAAACATTTTTGGTTGCTCTCAACCAGCGTAGATATGTTTGTAAAGGGCACTTTTAGGGGGGCAAATATTACATAGCGTGCTGAATTGCACAATGATGGGCTCAACCAACACTATCAAACAGTTGGCCTCTTAAGAGGATTTTGTTGATCCTTGTTAGTATGTGCAGTCTGAAAATATCCGGTACTGTTATTTTTGTGTGTTTATCTGACTGCTCGAAGAGTCAGATGCTGGGGCTCAACTAGACACTCAACAGCCATTTACACATGAAAAATGTAACACTTCAGACAGCTCTGTTCATTAAGTAGGGCTATGCAGCTTATGTACATATCTGAATCCCACCAAGATGATCCTGGTTAGAAACTGCAGAACATCAATCAATAGAGTAATTTTGGCACAAAAAGTCAGGGGGGGGGGGGGGTTATTTACTATCGGCAAATCCACTTATCACTGGAAGTGCAGTCACTGTAGATCTGAGGGGGACATGCAAGGGAAGTAAAAAACAGCATTTATGCTTGCACATGATTGGATGATAAAATCAGCAGAGCTTCTCCCAATTTCAGACCTTCCCCTCGGATCTACGGCGACTGCACTTCCAAGTGCACTTGTAGTGCACTTGTAGTGCAAAGTGGATTTGCCTTTAGTAAATCAACCCCTTAATGTCCTGAAGTAAACATCTCCATCCAGGAGGTGACCAGGCTGCTAAGTAAAGTCTGTTTTCTGCCTAGTGCCTACTGTGGGCCAGATTTACAGAGCGATTACGCCGGCGTAACAGGAGATGCGCGGCGTAAGTCTAAATGTGCGCATGCGTTTCGATGCTCTGCATCCCCAAAACGAGATACGCAAGAAATCTACTTTTTTTTGTCCGGCGTAATTTCGATAGACAGGCGCATCCGTCCGCGCAAAATTGCGCTAGACACACCATTGATTTGCTATTCAAATATGCTAATGAGGGAGTTACAGGGATCCACAAAAGAACATTGGTGCAGCGCAGGCTACGCGCTGTGCGCAACAGCTGCACGGCCTGTCTAAAACTAGACCATATAAAAGGTGGTATAAAATTAGACAATTCGTCTACATATCAGAGAAAGCAACACTGTTAGTGAGGAGCTGAGCAGTCACACGTGTTGCACAACAATCTGTATGCCAACATGCCAGTGGCATCCATGCTCATAGCTATACTACTGACTTTAGATGAGCAAAGAAGGAGGAGGGCACGGAGGAGGGCACGGGAGAGGATTTTTTTTTTTTTTTTACAAAAAAAATTTCTTTGCTTTAAGAAACATTTTTACAAAAAATATACATACATATATACATCAATACATAACATACATACAAATTACAAACATGGTCTCACTATCTTTCAATAGCCCTTTAAAACCTTGATGGATATAATAATCTAATCTGATACAAGCCCCTCACTCTTCACTTGATATATCACACACGCATAGACATCTTTGGCATGAGTGATTCTGAGGTGTCTCGCATCTTCAGATTCACCCCTCATGCCATCTTGGAATTTACCACAACCCTGCAGGAGCCCAACACATGACACTACCCATGACACCCATGACAGCTACATATACAATCATAGCCCCATCCCCACAGATTTCGAACAGAACATGTATGGGAACAGCTGGCTGGTTGGTGAGTGACATGGGTGGCAGGCATGACTGTCCCCCCCCCCCCCCATGATGCTGAAATCACAAGGGGCACATGCACTACTAACATCCTCCTGTCTTATCCCTTCAGGGTGACTCTGCATATGCACTGGGACCCCATCTCATGACTCCTATATGGAACCCCCCTAACCAAGGCTACCCCGTCTTCTGAGGGAAGAGCAGCCAGGAGCCAGCTCACATTAGGCATCTTTGCACGTTAAACATACACATTAATCATGGCACAATGAGAATGCATGCATGCACCCCACTGTGGTCCCTAGCACAGACACATCACATCCTCATCACATTGGATTGGCACAAGCCCACCATGCAGGACTTGTGAGCAGCAGCGCCATGCCACGGCTCCAATTATGTCACTGTACATTCATACACCATTCACACGGACCTGGGGATCACTTCTCCACCACAAATGAGGGTGACACCCCTTTTCCGGTAGGAATGTCACCCCCACATTCCAAAATCATACACAAACAGAACCAAAAAAAAAAAATTGACCAGCAAAAATATAATTTAAACAAAATAACAACAAAGAAAACACAGAAAAGACAAAAATCACTCTGCAAAACAGTCCCCAAATATCTCAAAGACACGTCACAAACAAACAAACAAACGCTAATTAACAACAGAACAAAAGCACCTTGCTGTATAGGGAGGGATACAAAGGGATGTACTTTTGCAAAGGAAGTGCGTTTCTGTCTGTCTATTTATGCTGTCTGCGTAGTTCACTAATTTGCCCTAGTCCACTTCCAATTTCACTGATTGCGCCGTTCCCGAGTTGTGAGCATGCGCACAGAGGTGTTGACCATGGTCTGCTTCAAGCACGCATGCGCGAGCCGGCCGGCCCTTCATTTGCATTGGGTCACGGCTCATTTCAATGTAACACGCCCACGTCCTTCCCAATTTGAATCACTCCGCCTTGCGCCTCTGAAATAATGTTGCGCAGGCGCAAATTTCTGCGTAAAACCGACGAGAATAGGGTGATTGCACGCTACATTGCGCCAGTCTAACGTAAAGGCGGTGCGCTACGCCGGTCCAATAATGCGCAGATGTACCTGAATCTGACCCATAGGATTTAACTCTATGTATCCACATATACCTGTACATAGAGTTAAATCCTATGTTCCCTACTCTATATTTTAAAATGTATTTTCCCTAGTTGGGTCCATCGGTTTTATATAGTCATAGAGAATTTAGATGTATTTCCAATAGGGGCGGCTCTTCATTACCCATTTTGCACGATGTGTCCCCAATCACTAATAATTTAAACTTCTTGGACAAGATAAAATAAAACAGGACTTTTTGGTATTTTTTCCTAGAATTTAATAATTTGATATAGTATTAGCATGAGCAGTATATGTACCTGCTTGCGGTTTTATTGGAAATAATATAAAATTATTTTATATAAATACATTTAGCCAGATTCAGGTAGCTTTACGCAGGCGTATCTACAGATACGCCGTTGTAAGTACAAATGTGCGCCGTCGTACTTTTACGCCGATTCGCAAAGCTAGATACGCCGCAAAACAAGGCTTCAGACATTCAACGTAACTTGCCTACGCCAGCGTATCTTGGGCGCATAGTTACACTGGACGCATTCGGCGTTCCCATGTTAAATATGTAAGATACGCCGATTCACAAACGTAGATGTGCCAGGCAGATAAGATACGCGGTTTGCGTGAGGGCTACGTTCGGCGTAAAGTTATTCCACCATATAGGTGGCGCAACCCAGTCAAAGGTATGGACGTCGGAACAGCCGGCGTCTTTTACGTCGTTTACGTAGTACTATGTGAATAGGGCATGGCGTAGGTTACCTTCACGTCGTAGGCATTGAGCCGACGTATCTTAGATAGTAATCACCTCCTTCCTACTTTGAATTAGGCAGGCTTACGCCGGCCAATTTACGCTACGCCACCGCAACTTACGGAGCAAGTGCTTTGCGAATACTGAACTTGCCTCTCTAAGTTACATTGGCGTAGCGTATTTGAGATGCGCTACGCTGCTCTAAAGATACGCCCCTTACGTGAATCCGGGCCTACATTGTTTTAAATCAATTTTTGTACCTATGTTAGGGTATTTGGATAACTAACTTACGAGATCCGTAATTGACGGTTCTCATCTGAGCTGACGCCAACGCGTACATAATTCCCGGAAAGGACGGGCTGCTGTGTTTGAGCCGGCCGGCTTTTTATATATGCGTGTTCCTCGTGAGGCATTTGATGCAAGTACATTTTATAATAAATATATAAAGGATTTTACACCATGGCGAGTTTAATTACCTTTACATGGGGAGTGTCTATGATCCAGTTCACATAAGACTTGGATTTCCAGTCATCTCCCGGAAGTACCAAGGCCCTGGCTGGGTTATAATTCGCAAGCGAGATTGACCTTCTGTAATAGGAGGTCAATTCGTTATGGAAGGAGAAATTTGGTATGGTGGAGGTCTAAATCGAGGATCACGCAATTTTGGTGACGGATGGTGCACTTATCAGTGGATAGACTTTGTCACTTCATGGACTTTTCTTTCATATAATTTTTTTTTAATGTTTCATTTTGTCATGATAAGCGCAGCTACAATTTGAATAGAAACATTAGGAGACCCCAAGGCTTGAATTTGTTGGCAGAAGGAGCTGACAGGCAGGGAGGGGGGGGAGAGGACAGAGGAGCGCTGCGGGATGATGGAGGAACGTAAACTGACCACAGTGTCAGGGCTCAGCAGCCATGGTAAAATGTGGTCAGTTTACAATGGGGAGGGCAGAACCAGGCAGGATCAGCCAAGTATTTTGGATGATAAAGCGGGCCAAATTACACACCACAAGCACTGTGCTGTATAACATACTTTAAAGCAGTGGTCATCAACCATTCCTGCAGGGCCCACTAACAGGCCAGGTTTTATGTATTACCTTGGGGAGATGCAGACTAGAATACTGCAATCACTAGAGCAGCAAATGATATTACCTGTGATGTACCGTATTTATCGCGGTATAACACGCTCCTGCGTATACCGCGCACCCCTAAAATGACCCCCAATCCTGTGGAAAAAAAGTTATTTTTGTACTTACAGTTTTGGTGTCTTGCGCGGCATCGGCGGCCTCGTCGGGTCCGGCGTCCTTCTGCGGCTTCGGGTGTCCTCTTCCGCGGGTCCGGCGTCCTTCTGCGGCTTCGGGTGTCCTTATGCGCCGGGTCCGGTGTCCTCTTCGGCGGGTCCGGTGTCCTCTTCGGCGGGTCCGGCATCCTCGCGGCGTCCTCGTGTCCTCCCCGCTCGTTTCCCACGCCAAGATTTGAATACTGCGCCAGCATATACCCAGCGCAGTATACTCGGGCAGGCCGCGGAAGAAGCCGAGACTGGCCGAATATACCCGAGTGTACTGCGCTGGGTATATGTCGGCGCAGTATTCAAAACTCGGCGCGGGAAAGCGGGTATCGGCGTATATCGCGCACCCACGATTTTGCCCTGAGTTTCAGGGCAAAAAAGTGCGCGATATACGCCGATAAATACCGTATTTTAGTTATCTTGCAAACCTGGCCTGTTAGTGGGCCCTGCAGGACAAGGTTGATGACCACTGCTTTAAAGGAACAGGATCAATATTTTATTTTTTAGGGTTTCAAACCCTTAAAGATTGAGATATGGACTGTCAATAAGCTGGTTATGCCATTAATTAAAGCGGAGACTGTCATAGTGTAAACCATTATTTATACAATGACACATCTTTGCATCTTTGCCTTTTCTGACTATGACTATGCACAGTATAGCAGCTGGCCTTTGCATCTACGGTGACTGTACTGAACTGTACTGGATTCTTACAAGACCTTTTTATGCAAGAAATCAGTGGATCATATCACATATAGACCTCATGGAAGGAGCAGGATGTGTATTAATTACTTACCTGAGCCTCATCTCTCTCCAGCAATATCCACAAATATCTAAGCTGCCCGGCACACTCCTCCTGATTGGCTGACACACATCAGCGGCGCCATAGGCTCCCGCGGTTGTCAATCAAAGTCAGTCAGCCAATCAGGTGATAGAGGGGCTAAACCAGGACTCTGAATGGACACATAGAGCTGTGACTCGGCTCCAGTGCCCCCATAGGAAGCTGCTGGCTTTGGGGACACTCAATAGCAGGAAGGTGCCAGAAGCAGTAAAGAGGGACCTGAGAAGAGGAGGATCCGGGCTGCTTTGTGCAAAACCAACTAAACAGATATTAGGTAAGTATGACATGTTTGTTATTTAAAAAACAAACAAAAAAAAACAAGACTTTACAGTTGCTTTAGGACCAGTTCACATTATTATGATTACAGACATAGGCATGTACAGGAGGTGTGCCAGGTGTGCTTGGGCACGCACTAATCACTGCATGAGGTGCCTATTCCCCATATTGCCTGGGCTTCCCCCATGTTACGCTCCCTTCCTTTTCTAAATGAACACACTCACTCACAGTGTTCATTCATAACTGAAGTGTGGTAAACTGTAGTAAATATTAAATAGCACAGAGCACTTTTCCGTTCATTCAATGTCCAGTGCAGCTGAGGCTACAGAGAGAGACATACGTGTTTGAGGTTTGGGGTGCACACCCTCCCTAATGCAATAGGCTGCACACAACAATTATTGCAGTGTAATACACACGTCTCTGTGCAGTGTGTTTGGACAGCATATTCATTTGAATGGACTGCAAAATGCAGCAAACCACTAAAAAAAGTAGCACTTGCACTGCTTTTAAAAACGCACTGCCCCAAATCACGTGGTGCCGTGGTAGTATGCAAGTTGTTGCCTACAAACGCATTGCGATCTGCATTTGTGGTGCCACAAACAATACATTGGCACCCGCATGCAGATCGCAAGGACAGTGCATTCACCTGTGGTGTGTTCACCGTGGGCAAAGCATATATGTCCCCCTTTAGTTTTAAAAATGGTTTGGTGGACAAATCCCACACTGCTAGCCACTGTCTGATGCCCCTTATGGTGGTCATACATTAAGGTGACCAGATTTTTAAAAGTACATTTTGGGGACATATTTTTTTTACTAGTAATGGCGGCAATCAGCGACTCTCTGCTCCCCGCCTCATAGCCTGTCAAGTCTTATGCCGCGTACACACGGTCGTTTTTTGCGATGAAAAAAAACGTCGTTTTTTAAAACGTCATTTAAATTGATCGTGTGTGGGCAAAACGTCGTGTTTTTTGTCTTAAAAAAAACGACCCAAAAAAAATTCCAACATGCTTGAATTTTTTGTGTCGTTTTTCAAAACGTCGTTTTTTGTTTCACAAAAAGTCACCGTGTGTAGCAAAAACGTCGTTTAAAATGACGTTTTTCAACCCGCGCATGCCCAGAAGCTAGTTATGAAGCGAGCTTCAATGGAAAAGAGTGGTGAACGTAACCTCGCTTTTTGTGAAAAAAACGATGGTGTGTATGCAACATCGTCTTTGAAAAGTGACGTTTCAAAAACGTCGTTTTTACTTCACAGAAAACGTTGTTTTTTTTCATCACAAAAAATGATCGTGTGTACGCGGCATTACTGTCTTGGAGCCAAGGCAGAAGAACGTGCGAGCGGAGCTGGATGGGCATGCACCCGAAACTAAAGAAATATTCCCTCCGCGCCGAGCAGCACATGATCATCAGAAAGGGGGACAGATAATGGAAAAAAATACATGCAGTGACTGTCTTTGAAATTTCCCCTGTTCAAATCCAATTTAGGGACAAAACCGGGGACAGACTTGGTCCGAGGACAGTGTCCTCAATCCAGGGACTGTCCCTGAAAACCGGGGATGTCTGGTCACCCTATCATACATGTAACAATCTGATTGAACAGTCCTTCACAGAAATGGACAATATGATTGAATTATCGTAAAAAAACACATACCGTATATACTCGAGTATTCAGCACATTTTTTTGTGCTGAAAATGCCCCCCTCGGCTTATACTCGAGTCACCTTTTTGTGCCTGATCTCCTGGATTTTTGGGGACCCGGTACTGGCCGGCTGTAAGACCCCTCGACCCCAAACTTGGCCTACATGTAGCCCCACTCTCCCTCTACAAGTGTGCTCCCATGTTAAACGGTAATTTCTCCAGTGACTTTGGGGACCGATACCGGCCGGTTGTAGGTCCCCTGGACCCAGAACTTGGCACACATGTAGCCCAATTTCTCTTTTACAAGTGTGCAAAGTTTGTTGCCTGGGGGACCTACGGCTGGGGAGCACCGATTTTTCAAACCCGGGCACCCCTTCTATAGACTCCCATGTTAAACGTCTGTCTAGTCATGGACACAGTGAGGCATGGGCACAGTGAGGCATGGACATGGACACATTGAGGCAAGCAGATGGACACCCTAGGCTTATACTCGAGTCAATACGTTTTACCAGTTTTCTGTGGAAAAATTAGAGGCCCCGGCTATTCGGGTCGGCTTATACTCGAGTATATACGCTACTGTGTAATCGGTCGATGAAACCAATCGTTTTCACCAAGTTTATTCTGATTGGTCTGGACAGAAATTCAAGTTGCAGGTAAGTGGATAGAATGTCAGTCTTAAGTGTATGGCACAACTAACAATCTTTTCTATCTTTTGATCGTATCTGTCTCCTGGACAGTAAAACGACCAACAATTGTATATAAGATCGTTCTTATTATACTCCTCAAGGGACTTGCATGAAAATTGGATGAAAGTGTCTATTTTCTTTCTTTCCGTCCTATAAGTCTGCCCTGAGTTCAGCGGCTGATTATTATTTGAAGGCTGACCCCCCTGTGTGATGCATCGTTCAGCTGTCACTCTGTTAGGTAAAATGTGTTCCAGCACAGGACGGGTTAAGTGTATATTTCTACTGTAATGTGATGGTGAAGTCTGCCAGTCTGCTGCACAGCTCAGGGTTACAGGGTCTCCTCTCCCTTTTTCTCTCACATTCCCCTGGGTGAGAAATCATCTCCTATTATTAGCCCTGGGAGGGGCAGTGAGAGGATAACCTCACACAAGTCATGGCACAGACTGAGGGGCTCCTTCTAGACACAGGCAAGGCCCTCGCTCCTGGGCATGATTGACACACCAGGTGTGGAGGTATAGATGGTTGTCAGGTAGGAAATGCATGGTTTATTTTCAGGTTCAAATTGACTCATGATATCCAGTGACCAAAGCGAAATGTCTGTCATGTCTATAGACTTCTACTGACCATGTGTGCCTTCTATTGTATGAATCAAGACAATGTACACTGTGCGTACCCCTTTACTGTATGGATGTGCCCTCTATTGTATGAATCAAGACAATGTACACTCTGCGTACCCCCGTACTGTATGGATGTGCCCTCTATTGTATGAATCAAGACAATGTACACTGTGCGTACCCCTTTACTGTATGGATGTGCCCTCTATTGTATGAATCAAGACAATGTACACTGTGCGTACCCCTGTACTGTATGGATGTGCCCTCTATTGTATGAATCAAGACAATGTACACTGTGTGTACCCCTGTACTGTATGGATGTGCCCTCTATTGTATGAATCAAGACAATGTACACTGTGCGTACCCCCGTACTGTATGGATGTGCCCTCTATTGTATGAATCAAGACAATGTACACTGTGCGTACCCCCGTACTGTATGGATGTGCCCTCTATTGTATGAATCAAGACAATGTACAGTGTGCGTACCCCTGTACTGTATGGATGTGCCCTCTATTGTATGAATTAAGACAATGTACACTGTGCGTACCCCCGTACTGTATATTATATTAAGGGGGAGTGGAGAAAGGGGATGTGCAAGAAACCACTAGTGTATAGGTGATTGGTATCAAAACCTATATTGAATCGTATGCCCAATTGGGTAATGTTGCTGTAACCAAATATATGTAACTACATAAGAAAGGGACAATGTACACTGTGCGTACCCCTGTACTGTATGGATGTGCCCTCTATTGTATGAATCAAGACAATGTACACTGTGCGTACCCCTTACTGTATGGATGTGCCCTCTATTGTATGAATCAAGACAATGTACACTGTGCGTACCCCTTACTGTATGGATGTGCCCTCTATTGTATGAATCAAGACAATGTACACTGTGCGTACCCCTTACTGTGGATGTGCCCTCTATTGTATGAATCAAGACAATGTACACTGTGCGTACCCCTGTACTGTATGGATGTGCCCTCTATTGTATGAATCAAGACAATGTACACTGTGTGTACCCCTGTACTGTATGGATGTGCCCTCTATTGTATGAATCAAGACAATGTACACTGTGCGTACCCCTGTACTGTATGGATGTGCCCTCTAATGTTTGAATCAAGACAATGCACTATACATGCGTGTCCTTTGCTGTAGGTTGTAGATCAGGGTGTAGTGTGTATATTCCTGTACTGTACTGTACATGTGTGTCCTCTCTCTGTTGTATACATCAGGGTGTAGTGTGTTCATTCTTGTACTGTACATGTGTGTCCTCTGTTGTAGATCAGTTGCAGTGTGTATATTCCTGTACTGTACTGTACATGTGTGTCCTCTCTCTGTTGTATACATCAGGGTGTAGTGTGTTCATTCTTGTACTGTACATGTGTGTCCTCTGTTGTAGATCAGGGCGTAGTGTGTATATTACTCTACTGCAGAGTGTATTGTATATTCCTGTACTGTACATGTGTGTCCTCTGTTGTAGATCAGGGTGTATTGTATATTCCTGTACTATACATGTGTGTCCTCTGTTGTAGATCAGTGTGTAGTGTGTATATTCCCGTACTATACATACGTGTCCTCTGTTGTAGGTTGTAAATCAGTGTGTAGTGTGTATATCCCTGTACTGTACATACCTGTCCTCTATTGTAGTCTCCATTGTAACTATAAAATCACATGGAGCTTAGCCACCTCTTCCTAACCATTAGCTGCACAGGTTTGTACCTCCAGCATATATGTAGGTGCAGCTGGTTAGTATAATAACGCTTTTCTAGTCAATGGTTGGGAGATGTGGGGGCCCATTAATCCTGTACACGGCATTCTGTGTAAGTGACAGGCAACTATGTGCGTTTATTTTCAACTTTGGAACAGTTTTTTTTTATGTTTGATTATAACTTTTGGACTGTTGACTATTGTATGTGGATCAACAGGTTTTTTTTTTTGTATGAAAATTGCAAACTTTAATAAAAAAGAATAAAAAAAAAAATCAGTCCTCTCTATTTTCGTACAGTATATATAAATATTTTTTAGGAAATGAACGCTCACTGACATATACACATCCTGTGTAATTATTGGGCATTTATTGTGATTATGAGTGAATGAAATGTGTTTTGTCGGGAGTTGAGGCTGAAAATAGAAGTGCGCTGTTTGTTGTCAGGCCGGGTCCTCAGGAGCACATAATGCAGCTCAGTATGTTTGGGAAATTTAGAAGCAAATGTCCGACAGCTGAGAGTATAATGACAGCTGTCCTCTTGTGTCATGGAGCCAGGGACAGGCACAGACATAGCCAGGACCTGCCCAGAGCTGTGCTTTCCTATTCTAGCCTACGGCCCACATGGTCAGCCATGGACGGAACTTTACAGAATAAATGACAAGCTCTTTGGGCCAGATATACATTTTATGTACAGTAGCGTGGGCTGTGTGTTAGGAAATAACAAAGCGCAATAATAGATTGTTCACAAATCTGCAACAAAATATTTTTGCTGTTCGGGACAAATGAGGTTTGAATTGGTAATTTCTGTTTGTTTTCCTCTTGTATTTTGTGTGTTTTTTGTTTTTATCATTTAATCTTGTTTAACCACTTGCTTACTGGGCACATAAACCCCCTTCGTGCCCAGGCGAAATTTCAGCTTCCGGCACTGCGTTGCTTTAACTGACATTTGCGCGGTCATGCGACGTAGCTCCCAAACAAAATTGACGTCCTTTTTTCCCCACAAATAGAGCTTTCTTTTGGTGGTATTTGATCACCTCTGCGGTTTTTATTTTTTGCACTATAAACAAAAAAAGAGCGACAATTTAAAAAAATATATATTTTTTTTACTTGTTGCTATAATAAATATCCCAATTTTTATTTTTTATTTTTATTTTTCTCAGTTAAGGCCGATACGTATTCTTCTACGTATTTTTGACAAAAAAACACGCAATAAGCGACTGGTTTGCGCAAAAGTTATAGCGCCTACAAAATAGGGGACAGAATTATGATTTTTTTTATTATTATTTTTTTACTAGTAATGGCGGCGATCTGCGATTTTTATTGGGACTACAATGATGTGGCGGACATATCGGACACTTTTGACACAAATTTAGGACCATTCACATTTATACAGCGATCAGTGCTATAAAAATGCACTAATTACTGTATAAATGTGACTGGCAGGGAAGGGGTTAACACTAGGGGTTGAGGAAGGGGTTAAATGTATTCCCTGGGTGTGTTCTAACTGTGTGGGGGGAGGGGGGTGACTGGGGAGGGTAACCGATGCTGTGTCCCTATGTACATAGGGACACAGATCGGTCTCCTCTCCTCTGACAGCACACAGAGCTCCACGTCCCTGCTGTCACCTGCTGTGTTCCCGCCGATCGCATGTACCCGGCGGACATTACGGCCGCCAGGTACACGCATCGGCGCTTCAGCGATGCGCCGGGACAGTGTTTACCCGCTGCGCACCACCCAGTGGCGCACGCGGGTAATGCACTTAAAATGACGTCCATAGACGTCCACTTGGCACTTGAGAGCCGCGCTGTGGACGACTTTTGTCTATACCGCAGATCTCAAGTGGTTAATATATATTTAGGCTTTTTTAATAAGTTCAGCTATAAGGCCGCGTACACACGATCAGTCCATCCGATGAGAACGGTCCAAAGGACCGTTTTCATCAGTTAACCGATTAAGCTGACTGATGATCTGATATGCCTACACACCATCGGTTAAAAAACTGATCGTGTTAGAACGCGGTGACGTTTACGTGTTTTAACACAACGACGTGCTAAAAAACAAAGTTCAATGTTTCCAAGCATGCATCGACTTGATTCTGAGCATGCACGGCCTTTTAACCGATGCTTTTGCATACTAACGATCGGTTTTGACCTATCGGTCAGGCATCCATCGGTTACATTTTAAAGCAAGTTCTCTTTTTTTTGACCGAAGGATAACTGACCGATGGTGCCCACACACAATCGGTTTGGACCGATGAAACGGACCTTCAGTCCGTTTTCATCGGTTTTGACCGATCGTGTGTACGCGGCCTCACAGTTATTATAATGCAACTGCTGTACAAAAACAAAAGTCAGAATGCATCTTCCATTAATATGGCTACAGCAGATTCAAATCTGATTGGTTGCTGTGGGTTAGTGTGGGTATTAAAATCCATTGATCTCTGTTTAATAATAACAATAACACAGTGCAGTGAGCAGCGGTGTACAGTAACTCATGGCAACTAATCACACCAACATCACCATATTTCTTTTTTGGTGAGCTTATAAAAAAATAAGAAGCTCCACTGGATATTTTTAATAATATAGTGCATTTAACAATGGCGTGATGTAACCATTAGCAACCACTAAATTGTGTGCTTAAAAGGAACACTAAAGTCAGAAAAAAAAAAATAACAAACATGTTATACTTACCTCCATTGTGCAGCTCGTTTTGCACAGAGTGTCCCCGAACCCTGTGTTCTGGGGTCCCTCAGCGGCTGTCTCGGCTCCTCCTCGCAAAAGCTTTCTACCTTCATGCGAGCGAGCTTGCACGGTGGAAAGCTTTTGCGAGCACGCTCCTGTGATACAGCGGCGGCCAAATAAATAACATAAAAAACATTTTTTACTCACTTCTACGTCCTGTACCAAGACCCCATTGCCTCCTGGGAAACGATGACACTCATTTCCCAGGAGTCTCTGGGCATTACTGTGCCTAAAAATCGCCCATCATGCACCTCTCCCTGAAAATCAGGAAGAAAAAGGAACTGGGCTTCACATGCCCACACATATGATGGATACGGCCACAACATGAGCCAGGAGGATATAAGGCAAGTGTTTGCAATCATTTCTGGAATGATTGGGGAGCTATCAATATGTTTTAGGGACTATTAAATGGGATTAGTTTTAGCTTGCAAAAAAAATAAAATTATGCCCGGAACACTGCTTTAATGAGATGATATAATGAGATGCTATGCTTAGATAAGTGAATGGAAATCTCTGGTTTGCTGACAGAGGGTGTTTGTAGAGATAAGCAAAATGATTGATAATTTATCTATGAAATGCAAATATAGTTACATAGTAGGCGAGGTTGAAAAAAGACACAAGTCCAACCTATGTGTGTGATTATATGTCAGTATTACAAGTATATCCCTGTATGTTGTGGTCATTCTGGTGCCTATCTAATAGTTTCTTGAAACCATCGATGCCCCCCACTGAGACCACTGCCTGTGGAAGGGAATTCCACACCCTTGCCGATCTTACAGTAAAGAACCCTCTATGCAGTTTACGGTTAAACCTTTTTTTTTTCTAATTTGAATGAGTGGCCACGTGTTTTGTAAACTCCCTTCTGCAAAAAAAGTTCTATCCCTATTGTGGGGTCATCAGTACGGTATTTGTAAATTGAAATCATATCCCCTCTCAAGCGTCTCTTCTCCAGAGAGAATAAGTTCAGTGCTCCCAACCTTTCTTCATAACTTATATCCTCCAGACCCTTTATTAGTTTTTTTGACCTTTTTTGTATTTGTATCTTTTTTTTTTTACTTTTATAATTTTTGTATTACTTACTTACTTACATTTTTATTTTTTGCACAGGCTGTTGCTGTTGTGAGAGAATTAATAATGTAAAATGTTGTGTTTGAATACAATTTTCATAAAGAGTCAGATCTAATGTACTGTCTGTAATCTCCAAATTGATCAGATTGGGCATGATCTTCTTCAGTGATTTCACAATCCACCATAGATTTATGCAGATGTGTCTAATTTGTGTAGAATCTCCAATAGATAAGTCCTTCCAACTGGGATTTTTTACATGTAAAGCCCTGTACACACGATTGGTCCATCCGATGAGAACGGTCCGATGGAGCGTTTTCATTGGTTCACCGATGAAGCTGACTGATGGACTGATGTGCCTACACACCATGGGCCAGATTCAGGTAGAGTTAGGCTGGCGGATCAATGGATCCGCCAGCCTAACTGTCACTTTAAGCCGGCGTTTTTGTTTTCTGTAACCAGAAAACAAGAAACGCCGGGTTGGAGTTCCGAAGCGATCGGCGCAATTGAATTTCGCCATCGCATCGTTACTTCAACTTAAAAATGGCGCCGGGGGCGTTCCCGCTGATTAACGCTGAAAAAATATGTTAATCAGCGGGAGTCGGAAATTCACGATCTTTTTCGGGCGCGACGCAGTGACTTTACGACGTTTCCGGAAGCGATACGCGACGTAAAGATAAAGCAGCCCCCTAGTGGAGTATCCTATGTTAAGTATAGGCGTCGTCATCGCGTCGGCAAAAAAAAAATCGCGTCGTTTGCGTAAAACTTTCATGAATGGGGATGTGACGTCATTGACGTTCACTCACAGAATTTGGAGCATGCGCACTGGGATGCATTGACACTCGACGCATGCGCAGTACGTTCGCCGCGGGATCGCGCTTAGTTTTAATAATACACGCCCCGTACCCGCCCAATTTGAATTCCGCCGGCTCATTTGCGATGCGCTGCCGCAACTTTAGGAGCAAGTGCTTCATGAATAACAGCACTTGCTCCTAAAATTTCGGCAGAGTAACGTAAATGAGAAGCGTTACTCCAGAGCAAAGATGCTCTCATCTACCTGAATCTGGCCCCATCGGTTCATGAACGATCGTGTCAGAATGCGGTGACGTAAAACACAACGACGTGATGAAAAAAACTAAGTTAAATGCTTCCAAGGAATGCGTCGACTTGATTCTGAGCATGCGTGGATTTTTAACCGATGCTCGTGCGTACTAACGATCGTTTTTGACCTATCGGTTAGCCATTTAAAGCAAGCCATCTGTTTTTGTACCAAAGGATAACGGACCGATGGGGCCTACACACGATCGATTTGGACCGCTGAAAACAAACTTCAGTCCGTTTTCATCGGTTTGAACCGATCGTGTGTACGCGGCTTAAGATTCCTATTGGAAATGAGGAATCAGCATGCATATATTTATTAGAATCCTAGAACTGCAATGCACTAGGAAGGATCAGATTCCCTCAATCCAACCAATCCAAAAATCAGGTCACTTATCTTCATATAATACACATCACTGCTTTTTCCATCATGCATGCCCGTCAGTGTTCTTTTTTTTTTTCTCTAGCTGCCCTATTTTATAATGTAACATTGATTTTTTTCTGTTTTTGGCAGGAGATCTGTGAGGATATCTCCGATCACGTGGAACAAATCCATGCTTTGCTGGACACAGAGTTCTCCCTGAAGCTACTATCTTATTCTGTCAATGTGATTGTGGACATCCATACAGTGCAGCTCCTGTGGCATCAGCTCCGGGTGTCTGTGCTGGTCCTAAGAGAAAGGATACTACAAGGGCTGCAGGACAGCAACGGCAACTACACACGACAGACTGACATCCTGCAAGCGTTCACCAAGGAGGACCAAGAGGCAAGAGACGCAAAAAGCTGATGGGGCTACTTGTATCATTTATTGACTAGAGGAAAGGAGATGGGAGATGCCACCAGGGGCGGACTGACCATTGAGGAACTTGGGCACTGCCCGAGGGCCCCATGCCACTAGGGGGCCCCATCAGGGTTGCCAGCTCATTAAAACCAGGGACAGTGTGTAAAAATCTGTGTTTTTTTTTACATCTGTCCCTGATATGTCCGAAACCTACATGCTTTTGATATGAAAATCCCGAGATTTTAGCTGCCCTGCCTCTGTACTGCCACCTGGCTTGGTGGCCATCTGTAAGCCTGGGGGCCCCATAATCTTCTATTGCCCGGGGGCCCCATGAGTTGTCAGTCCGCCCCTGGATGCCACTCATAGCTTCCAGACTTCATTTTCATAGTATAGATTAGATTAAATAGTAAACCTATTACTGGTACTGTAGTCAGCTCCTCCAGTTTTTCTTTCCTTCGGATCTTGTAGATGGGTATAGAGAACACTAGGGTGGGAGACTTTAAACCTAATTAAAATGAACTGTACTTACACTCATAGGTGATATGAGAAATTGCGCAATAAAAGTCGTACTAAAGGGCAAAATCAAAAATGACATATATGATGCGGTCTGTCACTAGAATTACAAACCAGAACTTTTCATGGCAACCCCATATTTTTTTTAGCCGTTGATCCTTCTATTATTTCTCAACTTCCATTAACAGGCTAATCTATGCAGCAAAAGTGGGAGTTAGAGGGCTTATCTAATGGTTAAAAAGTGTTAGCTGGAGTTCAACTTATTAGTCACTTATGTAAAGTCATGTAAATTTACTAGATCATCAAACGCTTACCTCTCCAGACAATTCTGCTATCCAGGGGTGACTCTGTTGCCCCTTCATAGATAGTGGAGCCACTCTAGGGCTACTAATGCAGTCACCTCATTTAAGAGTTGGTAAACTGTAATACATTAAATTCTGTTTTTGGGTTTAATATCGCTTTAAAGGATCACTAAAGGATTTTTTTTTTTAGCTAAATAGCTTCCTTTACCTTACTACAGTACTGGTTTCATGTCCTTATTGTTCGTTTTTGCTTTGAAGTTGCTGTAATCCTGCTCTGTTCTCCACACTTCCTGCTTGTCTGTTTCCTTATAACCACAGTGCTGGGAGCTTTCTCACGGTGGTCTAAGCTGTCATTACTGTGTGTCTAAAACTTCCCAGAACCAATCAGATTAATTTTAAAAACAAAACACTGCCCTTGATTTGTTTGTTTTTGTTCTGTGTGTCTATTTCTACTTCACAGAAATCTGAAGCCAGTTCAAAAGTGAAACTAACCTGCAGGCACAGTATATGATTGATTTTTATCTATTTTTAATCAATTTGAAAAGGAATCAGTTAACTTTTATGTCTTTATACCCTGTAAACAGTTATTTCAGCAAAAAAATTTTTTTCCTTTAGTGACCCTTTAAAACCAAAAGCTAACATTTATTATATTGCAGTTTACCAATTCTTAGATGTGATGGCTGCATTCGTTTTCTTGTTAAGGCTTTCTTTCTTCTATTTTCACCTCATCTGTTGATCTGGCCTATTCAGTAGGAACCAGACAAATTTCAGTCTATGTATTGGGCAGCCTGGTTGTACTAAAGTCGATCTATCGATCAACTTCAGTACAACAAACCATCAGGAATATGTTGTTCTATCAGTGCTGGCGGTTATAGCAGTGATCATTGTATTCTGATGGCTGGGAAACTTCCCACTATCAAAATACAATAGCTCCACAGGAGGGTTTCCCCCATCAGCACTGACTCTGACTGTGTTCATGAAGGAATCAAGCAAATTTCTTCAGCACGTAAATAAAGGAAAGAAAATGCATAATATATGGCCTGCCTAAGGCCTCATTCACACGAGGCAGACTCCATCACAGTCCGTCGCAATGGAGTCCGCCTGCTCCCGCCAGCTCAGCGGGAGATCAGTCCGCAGATCTCCGCTGAGTCGACGGATGACAAGCTCCTCTCTGCTCACTGAGCAGGGGGGGGCACTTGTCAGGCACCGCTGTCTCCTATGGAGCGATCTGATGAAAACAGACAGCATGTCCGTTTTCATCAGATCTTACCCGATCCGCATTGACGGATGGGGACGTGCCCCCCATACATCTGTTTTTAGCTGATCCACTGACATCCGACTCTCAATAGGGATGCATGGAGCGTCCGTTCCGGTCCGCCGTCAAAATTGACAGACGGACCCGAACGGTCCGTCCGTGTGAATGGGGCCTAAGTCTGTTGCTTTTCAATAGAACAATCTCTGTTCCAGATGTATCCGTTTGCAGGGATGAGATAAACCATTTAACACAGATAAGGGTGCTTCAGAGTATTCAGCTTTTATTTATTCTAGTAAAACCTTTATCCCAACAGGAAACAAAAACTGCTGTAACTGAATATTTATATTAGCTGGAGTTTGGCTTTAATCTGTTAGTGTATTTAAATACATTTAACAATACCCTCCCCCTAAAGGTGACAATGCTGTTGTCTGCTATTCCCCTGTGCTCGATCGGTCCGTCGGTCCATCCGATGAGAACGGTCCGACTGACCATTTTCATTGGTTCACCGATGAAGCTGACTGATGGACTGATGTGCCTACACACCATCGGTTCATGAACCGATCGTGTCAGAACGCGGTGACTTAGAACAAAACGACGTGATGAAAAAAACGAAGTTGAATGCTTCCAAGCATGCGTCGACTTGATTCTGAGCATGCATGGATTTTTAACCGATGCTCGTGCGTACTAATGATCGGTTTTGACCTATCGGTTAGCCGCCCATCGGTTCAATTTTAAAGCAAGCCATCTGTTTTTGGACCGAAGGATAACGAACCGATGGGGCCTACACACGATCAGTTTGGACCGATGAAAACGAACTTCAGTCCGTTTTCATCGGTTTTAACCGATTGTGTGTACGCAGCTTAATACAGGAGGTGTGTTACTGGCCAGATCACCAGGTGAAAGCAGAGGGGGGAAAAAAAATAAAAAAAGAATATTAATGCAGCCATCATATATATACACATATATATATATATATATATATATATATATATATATATATATATATATTAGGGCTGTTATTGATCAAAATTTTTGTGTTCGATTAATCGTTTTTTATTTTAATCGATTAATCGACTAATTTTGATTAATTATAACGCACATACAGATCCAACTACTTTTAGCTGATCTCCTTGCAGGCTGATTCCCAGTGCAGCTGCCAACAGCAGGATACAAAAAACACACACAGGCAGCGCTCGAAGGGAATAGCATTAAAACTTTTATAATCTTCAAGTAGGTAACCAAATAAATATTGCACTTGAGATAAAATCGATGTAGCTACATAAACTGTAAAAATGGTGCGAGTAATACCACACAGTACCAAAAGCAGTCATAAAAATATGTAGCCAAGTATGATACTGGTATAAAAATGTGTACAACGATACCACTGCTGAATCCAGATGAGGAGAGGTTACCATCAGTCCGTCAACATGTAGCTGTCCCATGAAGGGAACTATCACAACTCCCAGTGGATGGTTGTAAAATCCCAGGTTAATAAAAGGAAGTGATAGAGGGAAGTGTAACAGCTACTATGTGGCAGATAGTAAGGTCCGCCACCATGCAGATATGAAGGCACAGCTAAGGAGCCCTTCAGATGTATACGGCAAGCCCCGCCGGTGTCCGGGACGTTACTGGATCTCCGACGGAACTCCCTGAAGGCCCAGAAGCCGGCGGAGAGGCGAGTACCAATCAAAATAATTTTAATCGATCAAAAATATTTTGATCGATCAAAAAAATTTAAGATTAATCGATTAATTAAAAGTTAATTTGCACATCCCTAATATATATATATATATATATATATATATATATATATATATATATATATATATATATATCCATATTAAATTCTGTTTTGGGGTTAATTATCGCTTTAACTCTGGCAGAATTGATCCACATGTTGAATAGTTTCAAATGTTTAGTATTACATAGATACCTCTGATGTTCATTCTGCTTATTTCCCTGTCCTACCTTATTTCCCAGTCCACGATGTTATGGTAAACCTATTTAACATGAACATGTTAGGAGTTTCAGCAAGCTGAAAGGGGTGTTCCAGCCAAAATTGTGTTTATTAAAAGTCAGCAGCTACAAAAAGTGTAGCTGCTGGAATAAACACTCACTTACCTGCTCCTGCGTTCCAGCGGCGCGCCGACCGGGGCTCCGCTCCTCTCCCCCCCTCCCCAGCCGGCGTCTCCATCTCGACTGTGGGCACCCAGCCGTGACAGCCTTCGGGCACCCAGCCGTGACAGCGCGGTGCCGCTCACCGCTGATTGGAGAGGCGATCGCATGGGACCTGTCAGTGTCCCATGTGATCGCCTACAGGGAGGGGCTGGTGTAGGCGATTACGGCTTAATCGCCTAACCAGCCCCTCGGCGGAAGCAGGAAGTGGGACAGGAAGTCCCACTCCTACTGAAGCCCCCACTCCCCCCCCAAAAAAATTACATGCCAAATGTGGCATGTATGGGGGTGAGGAGTGGAACAAGAGGAAGTTCCAAATTTGGGTGGAACTCCTCTTGAACTGTAGAGCTTCTGAAATGTTCACATAAAAAGTATTTTCCATCTATAAGAAACGATATAGCTGAAAATAACTGGCACTTGCAGTAGTGCTACAGGGCAGCACTTCCAAAACTTTTTTTTTTAGGACTTAAATGTAGTTATTTATTATCAATCTTGGTTTTATTGGAAAATTATTGTACAAATAGACAAATATACATACATTGACCACTTAAGCCCCGAACCATTTTGCAGCTAAAGAACCAGGCCCCTTTTTGCGATTTGGCACTGTGTCGCTTTGATTGACAATTGCGCGGTCGTGCGACGTGGAACCCAAACAAAATTGGCGTCTTTTTTTTCCCCCACAAATAGAGCTTTCTTTTGGTGGTATTTGATCACCTCTGTGGTGTTAATTTTTTGCGCTATAAACAAAAAAAACGACAATTTAAAAAAAAAATATGCAATATTTTTTACTTTCTGCTATAATAAATATCCCCCAAAAATATATATAATTTTTTTTTTCCTCAGTTTAGGCCGATACGTATTCTTCTACATATTTTTGGTAAAAAGTTATAGGGTCTACAAAATAGGGGATAGTTTTATGGCATTTTTATTAATATATTTTTTTTACTAGTAATGGTGGCGATCAGCGATTTTTATCATGACTGCGACATTGGAGAACACATCGGACACTTTTGGTACATTGTCATTTTTACAGCGATCAGTGCTATAAAAATGCACTGTTACTGTGAAAATTACCCTGGCAGTGGGCTCTGTAGGGGCGCTGTAACGGTTAAGTGTGCCGTAGTGTGTGATTCTTACTGTAGGGGGGCGGTGCTGGGCGTATGACGTCACTGATCGTCGTTCCCTATGACAGGGAACAGACAATCAGTGACAGGCTCACTAGGAAGCACGGGGAGAGGTTTGTTTACACTTACCTCTCTCTATTCTTTAGCTCTGTGACCCGATCGCGGGCCACCGGCGGTGACCAGGTCCGTGGTTCCCGCGGGGACAGTCATGGAGCTGAGGACTGGGTTGCAACCCATGACTGGGCACTTAAAGGCAACGTACCCGTACATGATTGTGCCCAGCCGTGCCATTCTACCGATGTACATCGGCGTGAGGCGGTCTTTAAGGGATTATGCCATAGTCATACCATCAAACATCTTACAAATACATTATACAAACTAACATAACCAAAACAAACAAAAAAAGGATAAAAAAGAGGCGAAAGATGGCAACACATAGACATCATATATTGAAAACATATTAGGTCGCATTTAGGTTCTGCTCTAATTCCCATAAAACCTTCTAGTTTCCTTTTGATTCCCTAAAAGTCCTCCAGGGGGTCCATACCTTATGGCAGTGATGTATTATGGCCTATGCTGACAAGGCCCAGGCCTAGGGCGGCACTTTGCGGGGGGCGGCGAAATGTTCCTGTGTACACAGCCAGGAGGAGGAGCCGAGGAGAGACACAACTACAGTCAGTGAGAGAGCCGAGAGAGCCGTGCTGCTGGTATGTGAGAACTTAAGTGAGATGAGAGAATAACCAGGAGGGAAGGAGGGGGGCAGGCAGATAAGAGGTGAACGAATGAAGTGATGGGAGAGGAGAGGATGTGCTGCGGAGTGATTTGAGGGGGGGGGGGGTCTTATTCCGCCCCCCACAAGCACATATCTTCTTCCCTCTCAAATCACTCCCCAGCACATATCCCCATACCACCCTCTCCCCCCCAAATTAAAAGTTGCTCTGCCCCTCTGTCCTCATCCCATTCTGTCCTCATCCCATCCTGTCCCTCTGTCCTCATCCCATCCTGTCCCTCATCCCATCCTGTCCCCCTGTGCTCATCCCATCCTGTCCCCTGTCCTCATCCCATCCTGTCCCCCTGTCCTCATCCCACCCTGTCCCCCTGTCCTCATCCCATCCTGTCCCTCTGTCCTCCTCCCATGAAAATGACAGGCCGGTCTTAAAAAGGAAGAGGTGCGCAAGTTTCATCAAGCCTAGGGCGGAACAAAACCTAAATAAACCCCTGCCTGATGGCATTTTTCATATGTATCCAATTCATGTGTTACGAGGGTCTCCATCTTCTCAATATAGTCCATTTCCATTACCCATTCCTTCACTGATGGGGATTGTGCGGAATAACCAATCTCAAAGCTGTCAACCAGTGTCTGAGAAGGGGCCTGGTAAAATGGATAACAGGGTAATTTGAGGTGTATTGGGGACTGTACTGTAACTGTAGTATACAACTGCATGATCCTGTCCCAAAAATTTGGGGGGCATTCCCGCCATATGTGGATCAGCACATCGCACTTGGCAGAATGACACCGCCAACATATATCAGATGCGTCTGGCTATATATACTGCAGGGATGTTGGGTATCGAACCAACGAGAAACAAGCTTATACAGTAGCTTGTCTCTTGGGCTTTAGTTGCCAATGACAAGCAATGTGTGAGGGTAATTTGAACATTAAGATCACGTGCCCATTTATTTGTTAATTCCGGGAGCTCAGGATGTGTTTTTGCAATAAGAATCTTATATATTGCCGATAGGACATGTCTTGCTTTAGTACTTTGCAACAAAATGGACTCAAACTAATTTAGATTTCTATTAAAAAATCTGTTCGTAGTTACTTAAAGTATACATTTTTATTTTTTTTACTACAGGATAGGCTTGATGCCCTGACAGAAGTGGACGGCTCAGGTCAGCTGACCATTCGATGCCCCCCGGATTACCTCTCACTGGACTGTGGGATCACTGCCTACGAACTATCAGACTACAGTCCCAGGGAGGAGGACACCCCACCTCCCCCTGCTAAACCCCTGGAAGACTGGACATACAGTGCTATGCAGCAGGAGTTTCCAGAATTAGTTAAAGGTCCCGGTCTGCTAAGCGTTGTTTCTGACAAAGAAGCCTCACCAAATTCTGCAATGGAGAAAGAGTCAGCACACCACCACCTGGAGGAGACAGGGCAACAGACTCTCAAGTCTTTCCTTTCCAGTGAAAGCACCACACCAAAAAGACCTTTACAGGAGGGCAGTGATCACGGGGGCGATTCCCCAACTCGGCCTTCTCTTCCAAAACGGGGACTGTTTCTGAATGATATGACAGACTGGGGGAAGTCAGACAGTCTAACTTCTGTTGATATGAACTTGTCACTGCCAGTTTGCTCTACATCCCCCAACAAGCAATTCAGTCTTAGCGTGACAGCCACATATCCTGCTAATATTCCATCATCTCCTAAAAGCCAAGTACCCGATGAGGATGACACAGCACAGAATATAGAGGAGCCAACTAATCAAGTGCATCAGTGCCTTGATGGTAGAGCATCCCCTATTAATTCTACTGACTCCCACTGCAGTACACCAAACGAAGGTCAGCGAGACCAGCAGAATAATAGAGTGTTGGACTCACCACCCCAGGAATCGGGAGATGACCGCTGGTATGGGTCTGATGAATTCCTGGCTTTACCTTCACACTTGCACCAAACAGACCTTCTTGCCTTGCGCCTTGGTAGCCTTTCACAGTTGGTATCTCCTACACCTGGAGAGCCCCAACCATCATTCCGAGATGTGGAGGATTGGGAGATCAGTTCAGGATCAGAGGTTGGACCTAGTTCACCGCGATGTCTCTCTCCTAGTTCCCCAAGTGACATTGCCTCGTATACTGATGGCAGTGAACGATCAACTCCGCACCTTAGTGGGTCAGTATGCACCGGAAGACAGAACAAAGCAGCACTTATACAGAGATTGATGTGGGACATCCAGAGACAGGACAATGATCGACATGTGTGGGACAGAATCCAGGTGAGTGACTTCCCAGTGAAAAAGATTTGAACCACAAATTCATGTGCTCTTTTTATACATGAACCATATGAAACTGATTATTGTTAGCAATACTTTGTGAATATAGGTCTTTAAGGCTATTTATCAAATATCATAAAGTCCTAACTTTTAAAACTTAAAATGAAACTCCTGCCAAAACTTTAAAGGGGTTGTAAAGGTTTGTTTTTATACTTTCTAAATTGGTTCATTTAACCACTTTAGCCCCGGACCATATTGCTGTCCAATGACCAGAGCACTTTTTGTGATTCGGCACTGCGTCGCTTTAACTGACAATTGAGCGGTCGTGCGACGTGGCTCCCAAACAAAATTGGCGTCCTTTTTTTCCCACAAATAGAGCTTTCTTTTGGTGGTATTCGATCATCTCTGCGGTTTTTATTTTTTGCGCTATAAACAAAAATAGAGCGTCAATTTAAAAAAAAAAGCAATATTTTTAACTTTTTGCTATAATAAATATCCCCCAAAAATATATAAAAAACATTTTTTTTCCTCAGTTTAGGCCGATACGTATTCTTCTACATATTTTTTGTTAAAAAAATCGCAATAAGCGTTTATTGATTGGTTTGCGCAAAAGTTATAGCGTTTTACAAAATAGGGGGTCGTTTTATGGCATTTTTATTAATATTTTTTTTTTACTAGTAATGGCGGCGATCAGCATTTTTTTTCAGTACTGCGACATTATGGCGGGCACTTCGGACACTTTTGACAAATTTTTGGGGCCATTGGCATTTTTATAGTGATCAATGCTATAAAAATGCATTGTATTACTATAAAAATGCCATTGGCAGTGAAGGGGTTAACACTAGGGGGCAGGGAAGGGGTTAAGTGTGTTCCTGGTGTGTTCTAACTGTATGGGGGGTGGCCTCACTAGGGGAAATCACTGATCTTCTGTTCATACATTGTATGAACAGAAAATCAGCGTTTCCCCCGCTGCCAGGAACGAGAGCTATGTGTTTACACACATAGCTCCCGTTCCCCGCTCTGTAACGAGCAATCACTGGTGCCCGGCGGCGATCGCACTCGCCGGGCACGCGCGCGGGACTCGGGGGCGAGCGGGGATGCTTTAAAGCGGACGTATAGCTATGGGCTCTCGCCCAGGAGTGCCGCCGTCCCGCCGTAATATGACGGCGGGCGATCGGCAAGCGGTTAAGCTAGTGCATTGTTGGTTCACTAACCTTTTCCTTTTATTTCCCTTCTAAAAGTTTTTTTTCTTTATCTGAATTTCTCACTTCATGTTTCTCCTCAGTAAGCTTGCCCCCATCATCTGGCTGGGGGTTAGTCAGTCAGAACAGCTCACTGAACAGCTTACTGAGGAGGAAGAGGAAGTGAGAAATTCAAACAAAGAAAACACATTTTTAGAAGCGAAATCGAAGGAAAAGGTAAGTGAACCAACAATGCACTAGTTTAAAGGAACCTATTTAGAAAATAAAAAAAGAACCTTTACAACCCCTTTAATTTATTTTGGATAGATTAAGGAAAGGATTTGGATTCTTGTCAGATTTTTGTTATCATTGTCTGTGACACTGTTGGGTGCTGTATCATTTCCTGTAATTACTATCACAGTGATATGAACTGTGATAGTAATTTTGGGGACTGTGAATTTAAGGGGAAATCTTTTCAAAAAGGAGAGTATATAGGAGCCTTACAAGACCAAAGGCCTAGAACAGTTAGTTGATCCTCCAGATGCAAGGTAGAACACACGGAAAAAATAAGGTCTAACTGCAGGGACTTTGAATCAGAGTCAGAGATGGTGATAGGGATGGTGATAGGGATAGGGACCACAGGGACAGTTTGATTTAGGGGTCGATTAAGGTCAAAGGCAGAGTCTTATACCTCGTTTCCACTGAGAGGAACAGTTCGGGTCGGTACAGTTTGGAACGCTTAGAATGGTCTGGTCTATTCTGGTGAGCGTTTCCACTGCAAGTCAGACCGTCGGGGGCCATACAGGGTTTAGAAAAAATGCCTAGCGTGTCTACCAATCAGTGGAATGTATTGTAGCTCCGCCCTAACCGAACCATTCCATTTTCTATTGCCCCACATTATCTATGGTCCCACATCTGAAGCAGGACCCTTGCTGGTGCGGTACGGTTCGGTTTTATGGCACACTTTCATAATGGAAACACCCAAAATAGCGTACTGTACCGAACCAATCCGCTCAGTGGAAACAAGGCATTAAAATGCTTAAAGCTGTGGGGAGAGTGCCACAGTAGCTGAGTGCAAACAATAAAAAAATTCTGAGGGGACATAGAGATCACTGTGGGTATGGGGGAGGACTCAGCCTCACCTGATAGAGCTGAGGAAGACTCGATGATGATGATGACCATAAAACAATAGGGGTATCAAGTTCTGGATTTCAGATGCTGGTTCCTTTTATGGAAACCAGGTCAATTCCCTCAAAACCACTAGGGAAGTATAGGCTTAGGTCACTCTTGGCAGCTGGACTGTCCTCTCTGAGTCTCAGCCAAGACATTTTGCTTTCCTGCAGCTGTAGTGCAGCTAGGCCCAGTGCGAGACCAGCTTAAAGCGGAATTTCACCCTAAATATAAGCCCTCCCATGTGATCCAGCATACTGGCGTCAGCGCCAGTATGCTGTTTTTTTTTTTTTTAATCCATGTACTTACTGTCTTATGCAGAATTTTATTTTTTTTACCCCGCGGTGGACGGCGCCAGTATAGCGCGTCACATCTTACGAAAGTACCCGAAAAGGACTCGGGTAATCTCGGCGAAAATGCGGCGCCTGCGCACAGACCTAGGAGCTGACTGCGCAGGCGCCGTATTTCTCCGAGTCCTACGGCTATGGCGCGTCACTCCCTCCGAAAAACGCCGAAATAGGACTCGGAGAAATACGGCGCCTGAAATTCCGCTTTAAGCAATGGTATAGGAAGGAATCGAGTCACCGAGGAAAAGCTCCAGGATAAAAAAATAAAGCTGCCAAAAAAAAAATAGGAAAAGGCGTGCAAATAAATAGGACATTGGCAAACAACTGAAGCATGCTGGGTAGAGAAGGGGTTATTTGTTGGTTTGTGTTGAAACATCCTGTGGGCAGCAGTATAGCCCATCTGTATAAGTATTTTCCGGTGTATAAGGCGACCAGGCGTATAAAATGATCCCCCTAATCTTAATGTATTTTTACAGTTTTTGCCTATACTCATTGTATAAGATGACCTCCCCTTCTGAGGCTTCATATTTCCTATATTTCCTTCTTCTTGCTGGAGCTGGAGCCAAACCGCGCTAAGCCAATTATGGCAAGTGATGTACAGAGGTGTATCTAGTCAAAATGGCGCCTATGGCAAGCACTGAAACTGCGCCCCTGTCAAAACATTCAAAACCTATCTTTCAATTAACAAAAAAAAACAGCTAACAATGGCTCGCGGGCACACACTGATAAAAAAAATCACTGATGATGCCAACACACTGGCACACCTCACACTCATCAAAATACATTGGTGCACACAGTAACTCATACAAAATCAATGACACACTAACATATTATCAAGGGACAGGGAGGGACACCAGGGACAGGGAGGGACACCAGGGACAGGAAGGGACACCAGGGACAGACAGAGGGACCCAGTGTGATGAGGACAGAGAAGGACGCAGAGGACAGAGAGGGGTGCAGTGTGACAAGGACAGAGAGGGATGCAGTGTGACAAGGACAGAGAGGGACGCTGGGGACAGACAGAGGGACCACGAGAGCCGAGAGGTGGCCGCAGGACGGGTGGGGTTTTCTGTGTGTGGGCGGCGACTTTTTTGTCGCCCCCCCCACCCCATGGCGCCCATGGCACTTGCCATAGCTGCCATACCCTAGATACGCCACTGGCGATGTATTCTATTAATAAATACAAAGCCTGCTTGGATTGGCAGAGGCTGTAACTTTATCATCCCGCATCTCTCGGACTCTCAAAGCCAATCCAAGCAGGCTACTGTATGTAGCCTGCTCAGATTGGCAGAGGTTGTGACTCCAATCTGAGAAGGGTCTGTATTCATTAATAGAATACATCGCTCGCCAGGATTGGCTCGGCGTTGTATGCTGTATGTAGCCAAAGCTACATACAGTATTACCGCACCTCTGGCGGGCTGACATACAGCGGGCTGCATTTTATCCCCGACGTATAAGACGACCCCCAATTTTTGGACATTGTTTTAAGTGTAAAAGGTTGTTTTATACACTGGAAAATACAGTAGTATTTTCAGCAGGTAAGGTGTGCATTGGCAGCCTCTATTATTTCTCAATACAGATTTCCTTTAAGGGACTTTGCCTACATGCAAGGCAATTAAGGCATTATGGTCTAGCAAGACTCATCTGAAATAGTCACCTGGGTTAATCAAGATGAACATAACATTAGTGGAGTGGGCAGTGTTTGAAAAGGACATGAAATATGAAACTATCATGAGAAATCTTTAACGAGGCATTGTAAAATATAGAAGCTCATCACAGCCATTTGCGTAATAGAATATGCTCCCTGCTTATTTAATAATACATAATACAGCATATCCAGGATAATATCAAAGTAGCGTCCAGAAACCTGCATTCAGAAATCTTGTAGCTGAATGTAAACTAAGCGATTATTGAATTCTGAACAGTGCTGATCATTACACTGGGGAATTTAAAAGTCTTCCCTTCTTTATGAAGCCTTCCAGATACCAGTATATTATATTAATATGATTCTTAGATGCCCAAAAATGTCCCTTTACTATAAGGTGACCAGATTTTTAAAATGAAATCCGGGGACATGTTTTTTTTTTTACTAGTAATGGCGGCAATCAGCGACTCTCTGCCCATCACCGCAGCCGCCTGCCTTACATCCTGTCAAGTCTTATGCCTCGTACACACGAGGCAATTCATTTGTTCAAATCGGTCGGACCGACCGATTTGAACAAATCTGTCTCTTTGGATTTTGGTTTGCTCGCGTGTACACATGAGCAAACCAAAATCCCCGCCAGCAGACGGCGCGCTGACGTGTCGGTGACGTGGCGGTGACGTTGACGGCGCCACGTCACCGCACCAGGAAGTAAAACACTTCCGCGCATGTGCCGAATCCATTCGGCGCCGGTGCGAGACGACATGTCTGCTGGTAAGTGTACTAACCGGCAGACATGTCGGGCGGACGGGTTCCCACCCGATGCTTTGAAATCTGTCGGGTGGCCAAATCCGTCGGCTCGCCCGTACACACGATCGAATCTGTCTGCTGGGACGGTCTAGCAGACCGTTTCCAGCAGACAGATTTGATCGTGTGTACGTGGCCTTAGGCCTCGTACACACGATCAAATCTGTCCGCTGGAAACGGTCCGTTGGACCGTTTCAGCAGACAGATTCGATTGTGTGTACGGCCGAGCCGACGGATTTGGCCACCCGACAGATTTCAAAGCATGCTTTGAAATCTATCGGGTGGGAATCCGTCCGCCCGACATGTCTGCTGGTTAGTACACTTACCAGCAGACATGTCGTCCCGCACCGCCGCCGAATGGATTCGGCGCATGCGCGGAAGTGTTTTACTTCCTGGTGCGGTGACGTGGCGGCGTCAACGTCACCGCCACGTCACCGACACGTCAGCGCGCCGTCTGCTGGCGGGGATTTTGGTTTGCTCCTGTGTACACGCAAGCAAACCAAAATCCCAGCAGACAGATTTGTTCAAATCTGTCGGACAGACAGATTTGAACAAATCTGTCTGCTCGTGTGTACGAGGCCTTACTCTCCGGGGCCCCGGCTACTACTGGGTGGGGAGCGGAGGAAGATCACCACGCCAGGGAAGGAAAGGAGATAAGCAGGCAGGCAGGCAGCAGGCCGGGATTTGAGCCAAGGCAGAACAAGCGAGTGGAGCTGAATGGGCATGCATCTGAAACTGAAGAAATATTCCCTCCGCTCCGACCAGCACATGCTCATCAGAAAGGGGCACATGTAATGGAAAAAATACACCCCCCAAGCTAGTAATTCAGAATTATTTTTTAATTCTGCACTGACTGTCTTTGAAATTGCCCCTGTTCAAATACAATCTGGGGTCAAAACTGGGGACAGACTTGGTCTGGGGACAGTGTCCTCAATCCGGGGACTGTCCCCTATAACTGGGGATGTCTGGTCACCCTACTTTACTAGTTATATTATTGGACTGTCAGTTTTCAAAAGACAGAAGGATAATATAACAGGAGAACAACAATGTGTCCATATCATATATCTCTAGTATTTTTTTTTTAAATATGCTTTTAGCAATTGCTAAAACAGTGCTAGTCCTGGGACAGCATTATTCAGTGGCCCCCCCTTTCCCCAGAACTAGGGCTACTTCCAGGAGTCAGGGAATGGCAGCCTTCAGCACTACTTAAGAGTTTTGAGATTACGGCTGCCTGCTGTGCTAGTTCTGAGACAGACATACCAGTGTTTAATTCAATAAGTCTGCTCTCTTCCAGAACTAGTACTGCTACCAGGAGCTTACAATGGCAGCCTTCAGTACTGGATGGGAGTCTCAGCTGTTACAGGCAACAGCCATTGCATACAAATAGCATAATCATTGCACAGGATGTAATTTAGCAGATACATCAATATGTACTCCGCAAAGGGAGGCATTTTGATGTACAGTTGCCAAATATAGTTAGGAATACTGAACCCACAACAGTAAAATCAGTCTGTATATGCAGTAAAGCCGTGGCAGCTGGTGTTCCATTTTTGGGGGCGGCAAACAAATCCTGTCCCCCCATCGGTCGGTCGATCAGCGAACAAACCCCCCCTGTCCCCCCCGTCGCTCGCCTGTCTGCCCACCAGCCCCACACTTACCCCATTTAGGCTTTGGCAGCTTTCTCCTACATATCCACTTCGGCAGCCTCCCTCCTGCTTATGCTACCGACCAAAACGGTTGCTTCTCCTCTCAGCTAATCGGGTCTTAAGACCCGCTTCCTGATTGGCCTGTAGGAGAAGTAATATTAATTCACTATTGTCACACAACTGGGTGGGCTCAGGGCGCAGTGTTCTGCGCCCGAGCCTACCCTTTTTGAAGCCAATTAGAGCCTCATGTTTTAATCATGTGCCTTAAAAAAAAAACATTAAAGTCCATGCGTCCGGCACCCTGCATGTAGATTAGGGTCCGGGCACATGGATTAGGGGGGCAGTGCACCACTGCAGTAAAGCATGCTTGTTATACTCACAGTGGAACCCAAGGGGTTAATCCTCTGCATTGTGTAAAAGGGCTGTTTGATCCTGTCTTCTCTAAACCTCCCCTTTTTCCGCAATCCCTAATCCATCTGCTGATAGCACAGAGCCACAGTAGGCACTCTCCACATGCTCATTGGTATCAGTGGGAGGAATAGTGTCCCATCATTTGTGTCAGTGGGAGAAATAGTGCCCCATTATTTGTGTCAGTGGGAGAAATAGTGTCCCATCATTTGTGTCAGTGGGAGAAATAGTGCCCCATCATTGGTATCAGTGGGAGGAATAGTGCCCCATCATTGGTATCAGTGGGAGGAATAGTTTCCCATCATTTGTGTCAGTGGGAGAAATAGTATCCCATCATTGGTATCAGTGGGAGGAATAGTGTCCCATCATTGGTGTCAGTGGGAGGAATAGTGTCCCATTATTGGTATCAGTGGGAGGAATAGTGTCCCATCATTGGTGTCAGCGGGAGGAATAGTACACCATCATTGGTATCAGCGGGAGGAAATGTGCCTCATCGCCCATATCATTGGGAGGAATAGCGCTTCATATCTGTAGGAGGAATTCCCAAGGGCCGGATAAAGGCATGCAAAGGTCCGCATCCGGCCCTGGGGGTCCCAGTTTGGAGACCACTGCTTTAGGGGAAGGTTCCTGCTTGTTAAGATTTTTTTTAATTATTTTTTTATGTTAATTTAAGTTATTTCCCTATCCTATTTTCAGAGTACTTGCCATGCTCTTATTGACATTTTGCTGCCATTTGCAGCCCTCTAGCCATTTCCCTTAGTCTTTTAGAGACATTTTAGTAGTCAAAAGTCCGGGCCCCTAGTGACTTCAATGGGGTTCGGGGTCAAGTTCGGGTCCCGAACCCGGACTTTTTTCTGAAGTTCCGCCGAACCCGAACATCCAGGTGTCCGCTCAACTCTACATATGACACTATTTATACATTCACTGAACATCTAATTCCAACACAGATGGTACAGATGAGTTGGAGATATGGTATAATGTGGTATGCAGCCCTCAAAATTTCCACTTACATTTGGCGAGTGGAAATTAGTGGAGGGCGAGTATGGAGCAGGGGTGGACTGGGCTGACCGCTTCCTGGGTGATCGCTTCTAGCAGAAGGGGTGCGGCCATCAGAGTGGCCCGGAGGCCTCCCCGGGCCCCTCTGATGTCCTATAAAAAAGGCCACACTGATTTCTGCCAGAAGAAGAATCGGACAGCCAGATGACACAGAGCGGAGATCTTCCGCTGAAATGCGGCTTGTATATGAATAGCCGGCCACTGTCAAAGTCCCACCTCCTGGATCGGCATTTGACCAGTGTGCTCTCCATTAAAATAGCTGGTCTATGAGGCGGGACTTTGTTTCACAACGCTCGGCTATTCATATAGAAACTGTGTCTCAGCGGGAGATCCCCTCTCTGTGTCATCCAGATGGCAGATCCTCTGCTGCACTGATAAGGCGGTACTGATGGGCACTGATAAGGCGGTACTGATGGGCACTGATGGGCACTCATAGGCGGCACTGATAGGCTGCACTGATGGGCACTGATATGCTTTATGTTAATATTGTTAAAGTTGATGTTAATATTTATTTCTGGAACCTAATTCTGTATACAACATTTAACCATGTAATTTCATGAGATAATTTACAAGGGCGTATTAAGGGGCGGACTTAGGGGCAGGGTAAGGGGTTGGGTGGGGCAACTGGTGGTGACTGGCGAGTAACCCATGATTAAGTCACGTGTCTAGTGACGTAACGCATGGGGGAGGAGCCAAGTGACGGGATCGATGGATGTTATCCGTATGAGGAGATCATCACACTGAGCGGCAGTAGAAGTTGCTTCCCTATCCGTGGTTTTCGTGAGTGCGCATACAGACAGTGTAGTGCCTGTCCCCTGCCTTGTCATACAATATTGCACCACGAGTTTTGTTTTTTCTCCCCTTTGTTCCTTATGAGCTGTGCCGTCCTTTGGAGCATATACACGTCTGCCTGAGACAGCCATAGGAAGCGCTGAGAATTCTCTTAGGCCTCGTACACACGAGCGGATATGTCCGCTGAAAACGGTCCGATGGACCGTTTCAGCAGACATCTCCGATCATGTGTATGGGCTAGCGGACAGATTTGTCCACCCGACAGATTTCAAAGCATGCTTTGAAATCTATCGGGTGGGAATGTGTCCGACCGACATGTCTGCTGGTTAGTACACTTACTAGCAGACATGTCGTCCCGCACCACCGCCGCGCCGCCGCCGAATGGATTCGGCGCATGCACGGAAGTGTTTTACTTCCTGGTGCGGTGACGTGGCGGCGTCAACGTCACCGCCACGTCACCGCGCCATCCGCCGGTGGGGAATTTGATCCGATGGTGTGTACACGCCATCGGACCAAACTCCAGATCTAACATATCCGATGGAAACGGTCCGCGGACCGTTTTCATCGGATATGTCCGATCGTGTGTACAAGGCCTTAGTTTCACACAGGCTTTTTCAATTTCTAGTCAATACTGTGAACTGGTTCTCCCTTCTCAGGGGGTGTGCTATATGTTTGTTTTGCACAGATTCGCACTGGGACTGATTGTTTCTTGGCACCTTTATTTGTGTGTATACCTTAGCTAGGTTTTAAACCTTTGCTGTACACTGTTAGCAACTTAAGTTAATATAAGCGCATATTAGATTACTTATTAACTGGTGGCGAGTAACTCTTAAGGGCCTGGCTAGTGGCTGGGGACTTTAAATTTTGAGCCCTGTGGTATAGGGTTGTATAGGTGCAGTTTAGGGTTGGAAAAAGTGCGGTATAGAGTGCAGTATGGGTGCGGTATGGATTGAGTATGCTTGGTGTCCTGCTCCTAGTGGCACAGTCCCTGCTAACAGTATCAGCAGTGGGTGAATGCTGCGGTGACCTCTTGCTGTAAAAGGGGGGCCCCCTCAATCTCTCCCTGCTGTGATGTGGATGGTGCTGCCCTGCCCTCAGGTGTCCTCACTCCCAGTTTCAGGCTCAGATCTCTTCTAGTAGGGTCTCCTGCCGGCAGGTGAATATCCAAACAAAGGCGCTTTCTCTCTCTCTCTCTCACTCGGTGCCAAGAAGAACTTTCCTGGGCAGTTTAATACAAATCATCTCTCTGCTTCTTCTACTGCTCAGTCCCTAATGGAATATGTAGTGTAAGGGCCCTTTTACACGAGCGGACTCACAATGCTTCCCTATGGGATCGCGGACGTTAGTGGATGAGCATCCGCTAATGTCCGTAAACATCCGCCTCCGTCAAGATCCGGTTTTTCGGACGGAAGAAAACCCTATTTTTCTTCCGTCTGGCGGATCGGATGAATAGGGACACAAGGTCCGTATTCATCCGATTCCCCATAGGGGAGAGCGGAGAAAAGACAGGGCGGTCCCTGCACAGTGTGCGGGGACTGCCCAGTCAGCCGACAGCTCAGCTGAGATTTTACGGATGAATCCCCGCTGAGCAAACGGGCTCAAAACGGATCCGCTTCGTGTGAAAGAGCCCTAAGACATCTATTCGTCCCATTATATGGCTGCCATCTCAAACTACAACTCCCCGGATTCTTAGTGCTCTGCATAGAAATCTATGGGCTTGCTTGGCTTTAGTTCTCCCCCTGCTGGCCGGAGGAGAATGGACACACCAAAAAATCAGTATCTCAGAA
This sequence comes from Rana kukunoris, assembly GCA_029574335.1. Taxonomy (NCBI): domain Eukaryota; kingdom Metazoa; phylum Chordata; class Amphibia; order Anura; family Ranidae; genus Rana; species Rana kukunoris. The sequence continues at coordinate 48,352,511 of CM056059.1, read as the reverse complement.
GAGGGAGGGAAGAATAAAAGGCAGTGTCTCCTTCTCTATATTGCTGTAGCCCAGCACCTGGCTACAGCATCTTTAAGCATTGCTGGAGTTTTAGATTAACATATTTGGAGGAATAACAAATGTGGGATAGAATTAAAGGAGAAGTATGGCCAAAGCTACTTTGGCCATACTTCTCCTATGGATCACAGGAGTTCTTTCTGCACTCATGTGATTCGTTTTCAACCATCTGTGGGCTGAAGCCCGCTGTCAGCTAACGTCACAGAGCCGGTCTAGGCTCTGAAAAGATCCACCCAGAAGCCTGGATCGACACCTGGCTCAGCATCTCAGTGGTCTGCTGAGAGCCTGAGCCAGCCCCTCCGGTGTCCTTTGTTCCTTTTGCAAAACGTTGGGAGGTATGCATTATGACTAGTGTTGCTCACGAATATTTGCATTGCGAATATTCGCTACGAATATTGCATATTCGAGTATTCGCGAATATCTCGAATATCGCGGCGAATATTCGCTATTTCGAATATTCACATTTTTCAAATTTCGCAATAAATTTCGAAAAAAAAAAAAAAAAATCGCAATCAATTTCGCAATCGCGAATTTCGCAATCGCGAATTACGCAACCGCGAATTTCGCAATTTTTTTTTTTTTTATAAAATATAGCGAATATTCGTAAATATCGAATATTCGTGATATTTTATCCAAAAAAAAATATAGCGAAATTTCGCAAACATTTTCGCTTTCGCATATGCGAAATTTCGCAAATGCGAAATTTCGCAATTTTTTTTTTATAAAATATCACGAATATTCGATATTAACGAATATTCGCGACCGCATATGTGAAATCTCGCTTTTTTTTTTTATAAAATATACCGAATATTCGTAAATATCGAATATTCGTGATATTTTATAAGAAAAAAAAAAAAAATCACGAAATTTCGCATTGGCGAAAATTCGCAATTTTTTTATTTTTATTTTTTATAAAATATCACGAATATTCGCGAATATTCTTCGAAATATCGCGAAATCGAATATGGCGTATTCCGCTCATCACTAATTACGACATACTTACCCGTAAATGGTATCCCTCCAGTGGTGTGCTTCCATTTTAACCAAGTCTTCACCAAGTGGGCTCCTCCCCTTTGAATGGCAGAGCCGCGATGATGTAGTACTACCACATACGCACCGTAGTCACGATCACAGGACAGTGCTCTTGATTGATCGCACATTCAGCGTGCCCTCACTTCAGAGCACAATGTGCATGCGCCGATGACTTCACTGGCTGAAAAAAATGTGAATATCTCAATACTCATTGTACCTACAGGTAAGTTTTATTATACACCTACCTGTAGGTACAAGTGACCAAGTGGTGTTTACTACAGCTTTACGTAATACTGCTTGGTCTTGTCCCGAGCCTGTGATCGTGCAGTGAAAAGAGAAGCAGCAGACTAAGTTTATCGCCATATCACCCTGGTTTTTTCTCCTATCAGTATGTTTGTTGTTGAACATTGTACTCATGTACAATGTTCAACAACAGACATACTGATAGGAGAAAAAACCAGGGTGATATGGCGATAAACTTAGTCTGCTGCTTCTCTTTTCACTGCACGATCACAGGCTCGGGACAAGACCAAGCAGTATTACGTAAAGCTGTAGTAAACACCACTTGGTCACTTGTACCTACAGGTAAGTGTATAATAAAACTTAGCCTGATACCAAGTTAAAGTGGAGTTCCCACCTGAAAAAAAAAATTCCACCAAAAATCACCCTAAATAGCTGTTGCTATGCGGAAGTGCCGAATCTGCCTCTTCATCCTCCGCGGTGGATTCTCTTCCTCCTCCTACACTCGGTGTCTTGTTGTGAAAGGGGCGCGCTGCATTTTGGGAACTGTGTGTCCCCCAGAAAGCAGCCTGCCCATTCACAAAGCGCCGCACCGCTCACACATGCGCAGTAAGAAACGGGCAGTGAAGCCGCATGGCTTCACTGTCTGTTTCCCTTACTGTGGATAGCGGCGCCTGGAGCTGCCAGGATCGAGGATCGGCCACGGCGGGGGTGGACATCGCTGCGGCTAGGACAGGTAAGTGTCCTTATTAAAAGTCAACAGCTACTGTGTTAGTAGCTGCTGACTTTTAATTTTTTTTTTTTTTTTTATGGAACATCCGCTTTAAATTAAGGTACCTACACTGCTTGCATTTAGACAATGCATTTCATTGTATATTAATGAATACAAAGCTGCATTAATTTGTTTCTTTTATATGTACATACCCGGAGTTCAGGTACAGAGGAACTGCGGGCTGCTCACATACTTTGTAATAAAAACATCTTTGCCATTCTGAAGCTTCCCTCCAACCACTTTGCATATTATTTTATATATACTGTGATTCTGTACTTGCCAAATATGCTGCAAAAATCTCCCTCCAAGTCTGGCTGCAACCATTTTAACTGTGGGCAGGTGAAGCTGCTAACTGTTCACTTCCTGGATTTACACAGACACACACCTCCAGCTCTGCAGCTCTCATTTTCCCTCTTATGACTCACCCTCCTACCTTTTTGGCAAACTCTCATCGGCGTAAAAGAGAGAGCTGTGCATGATGTCATAGGCTTTTTTCCAGACATGAAACAGGAAGTGGGTTGTATAAGGTATTTACTGGCAGAAAAAAAAATGTTTTACTATGCAAAGTTAAAACAACAAGGGCAGAAGATTTAATAGATGGAAAGATGAAAAAAAAAATACTGCTTCAAACTTCAAAGCAATCTCACAGCAGAAGAATATCCTTGTCTGTTTCACTGTTTCTTGTAACATGAAATCAGCTGAATACCATCCTTTCTTACTCCTAAAGAGAAATCACAAAAAATAGATGGAATGTCTACAGTGTAAAATATTTTAAGGAATAAGACCTTCGCCTTCATATCCCCCCAGAAATGGGAGACTATATTTTCATGATATCTAATATCCAAAAACCCTTGTGAAATGGCAAATTCGAAGGAAAAGCTGTACTGAATAATAGTCTTTCATTGCTGAGTTTCCTTTTTAAAACACTGGTTGGCTTGACTGTCATGCTGATTTGTGGCTTTTGTGTTATGTGTTCCATTGACAGTATTTCAATTGACAGCACACATCCGCAGGCCATTTCATTACATCGTGTTCAGCTTTCTGACAGCATTCTGTTTGTGAAGATGATGATCAAGTTGTGAAATTCTCTGCCATCTTGTGGCTTGAAATAATATTACAAAGGGAAACAAATGTATACAGGACATAAAAGGAAAGACAAAAGAAATCAGTTAACTGCTGGATCAATTTTTTTTTCCACCCACGATTTACACAAGTTTCACCAAAGATTCATGCATTTTTCTAATTGAATCTTATGTGAAATATATAAATATTCAAAGAGTGCAGCGCTAAAAATCACTCAACAGTTGAACGTCTATTATGATAAAGAAAAAATAAACACATGTGAAAATAAATGTGATCCACTTGAAATTGAAATTATGCAAATGCTAATACTAATCTAAAAATAATATGCAAAATAAATAATTAAAGGGGAGTTCCACTCACAATTTCACTTTTTAAATATAAATACCCCTGTAATACACAAGCTTAATGTATTCTAGTAAAGTTAGTCTGTAAACTAAGGTCTGTTTTGTTAGGTTGTTACAGCATTTAGATTAGTTTATAATCTAGAAATAGACCGTGGCCATCTTAAGTGTGGGCATCATGAAGCCAGACTGTATGACTTCCTGGATTTCAGCTTTGCATATCTCGCACATGCTCAGTGCTGCACAAGCAGTGTAATAGGTTTCAGTCAGGTTTGCAAGGACTACTGGGAAACATGATGCCTATCCCAGAAACCCTTGCAAATAGCCTTGTGACTTAATAGCCTAGGCTAATAAGGAGGAGGAAGTAATGAAGGGCTACAAAATAAAGGTAAAAAAAAATGGGTGGAACTCCACTTTAAGTCAAATGAAGAGTCAAGGGGAAAGGTGATCTTCATTAAAAATAGATCCCAAAAGCCTTCAGTTCACAGAAAGGAGAGCAACACACACCACCCTAGTTAGGGTGACCAGTCATCCCCGGTTTCAGGGGACAGTCCCCGAATTGGGGACACTGTCCCCGGACCAAGTCTGTCCCTGGTTTTGTCCCCAGATTGCATTTGAACAGGGGCTGGGGCAATTTTTAAACACGGTCAGTGCAGAATTTAGCTTAGGGGGGTGTATTTTTTTCTATTATCTGTGCCCCTTTTCTTTTTTTTTTTTTATAGTGTATTTTTGTGCGTGAACTCGAGAGAGAGGAGACGGACTGCAGGAGTTGGAAGTCTGCCATCCTTCTCCATGCCCCCAGGTGGCAATGGCGGGTGTGAGGGGGGCCTCCCACTCACCCCGCCCTACCTGCTCCACTTGGGAGCCCAACTGGGGCCCAATGGGGCAGAGGGACTCCCCCTATGAGGAAGTGAGGGGGTCTAGCCCACCCAGCCAGCCCCGTAGGTCCTTCGCCTCTCTTTTTTTAGGAGATCGCATGGCCAAAGTGCGTGCATGTTAATCCAATTTCGTATGCGTACAAGTGTGGTGGTTTTTGTGGGGGGGGGGGGTGGGCATACTAAGCACAGGCGTACCTTGCATAGCACACCCACCGGGAGCCGGGCTGAGACCACCAAACTCAATTCACATGTAGCCGAGGCCGGGATCCGAACCCTTGGCTGCAGAGGTGAATGGCTTGTCAGCGCAGTGCCAATCACGTTGAGCCACCACAGCTCCGTTCTGTGCCCCTTTTCTGATGATCATGTGCTGGTCGGAGCGGAGGGAATAATTCTTCAGTTTCCGGCGCATGCCCGTTTAGCTCCACTCACATGTTCCTCTGCCTTGGCTCAAGTCCTGGCCAGCTGCCTACCTGCCTTCCCTGGTGGAGTGATCTTCCTCCGCTCCCCACCCAGTAGTAACCATCTACAGCCATTTTGGAATGACTTTTAAAAAAAAAAGCAATGACAATTATTTTCTAATCATATTTAAAGTCCAAGTTTAGTCTAACTTTAATAAAAAAATAAAATAGGAACAAGGGACAATCAGCACAAGTGTCCCTTGTGCTGATGGCTGCTGCTTTGGTTGACTTCTGAAGACCTCTGAATCCCCCTATATGGGAAGCCATTCTATAGCTTCCATGAAAGAGAGGATATCTATGAATGGAGACTAGGCAGATAGATGAAAGGTCCACATTCTCCATTCATAGATCGGTTTTCATTCATGGAAGCTATAGTACAGCTTCTGTGAATGGAGGAGGGGGAAGAAAAGGGGGGGCATAGTCTGGAATTTTGATGAGTGCATATGATAGGATCTGTTAATCCCTGCAGCACTGGAAGATAACCGCTGTGGGGGGAGGGGGTCATTCAAAGGACTTTATAGTTCAACTAAAGCAGCAGGGACACTTCAGTGATAGATTTAAAATGAAGTCTGACTAAATGTAGAATTTAATATGTTCCTGTGCCAGGAAGTGAGATAGTCATCCTCCACCAAATCAGCGGTGGGAGGATGAGGCGTTTCAAGAGTCCTTTAAGAGGTGAGAACAACCTCCTCAGTGCTTTTACCCAGAGTGTCATATGTTGAGCCATTATGAAGGGTGAATAACCCTTCACTCCCGCTGTTCTTTAGGCTCTAAGATTAGTACACAGGTCTCTTCGTCATAAATAGTTTTTTTTTTTTTTTTTCTTCCTGCTTATTAGTTTCAGCTTCCTCTTCAATGAAGGATGGAAAATCTTCAGCATCTGCTGTCAGTAGTGAGGATTGAGAGTCTTCCAACTCCTCAAAAGGTGAACTTTGAGGCACAAACTCAGATGGTTTGCACTTGAATGGAAGGGGGTCTGCTGTGCTGGGGGAGAGGTTTAGGGGAATGCTGGAGGAGTATTTAAACTAGACTTGAGGGGGGAGGGTGAACGTGAATTACATCGGGCACACAGGTCAGTTAGGGGTCAGACATTAATGGAGAGTGGAATGGGGATAGATGGAGGTGGGGTTATGGCAGGTGACAAGAAAGTTCCCATGTTGCAAACAGCCATTGGAAATTATAGTGCCATTTGCACTACTAAAAATTATATGAATCATATGTAAAACGCCAGCGAAAAATGTAACAATACATTTAAGTGTTTGTTCACCAATGCCAGAAGCCTTCCAAGCAAAACAGGTGAGTTGGAAGCTCTGGTGCATGAGGAGAGCTATGATGTAATCGGTATTGCTGAAACTTGGCTTCAATCCTCACATGACTGGGCTATTAATATTCCTGGCTATGCTCTCTTTCGGAAAGACAGGGTAAAAAGGAAAGGTGGAGGGGTCTGTCTCTATGTGAGAAGTGACCTCAAAGCAAGCGTGAAAGAGGACGTGGTTGATGGAGAGTGTGATGAAGTTGAAGCATTATGGGTGGAACTGCATACAGATGTGCGTAGTTCAAAGCTAATCATTGGAGTTTGTTATAGACCACCCAATGTTAATGAGGAGGTGGAGACTCAGCTCCTTGCACAGATGGAAAGGGCTGCAAGGGCAGGGACGGTGATAATAATGGGGGATTTTAACTACCCAGAAATTGACTGGAATAATGGAATTTCTGGGACAGTTAAAGGACAAAAATTTAAAAACCTATTGCAGGACAATTTTATGGTCCAGTTTATTGAGGCCCCAACTAGGAATGATGCTCTGTTGGACCTGGTAATCTCAAACCATGCAGAGCTCATTACTAATGTTCAGATAAAGGAACACCTGGGTAGCAGTGATCATAACATGATTTCGTTTAATGTAAACTATAAGCAAGAAATACATACAGGAAAAATAAAAACACTTAATTTCAAGAGAGCAAATTTTCAAAGCATGAGGACTGCTCTCCAGGGCTTGGACTGGGAGGGAATATTGGCACCGATGAACACAGAACAGAAATGGGAATTCTTCAAAAAGACTCTTTGGAACCTCACTGCAAAGTATATTCCCATGGGCAATAAGTTTAAAAGGCTACAGATAAAACCTATGTGGCTCACGATTAAAGTTAAAAAAGCTATAAACAATAAGAAAATAGCTTTTAAAAAATATAAAAATGAAGGAACACTAGTGTCGTTTAAATGTTACAAAGAATATAATAGAATATGTAAAAAGGAAATCAAGGATGCAAAAATTCAAAATGAACGACAGATTGCAAAAGATAGTAGGACAAACCCCAAAAAATTCTTTAAATATATTAATAGTAAAAAGGTCAAGTCTGAGCATGTAGGCCCTTTACAAAATAATCTAGAGTGGGTGACTGAGGACATAGAGAAGGCAAATTTATTAAATGCTTTCTTCAGCTCTGTGTATACAATGGAGAATGGGGGAGCTCATGTCGATATAGGGGGTGGGAGTGACACAGCCCCAAATCCACAATGGCTCAAAAGTGATATGGTCCAGAAATATTTAGACAGAATAAAGGTGGATAAAGCACCTGGACCAGATGGCATCCACCCACGGATCCTAAAAGAATTGAGCTCTGAAATTTCAAAGCCACTGTATCTAATATTTAGGGACTCATTAATGACAGGAATAGTACCACTGGATTGGCATAAAGCCAATGTGGTGCCCATATTTAAAAAGGGAACAAAGTCTTTACCTAGTAACTATAGACCTGTTAGTTTAACTTCTATAGTTGGAAAGATACTGGAACGTTTAATAAAAGACCACATGGATGAGTTCTTGCTGGAAACAAACTATTTAAGCAGCAGACAGCATGGATTCATGAAGGACAGAAGTTGTCAGACAAACCTGATTTCCTTTTATGAAGAGGTAAGTAAAACCCTGGACAGAGGCGTGGCAGTGGACGTGGTATACTTGGATTTTGCAAAAGCGTTCGATACAGTTCCCCACACACAGCTCATGTGTAAGGTAAGGTCTACAGGATTAGATATATCAGTTTGTAAATAGATAGAAAACTGGCTGAAAGACAGAATTCAGAGAGTTGTGGTTAATGATTCTTACTCTGAATGGTCCAAGGTTATCAGCGGTGTACCCCAAGGTTCAGTGTTGGGTCCCTTACTTTTCAATATATTTATAAATGATATTGGGTCTGAGATCAAAAGTAACATTTCTGTTTTTGCAGATGACACCAAGCTATGCAGTGGAATAATGTCCTTACAGGATGTCTCCAATTTACAAGCCGACCTCAATGCTCTGTCTAATTGGGCGACTAAGTGGCAGATGAGGTTTAATGTTGATAAATGTAAAGTTATGCACTTGGGGGCTAAGAATATTCATGCATCATACATGCTAGGGGGAGTACAACTGGGGGGATCTGTAGTGGAGAAGGATCTGGGTGTTTTAGTTGATCATAAGCTCAATAATGGCATGCAATGCCAAGCTGCGGTTTCCAAAGCGAGCAAAGTCCTTTCTTGTATTAAGAGAGGTATGGACTCCAGAGATAGAGATATCATTTTGCCCCTGTACAAATCATTAGTAAGACCTCATCTGGAATATGCAGTCCAGTTTTGGGCACCAGTTCTCAAAAAGGATATCGGAGAACTGGAGAAGGGCAACCAAACTGATAAGAGGCATGGAGGAGCTCAGCTATGAGGAAAGATTAGAGGAACTGAATTTATTCACTCTTGAGAAGAGGAGAATAAGGGGGGATATGATCAACATGTACAAATACATAAGAGGTCCATATAGTGAACTTGGTGTTGAGTTATTCACTTTAAGGTCAACACTGAGGACAAGGGGGCACTCTTTACGTCTGGAGGAAAAGAGATTTCACCTCCAAATACGGAAAGGTTTCTTCACAGTAAGAGCTGTGAAAATGTGGAACAGACTCCCTCCAGAGGTGGTTCTGGCCAGCTCAGTAGATTGCTTTAAGAGAGGCCTGGATTCTTTCCTAAATGCACATAATATAACTGAGTACTAAGTTTTGTAGGTAAAGTTGATCCGGGGTAAATCCGATTGCCTTTCGGGGGATCAGGAAGGAATTTTTTCCCCTCCGGTAGCAAATTGGATCATCGCTCTGCTGGGGTTTTTTGCCTTCCTCTGGATCAACTGTGGGTATGGAGTTGGGTGTATGGGAGGATGTACTGTGTTTTACTTTGTTTTATTTTTATTTATTTTTATGGTTGAACTGGATGGACTTGTGTCTTTTTTCAACCTGACTAACTATGTAACTATGTAACTATGAGCCTCTGGCCTGAGTATCCCAGTGTCGGCCACCTTGGGAGGAGAGGAAGGGGGGGTTGTAGACCTTGGCATTTGAGATGACCACAGGCAATCCATTCCCATCTCTTCATCCTCACTGTCCTCATCCTCTCCAGCAAGGGGCACAGACTGGGATCTAGTCACTGGTCGGGATACCAGAGATGCTGTGGGTGTCGACTGTGGATCTCATTGTGATGGCACACAAACTTCTTCTGACACGTGCAATAGATGATTATAATGCCAGGTGTTCAGTGGGACTATGCTTCCATCTGGCTGGATCTGATACACTGGGAGGCCTGGCAACTGCTTGTAGACAACATAGGGTTGTGACTTCCAGCAGTCAGCCAACTTGTGCTTTCCAGGGATACCCAGGTTTCCAAGCAGCACTCTGTCACCAGATTGTAGGTCAAAATGTATTTTGTTTCTCTGTTCCCTGGCATCTGGGGTAGCTTGCGCCTTGTCATAGGCAGTCTTAAGACTTCTCCGCAGACGGTCTACATATTCTCTGTGAGAAGTTGCTGAGGTTTAACTTAAGGACGTGACAAAGGCCAAGTCTACTGGCAGCTGGGCCTCCCATCCAAACATCAAACGATAGAGGGAGTATCCTGTGGCATCATTTGTGGTGCTGTTATAAGCATGCAGGATAGCCACTATATGCTTTCTCCAGTGTTGCTATTGTTATGAAGTTAACATTCCCAGCATATCCAGGAGGGTTGAATCTCTCTGGTTGAGGATCTCCCTGAGGATGGTATGGGGTGGTTCTAGACTTCTTGATGCCCAACATCGAAAAGTCTCTTGATTAGACTGCTCTCAAAGTCTCTCCCTTGATCGGAGTGTATACGTTCGGGCAGGCCATAGTGCACAAAAAACTTCTCTACTAAGATCTTGGCCACCGTGGATGCCTGTTAACCCTTCATGGGAAATGCTTGTGCATACCTAGTGAAGTATGGAAATGGCCCCAAGAGCAGAGGTAAATAAGTGAGAATAAGTCAAGAAAAATGTAACATTAACTTCAATAGAGCATCTGATAACCTCAATTAAACTGAGCTATATGAGTCCAGGCAGAAGGAGGATAGAGGAATGACCTCACTTTTGTCTGTCAATCCTTCTTCACCCCAGCACCACAGTGCCAGCAGGCCTGCCTAACTACAATACCTGACCCAGTGCACTGAATCAACCCCCAGTGTGGATCCACTTGTAAATGACTAATGTCCTGAATACCGATGGGGCCTAAGACTTCAGGTGACTTTGAGGTAGTGTACTTGGTGATCTCCTGTCATGAGGTGAACACAGTACATCCAGGAGGGCTTGGCATACAACCAGTATTGTAATCCTATAGCGTAGTGGGTAAGGGTGTTTACTGCCAATGCAGGGTTTAACTAAGAAAAGCAGAGCAACAAAGATAATTCATGAGTTCTCGCTTAGGGAGGATTGGGCAAAAGCCCTCTCACTAACTCCTGTGTCTAGAGACCCTGGGAGAAGATACTGTGGTGCCGGTCCATACGAGGGCCTGATTGACACCTCTTCACATCACACGCTGATTGGGATGCCTAGGGATGCACTCGAGATCCTCCTTTGGCTCCGGATGCCGCCGGTGATCACTTGGCTGTAGCAAGAGCATTTCCCCAGATCTAAGGCTGCAGTCCCTTTCCTCACGTCCAGACTTCTTTCTCCCTCGTGGCAGCTCTGGTTTCCTCCCAGCAAGCCCCTAGGGTAAAACTTGTCCCATGCAGCAGTGCTTCCTGGGATGTGTAGTTCTCTGTAGATCAACTACAATCAAGCAGTCTGTGCTGCAAACTCCATTTCCCAGAATTCCCTGTAATTCCTCCAGTCCTTTTTTGATAGGCCGACTCGACTCTGTCTATGAAAAACCAGGGGAAAGAGCAGAGTGGGCTGCCCTGCCCAGTGGCATCTTAAGAGTATTATAGGCCCCCGGGCAATACAGTGCACTGGGGCCCTGTCTACACAATCACACACGAGAATTTTTTACTGACAAAAACCATGACATTTACTGGCAGAACCACATTTTTTACTGGCACTGCAAAAAAGTACTTAAAATTAAAATTTCCAATGCCAAACAGTGCAAATGTCAGTATTTAAACTATAAACATATAGCTAATGCTATTAGCAATGTGTTTAAATTAAACAAAAGTAAAACAACATATTTCTTCATTGACATGAAGTTCTGACCCGCCGCTCTCCACAATTTTTTACTGGGATCACTGGGCATGTGGGGCCCCCCAGGCAAGTGGGGCCCCCGGGCAACAGCCCAGTGTGCCCAATGGAAAAGATGGCCCTGGCCCTGCCTGTGAACATTTCTGTGAGGAGGAAAAGGGAGGGGGGGAGTTCCTCATTCAGAACTGACAAGCTGTGTCTGTGTTCAATTAGAATCCCGGCCAGCTTGGTAATGTAGTGAGTATGCAGTGCCACCGCTACATAGGGTTACTGTTTGTTACTCTTTTCCACAGAAATATTGCAGTAAAGACAATTTCTTAGCATTTGTATTTCTCATTGGCGCTTGCACTTACACTATTGCCAAGTGTCATAGAGGGGCTGAGACTGTTCTTGGGGTTGAAAGGCAGAGTATGGAACCAAACTTAATTAAACAGCTCCTCCAGGGGTAGTGCTACACTGGTAGTATATAATAAAGAGGAAAAAAGCCTGAAAAAGAAAACGAATACAGCCGCAACTTCTAAGGACTGGTAAGCTACAATATATGATTTTTGTATTTATGAGTTTAAATACATTTTAACTGCACTACTTAGCAGGTATGAGGCTAATAATGCTGGGAGAGCCACACAGCTTTCACTTGTTGATGCTCCCCAGCCTTGCAAGTCCATGGCATGTTGGTTCAGGCTGCACCCTACAGACATAGTCCAACTTCTAAGTCTCATTAACAAGCATCAGGTTTCATAGCCAGGCAATGTGCAACCAGAGAAAACTGAGCAGATCTGAGTGATGGTGGCTGTGCAACTGCCATGAAACCAGATAATGTGATAGTTTTCCATTGATCAGCGCAGGGAGGAGGGGGTGTTAATGTGAAAAGGTTCCTTCAAAAGATTACTCCAAGAAGTCTAACTACAAAATTACAGTTAGCCTACCCTCAAAAAAGCTCTGGCAGCGTATAGCTGTGAACCATAACAGGGAAGAGATGATTACGGTATATAAGCAATGCAGCAGGCAGGAGATGCATATCAGATTGCAGGGTAGGGTTGGTAACAGGGATTTAGCTTGTACATTTCAAGCAGCAGAAAGCATAATGCAAATAGGCATAGATTATAACAGTAGGGCAGACAATAAGTGCATTCATAAACACAACGTTTTTCTCAATAAGAAGTTGCCTGCACTAAGAGAATGTATCCTGTATTTGCCAGTAGTGTTGCTCTAAGTGTGTGCCCCTCCGCTGCTTTGGCTCCTCGAATCCCTGGGAAAGTGCACAGTGGGGGGGCAGACCATTTACTAACTACAAATAATCCTCATCGCTCAATCAGTCAGCTTGCAAAATAAGTCTTTGCTTTATATACATACCAGAGTGGGTGCTTGCGAAGATTACAATAGGGACCATGCTGTGCAAAAGTACTTTGATGACTGAATTAGGTTTTCCTGTATATTTGCAACTGCAAATGGAGATCCTGTTTTGACGAGAAGATCTGTGGACTTTATTTTATGAGCTATCGTGGTTAGATGCTAGTGAATGTTGCATTTTTATGCCACCAAAGACATGAAGCCACTGCCACAAATGGCCAAATCAGGCGGCTGTAATCTCACATCATCGACCTGTTGTAAATTATTTCTTAAAGCTGAACTCCGGGAAACCTGAAAATCCTCCATTGAAAGTAGGGATGAGCCTACATTTAAAGGATTAAAGGATATGTTCACCTTTTGCATTTATTATTTTTTTACTTGGAGTCTGTAAAGCATTGCACCACAATCAGCAGATCGCGAGTGCCATGTAGGATTCTTGCATTTATGTATCTGTCTGCTCGTAGCTCGTATGGGCAAGTAGATGTACACTGACAGGAAAAGACAACAAACTACTAGAGCAGGGCTCAAAATTTCAAGTCCTGAGCTACTAGCCAGGCCTCGAGAGTTACTCGCCACCAGTTGCCCCACCTAATTCATACACTGTCCTGCGCCTAATTGCACCTGTAAACACACCCTCGATTATCTCATGGAATGACAATGTTTTATGCAGAATCAAGTTACAAAATTAAATATTACCAACAACAAGTTTAACAAAATGGGACAGGACACTGGGGGCAGACCAGAGGGACAGGGCACTGGGGGCAGACCAGAGGGACATGGCACTAGAACTGGGTCTCTTCCCCATTCTATTGCTGTCTCTTCTGCAACCCCCATCCATCCTCTCTTTTTCTCCCATTCATCTCATCATCAGGAGCCTGTGAGTGCAGCTCCACGCTTGCATGTCCCCACTTCCCCCTTTTATTCAGGCTGGCAGAGAGGAGAGGAGCTGCAGCACAGCGGGAGGGAGTACAATCCAGCGCTGAGATCCACACAACTGCACAGCCATTGACACCATAGCACAGCGCACACGGATACCGCACAGCACACATTGAGACCAGTCTGTTCACAGTGCTCAGGCTGACATAGAGCACGGAGAAGAAAACAGCACAAACTGGAGGGCAACTTTCAATGAGCGCTGCACCAGAGTGGTTATTTTCGCAATCCTCCACCTCACTCATTACTTTCTGCTCTCCAGCTACATTGGTCGGGGCCTGGGGGGGAGGGGGGCAGGCTCAGAGAGGTCATACTGTTAGGTCCCATGGCTTAATGGGAATTGTAAGGAGAGCACCTGTGTACTGCTCTGCCTGTGCGTGGCTCACCAGACTACTTTTCAAGAGCATGCACCTTTCCTCTTCAGCCGCCAATCTCATCGGGACTCTAATTGTAGGCACAGATTGGAGGGAGATTGGTCATGCAGCCCTGTCATCACTCGCCCCCAGCTTAAATCCACTCGCCAAATGCTAGTAGGCGAGTGGAAATTTTGAGGGCTGTACTAGGGTACTCAACACCGTCATTGGAACCACAAGCTGACAGGCGCAAAGGCTATCTGGAATGTAGCTTCCCATTCACAGAACTCTGTGAATGAATGGTTCGGCCAGGCATGTGGCGACCCGCCTGGCTGCGTTATTTTCAAACAGTGACAGCGGGTGATTGTAGAAAGAAAATGTTTGGACAGCCGCACTCTGGAAAAACCTTATCGGTTGCCTTTATTTGGTAAAAGTAATCAAAACACTGCACATCACATCAAAAATAGGGGCATACAGCTGACAATTCACACTATCAATGACAGCGGGTGCCTGCTCGCTGTCACTGGGGGGGGGGATCGCCGGGGGCTGCAGCTGCTGGAACATATTACATGTTGCGTCCTAAATAAGGGTGGGACATGTAACATGTTCCAAAAGATAATGTAAAGTATGGTAGCTGCGCTGTGGCGAAGGGAATGGAAAAGGGGAAGTGAGAGGTGGGAGGGATCGTGGGTGAACTCAGCAGTGGAAAAAAAAAAAAAAGGTATCTGATGATACTAAAATAAACAATACAGAGGAACGTGAACAAACACCTATAATCCTGTGACAGTTTAGCAGTGAAGATTCATAGTAAAATTGCTACTACTTATACAAACAAAAAAACTGGCATAAAATAAGTGAAAAAAATATATATAAAAACTAGGGTTGTCCCGATACCACTTTTTTAGGACCGAGTACAAGTAACGATATTTTTTTTCATGTACTTCCCAATACCGATACTTTTTTTAAATGTGTCCCCAAATGCAGCCATGTCCCCCCACATATTGCAGCCATGTCCCCCCACATATATTGCAGCCATGTCCCCCCACATATATTGCAGCCATGTCCCCCCACATATATTGCAGCCATGTCCCCCATATATGCAGCCATGTCCCCCACAGATGCAGCCATGCATGTCCCCCACAGATGCAGCCATGCATGTCCCCCACAGATGCAGCCATGTCCTGTCCCCCATGGATGCAGCCATGTCCCCCATATATGCAGCCATGTCCTGTCCCCCATATTGCAGCCATGTCCCCCATACATAGTAGTAGATGATGCCGATGCCACCGCTGCTGCCGCGTCTCCGTGCATAGACACTCCCCCTGTCCAATCCCGAGAAGGGGAGTGTCTATACACGGCGCGGCGGGCATTACAAGAATTCAAACGAAAGCTGCCTGTAATGCACGGGGATTAACGCGGCGGCTGTGCGGTATGCGGCGGCGGCTTTGCGGTATGCAGCGGCAGCTTTGTGGTATGCGGGGGCAGCGGGGGGGGGGGGGGGGAGTATTCTATTTAGGTATCGGGGGTACTCCCGCAAATACTCGGTATCGGTCCCGATACCGATACTGGTATCGGTATCAGGACAACCATAATAAAAACGGTGCAAAACTATCCAAAAAATCACACAAGTGATAAAGTCCTGTCCATAAATAAAGATCAGATCTAAAAGTTCAATAATTCCTTCATGGAACAGTGTCGAGGTGAAACGCCTCCACCAAAAAATGCAACATGCAGGAAAAGGAATCTTCAGTGATGACACCTCTGATGTGCTAGCAGCTCACCTCAACAGAGATACTGATCGCAACTGGATTTCTATTTCTATGTTCCAAAAGATGAACTTATCCGTTAACTGCTCATTAATCTAGGGGGTGGAATGATATAAGCAATTTTACTTATTTGATCCTCCTCTCCCCCAGAATAAGGCAATCCCCCATGCTCCAGCACTAGACTGTCCCTTGACATCCTCATATCCAAAGCAGAGCTATGGTCTCTGCATTGGTTTTGATGATGTCAGGACCTTAGACCGCTGGAGTATAGGGCGGAAGAGGCTACAGTCTATCAGTGCACAGGAGTTTGCAGTAGTAGTAGTGAAGGATTGTTTGAATAAGACTCCATGCACACTGGGCTTAAAGGGGTTGTAAAGGTAAACGTTTTTTTACCTTAATGCATCCTATGCATTAAGGTAAAAAAACATCTCACAGCACCGGCCCCCCCCGAGTCCCCGTTTTACTTACCTGACCGTTCGAAACTCCCGGGCGCGTCCACGTCATCCTCTTCGGTTCCCAGCCTGGCCGTTGATTGGCTAGGCTGGGCGGATTGATAGCAGTGCAGCCATTGGCTGGTGCTGCTGTCAATCACAGCGGATGACACGGCGCGCCGGGGGCAGAGCCGAGTGATACAGTCGGCGGCTATGGCCGCCGCTGTATCACGGGAGCGCGCTCGCAAAAGCTTTCCATCGTGCGAGCTCCCTCGCATGAAGATGGAAAGCTTTTGCGAGGAGGAGCCTAGACAGCCGCGGAGGGACCCCAGAAGACAGCTTTCCGGGCCACTCTGTGCAAAACGAACTGCACAGTGGAGGTAAGTATAACATGTTTGTTGTTTTTTTTTTTTTTAAATCCTGACTTTAGTGTCCCTTTAAAAAAAGGTCTGTTCTCTTGGGAGTAAAAAATGCTCATATAGAGCATTGTTTGTACAACGTTTAGACGAGTTTAGAAGAATTTTACATTTTTTCTGCCTCCAAGCTCCAATCAGAAATGCGAACCAGAAGGTTTTTTTTTTTTTTATGCCGGAATGTTAAACTTAAAATATGCCTCTTAACGTCCTAATGTGCATGGACACATAGGATAACGTTGAGCTGCTTCTACAGGCAGAGCACAAAACTCCTGTAGAAGCAACTTTCTTTAAGCCAGTGTGCATGGAGCCTAAAGCAATGTTTCCATGCTCCCTAGACCTATAATAATACTGAGAAAACAATAGTGGGAGCATGCAAAGGTAGTTGCAAACACCCTCAACTCCAAAATGGGCAGGAACAAGGTCAGGAACTGTGAAAAGAAGATCTTGTGACTAAAGTCCCAATAAATATGGAAAGGCAACAGAATTCACCTATACATGAAATATCACTTTTGGATAGACTGATCCTGATGGCCCATTGACATCTGTGCAACTCCTTTCTTTCCTATTGAGTTTTTAGAACATGGTTCACTTTGTTGGCCACCAGTAGTTACAGTAAGGCCTCGTACACACGATCAAATCTGTCAGCTGGAAACGGTCTGCTAGACCGTTTCAGCAGACAGATTCGATCGTGTGTACTGGCAAACAGACGGATTTGGCCACCCGACAGATTTCAAAGCATGCTTACCAATCTGTCGGCTGGGTACCTGTCCGCCCGACATGTCTGCTGGTTAGTACGCTAACCAGCAGACATGTCTTCTCGCACACGCGCCGAATGGTTTCGACGCATGCGCGGAAGTGTTTTACTTCCTGGTGCGGTGACGTGGCAGCGTCAACGTCACCGCCACGTCACCGACACGTCAGCGCGCTGTCTGCTGGCGGGTATTTTGGTTTGCTCGTGTGTACACGCGAGCAAACCAAAATCCCAGCAGACAGATCTGTTCAAATCGGTGGGTCAGACCGATTTGAACAGACACATTTAATCGTGTGTACGAGGCCTTAGGGGCTTTGAGTAGTGACACCACATGTACTTAAAGGGGTTGTAAAGATTTGTTTTTTATTTTCTAAATAGGTTCCTTTAAGCTAGTACATTGTTGCTTCACTTACCTTTTCCTTCAATTTCCCTTCTAAATGTTTTTTTTCTTTGTCTGAATTTTTCACTTTCTGTTTCTCCTCAGTAAAGCCTCGTACGCACGATCAGTCCATCCATTGAGAACGGTCTGAAGGACCGTTGTCATTGGTTAACCGATGAAGCTGACTGATGGTCTGATGTGCCTACACACCATCAGTTAAAAAACCGATCGTATCAGAACGCGGTGAGGTAAAACACAACGATGTGCTGAAAAAAATGAAGTTCAATGTTTCCAAGCATGCGTCGACTTGATTCTGAGCATGCGTGGATTTTTAACCGATGGTCGTGCCTACTAACGATCGGTTTTGACCTATCGGTTAGGAGTCCAAAGGTTAATTTTAAAGCAAGTTGGCTTTTTTTTAACCTAAGGTTAAATAACCTATGGGGCCCACACACGATCGGTTTTGACCGATGAAAACGGTCCATCAGCCCGTTGTCCTCTGGCTAACCTACCGTGTGTATGAGGCCTTAGCTTTCCACCAACACCCGAGCGGTGGAAAGCCATTTAGAACAGCTTACTGAACACCTTACTGAGGAGGAACAGAAAGTGAGAAATTCAGACAAAGAAAACAAAGAAAAAAAAAGTTTAGAAGAGAAATTGAAGGAAAAGGTAAGTGAACCAATAATGCACTAGCTTAAAGGAACCTATTTAGAAAATAAAAAAATTAACCTTTACAACCTGCCTGCCTGGGTTTCCTCCGGATACTCAAGTTTCCTTCGACACTTAAAGGAATTTTTTTTTTGCTGAAATGACTGTTTACAGGGTATAGAGACATAATAGTTAACTGATTCCTTTTAAAAACGATTAAAAATAGATAAAAATCAATCATATAATGTGCCTGTAGTTTTTTAGTTTCGTTTTTGCATGTTATGCTGTATCTGTGCTGGACAGAGCCATAGAACAGTGATGGTTTGAAAAACGAAACTAGAAGCTCCCAGTAATGTGGTCCTCAGAAAACAGACAACCAGGAAGTGTCCAAAACAGAGGAGAATTACAGCAACATCAGAGCAAAAAACGAACAATGAGGACATGAAACCAGGACTGCAGTAAGGTAAAGGAAGCTATTTAGCTAAAAAAAAAAAATCCTTTAGTGACCCTTTAAAAGACATGCTCGTAGGTTAATTGGCTTCTGTCTAAAATTGTCCCTAGTATATGAATGTGAGTTAGGGACCTTAGCTTGTAAGCTCCTTGAGGGTAGGGACCGATGTGAATGTACAATGTAAAGCGATGTGTAAATTGACGGCGCTATATAAATACCTAAATAATAATATATGTGAGATGCGTTCATGTGTATTATTCCATTTTTTGAGAATGGCAGCACGTGACAAAGCATTATTTTTGATAATACATGTAAAACTGCATGAAAATGCACTTAGAAGGGCATGATTTTAATGACCTTTAATGATTTTTACTTTCTTAGCATTTTGATTTGTTTGTATCAAGAACATTAAACCCAAACTCACATGGCTGGATGTGTCTCTGGTTTATGATGTGCGCAATTGCACTAGGTGTTTATGCCTCTGGTTCATGTCTGCTTAAAAAATAATACATTTTATCTACATAGGTTTTAAATGCAGTCTGCTACAATGTGTCTCCCATTGCAATTATGGGAGAAATATATTTATGTTGCTTGCTTCGACCATAAATGCCACCTTGTGTGAATATGCATATTCTTTGATTAGGTGTTTGATTGATATGAAATGTAAAATCCGCCCATTTCTCTTCATTAGCCAGAGTACTTAGATCTATAGCCCACTGGGTTTCATAAGCCCTTTAGGAGTTCCCTTTTAGCCAGAGTAGCGTGAATCAGACTAGTAATTAAACCCTTGCGTATGTTTTAATGCTTACACAGTGCTTCATACTGTCTCAGATTTCTAAAACAAGCATTTTTTTCCCCCTTGATTGGACTTTTACATGTTTTTGACTATGCAGATTGAACAAATCTTCAGTTATATTCGTATATCACATTGGAATAATTTAGTTTTATTAAAAACACAGATTTAATTAACAAAATACTCAAACCATGAAACGAGTTTAAGTCGACTTGTCTTCATGGATTTTGTATATTAACAGTACATCACATACTATTATCAGTCAACCTCATGCAAAGAAAACGTTCCCATTTTGGGTGGAATGTAGCAAATTTCTTGCTCAATATATTTTAATAACCCCTTGCCGACCAGCACACAACCATATACGCCGGCACAGTGGCATGGCTGGGCAAATGGGCGTACCTGTACGTCCCCTTTAAATCTCACACGTCAGGTGCTTCTTGATCGTGCCCACGAGTCCCGTAGACTTGATGTCTGCCAGGCGCCCGCGATCGTGTCACGGAGTGGCAGAGCGGGGCATTTCCCTGTTCTGCATAGCAACATGACATGGATCTACTGCTCCCTGTCAACGGGAGCAGTGATCTCCATCATGTTCTAGTGAGGCCATCCGCCTTACAGTTAGAATCACTCCTTAGGACACACTTAACCCCTTGATTGCCCCCTAGTGTTTAACCCCTTCCCTTCCAGTGCCATTTACG
Source organism: Rana kukunoris (assembly GCA_029574335.1). Classification (NCBI taxonomy): domain Eukaryota; kingdom Metazoa; phylum Chordata; class Amphibia; order Anura; family Ranidae; genus Rana; species Rana kukunoris. The sequence continues at coordinate 48,332,202 of CM056059.1, read as the reverse complement.
CAGTACCAGTGCATTTTTATAGCACTGATCGCTGTATGAATGACAATGGTCCCAAAATAGTGTCAAAAGTGTGCAATGTGTCAGCCATAATGTTGCAGTCATGATAAAAATCACAGATCGCCGCCATTACTAATAAAAGATGAATAATAATAAAAATGCCATAAATCTATCCCCTATTTTGTAGACACTATGGGCCAGATTCAGTAAGAAGTTACGCGGCGTATCTCGAGATACGCCGCGCAACTTCTTAGATGCTCCAGCGTATCTTTTTTCTGTATTCAGAAAACAAGATATGCCGGGATTGAGCTAAGATACGAGCGGCGTAAGTCTCTTTCGTCGTCATTTCTAAGGCTCTGTTCACACCTTGGCGACAAAATGCCCGACACCCGACGCTCGTGCCGCTGGAGGGGCGAATATCCATTGCTGTCTATAGAGATGGTTCACATCTCTGAAACGCCGTACGCCTGCTGCCTGAAAAAAAGTCTCGGACCCTTTTTTTCAGGCAGCATTGGCGTTCGGCCATAGACAGCAATGAATCGAATCGCGGCAAAGTAAGCCGCGTACGCGGTGTTACTTGTCGCCTAGGTGTGAATGCAGCCTTAGTTGCATATTTACGCTGGCCGCTAGGTAGCGCTTCCGTCGATTGACACGTCAAATATGTAAATTAGCTAGATACGCCAATTCACGAACGTACGCCCGACTGTCGTAGTACTGATACGCCGATTATGTAAGGCAATTTCAGGCGTATAGATATTCCAACAAAAAGATGGTGCAGCCAATGTTAAGTATGGACGTCGGGACCGCGTAAAAATGTATTAATTTTACGTCATTTGCGTAAGCCGATTCAGAATGGGGCAGGGCGTAAGTTACGTTTAAGTTGTTTTCATTGACTATTTGCGACATGATTTGGAGCATGCACACTGGTATACGTCCACGGCCGGCGCATACGCAGTTCGTTCGGCACGTAATTTACGTGGGGTCACCGTTAATTTAAATACAACACACCACCTACCTGCCCAATTTGAATTGCGCGTGGATACGCCGGCCCATTTACGCTACGCCGACGCAACTTACGAAGCAAGTGCTTTGTGAATACAGCACTTGCCTGTAAAATAAACAAAAGGATGATCAGCGCTTCAAAGAGATAATGCAAAATTGCTGCACCTCAACACAAACATGCAATAAAGTAAATAAATGCAAATAAAGCAAAGTGACTACCGAAGTGGCAAAATTCAAAATAATAATAATAGGACAGAAATGGGAACACTATGCAGTGAGCAAGTCCTATACACAATGTGCATCCAAGTGCTAAATGTGAATAAAAGTGTGTGAAATCGAAAGACAGTCTCTTTCGGGTATCAGGGTGATGGATTGAATAATAGACAGGTGGATGACTTCACTGGAATAATGATTGAAGCTTCTGGATGTCAGCACAGGTCATGTAGTTCCCTTACCTCAAGGGTGCTATATGCAGGCATATAGTGCAGTACTTCTGGGGTCCGTGATCAGGCTTTTTTCAAATGAAATCTTCCTCTCTGCTGGGCTGGTCCAGACTCAGCGATCCACACGGGGAGATGAGTAAAATGAAAAAAGAGAAAAATGCCTCCAATGGTGTGGTAAGTAAAAAACGGACGTTTTATTGCTAAAAACAGTCGATACAGACTGATAAACAAAGGTAAAAAGATGTGGCAAAACGATGAGATAGAGCGGTCATCAGGGGACCCTGATGAAGTCACGTGACTCGTGACGTAACGCCGTAGGGAGTCGTGACCACGAGACATCCGCACTAGCCGGAGGCCAACAGACACCAGGCGGTAAATGACCGCTCTATCTCATCGTTTTGCCACATCTTTTTACCTTTGTTTATCAGTCTGTATCGACTGTTTTTAGCAATAAAACGTCCGTTTTTTACTTACCACACCATTGGAGGCAATTTTCTCTTTTTTCATTTTACTCATCTCCCCGTGTGGATCGCTGAGTCTGGACCAGCCCAGCAGCGCCTAGCAGAGAGGAAGCATTCATTTGAAAAAAGCCTGATCACGGACCCCAGATGTACTGCACTATATGACTGCATATAGCACCCTTGAGGTAAGGGAACTACATGACCTGTGCTGACATCCAGAAGCTTCAATCATTATTCCAGTGAAGTCATCCACTTGTCTACCAATCAATCCATCACCCTGATACCCGAAAGAGACTGGGGTAGATTCATGTACAGATCCGACGGTGTATCTACTGATACACCGTCGGATCTGTGAGATCCGACGCTCGGATCTATGCGGCTGATTCCTCGAATCAGGTTCCGCATAGATCTCCCTTAGAGCCGACTGGTGTAAGTGAGTTACACTGTCGGTTCTTAGGCTGCATTCTCCCGCCGGCCGCTAGGTGGCGCTTCTTTTTTTCTACGCGACGAATATGCAAATGAGGAGAACCGCCGATTCAGAACCGAACGCCCGGCCGTCGTTTTTTTTTTTACGTCGTTTGCGCTCGTCTTTTTCCGGCGGATCGTTACCCCTGCTATATGCGGGGTAAGTGCGGCTGATCCTATGTTAAGTATGGCCGTCGTTCCCGCGTCGAATTTTGAATTTTTTACGTCGTTTACGTAAGTCGTCCGGGAATACGGCCATACGTTAATTGCGTTAACATCGAAAACAATGACGTCCTTGCGACGTCATTTAAAGCAATGCACGCTGGGAAATTTTGCCGGCGGCGCATGCGCAGTACGATCGGCGCGGGGACGCGCGTGATTTAAATAGTAAACTCCCCCTAGCCGCGGAATTTGCATTCCGCCGGGGGATTTACGATCCGCCAGGGCTAAATACGAGGCAAGTGCTTTCTGAATACAGCACTTGCCTCAAAAACTGGCGCAGGCGGATCATAAAAAAGATAGATCACGCGGATCAAAAGATCCGCTGATCTACATGAATCTACCCCCACTGTCTTTCGATTTCACACACTTTTATTCACATTTAGCACTTGGATGCACATTGTGTATAGGACTTGCTCACTGCATAGTGTTCCCATTTCTGTCCTATTATTATTATTTTGAATTTTGCCACTTCGGTAGTCACTTTGCTTTATTTGCATTTATTTACTTTATTGCATGTTTGTGTTGAGGTGCAGCAATTTTGCATCATCTCTTTAAAGCGCTGATCATCCTTTTGTTTATATTCAGTTTGGTGTATTTGTGGACACATTGGCCCAGATTCACAGAGCAATTACGCCTGTCTAACTGGTGTTAGACAGGAGTAATTTCAAATTTCGCGCGCCGTATCACTAGTTTGAATCCTCAAACCATGATTCGGCGGCTTCGGGCTTCGATCCGAGAGGCTTACGTCTTCGTAAGCCTTCGGATCTACACTGCGATATTTTTGCGGCCGCTGGGAGGAGTTTGCGTCGTTTTCATGCGTCGGGATATGCAAATGAATTTTTACGGCGATCCACGAAGGTACGAGTGTCCCTCGCAATCGCCTACGTCATTTTTTGGCTACGTAATGTTAGAGGAGCTTTTTGCTGGTCTAACAGTGCGTAACCCATGTAAAGTATGGCCGTCGTTCCCGCGTCGATTTGAAAATATATATATTTTTTTAACGTAACTCGTTCGGGAATAGGAATGTACGTAAACGACGCTACTACGACGTGACGACGTGTTTTCGCGCAATGCACAGCGGGAAATTTGCGAACGGAGCATGCGCAGTTCGATCGCCGCGGGAACGCGCCTATTTTAAATGCTTCACGCCCCATACTTGCGCAGATGGATTGTGACGGGAGAAATACACTACGCCGCCGTCGTTTACTGGACAAAATCTACCTGGATTCCACGTAGAGCCAGGTAAAAAACGGCGGCGTAGTGTATTTCTGATACTCTACGAGAATCTAATTCTCTGTGAATCTGCCCCATTAGATCTAGCTGCCTCAAGGCAATTGATGCCATCCGATCACTTTTATTTGTTACTCACAGTAGCGCATTAGATTACTAATCCTTTCACTTGCCTGTAGAAGTTGCGGAGGCGTAACGTAAATAGGATACGTTACGCCTGTACAAAGATACGTCGCTCTATGCGCCGACCCACAAAGCTAGATATGTCGAAAAATAGGCTTCATCCCACCGACGTAACTTGCCTACGCTGCCGTATAGTGGGCGCATAGTTACGCTGGACGCATTTGGCACTCGCATTGATTTTCGATGCAAATATGCAAATGAGGGAGATACGTCGATTCACTAACGTACTTGCGCCCGCGGCATGTTTTAAGCGATTTGCGTAAGGTTTACGTCCGGTGTAAAGTTATTTCCCATATTGGAGGCGCAACTCATGCAAAGGTATGGACCAGGGAACAGACGGCGTCGAATTTTACGTAGTTTACGTAGTACCTGAATAGGGCTGGGCGTAGATTACGTTCACGTTGTAGGCAGTTATTCGACGTATCTTAGCCAGTTGTTTCGACGTGATTGTGAGCATGCGCACTGGGATACGTCCAAGGTACGACGCATTTGCGCAGTTCATTTTAAGTACTTGTCTGAAGCTCAGCCCATCAATTGCATGGGGTCACGCTTCATTCAAATGTATTACGCCCACTTCCAGCCCACTTCCACCTACTTTGACTTACGCTGCCTTACGCCTACACGCTACGCCGGCGCAACGTTGGGAGCATTTGCTTTGTGAATTCCATGCTTCCCTCTCTGCGTTGCGCCAGCGTAGCGTAAAGAAGATACGCTACGCCGGCATATATATGCGCCGAGGTATGTGAATCTGGTAGTATAACTTTTGCGCAAACCAATCAATATACGCTTATTGCGATTTTTACCAGAAATATGTAGAAGAATACTTATCGGCCTAAACTGAGAAAGAAATGTATTTATATGTTTTTGGGGGATATTTATTATAGCAAAAAGTAAAAAATATAGCTTTTTTTTCAAAATGTACGCTTTTCTTGTTTATAAGGCAAAAAATAAAAACTGCAAAGGTGATTAAATACAATCAAATGAAAGCTCTATTTGTGGGAAAAAAAGACGTCAATTTTGTTTGGGTGCAACATCGCATGACCGCGCAATTGTCAGTGACACAGTGCCCTATGGCAAAAAGTGCTTTGGTCAGGAAGGGGGTAAATCCTTTCGGGGCTGAAGTGGTTAAAGTTTACAATACAAAACTGGAAATGTAAACCATCACATCTACATATCATGTGTAAAAGGTATCACATAGCTAGAAGAGCCATATCCCAAAAGGTATAATCCAAAAAGCAATTGGCCCAATTACTGAAACTAGAATGTATACATTAATGAATATAAACCAAGAGGCCTCATTACTAGGAAATCAAGATATTGCTAGTCAACAGGAAAATGTTGATAGCATGTTCAGATGTATAGGCATTGCCTATTACATTAGGGTGTGTACCCCAAAGATCAAACACACATGCATGTGTATATTTTAATTCTTTCTTTTTTTAATTTTATTATTTTTTTATTATTTTTTACATTATTATTTTAAAAAAAATTTTTTTAAAGAGTCTCGTTGTTTTTTTTTGGGAAATATCAGAAGTATAAACAGACCCCTGATGTCTCGCAGGGTAGAGGGATTCCTCAGTCTCTTTTCTCTGCAGCCTAAGCTGCACTGGACAGTGAATGAATAGGAAGTGTTCTGTGTTAAGCGGTTTCCTGTTCATTCACAAACTGAAGCATAGTAAACACAGTTTATTAGTGGAATCTGTTCCGCATGGGGTGATTAGTGTTTGCCTCGACACAGTTGGCACTCCCCAAGCGCATGCCTATGTGTATAGCAGAGGACTAAAGAGGATTGACTACAGGCTATACCATAACGTCATGTAATGTATGTTATGTTTTTTACATTTTTCCTGTAGAAAGGAAACAAAGTGCCTTGAACTGAGGCACAAAGTCGTGGGGTAGAAGAGCGACAGAGAGAAAGAAGGGAAAGAGGATATGGAGAAGTAAAGGAGAGGGGGGTAAAGGACACTACACAAAAGAGGAGGAAGAGACAGTCCTCCATTCCCGGGACTGCAAAACCTAATATCAGAACCTCAGAAACAACAATCAGGTTGAGAATAATTTATCCATGGGGTCCATATCTTCAGAAAGAAGTCATGTTTGACTTTTCGAGATGGAGGTCACTTTTTCGTTGATCAGTGTACCATTCAGAAAAGTTTTCCTGGAAATTCATCAAGGTATCTCCAGAAGCGAGCAATAGTTGGTTTAGTGGCATTGAAAATGAAGACAATCAATTTCAACATTTTACAGCATGTAGTCTAAGGCCTGATATACACAGTTCAAATCTCGGCAGGTTTAGCAGGAACCGGCCAAGATTCAAACTGTGTATGGGCATGCTGAATGTACCAAGCTGATCAATCAATCAACTTGGGTATAACCAGCTTGCTAGATTTTGCATGCAATTATTGCTAGGGGCTGGTATAGTGATAATAATCACTCTGAATATTTTATAGAGTCTCAGATTTTAAGGGAATGCTCTAAGAAGGAGCTGTGCGTTGATGACCGAATAGTGGGTGGAAGATGGAGGTATCATTACAATCAATTGCGTCAAGTAAAACCCAATGAGGATTTCAGTAGTAGTGTGTAAAAGAGTGAGTGGGGCTATTTGGGCAGCTCTAAAATTAGACAAGGAAGGAATGTAGCAAATTTATATCCCTTAACAAGTATTCCTTGCTGTCCAGATCCATCAGAGATCCTCCCAACCTCAAAATGCCCATTACAAGTTCAAAGGAATAAAAGCAAAGCTACTAGTCAGTGAGTCTTATATTACTGCTAACAATACAATAAATACAATAAATTACCCAGCGCTCTGCAGTGTAAACCCCTAAGAATATGTGGAGAACTTAAAAAATAAATAAAAAAAATGGCTTTATTTTTAGTCAAGCTGTTTTTACTCCCTTGCTGGTGGTGATGAGAGGTGATCGATTCCTGGACAGCTGTGACTACCACACCAAAGTAGAGAAATCTGTTTGGGTGACTTTCCCCATACATTGTGTCTTTGGTCAGGCCATGGACCTCCAACTACATTACATTTGCATATCAAGCAATAAAAATACCTCTCAATGAAAGCACTTCATGATTCTAAACCATGCAGTCACTGAGAAGTAATTCAGTCCAAAATTTCACAACTACAGCAACCTGCTCTCAGGTTTATCCATCTGCCTGACCTGCTAACCCTGGCCGATCCCCCTCCCATCTGTGATGCTGCAGTCTTTTCATCTTTATATGTTTGTAATCTCTAGCAAAGTGTATCTGACAAACATTGACATGTCACTGTAACATGCTGATCTACCCTGGATGTGTGTTTATCTGACACAGTAGGGGTTATGTACTAAAACTGGAGAGTGCAAAAATCTGGCGCAGCTCTGCATAGAAACCAATCAGCTTCCAGGTTTTATTACCAAAGCTTAAAGGATATCTAAAGGTAATTTGTTTTTTTAACCACTTCATTACTGGGCACATAAACCCCCTTCGTTCCCAGGCGAAATTTCAGCTTCCGGCACTGCGTCGCTTTAACTGACATTTGCGCGGTCGTGCAACGTGGCTCCCAAACAAAATTGCCGTCCTTTTTTCCCCACAAATAGAGCTTTATTTTGGTGGTATTTGATCACCTCTGCGGTTTTTATTTTTTGTGCTATAAACAAAAAAAGAGCGACAATTTAAAAAATATATATATATTTTTTACTTGTTGCTATAATAAATATTCAATTTTTTTTTAAAAAAAAAATTTTTTTTTCTCACAGTTAAGGCCGATACGTATTTTTGAAAAAAAAAAAAAAAAAAATCGCAATAAGCGACGGGTTTGCGCAAAAGTTTTAGCGCCTACAAAATGGGGAACAGAATTATGATTTTTTTTATTAATATTTTTTTTACTAGTAATGGCGGCGATCTGCGATTTTTATTGCGACTGCGATATTGCGGCGGACATATCGGACACTTTTGACACAAATCTGGGACCATTCACATTTATACAGCGATCAGTGATATAAAAATGCACTAATTACTGTATGAATGTGACTGGCAGGGAAGGGGTTAACACTAAGGGGTGAGGAAGGGGTTAAATGTATTGCCTGGGTGTGTTCTAACTGTGTGTGGGGAGGGGGGTGACTGGGGGAGGTGACCGATGCTGTGTCCCTATGTAAAGAGACACAGATCGTTCTCCTCTCCGCTGACAGCACGTGGAGCTCTGTGTTTACACACAGAGCTCCACGTCCCTGCTGTCATCTGTTCGGTTTCCCGCCGATCGCATGTACCCGACGGACATCGCGGCCGCCAGGTACATGCATCGGATCCCCAGCGATGCGGCGGGACAGTGTTTACCCGCCGCGCGCCACCCAGTGGCGCGCGCGGGTAATGCACACAAATCACGTCCAAAGACGTCAAGTTGGCGCCTCAGATCCGCGCTGTTGACGTATTATGTCAATAGCGCGGGTCTGAAGTGGTTAAACAAACACGTCATTCATACCTCCTCTGTGCAGTTGGTTTTTGCACAGAGAGGCCCTGATCCTCCTCTTCTGGGGTCCCTTAGCGGTGCTCCTGGCTCCTCCTCTTGTCGAAATGCCCCGTCGAAGAATTGCTCTCCCTCAGGGACACCCGTGTCCTGCTCCTGCCTCTATTGACACAGACAGCAGGACGCAGCCCCGCAAACTGGCTCTTGCGTCATTGGTTTTGATTGACTGTAGCAGAAGCCAATGGCTGCGCTGCTATCAATCTATCCAATTAGGACACAAGACACTGGCTGGAGCTGGTGTGCTTGTTCCCAGTGCGGGAAAGACAGGGTTAAGAAAAGTGAAATGTCGGCACTGGGGGGCTGCTACACTAAATTAGGTTTTTCACCTTAATGCATAGAATGCCTAAATGTTCTAATCTGAGGACCCGATAAGTTGTTTCCACACTGGAGCCCATGAAAATTGCACCCCTCTTCTGCTACTGCTCACCGTTTTACCCCCCTCCAACCTCCTTCCACCTCTGGTCAAGTCTGCACCCCTATTCTACCAGGTTGGCGTAGTTAAATACTGGAATACATGCAGCTGCAGGAGTGCTGGGTTGGAACAATATGATGCTGCAATGGAGTCATCCTGTGTGAACCACCACCCACAGGTCAAGGAAGGCTGTGACGGCTGCATCTTACACAAGTCATATAACAGGCTGGCAGTCAGGTGTCTACCAATCCGAAAACAGGGTCACAACCAATAAGATTTGTTGATCGAACTGAATCATAGCCACAAACCTGCATGAGTGATAAAAATATAACAACTTGAGCTGCAAGTTTTTTTTACCAAAAAATATGACCCATAGATTTTGAAAAAATCTTATATCTATTTGTCCACAGCTATATGAGATCCATATATATGGAAAGGCTCCTGCGCTACCGAGGGGGATGGGTTGGGGGGAAGTTGGGCTGGGAGGTGGACTGGGGATACTGCAGCAGACCCCTGACACTCTGTCCTGGGCAGAGAGAAAATAGCATATAGAAAGGGAGGGGGTGGTGTCTGCGCTGAAGTGGTGAAGGGGGAGGGGGGAGAGTTATGTGGATGTGGGTGGGAATGGGGCAGGTGACTGGATGAGTGGATGGTGGATGAAGGTGAATTTAGGACAACATAATAACCAACATTATGAAATAGACACTGTGAATAGATATACACAATAAAGGTGATTACCAATAAATCCAAAAAATGACAACAAAAAACACTAGCCGGTGCAATGTGAAACCAATGGAGAACCTTGAATTAAACACAATACTAAATCCAAACAGACTGTAAGACCAGAGAAAATTCCATGGGGAAATGCCTCTGGATCCACAAAATTAAGAATAAATGAATAAATAAAGTCTCTGGTGAAAAAACCAAAATGTCCAGGAAAGTCCAGAGTGAAATAGTGGTGCCAGGAAAGGGTGACAGCAGAAAACACCTCAGGTGGTCCCCAGCTCCTCACCTCAAGGCTATTGCACGGATAGCCCAAAACAGCACCTCCCGGTGGAGGACAGTGATCCCTCAGCAGAGCAAGCAGCAGAAGCACTCCTCAGCAGTAAAAGACATATAAAGCAGATAAAAGCGGGTGAGTGACAGTACAAAAACGTCTGGGTGGACAGCTTGTGACACTCATACATCCACTCACCACGGGGTGATGGATGGTGGGCCTATCTCCCACGAACAGCGAGTTCGTTCTTGATCTGGAACTGGTGGCAGGTACCCTCTTCTAAGATTGGCCAGATAGTCACTCAAAGCAATGGAACATCAGGTGGCATACATGATGAAAGAGAAACAGACCATAGCGCAATCCCGCAAGGTAAAAAACACATTTATTCAAAGAATAACACTCACATTTAAAACGATCCAATGGGGCATAAAAACAAACGGACGTCAGGTGGGACACTCTGCGTCAGGCGTATGGACTCTGTGGCTCCTCGATCCCTACGCGTCTCGTCACACCACGTGACTTCCTTAGGGGATGATGCTGGTGAGACTTTCGTAATCTTAAATACACTGCCCGAATGTCCGCTTTACTGGGCGCATGGCGGCCATTTTCCCGTAGCCTGCACTCGTTATTGGGTAATGGATGCATACTGTGATGATCGCCATCTTGCCTGTGACACTTCCTATTTGCAAGTAGGAGTGGCTCCAGGGATGGACATAGAGTGATAGGGTGTAGAGCGGAATGGGCGGATCTGTGTCTGGTGTGATAACACCAGAGTGACATAGGCATATAAATACACTGCCCGGATGTCCGCTGTACTGGGCGCATGGCGGCCATTTTCCCATAGCCTACACTGATGATAGAGTGTTGGATTTACATCCTATAGTGGTCGCCATTTTGCCTGGGACACTTCCTATTTATAGGTAGGAGTGACTTCAGAAAGGGGAACACTCGTGATTGGATGTGAGGCGGAGTGGGCAGGTCTGGGTCTGGTGTAATTACCATATAATACCAACAGAGTGACATTACCAAATAACCAATTTCCAATCGAAGACTGGAGAGGTATGGCAAAGTATTAAAATCTAAAAACCGAGAGGAGGAGATAGATGATCTAAGATCGATTCCTTTTTTCCAAAATTGGAAATAAAATTAAAGAATAAAATGGAAATAAAATAGAATAAAATAGGAATGTAAACGGATGGAAATAATATATATTAGGAAAACCATATATAGCAACCTGTCCCGCAGATAGGGCAGGAATAATGACATAGATTTAAATGGGTTTCCCTTATGGCATACTACAGAAAAAAACTGGGCTCTGATAGGAGCTGCAGAGACAACACGCATGACACATATTGGGCGGTTTTACTATAACCGTCGGCCTGGTTGGTAGGGCATATACATATAGACTACGGATGTATGCAAAATAAATACATATAATATGCACATATATATAAGAAACAGAACTGGATCTAGCATATAAGGAAAGGGGGAAGGGAAGGCTGGTCCTAAAAGGAAAGTGCTCTTAGAAGTCATTGAGAAAGCAATTCAGATCGAAATCTATATTGAGTCCTCTTGGGGCAAAGGTATCCATGGAGAAGATGAACTTTGATTCCAGTTGGCTAAGCGACCTAACTTTATGACCCCCCTGCCAGGGTCTATTATAGGGTGCTATCCCCCAAAATTTGAGATGGGACGGGTCTTTATTGTGGACTGCCTCAAAGTGTCTGGAGACACTATGCTTATCGAAGCCTTTAATAATATTTTGCACATGTTCTTTTAACCGTATCCTCAATAAGCGTTTAGTGCGACCTACATACTGTAGACCGCAGCTGCACTCTAGTACGTACACTGCCCCCAAAGTGTTGCATCCAATAAAGTCCTTAATCTCATATTCTGTTCCGTTGCTGTTGGATATGAATTTTGTTTTCTTTTTATTGGTGCGTTTTGTGCGTGTACAGGCATAGCATCGCTTGCAGGGGTAAAATCCTTTTCCGGTGAAGAACGTGAGCTGTTTCTTGGGCGGGTTGATAGCTCCCTTTACAAGTTGGTCTCGAAGGGTAGGAGCCCTCTTGTAGATGAATTTTTGTTTCTCATGCAGAATCGTTCCCAGTTTGATATCTGTTTTTAAAAGTGTAGGAGCCCTCTTGTAGATTAATTTTGGCTTCTCAGGCAGAATCGTTCCCAGTTTGATATCCGTTTTTAAAATGTGCCAAAGGCGGGAAAATATTTTTTCAATTTTCTTGTAATGGATATTATAATCTAATATGACTGGGACCCCATCTATTTTATTGGTAGGTTTCTTCTTAGTCACTAGGAGATCTTTTCTTGGGATGTTGGTGACTTCCTGGATCTTCTCTTGGATAAACGTGTCGTCGTAACCCTTTTGTATAAACCTTTCTCCTATTAGGTTAGCTTGGACTTTGAACTCCTCTATTTCTGTACAATTCCGTCTTAATCTTAGGATTTGGCCTTTGGGGATGTTGAATAGCCAATTACTATGGTGGCAGCTGGTAATGGGGAGGTAGCTGTTCCTGTCGACGCTTTTGAAGAATGTCTTTGTGATGAACCTTTCGTTTTTTCGGGAGATCTCTAAATCTAGGAAGGGAATTTTCTCTTCCTCAATTTGCCATGATAGGACAATATTCATGTCATTATTGTTTAGTTTTTGGCAAAAGGCATTAAGTGGTTCTCTGTCTCCCCTCCAAATTATAAAAATGTCATCTATGTATCTCCTGTACATGATGAGGTTCTCAGGTTGTTCTCGGAATACAGCTTCTTCTTCCCATCTTGCCATGAAAAGTCCTGCCACACTGGGAGCAAACTTGGCTCCCATCGCCACTCCAGTTCGCTGTTGGTAATGTTCATTATTGTACCAGAAGTGACTGTGTTTGAGACAGAAATCTAGGCGATGCTATGCCTGTACACGCACAAAACGCCCCAATGAAAAGAAAACAAAATTCATATCCAACAGCAACGGAACAGAATATGCGATTAAGGACTTTATTGGATGCAACACTTTGGGGGCAGTGTACGTACTAGAGTGCAGCTGCGGTCTACAGTATGTAGGTCGCACTAAACGCTTATTGAGGATACGGTTAAAAGAACATGTGCAAAATATTATTAAAGGCTTCGATAAGCATAGTGTCTCCAGAAACTTTGAGGCAGTCAACAATAAAGACCCGTCCCATCTCAAATTTTGGGGGATAGCACCCTATAATAGACCCTGGCGGGGGGGTCAAAAAGTTAGGTCGCTTAGCCAACTGGAATCAAAGTTCATCTTCTCCATGGATACCTTTGCCCCAAGAGGACTCAATATAGATTTCGATCTGAATTGCTTTCTCAATGACTTCTAAGAGCACTTTCCTTTTAGGACCAGCCTTCCCTTCCCCCTTTCCTTATATGCTAGATCCAGTTCTGTTTCTTATATATATGTGCATATTATATGTATTTATTTTGCATACATCCGTAGTCTATATGTATATGCCCTACCAACCAGGCCGACGGTTATAGTAAAACCGCCCAATATGTGTCATGCGTGTTGTCTCTGCAGCTCCTGTCAGAGCCCAGTTTTTTTCTGTAGTATGCCATAAGGGAAACCCATTTAAATCTATGTCATTATTCCTGCCCTATCTGCGGGACAGGTTGCTATATATGGTTTTCCTAATATATATTATTTCCATCCGTTTACATTCCTATTTTATTCTATTTTATTTCCATTTTATTCTTTAATTTTATTTCCAATTTTGGAAAAAAGGAATCGATCTTAGATCATCTATCTCCTCCTCTCGGTTTTTAGATTTTAATACTTTGCCATACCTCTCCAGTCTTCGATTGGAAATTGGTTATTTGGTAATGTCACTCTGTTGGTATTATATGGTAATTACACCAGACCCAGACCTGCCCACTCCGCCTCACATCCAATCACGAGTGTGCCCCTTTCTGAAGTCACTCCTACCTATAAATAGGAAGTGTCCCAGGCAAAATGGCGACCACTATAGGATGTAAAGCCAACACTCTATCATCAGTGTAGGCTACGGGAAAATGGCCGCCATGCGCCCAGTACAGCGGACATCCAGGCAGTGTATTTATATGCCTATGTCACTCTGGTGTTATCACACCAGACACAGATCCGCCCATTCCGCTCTACACCCTATCACTCTATGTCCATCCCTGGAGCCACTCCTACTTGCAAATAGGAAGTGTCACAGGCAAGATGGCGATCATCACAGTATGCATCCATTACCCAATCACGAGTGCGGGCTACGGGAAAATGGCCGCCATGCGCCCAGTAAAGCGGACATTCGGGCAGTGTATTTAAGATTAGGAAGTCTCACCAGCATTATCCCCTAAGGAAGTCACGTGGTGTGACGAGATGCGTAGGGATCGAGGAGCCACAGAGTCCATACGCCTGACGCAGAGTGTCCCACCTGACGTCCGTTTGTTTTTATGCCCCATTGGATCGTTTTAAATGTGAGTGTTATTCTTTGAATAAATGTGTTTTTTACCTTGCGGGATTGCGCTATGGTCTGTTTCTCTTTCATCATGTATGCCACCTGATGTTCCATTGCTTTGAGTGACTATCTGGCCAATCTTAGAAGAGGGTACCTGCCACCAGTTCCAGATCAAGAACGAACTCGCTGTTCGTGGGAGATAGGCCCTCCATCCATCACCCCGTGGTGAGTGGATGTATGAGTGTCACAAGCTGTCCACCCAGACGTTTTTGTACTGTCACTCACCCGCTTTTATCTGCTTTATATGTCTTTTACTGCTGAGGAGTGCTTCTTCTGCTTGCTCTGCTGAGGGATCACTGTCCTCCACCGGGAGGTGCTGTTTTGGGCTATCCGTGCAATAGCCTTGAGGTGAGGAGCTGGGGACCACCTGAGGTGTTTTCTGCTGTCACCCTTTCCTGGCACCACTATTTCACTCTGGACTTTCCTGGACATTTTGATTTTTTCACCAGAGACTTTATTTATTCATTTATTCATAATTTTGTGGATCCAGAGGCATTTCCCCATGGAATTTTCTCTGGTCTTACAGTCTGTTTGGATTTAGTATTGTGTTTAATTCAAGGTTCTCCATTGGTTTCACATTGCATCGGCTAGTGTTTTTTGTTGTCATTTTTTGGATTTATTGGTAATCACCTTTATTGTGTATATCTATTCACAGTGTCTATTTCATAATGTTGGTTATTATGTTGTCCTAAATTCACCTTCATCCACCATCCACTCATCCAGTCACCTGCCCCATTCCCACCCACATCCACATAACTCTCCCCCCTCCCCCTTCACCACTTCAGCGCAGACACCACCCCCTCCCTTTCTATATATGAGATCCATGTTGTGTGGCCAACTACCCTGTACTTGTGTGGCACAGACAAAATCCAATAATCAGAATAATAGGCATTCTTTCCGTATAAATACATGGGAATTCCTACACTTGTGCAGAAGATGGGGCAAACTGGCTGGGGAAAGTTTGTGCTATGCCACTCTCCATGGGCAGATCTTGCAGTAGTGTGTACAGGATAATATAAGATTTTGGGGTGGTAACAGGGTATGCAGGCAGAAGGGGGGGGGGGTACATTAAAAGTTATGTTTTAGTATTATGAGATAGGTTAATTGTTATGGGTTTATTAGGGTAATTTATTGTGTGACTAGAAGGGATAGTTGATAGTTGAGGGGACCTTGGGTTTGCTCAGGCTACTGAAAACTCTGAACCTGGGTGGGCATCCAATTTGTAAAAAAAAAAAAATGTCTGTAGAGCTTTTTTATCCTTCTGATTGTAGATACAAATCTACTGAGCAGGAGAGAACCACTCACATGTGCAGAGCAGTTTCCATTATAGTGTTTCTACTTAGATTTCTCAGGTCCCTTCAAAGATAACTTTTAACAGGAAAATTATCCCCACTAGGTCTTAACTTAAGGAATTAAATCAAGAAAAAAATGGGATTAAAAAGTGGAAAAAGTATTGTTTTTTAACAATTATTTTCTTGCTTTTTCACATTACTTAGTAAAAGAAATGTCCTTTATTATAACGCAGTACATCTCCAGATACACATATTGTGAAAGGGAAAACAAGCATTGTTAACCTCTACCATCGATATACCGGTAGCTATGAGAGAAAGGCACATGCTCTCCATGCAATTTGGTTAGGAGGCAATGCCTCTTCTACATTTGTTCATGTAACACAGGAAAATACAGGTATCTTAACTTATGACCCCTTGTTCTGTCTCAAGGACATATAGCTAGCTAAACCTTCTTGTCCCATAAACTTTAGATAACATATTTCTTTGATCTCAGTTTTATTACAACAAGCCAGGTGAACAATACAGCATACATTACAGAAAAACTATATACAATACAAGATGAGATAATAAAAACTTACGTTTTAAGTTCTCTAAGGGGTGATGGCGATAGATTGAGAAAGACATGTCCTGCTTCCTACAGTATCTTCTCAAAGAATGGTGGCTGGTTCTCTTCCTGTGAAGATTCTACCCAGAATTCCCTGCTTACTAACAACTTCCCTAACTACACATACAGTAATCAAATAAACAGAACACTGCAGCAATGCCAAAGAAGAACACTAGAT
This sequence comes from Rana kukunoris, assembly GCA_029574335.1. Classification (NCBI taxonomy): domain Eukaryota; kingdom Metazoa; phylum Chordata; class Amphibia; order Anura; family Ranidae; genus Rana; species Rana kukunoris. The sequence goes on along the minus strand of CM056059.1, from coordinate 48,315,698 downwards.
GGAGCCTGCACTCCACATATGATTGTCTTATGTAAATTACAAACCTTAAATGTAATTTTAACAACACAGATACAGATAATCAACAGAGACATCTGATGGACAGAACACCCCTTCCAAACAAACCCATATATTTAACAACTACAATCCTTAAAGCGGAGCTCCATCCAAAAGGGAAAACTTTGCTTGTTTGCCTCCTCCCCCCTCCACTGCCACATTTGGAACCTTTTGAGGGAGGGAGAGGGGAGTGGCTACCAGGTTTTAACAGGTAACAGCTCTAACTGAACTTCTGGCTGACTTTGCCGCAGCAAACTCCGTCGGAAGTTAGCCCCCTCCTCATTCCCCCCCTCACGGGAGCTATTCACAAAGCACAGCTGCAAGGCTTCACTGCAGGTTTCCCTTAGTTGAGTTGGCCCCAGCAGCACCGAGAGCCTATTAAAAAATCGGCTTGAGTGAAGACAACGCTGGATTCGTGGACAGGTAAATATCCTAATATTAAAAGTCAGCAGCTACATTCTAAAGGAGCCTTGAGCTCCGCTTTAACTAAAAAGCATTCATTACCCAGCCAACAGCCATAATGTGACTCCAATAAGTAGTGTATGTTCTCCAATCATACTGACAGCAAGCTGAATATTGAGAGTGTGGTCATCCTTATCCCCAGCAGACACTAAACCTACAATATGCTAGAAGGCATTCCTTCCCTTGGCTTGATGCCTCCTCATACCTCCTCTCAAAGATATTTTAGTAATCTTTAATTCTCACCTGTAATGGTGTCCTTTAATGTGTATTGATTCCTACTTCAATGTCCCATTTTTTTTATATTGGTTATCCCTAAACAGGGTAAAGACCCCTTTGAACTGTATGAATTTAAGGTTGTGTTTGCTTTTAACAATTAATTTTGGAATGAATAGACTATATATGGAAAAACCATATATACTTTTTTTATACAGTTGGTAAAAGTTTTCCATCTTGCGCTTTTAAATTTTCTTGTCAGTGTGGTAAAAAACGAAGGTCGATTTGACACTGCTAATGATCAGAAAAGCAAATGAACCTTCTTTTATCATTCTTAAATGTTGAACAAAAGTCAACTAGTGTAAATCCATCTTTAGACACGCTATGCTGGCTTTTCTTGTATGCAGTGAGAAACATGTAGGAAACATGTAGGTCTCAATACCTTCTGAACATTTTTACAGTTCATTCTCAGCCCCATCAACTTTAGTTACATTTAGTGACTTTCTTCTTTCTGGGGTCCATGAAGGCAGGCCTGTCTTTACAGGACAACTTCCCCTTCCCAGGCTGTAGCGTGGCTGAGCTCCTTTTCCTTCCTCCTGGAGTCCTGTCAGTCTGCCTGGGTATCGCGCGTGGTACAGGAGATTCAGTTTCCGGCCGGAACTGACAGGAAGTGCACACTGAGTGCTCACTTCCTTTCAGTCCAGCTGGGAACACAGGAAACTGAATCTCCTGTACCATACGATACCCGGCCTGGCCCTGGCACTATCTAATAGGGGACTGAGGACCCATAATGATAGAACAACGGACTAAGAGGAGCTCAGCCACGCTACATCGGCAGCCTACAGGGAAGAAGGGGAGGTGAGAATAGAAAAACATAGGGGCTGGGGGGGGAGGGGGACTAAGAACTGTACAACGCTTTACCAACCAGCATTCGATTGGAAGAAAACCACCTGAGTTTCAGAAGACAGATAAAAACTCTGCTCTTTTGATAACCAGAGAGACAGAAACAACAAGCGCCCAGAGGCGATTCAGTTCGCAGGTGCCGCGCTATATACATTTCTCATTCATTCATTCATTCATTCATTCAACTTACCAAACAAGTTAGCAATATTCAGATGTTCACAACATTGTGATTTATGCTAATGCTTTTTGTTAACTGTCCCATTTTGAAACAATGTTCTGTTTAGTTTATTACATCCCTGATCTCAATACCCAACCTACACAAATACTGTACTTTAAGGGATTTCGTTTGTTACTAGAATAAAAAATGAATAGGCGCATGTGGCCAAACTACATTTACTGCAGAAAAAATTCCTCTATTCTTGAAAGACAGATATGTCTGAATTTCCCCCCTTTTGAAAGCCATTAAACATAGTCAAAAGTCTTACCAGGTGGCTGTATCAATTGTATAAAAATGACAATATTATCCAAGTTTCTTTATTAATTCAACACTGGACCCTTTAAAGTACCCCTGAAATACCTAAAAACATAACATTGAAATTTATCCACAACTATAAGAGACACAGATTACCCAGACCAGTGATATATGTTTCAAATCTCCCGGGAGTCTGCTGGCACCAGATATAGCCTGATTACCAACCTAGACAGCTTTTATTGTTGTCCACATTGTATTATTTTTCACAGGTGGATGGAAACTGCAAAATTATGCATGGCCCTTGTCCATCCAAACACCCTTTTTCCAAGAGCAATACAGCCCAAATTTATGATACAGCTCTACATGTAACTAAGATTTTCTATAAAAATGCATCTGGAACTTAAAACCAGATTTAACCCATTTTTCCCTGATTTGTTTAAGACTTTTTTTCTTTCTAACTTGTAGATTCCAGATTGTTTCACTCTCTGAAACCCTGCTTCATGTACACTAGCCTACACTGTCAGCTCGTAAACTTGAGTTTAGGAGCTTTTGCCATTTTTTTGCCAAAGCTCCTAAACTCAACTCCATAAAAGCCAATGTACACATATGCTTTTAGCAGAGTTTAGGAGCTGCTGTATTTAGGTGAGCTTCAACATCCCTCTCCTGAAGAAAGTACTTTCAGGACAGGAAAGTTTTGACTGCCAGCCTCAGGAAAACGCAAAATGCTTTAAAATCACAGGCCCAAACGTGGCACGTTCTTGCCCCATTTTGCATTTCCCCCTGGCCATAGTGAATGTAGGCCAGTGTACATGAAGTCTTATGTCTCGTACACACGATCGGAATTTCAGATGGAAAAGGTCAGACGGATTTTTTTCATCGGATATTCTGACCGTGTGTATGCCCCATCTGACTTTTTCCGTTGGAAATTTCCGACGGAGTTAGAAAGAGAACATGTTCTCTTTTTTTTTGACAGAAATTCTGTTCGTCTGTATGGAACTCCGATGGAGAAAAAAACATGCATGCTCAGAATCAAGTCGACGCATGCTCGGAAGCATTGAACTTAATTTTTCTTGGCTCGTCGTACGTGTTGTACGTCACCGCTTTTTTGGCGGTCAGAATTTGGTGTGACAGTGTGTATGCAAGACAGCTTGAACGGAATTCCGTCTGAAAAACCCATCAGAGTTTATTCCGACGGAAACTCCAACCGTGTGTACAGGGCATAAGGCTAGCTATATACTAGTGGATTTTGAACAGACATTCAGAAAATTCTCAGTACATTCAGTGACTACAACATTTTGTCTGCATTTAACATTCAATTTTGAAATGAATGTACTTTACTGAATGAATAGCACATACACTGTTATAAATTAATTCGAGAATTTTTTCTACATCCTGCACTTTTGAATATTCTTGTTACTGCAGCTGAAAATGAACATCGATTTGACTGCATTAATGATTTGAAAATTGAACAAATGTTTTCAAATGCAATTTCACTAGTGTATGGCCATCTTAAAGGGGTTGTAAACCCTTGTGTTTTTTCACCTTAATGCATTCTATGCATTATGGTGAAAAAACTTCTGACAGTGGCGGGCCCCCCATTTTACTCACCTGAACCTGTCCGTCCCCTCAGTGGAGACGCGCTCTACCGCTTTGCCTGGGGTTCTTGGCTCTTGATTGGATAGGATGATAGCAGCGCAGCAATTGGCCCCCCTGCTGTCAATCAAACCCAATGACATTCTGCTGTCAGAGGGGAACTCTGCTGACCGCAGATCACAGGTGAGTTATGGTTGCTAAGGATGCCCGTTTCTTAACAACCATGACAGTTACTGGTGGATAAAAGATGCCCATTCCTTAACCACTTGCTGAAGGCCGTACGACTTTGTACGGCCGCAGCGCAGCCCTGAATCCCTAACAGGCTGTGTTTTTATGGCCGCCCCTTTCCTCGTTCCCCGCGCGCGCTCCCGAGCGCACAGCGGGGAACTCCTGTGCTGGCCGTGTCCCTTGGACACAGCCAAACACAGATCGCGGTAAATAGCCAATCACAGCGGCTATTTACAGCACGATCTGTGCGGCCAATGAGAGATGATCTCATATGTAAACATATGAGATCATCTCTCATTGCCGACTCTCCCCTCCTCACACAGACAGCGCGTGTGATGAGGGGAGAGAACTGTGAGTAACCAGCGCTGAAAAAAAAATATGTCACCAACCAGTGCCCCCAGGAACACCTGTGCCCCCACAGTACTACAGTGCCCCCCAGTACTATACTACAGTGCCCACCACAGTACCACAGTGCCCACCACAGTGCCCACCACAGTACCACAGTGCCCCCCAGTACTACAGTGCCCCCCACAGTACCACAGTGGCCCCCACAGTGCCCACCACAGTACCACAGTGCCCCCCACAGTACCACAGTGCCCCCCCCAGTACCACCGTGTGCCAACCAGTACCACTGTGTGCCCACCAGTACCACCGTGTGCCCACCTGTGCCCACCAGTACCACCGTGCCCACCAGTACCACCGTGCCCACCACTACCACCATGCCCACCTGTACCTACCAGTACCACCTGTGCCTACCAGTACCACCGTGCCCACCAGTACCACCGTGCCCACCAGTACCACTGTGCCCACTTGTGCCCACCTGTGCCACCGTGCCCACCTGTGCCACCGTGCCCATCTGCCACCTCAGTGCACATCTGCAATCATTGCCCACCTGTGCCACCTCATCAGTGCCCACCTGTGCCACAGTCAATCAGTGCACATCAGTACCCATCTCATCAATACCCATCTCAGTGCCATCTGTGCCACCTCATTAGTGCCATCTGTGCCGCCTCATTAGTGCCATCTGTGCCGCCTCATTAGTGCCATCTGTGCCGCCTCATTAGTGCCATCTGTGCTGCCTCATCAGTGCCCACCTGTGTCCACCAGTACACAGGCCTCATCAGTGCACATCAGTACCCATCTCATCAGTACTTATCTCAGTGCCATCTGTGCCACCTCATCAGTGCCATCTGTGGGCATTTGTACTTTTCTGGCTTGTTAGGGTCTCAAAAAATTAGATGGGCCTTCAGTACATCAGGTGTGATCAGATGTGATAATTTTTTATGATTTGCACCATAGCTTGTAGACTCTAAAACTTTCACACAGAATAATTTCCAAAAACTTTGGGTTATTTTTATCAAAGACATGTAGCAGTATAAATTGTAGCCAAAATTTATGAAGAACAATTAATAATTTGCAAAATTTTATCACAGAAACTAAGAAAAAATCAATCAATTTTTGGTCTTTTTTCAATAATAGCGCAAAAAATAAAAAACCCAGAGGTGATCAAAAGAAAGCTCTATTTGTGGGGAAAAAAAGGACAAAAAAATCATTTGGGTACAGTGTTGCATGACTGAGTAATTGTCATTCAAAGTGTAAGAGCGCTGAAAGCTGAAAATTGGTCTGGTCAGGAGGGTGTTTAAGTGCCCAGTATGGAAGTGGTTAACAACCAACTATTTACAGCTTGTTAAGGACACTGGCAGTAGTCCTTAACAAGTACCACAAGTAGTTAAAATACCACAATCTTTCACTAGAAAAATACTGCACATAAAATAGCGCATGCAGTATTTTAGTAGCGTTTTTTAGTGAATTGCAAAAACATTTTTTTTAAACGCTAAGTGTTATTTTACCACATATCTTAGACAGGTAGCGGTAGCCCATCGTACTATAAGTGGGTCACCCTGCACTACTGGTGCTATGTAATGTGCTACCCAAGGGCTGTGTGTGACGGTGAGCATTATTTTGAGGGGACAACAGATTTACACTGTTATGCAAGCTGTACACTCACTACTTTACATTGTAGCAAAGTGTCATTTCTTCAGTGTTGTCACATGAAAAGATATAATAAAATATTTGCAAAAATGTGAGGGGTGTACAGGTGAGATACTGTGGCCCAGATTCACGTACATCGGCGCATTATTGGACCGGCGTAGCGCACCACTTTTCCGTTAGACTTGCGTAATCTAGCCGCGTAATCCTGCGATTCATGAAGCTTTTGCGCAAGAGATTGCGCAATCGTAAGGTTTTTTCCGGAGGCGTAAGGAGGAGTAATACAAATTGGGAGGGACGTGGGCGTGTTACATTGAAATGAGCCGTGACCCCATGCAAATGAAGGGCCGGCCGACTCGCGCATGCGCGCGTGAAGGAAACCATGTCAGCTCCGTTGTGCGCATGCTCACAACTCGGGAGCGGCGCAATCAGTGAAATTGGACATGGACTAGGGCAATGTTGTGAACTACGCAGACAGCATAAATAGACACACACAAACGCACTTCCATTGCAAAAGTACATCCCTTTGTGTCCCTTCCCATTGAATCAAGTGCTTTTGCTCTGTTGTTCGTTAGAGTGTGTCTTGTAGTTGTCAGATTAGTGTTCTGTGTGATCTAGTGCTTGTTGGTAGTTTTGTGAAAGTGTATTTTGATAAGTGTTTTTTGACTGTTTGTTTGATTGATAGATTTCTGAGCGTTTGTTTTGTTGCTTTATTTTTTCATCTGATTTTTTTGTGTCTGTTTCTTGCTGAGTGCTAGTGTGATTTTTGCCTGTTCTTTTTCTCTTTGTGTGTGTTCTTGTCTGATTGGTTGTGCTTGTATTTGTGACAGATTTTTGGTGACTGCTAGTGAGTTTGTTTGGAAGTATGACTGAGAGAAAAAGAAAGTTGAATTTTACAGTGGGGGAAAAAAGAATTCTTGCCCGGGCCATTACCGACTATGGGCGTTACCTCCACGGCCCGCAGAGTGCCACCACCACCCCGGCCAGGAGGAGGGAGATATTGGATATGATCACGGAGCAGGTCAATTCATCGGGGGAGGGGGAGACACGGACCCGCTCTGGGATTGAAAAGAAAATAAATGACCTCCGGCGTGAGGTGAAAAAAAAACTGGCCGCAATAAATGCCCATGCCAGGGGCACAGGAGGGGGCCCACCATGCCGGGTTAGATTTACAGCGACGGAGCGTGTGGTGGCCCTGACCTTTCACCGGCATGAAGTGGAGGGCCTGCCAGGCTTTGACACAAGTCCGGTCCCCGCGGTGCCAGGTAAGGTTTTTATTTCTCTCAGGTGTGTAGCATGTGTGGGGGAGGGGGTGAAAGGGAATATGTGGCAAGTGTGTGGATCCTCCAACCTGTGAATGGTTTGTGTCATCCACAGATGTGCAGGAGGGTGCAGGGCCATCTGGCCTGACCGCTCCAACGCCAGGACAGCAGCCTAATGAGGCCCCCCCAACAAGGCCAGAGTCCGCGGAGGAGGAACAAGAGGAGGAGGAGGATCATGCGGAGGACGATCATGAGGAGGAGGAGTCCATGGCAGGCACTGGCCGTTTGGTTTCTGCGGACTCTTCCCCTCTGGCTGCAAGAAGCCTGCCCTCCCTAAGGGTGAGCCCCCCCCCCTCCTCCCCCAACATGGCTCCCCTCACAAGGGCCTCCCCTTCTCCCCGGCCACAACCATCAGCAAGAGCCAGGAGGTCATCCCAGAGCACCAGGGGGGCGCCCAATCTCCTGCCCGCCAGTCTGAGAAGGAACCTGGCCACCCAGACCCGCCTTCTGAGACAGCTCTGCCAGACTATGGGGCGGGTGGATCAGAGCCTGTCCTCCATCAACGATAGGCTGGGTAACCTGGACTCCCACTCCCGGGCCTCCACAACCTGCCTAAATGACCTGCAAACTACAGCAGCAGGCGTTGGGCAGGATGTGAGGGCCCTTACCCAGGCTATCCAGGGCAACACGGCAACACTTGGTGCTGCCCTGGACAGAATAGCCGTGGCCTTGGAGGGCAGGCCGCCAGGTGGGCAGATCTCAGGGGCTGCTCCTCCTTCCCCGGCTTTTCCCCTCCCCCATGCGTCTCCCCTGAGGGTCCGGGGCCGTGGCCGGGGGCGCCCCAGGCGTGGCTCAGGCAGAGGGCATTCATTTTTTTTCCCTCTTTTTTTGGTTTGAAAGCATGTTTATTTTTGTTCTCTGCTTTTTTTTTTTTCTATGCATATTTTTTTTTTTTTTTTTTTTTTGCTGACATTTTTGGCATTTTTTGGGTTGTGAATGATGTTTGAATGTGGGGGTGACATTCCTGCTGGAAAAGGGGTGTCATCCTCAATTTGGGTGGAGAAGGGTTCCCCAGGACCAGGGAGAAGTGATTCCCAGGTCCGTGTGAATGGTGTATGAATGTACAGTGACATAATTGGAGCCTTGACGTGGCGTTACTGCTCACCAGTCTTGCATGGTGGACTGGTGCCAATCCAATTTGATGAGGATGTGGCGTGTGTGTGCTAGGGACCATAGTGGTGTGCATGCATGCATTCTCATTGTGCCATGATTAATGTGTGTGTTTAACGTGCAAAGATGCATAATGTGAGCTGGCATGAGATGGGGTCATGAGATGGGGTTCCAGTTCATATGCAGAGTCACCTTGAAGGGAAAAGACAGGTGGATGTTAGTCATGCATGTGCAACTTGTGAGGTGTGCATCACGGGAGGGGATAGTCATGCCTGACTCCCATGTCACTCACCAACCAGCCAGCTGTCCCCATACATGTTCTGTTTGCAATCTGTGGGGATGGGGATCTGATTGTATATGTAGCTGTGATGGGTGTCATGGGTAGTGCCATGTGTTGGGCTGCTGATGTCCTCCTGCAAGGTTGTGGTAATTCCACGATGGCATGAGGGGTGAATCTGAAGATGCGAGACACCTCAGAATCTCTCATGCCAAAGATGTCTATGCGTGTGTGATATATCAAGTGAAGAGTGAGGGGCTTGTATCAGATAAGAATATTGTATTAGATTAGATTAAATTGTAAATTTTATATAAGCCAAAAAATATAAAAATAAAACATCTCCCGTGCCCTCCTTAGTGCCATCCTCCGTGCCCTCATCCTTCTTTGTTCATCTAAAGTCAGTAGTATAGCTATGCGCGACGATGCCCCTGGCATATTGGCATACAGATTGTTGGGCAACACGTGTGACTGCTGAACTCCTCACTAACAGTGTTGCTTTATCTGACAATTAGACTTTTTTTCATAATTTAGACCAGCTTTTAGGTCCTCTAACTTTAGACAGAACATTTTGCAGTTGCGCACATCGCGTAGCCTGCGCAGCAACTGCGTTTTTTTGTGAATCCCCGTAACTCCCTCATTAGCATATTTGACTAGCAAATCAATGGTGTGTCTAGCGCAGTTTTGCGCGAAGGCAAGCGAAGGTCTAACTCAATTACGCCGGACCAAAAAACGTAGATTTCTGCCGTATATTGTTTTGTGAATCGCGTCCAACTATACGCACGCGCACATTTAGACTTACGCACGCGCAACAGCAGTTGCGCAGGCGTAATCGCTCTGTGAATCTGGGCCTGTGTGTGTATATATATATATATATATATATATATATATATATATATAAATAACAATTGTGATGTCCAATCTAATATGAAGGTAAAATGAACTTTCCAAATCTTTCAATTTCTCTGTATTTTTGTAGCCAAAATCTCCCAAGACTGAATCTCTGTTATAACAGACAGATTGTTAGTTCTTTAATCTCAAGGTACATTTGAAAAACAAGTTTGTTGAGCTGAAATTATTATCCAAGGGGCTATTACCAGCAGCTTTTGGAATCAATCAAGCACGCATGGGAGCATATTAGCAAAGCTTCTTAACATGGGGGTAATTAGCCTTGATCTGCCCACAATCTCTGTTATATTTTTTGTAAGGTTCTCTGCAGAGGCATTTCCCCAACAAAAATACATATTCATTAGATTATTTTCAATAGAAAAATTAGTAGTGGTATTTGCAATTAATTCTTTACTCAAGTATCTTAAACCAGATCACAATTCCTTATTTTAAAGCCCAGTTACAAATTTCATGCAATAAAAAATGGTTGTTTTAAAAAGAAATTACAATTGCGATTATTTTGGATGGATGAATGGAAAGTTGATAAATCTCTCCCAGTGAATTGTATAAAAACTAAAAACTGAAGGTGTTGCTCAATGCAGCTAGTTAGAATTTAGTTTTTAATTTCATTTCATTTTAGGTTCAAAAACTAGTATTTGGAATTTTAGCAATCACATCATGAATTATGCAATTTCAAAATATAATTTTAAAGTGTGAGTATGAACACATTCCACATCAACATGTATATTATTATTTATTATAGTTGTAGCTGAATTACAAATTAGGTGCACTTTTTTTAAATCAAGGGGATCACATTATAAAGGACGCGTTGTTTCTTTGTAATGCGTAATTTTTATATGCCTAGGCTGTTTTCCGTGATTGCTGCTAATATATTTTTATTGCCATTTCAAATCAAAGTTCAGGCTAAAAGTACTTTTCCGCATTCACTATATAGAACATGAAGGCCTGTGCTATATTGATGGTAATTTTATAGTCAAGTAGCTCTTTGTTTCCGTCTGACATTTTTAAATTTAGGAAGTGGCAATAATGAAATTTGCTTCTGTAATTCTGTTCTTTCCTTATAATTACTATACTGTAATTTTCCAACCTTTGTAGTAATTGAATTGAATTTAATATAAATATGATTGGATTGGTAAGCCAGACAGCATGCTTCTAAAAGATTTGCCTTGGTCACAATCATAGCTTTGCCTCACTCAGTGGATTGGTCTGTGCTACAAGTAACAGGGTCTCAGAGCAGCAGTATTAAAGATCAATTTATGGCAGCTGTTGAACAAAAAATTCAGATCAGTCCCAGAATAATACAAATGTACAGAAGTGGGAAAATTGGGAAAGATTTTTATAGGGACCATCTATAAGTGTTAATTATGTCTAATGCCGTGTACACACGATCGGTCCATCCCATGAGAACGGTCTGATGGACCGTTTTCATCAGTTAACCGATAAAGCTGACTGATGGTCCGTCACGCTTACACACCATTGGTTAAAAAAAAGATCGTGTCAGGCCGCGTACACACGATCAAATCTGTCTGCTGGAAACGGTCTGCCAGACCGTTTCAGCAGACAGATTTGATCGTGTGTACGGGCAAACAGACGGATTTGGCCACCCGACAGATTTCAAAGCATGCTTTGAAATCTGTCGGCTGTGAATCCGTCCGCCCGACATGTCTGCTGGTTAGTACGCTAACCAGCAGACATATCTGCTCGCACATGCGTCGAATGGATTCGACCCATGCGCGGAAGTGTTTTACTTCCTGGTGCGGTGACGTGGCGGCGTCAACGTCACCGCCACGTCACCGCCACGTCAGCGCGCTGTCTGCCGGCGGGGATTTTGGTTTGATCGTGTGTACACGATCAAACCAATACATCCCAGCAGACAGATCTGTTCAAATCGGTCTGTCCGACCGATTTGAACAGATCTATTTGCTCGTGTGTACGGGGCCTTAGAGTTCAGTTCTTCCAAGCATGCGTCGACTCCTGCGCATGCATGGTTAAATTTAAAACAAGTTGGCTTTTTTTTAACCGATGGCGCCCACACACAATCAGTTTGGACCGATGAAAACGGTCCATCAGACGGTTCTCATCGGTTTAACCGATCGTGTGTACGCGGCATAAGAAGTTCTTTGTTTTGTATTAAAGTACAGGACCTTATGACTTACATCTGCCCCTTTTTTTTAGTAAATAAAAATATACTAGTGGAATGTTTGTATTACAAGCAAAGAAAGTCACATGAAAGTACTTACCTCTTACTTGTTCTCTGCTGCCCATCTTATGATGTCAGTACTAGAACTTGGACATGCTCTGTATGAAATCTGACACAGTTTGTTAATGTTTTTAGTTCAGCATTGGCTATGAGCAATATGGGTGGCATAATGCTACTTGACACTCAAAGTTCCGAAGCCATGGAGACTTAAACAAAAACAAGGCAAGAACTTGCACAATTTCATTAAATGTTGTAAAATTCTTGTAGTTTAGAGATTAGATCTGGGAGACACTGGTTACATAACCTTGCAAGGGGGCATCTATGAGGCCCTGGCTACATAACTAGTGGCTCAATGATCCAATAAGTACAAACACATCAAATGTAAGTCAAGCCCTGTACACATGGGGTCGGTTTTCTGATGGGATTCCTGGCAAGCTTGCTTTGCAAACCGTCATTCTTTTGAATGGCAAGAATGCGCTGACGTCATCTACTATGATGAGCCGGCGTCTCGTCACATTTGATTCCATCGCTGCCATCTTGCTACACCCCACACTAACTTTGTATGCTACTGTGTCGGAGTGTTATCCATCATTTCGTTACCCTGCAGATAAGCATACAGACGACCGGTTTTCTTGGCAGGAAACACTCTGCCGGAAATCCCGACGGGAAAATAGAGAGCAGGGTTCCCGGCTGTTTTGCTGATGGGAAAACTGCTAGGGAGCATACACATGGCCGGGATTCCCGGCCAAATGCTCTCCTCACAGTTTTCCAGCATAACATCTTTAATTTAACAAATAACTGCAGTGTGATTTCATGTCAGAATGCAGAGCTGCATGCTGATTTCATTTCAGGGAAAAGTGGGAAAGGTCCACTATAAGCCCGGCTGATTTTTTTCATGTGATCAATGTAAGCGGCTATAGCTACCAGTAGTGACCGTTGTGTTCTGCCGGCAGAACACAATATCACTGCAGGAGAGTCTCAACACATTCAGTGTTGATGGGGGAATCAAGCAAAATTCTTTCCTTCCACCACGGGTGGAAGCCCTTTACAGTCAGGGACCCTGGGCCCTTAGGTTGTGTAACAAAGTCCAGTGTTCAGCTTACATCCCTTGTGGCTACTGATTCCAGCACCACCTCTTCAGGCACTGCCACTTTCACTAGCCCTCCTGGCTAACTTCCCCACAGTCCCCCCAGACTGCTCACCCACCAGCCATCCAGCTAACTTCTCAGGAGATCTCCTGGACATGCTGACTCTCTCTAGCTGTCCTTTCCCTGCTCCCGTGCATACTGGACAGGATTCTGCCATGTGTCGTAGAGGGTCTCTCAAGCACCTGAGCTCCAGGCCTAAGGTCACCCCCCCAGACTAGGGGGCACCCTCAAGGGCCACTGACAGCCTCTTAGCACTCCATCTCCATCTTCCAACCGACTGCCCCCTGCTGGCATGACCCAAGAGTATTTAAGAAGTGCCTGCCCCCTGCCAGCCCACTTGTTGAGGATTGGCTGGGGCCCTCCTTAATACTCCAAGTATCTCCTCCTAGACTCTACCCTTTACATCTGGAAGCTTCTCCAAGGTTCCAGAGAGCATGGGGAGTTACCAGAGGTGCTGCTTGATGAGTCATCCAGCCTCCCTGAGTCACTCATCCCTGACCCAGATTCAACCCAGGCCTGCCTCTCAGCCAGGCCAATTTAGTTACTCCACAGATAACCTATTCTAGCACACTAGAGGATGCTACAGCAGTATGGTTTGGGGTAAAGGTACTAGGCAGAGAGCATGATCAAAGTGCAGGAACATGATAGCGGCTAACAGAATACTGGAGCAAGTTGTATCAGCAGGAGAGGGACTAAATACCCTCTCCTAATTACTGATTACTAGGATCTGCTGGCTGCCGGAAGACACCCGCTGGTGGACACTGGAACTTTCTACTCTGGGAAGCACAGTGCTACCAGCAGGTGGCCCAACTCCTGACAGATGGGGGGTAGTTTGTTAGGGGGACTTGTCCCCCTCATGGACTCATGTTGGTGTCTCAGAGAGAACAGCCATCTGATTGGATGCTGCAATCTTTGGTCCTGAGGGGCAAACAGAAATTTTTTAAGGTAAGTGTGTGGTAGAGAAAGGAAGCCACTTGTAAAGGATGGTGATAAGTTCAGGTTCCTGGCGAGGAGAGATAGCTGAGGGAAGGCTTCTTCTTCACTATATATATATATACAGTGCGGAAAATAAGTATTTGAACACCCTGCTATTTTGCAAGTTCTCCCACTTGGAAATCATGGAGGGGTCTGAAATTGTCATCGTAGGTGCATGTCCACTGTGAGAGACATAATAAAAAATAAAAAAAATTCCAGAAATCACAATGTATGACTTTTTTTAACTATTTATTTGTATGATACAGCTGAAAATAAGTATTTGAACACCTGAGAAAATCAATGTTAATATTTGGTACAGTAGCCTTTGTTTGCAATTAGAGGTCAAACGTTTCTTGTAGTTTTTCACCAGGTTTGCACACACTGGAGGAGGGATTTTGGCCCACTCCTCCACACAGATCTTCTCTAGATCAGTCAGGTTTCTGGGCTGTCGCTGAGAAACACGGAGTTTGAGCTCCCTCCAAAGATTCTCTATTGGGTTTAGGTCTGGAGACTGGCTAGGCCACGCCAGAACCTTGATATGCTTCTTACAGAGCCACTCCTTGGTTATCCTGGCTGTGTGCTTCGGGTCATTGTCATGTTGGAAGACCCAGCCTCGACCCATCTTCAAAGCTCTAACTGAGGGAAGGAGGTTGTTGCCCAAAATCTCGCAATACATGGCCCCGGTCATCCTCTCCTTAATACAGTGCAGTCGCCCTGTCCCATGTGCAGAAAAACACCCCCAAAGCATGATGCTACCACCCCCATGCTTCACAGTAGGGATGGTGTTCTTGGGATGGTACTCATCATTCTTCTTCCTCCAAACACGGTTAGTGGAATTATGACCAAAAAGTTCTATTTTGGTCTCATCTGACCACATGACTTTCTCCCATGACTCCTCTGGATCATCCAAATGGTCATTGGCAAACTTAAGACGGGCCTTGACATGTGCTGGTTTAAGCAGGGGAACCTTCCGTGCCATGTATGATTTCAAACCATGACGTCTTCGTGTATTACCAACAGTAACCTTGGAAACGGTGGTCCCAGCTCTTTTCAGGTCATTGACCAGCTCCTCCCGTGTAGTCCTGGGCTGATTTCTCACCTTTCTTAGGATCATTGAGACCCCACGAGGTGAGATTTTGCATGGAGCCCCAGTCCGAGGGAGATTGACAGTCATGTTCAGCTTCTTCCATTTTCTGATTGCTCCAACAGTGGACCTTTTTTCACCAAGCTGCTTGGCAATTTCCCCGTAGCCCTTTCCAGCCGTGTGGAGGTGTACAATTTTGTCTCTAGTGTCTTTGGACAGCTCTTTGGTCTTGGTCATGTTAGTAGTTGGATTCTTACTGATTGTATGGGGTGGACAGGTGTCTTTATGCAGCTAATGACCTCAAACAGGTGCATCTAATTTAGGATAATAAATGGAGTGGAGGTGGACATTTTAAAGGCAGACTAACAGGTCTTTGAGGGTCAGAATTCTAGCTGATAGACATGTGTTCAAATACTTATTTGCAGCTGTATCATACAAATAAATAGTTAAATAATCATAAATTGTGATTTCTGGAATTTTTTTTTTTGATTATGTCTCTCACAGTGGACATGCGCCTACGATGACAATTTCAGACCCCTCCATGATTTCCAAGTGGGAGAACTTGCAAAATAGCAGGGTGTTCAAATACTTATTTTCCGCACTGTATATATATACTCTAGTGAGTGGTGCGGGGATATGGAGCCATCGCAGACTGCAGGAACATCCTCTGCCTACGTCTAAAAAGGACAGTACCCCTGGTAACAGAAGCCACCCTCTGCTAGCATACATTGTAAATGCTGAAAGACTGTACATTCTTTGGACTATTGCTAAAAGTACTAAAGATCAGTTTGTCTTTTGCTGAAAAACAACTGTGCAAGAGTTAGAAAAAAATTAACTTTGCCTTTGCACAGGAGCTTCCTTTAATAATGACCAGTAGCTGCTGCTCTCTCTCTCCTTGTGAATAGTGTCTGGTCTTGTCTCCACCCCTCCTGTAGATTTCTGAAGGAAGCCTGATTCTGCTGGGCCATTCCCACAGCTCTGCTCCCTGCATAGATTATGTGCAGTACAGTGATGATGTCACCATTTTTACAGAGGGTTAACTGGGTTTGCAAAGGCAATTGTTGCTCCATTGCAGCTCTCAAGGAATATATTTAAATTACAATTTGTGTACCTGGAGTTCAGCTTTAAAGTGGTTGTAAATGTTGAATTATAAAAAATAAAATAAAATAACAAAATACCTATACTTACCTGCTCTGTGTATGGTTTTGCACAGCCCCAATTCTCTTCTTCGGGGGTCCCCAGACCCCTACTCGTCCATTGATGCAGACAGTGGGACTCGGCCCAGCCCTCTGCTCCCATTTGACAGCTTTTGATTGACAGCAGCGGGAGCCATTGGCTCCTGCTGCTATAAAAATGTCCAAATTAGAAAGCAACAGCTGCTGGAGTTGTTGCGCTCCTGCACAATGCTGGATAGGATGGGGCTCAGGTAAGAAAGAGGGAGGGTTGCAGCACAAAAGGTTTTTCACCTTAACCTCCCTGGCGGTCTTCACGTGTGTGGCACGGGGTGAGATTTTTAAGCTAATATCGGTAACCCCGTGCCACACACGCGCTTACCTCGCTGGATGCAGAAAAAGTTTACTTACCTTTTCTCTGCGATCCAGCGATGAATCCCCGCAGTACTCGGCGGGCGGATGTCCGCCTGATGCTGTGTGTTCCGCCGATTCCCTTCCCTGCGAGCGTCGCGACGTAGGGGGGGGAACGGCGCCAAATTCAAAAATGTAAACAAACACTATACATACAGTACACTGTAATCTTATAGATTACAGTACTGTATGTAAAAAATACACACCCCCCATGTCCCTAGTGGTCTGCCCTGTACACTACATGTCCTTTTATATAATAAAAACTGTTCTTTCTCCCTGCAAACTGTAGATTGCCCATAGCAACCAAAAGTGTCCCTTTATGGCAAAAATTGTTTTAGAGCAGCTAAAAAACAGCGATAATAAATCAGAATCACTTGCAGAATTTAGCGATAGCGATTTATGGGGAAATTCGTCATAAAAAAAAAAAAAAAAATGACAGCAAAAATTCTGCAACTGAGCAAATTTCAGTGATTTTGATTTGATTACATTATTGAATAATTTTTACTATAATTATATTATCATTTGTGATCATTTTTTATAATTATTTATTATATTATAATTTTTAATTAAAAAAAAAAAAAAAATCATACCCGGGATGCCTATTAGACTCTTGTTTGAATAGATTTAAGTGAGTTATTCCTAAGAATTACAAGCCTACAGTATAAAACGCCAAATTCCCTTGCAAATAATGGTACCGCTTTTAGCACCTAAAATCTTAAAGAATCATACCGCCAGGGAGGTTAATGCATTAGCGTGAAAAACCTTAAGGCTTTACAACCACTTTAATGAGCCTTTAACCCTTGCAGTATCTGAAGACCCCATTTCAAGGGTAATTGTTTGTTGTTGACTGGAGTGGGGCTTTAAGCTTATTTAGAAAATTAGTACTAGGAAATATAACTGTACAGTATAGCAGGAGGTAAGTGTAAAGCGTACACTTACTTTGTGTCCTAAAACCTGTGCAGAGAGTTCAGCTGGACAATTAGTTCAATGATTCTGGTCTGTGTTGTTTTATAAATGGATTTAATCGTGTAACACCACCTCCGCAGGAGCCGCTTGATAATTAGGTTCTATGTTCTCAATTCAAAGTGGTATACCATGCTAAAGTAACTCAGTAAATAAGTACCTATATATGATAAAGGACTGCAGCGACTAACCATGTAATATAACCATAGCAAGACATACATTAAACAAAAGCGCTAATCTCAACAGCAAACAATTTAAATAAATATAAAAATAAAATTCTTAAATTGACATAATACACTCTGTGCATAGAAAGTGTCCTTATATCTTTCAAGTGATGAGAAAAAAAAGAGAAACAGTTAAAAAAGTTGTGCAGAAGTAATCCTCATGATAAATATGAATACATCCAAAACAAAGCTGATTGGACAGGGATTCCACCACAAAAACTCATGCAGATTCTTCTGTTGCACCCACACTCTGTGATCGGGGATGCTTACCAGATGATAGGGAATACCTATTTCTAGAATGGTCAGACAGGCAGACAGACCAACCTCTGCAGGTTATAAATAGGGAAGCCTCTGGAACGCTCTGGTGGTAGGGTGGGTCCTCCGGTGTAATCGAACTCACAGTGGGATATCCATTATAAATAGACCAAATAGACCATAGAAATAGAAAGCTCCATTAGTATAATATGTAACGTTATTGGTTTTCTTCAGTTGTTAAATTAGCACTCCTTATTTAACGCTAGCAAACATGGTATTCACGAAAGCTATAATCGTTATTCAACATAGTCGTTATGGTTTTCAACTGACTCTTTATCCAATCGTTATTCTAACTACTCAGACGTTATTATTAAGATTTGGGATGTTAAAATAACTCTTAAGATTGTTAAATAATGCTGGAGAGATGCATTCTGGGAGCAGAAGGGGAGGAGAACAGCTGCATGTGGAAAAGAGCAGATACAGAGAGAGAGAGAGAGAGAGAGACACAAGCAATACACATGGAGATTGAGCATGTGATGTGCAAAACTTCTAGTGTGTGCTTTTCTAAAGCCATGTGTATTTCCTCATACAGAGAATAAATCATGGGAGATGATAATCGGAATTTAGCTATCACCTGGGTTTCAGAAAAGTCATCCAAAATAGTATGTGAACAGAATACACGTTTATAAATCTGAACAACATTCTAACATGTTCTTCTTCGCCTCTGGATAATTTTAAGTTCAAATAGAGCATGGTTCCATCTTGCCCAACACTATTAAAAACTTCACTACACTACAAAAATCGCCAAAAGCTTCCTCTAACAACAAAATATCGCCTGGGAAATGTCATAACGCCACCCTGAGGGAGGTGTTAATTTAACAATTGCTTAACGATCGATAACTGTCAAAAAAATCTTTGTGAATTGCACTTCTGTACATATTTAACGATTTGACTCTTTAAAATAACGATTTGACTCTTTAATAAGGATCCACACCTTAAAATATCGGTTCTGTGTAGTGAAACGTTATTTGATGATTTTTCAAATCGTTAAATCGTTTAGTGAATTGAACTAGCTTCAATAACGTGCAAAATCGTTAAAATAACAACCGCAATCTGGAAATAAAGCTTTGTGAATTGACCCCTATGTATGTAACGTTTATTGAATAAAGTGAAAATTCTACTTAAAAGAGATAAAAAGCAGTAAAGCCTGGATAAAATTGTTTGCCGGCAAACACAAATTCATTCACCCGCCTCCCAGGGTCACGTGGGGCACAATGGCCTCAGTGCATAGCTACGTCCGACATGTTTTGTCATAAGTGACATCTTCCTAGGTTACGGGCAACGCACTGATCAATCACTATAAATACTAATGTTGAAAAACCAAGCCTAATTTTCACACGGTGGCCATTTTGAGAAAAGTTCAAGCCTCCTTCCCATTCACCAACATGTTGGCAACCAAGCCTTGGTTTCAAATATGAACTAAATAACTGTGGCTATACTTATCACTTACAGTGACAATTTATGCCTTAGTTTAGTTTCTAAACAGAGCGTCCCAAACGGATACCCAGATGAATACAATGCATTAAAAAGGAAAAACATTCTAGCCTAAAAAATATGACAATGAAAGCCTTATTGCAAAGGAGAAGGGGACTCTGAGGGCCTCTAGTGGATGTTTAAAAAAATGTAGTAAATGGGAAAAATTCTTAGAGAATATCAAATAACATATATTACACCAGACTAATACAAAAAATGATATATGCAAGATATAGGATGCTACAACAATAAAATCAGTAACAATATTGAAGGTACTAAAAATAATTAAATAATATTAAAAATAAAAATATGAATGTCAAAGACAAATAAATGCCCAAAATTGACATAATTAAAGTAACAACTAATAAAATAAAAGGACTTGATACATTTAATAAATGTTTTAGGCATTATCAATGAGGGCATAAAACTCCACATCTGCATTTGGAACTTATGACCTAAGACATATAACCCTATAAATCAAACGCATTTCAAGTTTAGAGATCTCACGTTGCCTAGACCCTACCAGCAAAGACAAGACATACCAGCTGGATTTTTGGTATGGACTTCCAGGTAGTGTCTGGAGACTGGATAGCTTTTGAACCCTCTTTTAATGTTACCAATGTGCTCATTGAGCCTTATTTGTAAAGGGCGTATTGTGCGGCCAACGTACTGAAATCCACAGGGACAGAGAAGCAAATATACCACATTAGGAGTGGAACATGTGATACAAGTCTTGATTTGAAAGTCATGAGATGTGCTATAAGATGTGAATTAAGTGTTTTTTTATTTTATTTTATTACTTATAATATTAATAAAACATGCTAGGCATCTTTTACATTTAAGATGCCCAGTAGCTTCTATGTTCCGCCTATCAACCCCAAGAACAGTCTTGGCCCCTCTGGCACACCTAGTAAACAAATATTACTGCAGACACAATGGTAAAAAGACACCAGACTGTATCAGGTCAAAGAGAATTCGCAGTGGCGTCTGACAAAGCATGGGGGGGAAACTGGCACCCACTACAGTCGCATCAATGAAGCCTATGGGGTTGCAATTGGCAGTGACTAATTGCATTCATATAGTAACAGGGACTGGAAGTAGAAATTGCATGAACTGAAAGAATCGGGCTAATGGAAACACTGGAAAATGTACCCTTTAGGCTGCATTCACACCTGAGCGTTTTGACGCCTGAAGCATGAAGCTCCAAAACGCTAGAGGGGAAAAAATACATTATTCTCAATGGAGATGGTTCACAAAAACCTTTGGGCTTTCACATTGAAGAATACAGGGCACGATTTTTTCAGGCGGTATAGCAGCGCTATTTTTAGCGCTGTACCGCCTGAAAAACGCCCCAGTGTGAAAGGGACCTAAAAGACAATCCTACAATGTGGGTTAGGAACAGGAAGAGAAGGGATATTTTCCAAAAAAGACACTTGTTCTGGTGACCCTGGTGACAACTAGGGATTCCCTCACATTAGAGGGATTTCCTCTCACTTCCTGTTTTGGCTTTAAGGCGAGAGGTATAGGGTAATCATCCCAATGGATATAAAGGGAAACAGTGCAACGCAAATATTTAAATAGTGATATAAAACAGAAAAAAGTCCATAGATGAAAGTGAAGAGGAGAAATCCATATGAATTTCATTCAGTGATGTAGATTCAAAACAGGTGACCAAAATAGAGATCCTCCACCATGAAGTAAAGATGGCCTCTCACCTCATAAATTCGACCTTAAAAAGGTCACAAAGCATGGTACTCAATCTCAGATCCAAATGAGAATGGTCAAAGGGTTGTTTGACAACTACAAGATGATAATAGAAGGCCCATAGATACCAGCAATGCGATGTATATGGAAATAAAAGGATCTAATGCTCTCAGTACAAAAATGGCATTTATTTTAAAAACAATGGCGATACACTCACATGTCACTACACTCTCAGCCGAGTGCAGGCTAACAGTCAGATAAATCCAACAAGTGTGTACAGCATACGAATGGCAATCGTGGGTGACGTGATACGTAGCTCCTCCCCCTCCTGGGAAAGTTTATTTGAATTTATCCTGAGTGCTGGCTAGCAATTTTTTATTATTATAATTTTATTATCATAATTCTTCTTATTATTATTTTTTCCAGAGCTGAATACTTTATTTTTGTTTAATCTCCCCAATGGGACACAGATGGCAAAAAAAGGAGGCATAACCCTCCCAAATGCCGCGCGCACACACACCAAAATCACATTGGAATTCCGACAGAATTCCATCAGGCCGCGTACACACGATTGAACATGTCCGCTGAAACTGGTCCACAGACCAGTTTCAGCGGACATGTTCGATCGTGTGTACGGCCTATCGGACAGTTTTCCAGTGGGCAAAAGTTTCTAAACATGCTTACTAACTTGTCCGCTGGAAACCTGTCCGTCGGACAGGTTCGATGGTTAGTACGCTCAACCATCGGACCAAAATCCCGCGCATGCGTCAAATTGATTCGACGCATGCTTGGAAGCGTTGAACTTCCTTTTTTCAGCACGTCAATGTTTTCTACGTCACCGCGTTCGTGTCCGAGGAGATTTTGGTCCGATGGTGTGTACGCACATCAGACCAAAAGACCACTTCAGACATGTCTGATGAAAACTGTCCGTCGGACCTGTTTCATCGGACATGTCTGATCGTGTGTACGTGGCCTCAGAGTAAAATAGAACATGTTTATATGGAATTAATCGGAATTTCCACTGGAATTTATCCGATGGGCATACACACAGTCAGAATTTCCTATGAAAAAAGTCTGTCTGACTTTTTCCATCGGAAATTCTGATCGTGTGTACGCGGCATTACTCTATCCTAAAAAGAAAAAGGTTGGCTTTAGTTATTCCAAGCTCAAATATGTTCATTTACAATGGATACTTTATCACCAGGGCTCTTTGTGCTGCCTTGTCAAATGTATTTTTCTATCCATTGTTATCACTATAAAAGAACAGCAGATGGTGCTATTGTTGTATCTACAACTGACTTTCTTTTTCCTCGCAGGGCTTTGTGTCGAAGCTCGACAGATTCATCCGCTGGTTACAAGATGCAATGGAAGCTACAGAGAACTGGACCCCTCCTCAGCCTGAAACAGAGGCCCTCCAGCTTTACCTCCATACACACCTGGTGAGATATGACGAGGAAACACTACAAATCTGGTCATTGTAGTCACACGCCTCGGAAAATTGTCTTTCTCTTGTACAAATAATCACATTACGGTTTTACCTGACATATTTAAAGACATATATGACAGTTTTACTATATTTATAGATATTTCTATATAAACTCTTCTTAGAGCGAGGACACATGCAAGCTATCATTCCTTTGCATATTTACAATATTTGTACACCCTCTCAACAGACAAATCTAATCAAAATATTCCTTTTAAATTTTAATGCTGTTCTAGTACATTTGATCCAGAAGAAGAGGATAAAACAAAACCCAAATGAGAAAGCTGCCAATTTATCTTCACAGTGGGTGAGAACTATTCCTTCCTGACCCCAACATCTATAGCCCAAATCAATAACTGCACTGATGAGTGCGGCTGAGGATGTGAGCTCTTGCAAGAAATGTATGCAATCCAATTTTAAATTCACCCATGGTGTTTTCTGTCGTCGCCTGCCTTGTCATAGGATTCCAGAGTTTTACCAACAGTACAGCAAGAAGCACTTTGTATTCTGGGGATAAAATGGTTTCTCGTGGCATCTAAATTTATTCCCCGTTATTGCCATTTTAGATCCAGAGATAATGTATTTTTGAGGTGGAATCCTGTTTTTCTAGTGTTTCTTGCTCAATTGGTTAGTTCTTTTAATTCATTAAATTGGCTTGAATCCCTTCAGGTCCACTTTGCTGCAATGCACCATTTATAGTGGTACGGGTGACCAGTGCATCTAGGCCTGGAAGTCTAAAGGGCACATGGCCATGACCACGGTTGTAGTATTTAGATGGATTTAGAGATCTTTATGCTTGTGGTGGCCTTTGGCACCCATCGCTATGATTTAAAAAGACCAAAACAAAAAAAAAGGCATAAGAACAAATCTTTTTTTTTAATCTATTTCTTTTGGTGCAGCTTAGGCTCTCACTGACCATCAGTGGCGTCTCCAGCTTTCATATTTAGGGGGGGCACATGGGGGGACAGGGACCAAAGTAGGGGGGCCAACTATAAAATGCAATTTTATATATATACAGTACAGACCAAAGGATTGGACACACCTTCTCATTCAAAGAGTTTTCTTTATTTTCATGACTATGAAAATTGTAGAGTCAAAGGCATCAAAACTATGAATTGACACATGTGGAATTATATACATAACAAAAAAGTGTGAAACAACTGAAAATATATGTCATATTCTAGGTTCTTCAAAGTAGCCACCTTTTGCAGCAGACACATCTCTAGAACAACTGTTAAGAGGAGACTGTGTGAATCAGGCCTTCGTGGTAGAATATCTGCTAGGAAACCACTGCTAAAGAAAGGCAACAAGCAGAAGAGACTTGTTTGGGCTAAAGAACACAAGGAATGGACATTAGACCAGTGGAAATCTGTGCTTTGGTCTGATGAGTCCAAACTTGAGATCTTTGGTTCCAACCACCGTGTCTTTGTACGACGCAGAAAAGGTGAACGGATGGCTTTGCTGGTGACACTGTTGGGGATTTATTCAAAATTGAAGGCATACTGAACCAGCATGGCTACCACAGCATCTTGCAGCGGCATGCTATTCCATCCGGTTTGCATTTAGTTGGACCATCATTTATTTTTTAACAGGACAATGACCCCAAACACACCTCCAGGCTGTTTAAGGGCTATTTGACCAAAAAGGAGAGTGATGGGGTGCTGCGCCAGATGACCTGGCCTCCACAGTCACCGGACCTGAACCCAATCGAGATGGTTTGGGGTGAGCTGGACCGCAGAGTGAAGGCAAAAGGGCCAACAAGTGCTAAGCATCTCTGAGAACTCCTTCAAGACTGTTGGAAGACCATTTCAGGTGACTACCTCTTGAAGCGCATCAGAAAATGCCAAGAGTGTGCAAAGCAGTAATCAAAGCAAAAGGTGGCTACTTTGAAGAACCTAGAATATGACATATTTTCAGTTGTTTCACACTTTTTTGTTATGTATATAATTCCACATGTGTTAAAGGGGTTGTAAAGGTAAAAGTTTTTTTTTACCTTAATGCATCCTATGCATTAAGGTAAAAAAACATCTCACATCACCGGACCCCCCCCCCGAGTCCCCGTTTTACTTACCTTACCGTTCGAAACTCCCGGGCGCGTCCACGTCATCCTCTTCGGTTCCCAGCCTGGCCGTTGATTGGCTAGGCTGGGCGGATTAATAGCAGCGCAGCCATTGGCTGGCGCTGCTGTCAATCACAGCGGCTATGGCCGCCGCTGTATCACGGGAGCGCGCTCGCAAAAGCTTTCCACCGTGCGAGCGCCCTCGCATGAAGATGGAAAGCTTTTGCGAGGAGGAGCCCAGACAGCCGCCGAGGGA
This sequence comes from Rana kukunoris, assembly GCA_029574335.1. Classification (NCBI taxonomy): domain Eukaryota; kingdom Metazoa; phylum Chordata; class Amphibia; order Anura; family Ranidae; genus Rana; species Rana kukunoris. The sequence continues at coordinate 48,290,702 of CM056059.1, read as the reverse complement.
CCCCAGAAGACAGCTTTCCGGGCCACTCTGTGCAAAACGAACTGCACAGTGGAGGTAAGTATAACATGTTTGTTATTTTTTTTTTTTTAATGCCTGACTTTAGTGTCCCTTTAATTCATAGTTTTGATGCCTTCAGTGTGAATCTACAATTTTCATAGTCATGAAAATAAAGAAAACTCTTTGAATGAGAAGGTGTGTCCAAACTTTTGGTCTGTACTGTATATATATATATATATATATATATATATATATATATATATATCCTGGGGCCCTTTACTACGATCCCACAACAAGCCCTTTCACATGTTCATCAGTGAGCTCCCTTCCTACTATACTGGGGCCCCCCAGGGTGGCAGAAAACAAGAGATATATGTCACCAGCACATCAAGAAAATATAAGGGTCCAAAGCAGTGGGAAAACTCTCAGGGTTGCAAAGGTTGTCTTGCCACCGGGCCCTGGTGTTCTGCCACTGTGGGGTTCCCCAGCTGTCCTGTCCCTGCTATTGACAGTGCTGGTCTGGCACCTGTCTCCTTGGCAGTGGCAGCAGTCTATTAGGACCTAGTGCTGGTGACATTATGTATGCATGAAGGCTGGCACTATTGGTTATAGAGAGCCGAGCCCCCAGCTGGTCACCTAGCAGCAGTAATGCTGTATACCCTTCTCTGTTGACAGAGATGTGATCCAGGTGATGCTCCCAGTCAGATCTAATAAACACAGGAGCAGCTAAGTAACCTGCAGGGAGCTCAACTGTCTACAACCAATAGAGATAGGCTCGGGTGTGTTTGAAATCCCATATGCTCGATCCCGCCAGGAAGCCGACACTCCACAGTGCTAATCACAGCCACTGAGACATTCCTGATCTGTGCAGCTGCGGACCAGGAAATGTCTCACTGTCTGTGATTAGCGCTGTGCAGTGTGGGCTTCCTGGCAGGCTCTGGTATGTGGAATTTTGAACATGCCCATCTCATCTCTAACAACCAATTGTGCTGGCCCTCCAGTACATCAGCCTCATAAAGTAACCAGCACTGGGTTCCAATGTGCTGCCGCTGCTGCCATGGACACAGGGACCAGCACTGTGAATAGCCGGGACAGGACAGAAATTGGATCATTTTTTTTTTTTTCATTCAACCTAATAATTGAATGAAAAAAAGTGATCAATGTATGGGATGCCTAAGAGCTAATACCAGCCATAGACAGTTTAAATCTCAGCTGGTTCAGCAGGAACTGGCTGAGATTTGAACCATTAATGAGCAGATTCTCTCATGATTATAACTAATGGTTGCTGTATAGCCACTAGCGATAATCACTGTTTGTCAGGAGAATATAATTGGTGGGCAGGAGGGATATTCCCCTGTCAGCACTGACTGTGTTGATGGGGAAATCATGCAAGTTGCCTAACTGAAAGTGAAAGTAAATTGTGACTGTCTTGAAAGAACAGGTGAGGGGGAGGGAGACAGATGGGGGAGAGAAGGGATGGAGATAATGCAGTTCAGTGATTACAGTGTACTGCAGTCTGCAGTGCACACACTTACCCACAGTCCAGGCTAGAATCTCAGGCATCATTCACACACAGCCAGGAATGCTGACGATTTTCATATTTCCCGCCCACACATCCCCTTTCTTTAGATACAGCACACTGGCATAGTGTGGGCGGGACTGAAAGAAGGATTTCCTCCCTTCTTGTATGTGAGGAGAGTGAGGGGGGTGGCTGGACTCGCTGGGCTGTAAAAGAGTGTCATAGACTGACACTCAGCTCAGCTTGCAGTCACCACTCTCACAATTTACAGGCTGGTTCTCCTGTCCTAAGGATGGGAGAAATCATTCTGTTTTTTCAGTAACTGAGATGAAGGCTTGCCCCCTCCCACAGTGCTCATGGAGTTGTTTCTGCAACTCGCTCTTCTCCGTGCCAATGAGGATGCAGGGGAAGGAGCAGATCGGGCAGCTGTGGTTGTGTGAGCGCTCACATTATGCAGTGTCAGCGAGCAGTGGGAGTGGGGAGGAATGCCCCGCAGAGCTGACTGGGGGCTGCTCTCCCTCTCAGGAGAGACTGTTACTCCAGCAGCGGCTCGAGCAACATAAAAAAAATGCAAAAAAATATTATATATATATATATATTTTTTGGGGGGCACATGGTGGGGCACAGCATATTGTTGGGGGGGGGGTCAGGGCCCCCTCTGGCCCCCCCTAGGGTCGCCTTTGCTGACCATGCAGTGTCAGATTGATATAGACAGTATAGAGGGAAGCCAGCACACCACAGTAGATTGCAGGTACATTTAAGCAGGTCATACACGGTTGAATTTCAAACAAATTTTTATTTCAAAATCAGAAAGTTCATTTTTTTTGTGATCCGATGATGCCACCATTGATTTTTCGAAAATTTGCCCGACCAAGCCTTCATGCTAAAGAAAATAATTTTAGTTGCCGGGAATATTCTTTCCACTCCGGGAATTTTAATTTCTTGCACATGCGTTTTTTTTTCTATTATATTTCTCGCACGATTCTTCCATCATTGATTAGAAAATCATTTGTATTTCAAAAAATGTGCAACATGTCCGATCCTCAAATTTGATTGCCACACGAAAATCGTCTGTTTACTGCAGCCCACTAACGGTGCGAAATTCGTACGAAAATTCTTTGATACGATTTTCGAAAGAAAATTCTTTCGAAATTCGAACCGTGTATGACCGGCTTTAGGTTTCCTTGAACCGGCATAACATTGACTTTTCAAGGCATCCTGTGTTGCTGCAAAATATCAGCGTTTTGCCAGCGAAGTTCACCTAGTGCAGTCTACATTGGTGTTCAGTCCTCCCTTTATACTTGGTGCTTCAGTGCATCTTCCTTTACTACCAGGCCTACATAATGAGTGCTGGATGGATGTTGTTTGCCACTTAGGTAGATGAAGATATCTAGAACACACATTCAACCCTTTGCTGTATCTTCTGTAATGGAAGGGAACAACACATTATCACTCACAGGCACCTGTCACCAAACTGGAGTACCATCAGTTGGTACTTCTTGTGTGAATTGTATTCATACAGTTTTATAATAAAGTTTTATAATAATGTCTGTTCTACACCTCTAATCTGTATACTCATAATACCATATGTGAGGGATTAGCTCGGTAGCGGGTGTGTGTGACCCCCTGGATGAGTTCACTACACACTGAACTGTACAAAAAGGCAGTAGAGGATTGTTGAAAACAAATGATATGGTTTATTTTTCCATATTGCTGGATACACGTGCAAGCAACAAAACAGCATACACAAAACAAAACATAAAATAAACCCTTGCCACTTGGGGCGTCTACCTTCCCAACACAGGAACCTACCTATGGAGTCTGGCACAGCCTACTGCTGGGCAGACACTGCTGGTCCTACAGCAGAAAACAACAAAAAAAGTCTCTTTGATATTTCTCACACAGAAATATCCATCAGCACCTCACCTCTTCAGAAGTGCTTGTGTCTGCTCCTTCACTCACAAAGCTCCAGGATGCAGCAATCAGCTGTTATCCTTAGGCTTTATTTATAGGGGCTTTAATTGCTTCATTTTGAACAGCTGAAGGCTTCTAACTCCCCAAACCTCTCTGGCCAGTTCTATAGCCGACGCCCAATAGTAATTGGTGTATTGTCTACACAAGGCAGAAAAGTATCTTCCATCTGGGACAACACACACAAATTTACCTGACTTCCTGTCACACATGTTTTAACAATCACAAAACTTGATGTAATGATTTAAAAAAAAATATATATATTTGTTAACAAAACCCTGCATGACAGTTTTACAGCTCCATTGCCACTGTTTTATGTATTTGGCTTCCATTATGAAAATACACTGGGGGATGGATATTAACAATAACGAAAGCAGACAGAAACTGGATCATCTGTCCATAATAACCAGTCAGCTTGTTTAGGTATGCTTTGAAAATGAAAGCTTCATGCTGATTGGTTGTCATGCACAGATGCTCCAGATTCTGGCTGCTCCAGTTTTAGTAATTTCCCCTTATTTTACTATAGACAAAAAGAGTATAGCCCTAATTGGACAGAAAAGGATCTGCAGGCTGATGAGGTCATCTCTGTCTTTTGTTCTCTTTACCTTTTGCCAGTTTTAGCCCAGGTTCACACTGGGTACGATTTGCTTCGATTTGAGATGCGATTTCACATGTGAAATCGCATCTCAAATCGGCGGCATTTGCCGGCAATTGTCGGCAATAACACCGTCCTAATCGGTGCGACGCCGCATCTGCGGCGCTGCACCGATTTCAAAAAGTAGTTCCTGTACTACTTTTTGTGATTTCGGGCCGCGATTTACATTGACATCTGTGCAGAAACCCGCACAGATGTCTCTTAAATCGCGGCCGAAATCGGGACTGAGCTGAACTCGCATGGCTTCACTCCCGCAGCCCAGTGTGAACCATGGCTCATGCTGTTTTGCAGAGTCAAGTATAGATGTTTTCATTAATACGTAATTGAGTGAATTGTTAATTTTACATGTGCCTTGAGTTTAGCTTACAGTATTTGTCACCATGATATTAAGAGCATTTGCTCCCAGTGTTGTTTAAATGCTTTCTTTCCTTATGCTTCACTCAAATGTTACTTATGGAAATGGTTATGTTTGGGGAAGGGGGTTGCAGTCATGTGTCTACTCATAGGCCGCGTACACACGGAGGGACATATCCGATGGAAACGGTCCTCGGACCGTTTTCATCGGATATGTCCGCTGGGCTATTTTGGTCCGATGGTGTGTACACACCATCGGATCAAAATCCCAGCCGGCAGACAGCGCGGTGACGTGGCGTTGACGTTGACGCCGCCACGTCACCGCACCAGGAAGTAAACAACTTCCACGCATGCGTCGCATCTATACGACGCTTGTGCGGGAGGATATGTCCGCTGGTGAGTGTACTGACCAGCGGACATATCCGACGGACATGTGTCCGGCGGAAAAGTTTCAAAGCATGCTTTGGAAATTTTCCGCTGGAGAAATCCGTCCTCTTGCCCCTACAGACGAGCAGATTTTTCGCCTGAAATGGTCCGTCGGACCATTTCCAGCAGATAAATTTCATTGTGTGTATGTGGCCATAGAGTAGCTTGTTTTGTGAGGTTCTTTGCTGGGTCTAGCAATGACCCTCACAGCACCTAGTTTTTCAGATGCAAACGTAAAATTTTGTTATTTAAATTAGATTCTTGGGCTAGAGAGGGCACATTTATGGAGGCGTTGCCTGATACACGGGTGGGTGCACATTGTTTTTCTTTTGCCAAAGGACTAGATTTCTACACATCTTAAAAGGTAGCATGAATGAAGTTTTCAATAAGATTAATTTGCATATCCCATGCACACATTTACCAGTATCACAAAAACATTATAAGTATTACAATGAACATATTCCCATTCATTTATGTAAGACATTTGAGGTTAAATGATGACTAATTTAGCATTTTATCAAAATTATAAATGTAAGTGCATCTCACTTTAACTTTAGTATTTCCAAAAAAAAAAAAAAAAACAGAAGACATTTTAACACAGAGTTTCTTAAGTGCGTCTAAACCCAAAAGCAAGAGTTACTTTTCTTGCAGCTTACTAAACCCTAAATGTCGTGGCTGAATTATTTTTCCTTTTTCAAGCCCTTTTCACTTTTACCTGTGGATCCAGCCAGTATGTCTGTTAAACTTTCTTTAACAGACCAAGCTAGGCAGACAAAGAAGTTGATTTACTAAATCTGGAGAGTGCAAAAGTTGGTGCAGCTAGGCATAGAAACCAATCAGCTTCCAGATTTTTTGTCAAGCAGTAACAACAGATCAAAAGGCTAAGGAAAGTTTAAGTTTAAGTTTATTTAAAAAATAAATAAAGGTAAAGCCCCTCAACATCATACTAATCGACCAGTAACAAAACAGTTTAATCTTATAATTTGTGAGATTATTTTTCGCAGTGCCACATTGCATTATCATAACATTTTATTAAAATGTTAAAACAGAGTGCGCAAAACACTTCAAAGCCACATCTCCACATCCCTGTATCCCCCATTATTTAAAAAATATTCAACTTTGGGTATGTATGTGCTAGAAATGACTTAGAATCAATACAGTGTGTGAGCACTTGAAGAGGCAACAAATAGAACAAGGCAGGTTTTATCTTACGACAAAAGGTGGAAATCGCACAGCCACAAAAAAGGGCAGGCAGTATAAAAAAAAAAAGTGTGGAATTCTACAGCCGTAGGCTGGCCAAAATCAGGACCATCCAAAAAAAATGACATGCAAGCCTGAAAAGAGAGGTAGAGGTACCTTTTAAAAACTCTTATTCATTAAAAAAATTACACAAACATTTGTATCCCACTTGGCTGGGAAAAAAACAGCCCCACCTTCCATGAACCTGTGTCTGCCAAAGTCAAAAAGGTTCCCAGGATGGAGGATCGAACAGCCTCTCTGAAACATACATCAGATAAACACTTGGTACTACTGGAACAAATGTACCTTTTCTGAAGATTACAAAGACTGAAGCCCTGTACACACGGCCGGTTTTCCCCTTGAAAAAAAAAACGTTGTTTTCCCCACGGGGATCCTGCTAAGCTTGACAATTCCTGACAAGCTTTTCTTGTGTACAGACTGTGATACAAAATCCCATCGGTCCAAAGCGCGGTGGCGTACAACACGTACAAGGGCACTATAAAAGGGAAGTTTCATTCCAATGGTGAAAACCCTTTGGGCTGCTTTTGCTGATCTTGTGTTATTGCGTGTTAGTAAAAGTTTGGTGAGAGACGATTTGTGCTTAATAATAATTTGCAGCGTGAGGAATGTGCTATCTCTATTACGAACGCTAGTTTTACCAAAAGGAGCGTTCCCGTCTCATACTTGAAAAAGTCAGACGGGGATCCCGACAGGAAAATAGAGAGCAGGTTCTCTATTTTTTTGGGGCAGTTTTCCTGTTGGGAAAACTGCCATGAAGCATACACACGACTGGTTTTACCGGCCAAACGCTCTGATGGCAGCTTTCCTGCCAGGAAAACCGGTCATGTGTACGAGGCTTTACTGTCAGAGAGCTGAGCTTCTTCTAGAGGTCAATCATGACCTTAAGTCTAGCATTGAGGTCACCTCATGCCCAACATCTTAGCCCCCTGACCATCCTCTCCACCTCTCTTCATCCATTACATTTTATGCTGTGATTTATTCCCATCTATCCATATCACTTTCTCTTCATGGAATCTCTAGGGTCTACCCTCTACCCTCACCCCATAAAAATGAAAAATACCTGCCAAATTGGCTGAACAAATAATGAATTTCCTCCTTGAAGTACAGTACCTCAGAATAGTTCCTCCACTACTTATTGAAATATACTATTGTTTATTGTACACTTGTATGTGATGTATACATATACAGTACACAATAAAGAACAAACTCTTCTTTCTATACCTTTTTTTAATGTGTTAAAACTGTAAAATATAAAAAAGAAAACAACAAAAAAATGTTTCTGTAACTTGTGTTATGCCGCGTACACGCGATTGTAATTTCCGACAACAAAACCGTGATTTTTTTTCAGACGGAATTTTGCCTCAAACTTGTGTTGTATACACACAGACAAACAAATGTTGTCAGAAATGCCAACCGTCAAGAACATGGTGACGTACAACACTACAACGAGCCGAGAAAAATTAAGTTCATTGATTCCGTTGCATACAGACGATCGGAATTTCCGATACGTACTTTTGCCGTTGGAAAATTTTAAGAACCAGCTATCAAATTTTTGCTTTTTTCGGGGGGTTGAAGGACACTTTTAGAAACCTTATCTTATGTCATCACAAGTCTAGTATGTGTGAGTCCTGCTCTGGAATTATTCTACTATAGTCTTCTACAGCGTACTAGAGATCAACAGAAATATGTTTGCTCTGCAGATTTGCATAATTGTTTTTTTTCTGAAGAAGGATCATTCCTCTAAATATTACAAAAATAAGGTGAAACACTGAAAGATGTGGTTATCATCCTGACTCATTCATGATCTTTTGCAGAACTTCAAGCAGAGTGTGGACAGTCACTGTGCACTAAAAGAAGCGGTTCTGGAAGAAGGTCAAAGACTGATGGAGGTGCTGGTATCTCACAGAGCAGGTAATGAAGAAAAGAAAAAGGAAAACATGCCCCATCTATGTTTGAAAAGAAACATGATTGCATAGTGGATTGTAGGTTATTTAGTCTGTCCTGTGCCTTATACACACACACAAATGTGCTTTTATATGAAAAGAAATAGGTAATATAAAGAACAATTATACCGGATTACTAATTATTCACTGCTCATGATTCTTCAACCATGCCTATAAACATAAAGTTAAAGCTAATTGGACATGTTAGTAAGAGCATATGATGCATCTGCCCTATTAACCACTTAAGCCCCGTACCATTTCGCTGGCCAATGACCAGATCACTTTGTGCGATTCGGCAACGCGTCACTTTAACTGACCATTGCGCAGTCGTGCGACGTGACTCCCAAACAAAATTGATGTCCTTTTTTCCCACAAATAGAGCTTTCTTTTGATGGTATTTGATCACCTCTGCGGTTTTAATTTGTTGTGCTATAAACAAGAACAGAGCGACAATTTTGAAAAAAAATCAATATTTTTTACTTTTTGCTATAATAAATATCCCCAAAAAATCTATAAAAAAACAAAATTTTTCCACAGTTTAGGCCGATATGTTTTCTTCTACATATTTTTGGTAAAAAAATCGCAATAAGCATATATTGATTCGTTTTATGGGATTTTTTTTACTAGTAATGGTGGCGATCTGCGATTTTTATCATAAATGCGACTTTATGGCGGACACATTGGACACTTTTGACACATTTTTGGGACCATTGTCATTTTTACAGCGAGCAGTGCTATAAATATGCACTGATTACTGTGAAAATGACACTCGCAGTTAAGGGGTTAACCTCCAGAGGCGATTAAGTTTGCATGTGCTGCGCTATATAAGTTTTTCATTCATTCATTCATTCTGGGTGGCGGTGAAGGGGTTAAGTTAGTCCTAGTAAGGGATTCTAACTGTTAGGGGGCATGGCTACGAGTGACACGTCACTGATCGCTGCCCACGATGAGAGGGAGCATACTATCAGTGACAGTATCACTAGGCAGAATGGGGAGATGCACGGCGGGAATTTCAAAGTTACGGATATATATGTTACTTTGACTAGCCATGCTAATTCTGCCAACGTAAATGTACAGCAGCCGATCCTTAACTGGTTAATGTGAAACTTAAAATAGAGCTTCACCCAAAAGGGGAAGTACTGCTTTAAGCACTCCTCATTTGGCATGTAATTATTTTGGGCAGAATGGGTACCTAGTTTTGACAGGTACCTGCTCCCACCTCTGCTGGAGCTGCCTAGGTGGTTCGAGCAGAAGTTTTCCTCTCCCTTCCCTCCTTGCAATCTTCTAGGACACATCACATGGACAGAGAAGGGCAACCAAACTGCATGGAGGAGCTCAGTTATGAGGAGAAGAGATTAAGGGGGATATGATCAACGTGTACAAATACATAAGTGGTCCATATGGCGAACTTGGTGTTGAGTTATTCACTTTAAAGGATCAGTAAAGGATTTTTTTTAATGCTAAATAGCTTGCTTTACCTTATAGGAGTCCTGCTTTCATGTCCTCCATGTCCGTTTTTGCTTAGAAGTTGCTGTAATCCCTTGCTGAACTCCACACTTCCTGCTTGTCTGGCTCCTTATGAAAAAACTCATGGTAACTTTTCATTGTGGTCCGGGCCATTTACACTACGCGGCCGCAAATTATGGAGCAAGTGCTTGGAGAATAAGGCACTTGCTCCTGTAAGTTGCGGCGGCGTAGTGTAAATAGCATACGCTACGCTACGCCGCCAGATATGAGAATCTGGCCCTATGTGTCTAAAACTCCTCAGAACCAATGAGATTCATTTTAAAAACAAACACTGCCCTGTGTTTGTTTGTTTTTGTTCTGTGTGTCTCTGTACACACAGAACAAACTGAAACTAGTTTAAAAACTAAACTAAACTGCAGGCACATTATATGATTGATTTTTATCTATTTTTAAAAGGAATCAGTTAACTATTATGTCTCTATACCCTGTAAACTGTCATTTTAGCAAGAAAAATGTTTTCCTTTACTACTCCTTTAAGGTCATCACAGAGGACAAGGGGGCACTCTTTACGTCTAGAGGAAAAAAAGATTTAATCTCCAAAAAGGTTTCTTCACAGTAAAAGCTGTGAAAATGTGGAATAGACTCCCTCCAAAGGTAGTTATGGCCAGCTCAGTAGATTGCTTTAAAAAAAGGCCTGGATACTTTCCGAAATGTACATTATATAACGAGTACTAACATTTATAGGTAAAGTTGATCCAGGAAAAATCCGATTGCCTCTCGGGGAATTTTTTCCCCCGCTGTAGCAAATTGGAGAATGCTTGGCTGGGGTTTATCACCTTCTTCTGGATCGACTGTAGGTGAAGGATTGTGTATATGAGATTGTATGATTTTAATTTTTTTGGGGTTGAACTAGATCACGGAGCCCTCTGATGTGGCCCGCGACCTCCTGCTCTGGGATGTAATAGAATAGAATACTGTTATTAAAGGTCAGTTTATTACTAAAATCACAGTGTAATATGGGCATATCAGTTCTGCAGTGGTTACTGGGCTGCTTTCAAACTAATCTGCAGATGCAGAGCAGTGCACCTGCGGGTTACCTGCACTGAGCCATACACTTCTGTTATTACCTGCAAGTTTGGTGAGCTTTCTGAAAGTGCACCAAACCTACAGAATATAATAGAAGTCTATTGCAAAGTGCATAAAAGCCGAAGGTACACTGCGTTGCACCCGTAGTGTGGTTAAACCGCAGCACATCAGTGTGAAAGCAGCCATGGGCCCATTTCACACAGTCAGTTCGACCCAATTGGACCCTCAATTCACCTCCAAGGAATGGCAGATGTAAACCGACTTCTGTTCTACCTCCAATCCGATCCGATCTACATATGCAGAGCGGACATGGGCCTGCCATCTGCCCCCTCTGCTGATTGTGGCCCACGACCAGTTACCAAGTCACACATGTGGTGGTCTCTAAAGAGCGATCCATGTTCGGGTTGCTCTTCAGAGAGCATTTGAAAGGTGGTGAGGAGGCATTGTATTGCCTTCTCTGCTTTAACCCCTATGGACCCTGAATAAGCATCTCCATTCAAGTGACAGGGTGTATATTTTCAAAGCAAAGCATCTTAGCTGCAGGATTTGTATACCACTGCTTCTGCATTTACACTGGGAACCAATTGGGGTCAGCTGCAAGGTTTTACCTCCCCAGCCTCATGTGTAAATGAGCCAGTCACAGTGTCCTCAAACATCACCAAACCAGTCAGAGCATCCAAAAATGTGATAGGTAGTCAGGAAATTAGATGCATAATTTATACCCCTAGAAACCTGAAGGTGCTCCTTTGTCTTTGGTCCTCTCTATGTGGCTAGGCTGTAAAAAAGTCTCACACGTGATATCACCATACTCAGGAGAAGTTGCAGAATGTGTTGTGGGGTGTAATTCTAAATATGCCTATACTGTGTGTTGGAAATATCTTGTTTATTAACAATTTTGTGGAAAAAAATATAATTCATTCCACAATTTATAAACACTTTAAGCAAAAAAGGTCTTCAAAAGACTCACCATGCCTCAGTAATTTTAGTTTTACCTCTTTATTTCAACTGAAAAGAGACAAATGTACATCAAGTTCTACTTTGGCAGTAATGCCTGATCTGTGGATCGGGTTAAAGCAAGTGTACTGATATTAATTACACCGAACTATGCCCAGATCTGTAGACTTTTGCTGAACAAATGCTCATACTGGGTCATGGGAGCAGTGTGCTGACAGGTACTACAGACCACAGCACATGTAACATACAGGGAACTCTCAATCGTGTTTGACAGAAGCAGTTTGCAAGCAGTTAGGCAACTTTACAGTATTGCATACATGTGAAGCCCCGTACACACGACAGAGAAACACATCGTTCCGCCCGTCGAGGTTCTCTGCCGGCCATCAGAATCTGCGACCCGCCCGTCGGGAATGGCAACCAGCCATTCATCCTAACAGGCCATCAAGCAAATAAAGAACCTGTTCTCTATTTGCTCGACGGGTTTCCCGACGGGCAGGGGCGAGCAGAGAGCGTACACACGGCCGAGGTTCTCGCTGGAATGCAGCTCCCAGCGAGGTTCTGGCCGTGTGTACGGGGCCTGAGAGAACCCTAACTGTTAGAGCCGGTTCACACAGGGGCCACTCGTCAGGTGACTCAGCCGCCTGACAAGTCGCGCTCCACTCTGTTGAATGGAATCGTTCTAATAGGAGTGACTCAAGTCGCTCCAACTTAGAAAAAAGTTCTTGTATGGGGGCTACTTGGGGCGACTTGCATTGACTTCAATACAGAAGTCATTTTGAAAGTCACCTCTGAAGTCGTTTTGAGATTGCCTTGCCGAGTCGCCCCCAAAGTCGTGCCTCCCCTGTGTGAACCAGGTCTTATAAGAGGCATCAAAAAAGACAACATGGAGATAATGAGCTAATAAAGAGATTGGCAAATGAACATTATGCAGGAAGTGGTGGCGGCCAGTACTTCCTGCTGACCTTGCCTTGGGCATGAAATGGCTTATCCCAGCACTCTGCAAACATGAGTCTTAGAGCAGCAGTATAATTACAAAATACATGGAGCTTAAAATGCCAGTCTAACTTGGGCATATCTCTACCCTCACCATCTAACTACCTACAAAGATACAGCAGGGTTTGTTTTTTGTTCTTTTGCGTTATACAGACGACATGTATGTGTAGATCAAGTTAAATATCCAATTTAAGAAATAAAAATAGGCATTTAGAAAGAATACTGAATATGCCCCAAGAAGTCTTTTCAGACATTCTTTAAAAATAGCACAAAGCAAGGGAAAAAAAAATAAAATAAAAAAGACTGCCGCAAAACATTTGGGCAAAGGTTCATATATTTTTATTGCAGCTGGATCATTTGATTCCTGACAGAGATAGCTAACTCTGGCAATATTTCTAAAGCTTCCTGTAATAGCTTTTTACAGCTTGATAGCATCATATTTTAAACCATAGAGAAAGCAGCCTTGAGCTCTGCTGTTGCTGTGGAACTATAGATTCCAGAATACCTTGTTTTAGTATATTGGAAAATTCCATTGCCCAATGCAAAAGTCAGATTACTGCCTTGGCAAATAACAAAGAGTAACTTCATCCAAAACATATATTAAATATTACATAGTATGACATATGGTGCCTTTGGGTCCAGGGCAGTGTCATGGATGGAATTGACTTGCTCCCTACACTGGCTAAGCATTGGCCATACCTTTTGCCCCATCTAGGGCATAATAAGTCTTATATTGCATGAGCTGCGTGTGTTAAACAGAGAGACTGCATGTTGGTTTTGCTGGAACAGCCTGCAGGTTTAAATATAGCCATAGATGGGTAGAATTTTGAATGAAAATTCTTATAAAAAAGAATGTTCTAAGAAAGTTCTTTCCCTTTTCTAATCATCAGTGGGTCAAATCTGTGTTCATTTTCGACTGCAGTGACAAGAAAATTCAAAGGAGCAGGATGGAATATTTTCCTCAAACTAATTTCTAACAGCATATGTGTTTTTTGTTCTGTGGAGTCCATTCATTCCAAAATCCATTCATTCCAAAATCCAAAGCAAACAACATATTTTAAACGACATTTGAATGTTCTGAGAATGTTTCGCGATATTTCATACAAATTTTCCTAAGGCTTTTTCTACTCACTTATCAGATGAAAGCCAGTCACAGGAGTCAGACAGGCTGCTTCCTGGTAATGAAGTGCGTGATGATGTCACAAGCATTTGCTCCACCCTACGCATTTCGTCACATCTGACGTCGTCTGGGCCACTATGTGGCTCTTTCGGCTCTCTCCTCATTTACGGCTGAGTAATAAAAGTTTAAGATGACTGCCATGATGAAGGTGTGATTGGACCGGGAGGAGGAGGTACACACTGTCCAAGATGGTGACAATTTGGAGACACAAGTGCATTTTGACTATTTTTCTTTACTAGAAAGAGTCCATTTGCTTTGGCAAGCATGTTTATTTGGCACGTGGTGTTATCATAATTTATGAAGAGCTGTAAGATGAAGTCAATTTCACGGATCATTTTGGGACTACACTACACTTTGGACTCATTCATATTATGGTTTTCTCACATTTTCTATTGCCTTATCAGCGCTGTAAACACACAGCTCCCGGTCCTGTCAGGGGAGAAATGCCTGACCGTTTGTTCATACAATGTATGAACAGCGATCAGTCATTTCCCCTAGTGAGGCCACCCCCCCTACAGTTAGAACACAACCAGGGAACATACTTAATCTCTTCCTCGCCCCCTAGTGTTAATTCCTTCACTGCCAGTGGCATTTTTATAGGAATCAATGCATTTTTATAGCACTGATCGCTATAAAAATGCCAATGATCCCAAAAATGTGTCAAAAGTGTCCAAAGTGTCCACCATAATGTTGCAGTACCGAAAAAAAAACGCTGATCGCCGCCGAATCGCAAAAAGTGCTCTGGTCTTTGACCAGCAATATGGTCCGGGGCTTAAGTGGTTAAATATATGGTAAAAGCCAGATAACCGTCTTTTTTTCCAGAAGTTACTGATGCTCCTTCTGCTTGTCCAGTCACTAAATTAATTATAATAATTAATTTTATCAGTAAAGTTAACAGAGTGCTGCAGTAGATGATTTATAACCATTGCCATTGTAAATAAATAGGCAGCTATATTTGTTCTGTACATTTTACAGTATATAAGACCTCAATATGGTCCTTGGTCAGCTGACCTTGATGGTGGGGTAATGATGTAAGTTAATAAAATATAGCTGTAGCGCCCCCCTACTTTCAGTATGGGTGCTATGCTAAAGTTAATGGGGAATGGGAGAGTTATTTTGCTTCCATTCATAATTATTTAAATTTGAGCTGCTGTCATTCAGAACTGTCCTGTGGGTCAGTCTGCGCTCCAGGGGTGATGTTCACACCCCTGGGCGGCAGGTGGCGCTAGAGGGGTTCTGACAGAGCCACTTTTCCCCAGCAGCCAATTAGAGGAGTTTTCCCTACCTGACATGGCCTACCTGGCCAGGGTCATATGCTACGCGGAGTTTCATGCGGATCCTGAGAGGGGCCCCAGTGACAAAGCTTCCCAGCATGCGTGTTTTTTTCCCCGTCGGAGTTCCATACAGACGAACGGAATTTCCATCGGGAAAAAAAGAAAACATGTTCTCTATCAAAGTCTGTCGGAATTTTCGATGGAATAACTCAGATGGGGTAAACACACGGTCGCGTCGGTCAGAATATCCGATGAAAAAATTCCGTCTGACTTTTTCCATCGAAAATTCCGATCGAGTGTACAAGGCAGAAGATTTAAGGATTTGCAGGGCTTTTTTTCAGGTGGAACTGGGTGAAACTCTGGCTCAGACCCTTTGGTGCCTGCCCAACACAATCACTTGTAAACACAGAAGTCCGGTTTCTGTGTTTACAAGTGACAGCTCTGCGGTCTGTGTGTAACTTCCCAGAACTCTGCACTCTGTATGTAATGCAATTCGAGTATTTAATGCCCCTTTAGGACCCTCCTACTGTTTTTGAAATCTGACCACACCCACTATTTGATGTGATTTACCCAGGGGCGGACTGACAATTCATGGGCAATAGGAGATTATGGGGCCCCCGGGCAATAGGAGATTATGGGGCCCTCCGGGCAATAGGAGATTATGGGACCCCCGGGCAATAGATTATGGGGCCACACAGTATACACACATAGGGCCAGATTCAGGTAGAGTTAGGCTGGAGTATCAGTGATACTCCAGCCTAACTCTCACTTTGAGCCGGCGTTTCTGTTTTCAGTAAGCAGAAATCAAGAAACGCCGGGTTGGAGTTCCAATACGAGCGGCGTAATTGTATTTCGCCGTCGTATCGGAACTGCAATTTTAAAAATGGCGCTCGGGGCGTTCCCGCTGATTAACGCCGAGAATATGTTAATCAGCGAGAATCGGCAATTCACGATCGTATTCGGGCCCGACGCAGTGACTTTCCGACGTTTCCGTAAGAGAAAAAACAGCCCCCTAGTGGAGTATCCTATGTTAAGTATGGCCATCGTCATCGCGTCGAATTTAAAAATGTTTGCGTCGTTTGCGTAAAACGTCCGTGAATGGGGATTGGCGTCATTGACGTCCACTGACAGAATTTGGAGCATGCGCACTGACAGTCGACGCATGCGCAGTACGCTTGCCGCGGGATCGCGCCTAGTTTAAATAATACACGCCCCCTACCCGCCCAATTTGAATTCCGCCGGCTCATTTTCGCTACGCCGCCGCAACTTTAGGAGCAAGTGCTTTGTGAATACAGTACTTGCTCCTAAAGTTTTGGCGGAGTAACGTAAATGAGAAACGTTACTCCAAAATAAAGATTCGCCCATCTACCTGAATTTGGCCCATACAGTATACATACACAGTATACACACACAGTATACACACACATACAGTATACATACACAGTATACACACACAGTATACACACACACACAGTATACACACACACACAGAATACACACACAGTATACATACACACAGAATACACACACACACACACTGAAAAGGTACTGGAGAGGCGGGGCAGCTATAATCTATAAACACAGATTTTGACATACTGTCCCTGGTTTTACTGAGGCTGGAAACCCTGACTGGGCCCCCTAGTGGCATGGGGCCCTCAGGCAGTGCCTGAGTGCCCGAATGGTCAGTCCGCCCCTGGATTCACCTATTGTTTGAGAAAAAAGCCCTGATGATCTGGAACAAATGAAGTCAGCTCAAAGTCAGATATCCTTGCATGCTTATTCTGGATCAGTGGATCTGCATTTCAGCCATGCAACTAGCATTTTACAATCAGAGGCCAGTAATAGCGGGCTTCGTGTTCCCTATGTTTTTGTTTTTTTATATGGCAAGCAATTAAAAAAACAAGAGTCCAAGAACAAAATTAAGAAATTATAATTTGCATTATGACAAATTCAGGAGGCGAAATTATGCAGGCAAAACAACTTACTAAGCGCGGCCTTGGCAATAAGGACGAGAAAGGAGCATACAATTACATCAATATTCTGAAAGATGAATCACAATTACTGACTGTCAGCCATGGCCCCCATACTTTATTAATAGAAGAAATCCATTCTGCTGATTTTTTCCTCCTTGCCTGTAATTTATGGTGAGTGTCCATTTTACTAAGAGCAACATCATATGTACATATAAAGGTATCTGAACCTGAAAAGAGGGCATTGTGACCTGAAATATGGAAGGAAGGTGAATAACAACTCCAGTTTTTACAGCCGATGTGACAGATTTCTACCGTCACTTGTAATAATCAAATAGTTTTGCGGTCCCCTTGCGAGTAATAATGAGCACTTGCAGAGGTCGAAAGTGTTCACTATCTCTTGGAAAACCTGTGTGATAGATGAGAAATCATTCCCTCTTCCCTAGGGAGTAGAGAACAATTCTTTCACCATTTGTGCTCTAATACCAAATATCCGCCAAGTTAAGGTGTCGCGACCGTTTACATAACAGTGGGAGTCACGTGCTGGTTATCTAAGTATCTAAGCTATGTGAGTCTATGTACCTAGCTGCGTTCTGGCTTTAGGAAGAAGCACGCTGCGATCAACAGACGTCTTGTGGTCAGAAACAAAAAGACCAATTAAAGCCGCCCTGTGCAGAATAAAAGAGGGCCTCAATTAAAAATACAACAGTAGTACAGAAAGAGTGAACGTACAGTTTCACATGCCAACTAGATTTTATTATGCAAGTAAAAAAACGAGACAATGCCTAGAGGAATAGAAAACGCTGGCCTGATGAATCTCTACTGTCTCACACTGATGAGGCGATCAGGATATGTTGAAATCCACAACCCTTAATTGATCTAATGGGATCAGCAATCCAGTATACCTAATCAGTGGGTAGTATTGGGGTGCATTTACTTAGAACAAACTGGCTGGAGAATCTCAAATGCATTGCTTTATAGTGCATTACGTTTTGTAATCCTTTGGGAAATAATTTGCAGCACAAGTCAACAAAAATGTTTGTAATGGCTTCAAGGATAAGAGCATTAATTACCTTAAAGGGGTGGTTCACCCCAAAAACTTTTTTTAACATTAGATTGAGGCTCGTTATGTCAAGGGGAATCGGGTGTTTTTTTTACATTCAAAGCAGTACTTACCGTTTTAGAGATGCATCTTCTCCGTCGCTTCCGGGTATGGTCTTCTGGTCTGGGCGTTCCTATTTGATTGACAGGCTTCCGATGGTCGCATACATCGCGTCACGAGTAGCCGAAAGCCGGTGCGGCTCTATACGGCGCCTGCGCACCGTCGTTCGGCTACTTTCGGAAAATCGTGACGCATCGGAAGCCTGTCGGAAGCCTGTCAATCAAATAGGAATGCCCAGTCCCGAAGACCATACCCAGAAGCGACGGAGAAGATGCATCTCTAAAACGGTAAGTACTGCTTCGATTGTAAAAAAAACACCCGATTCCCCTTGACAAAACGAGCCTCAATCTAATGTTAACAAAAAGGTTTTTGGGTGAACCACCCCTTTAATATGTTGTTCATACAGATGTCAATGCAGGTCTGTGGATGAAACAAAATATTTGACTTTACCATCCAATACTAACAGATTTGCAGATGGGCATCTTACATTATGGTATCCATTTGAAGTACAGTTGAACCTCAGATTACGAGCATAATCCGTTCCAGGAGAATGCTCGTAATCCAAAGTACAGTACTTGGATATCAAAGGAAGTTTTCCCATTGAAGTCAATGGAAACGAAAATAATTTGTTCCGCATTCACTTCAATGAGATGCAATACCGAATGCGGCCAGAGGGGCGCCAGAGAGTGCCGAAAATGGCCGAAAAAGGCCCGAGGACACTTCAGCTTGTTTCTTGCGCCCCCATACCTCAGGTCAAATGAGGTACTGCAGGCCAATATTCACCTTTTCTCAGCTCCTGCGCCCCCGTCCCTGAGGCCAAATGAGGTACTGCCGGCCTATTTTCAGCTCTGCTCGGCTTCTGCGCCCCCGTATCTCAGGCCGAATGAGGTACTGCAGGTCTATTTAGCTTGAATTCTGCTCGTCTTGCGAGTCAACACTCGCAAATTGAGTCAGAATTAAAAAAAATAAAGTTGCTCGCAAATCAAAACGCTCCCAAACCAAGTTACTCTTAAACCAAGGTTCCACTACATTAAAACCTTGGTTTGAGAGTGTTGTGCAAGAAAAGCACAATTTAAAAAAAAAATTTGACTTGATATACAAGCGATGTTTTGATATATAAGTAGCGTCATGTCACAACTGAGTATAAAAGAGAAGAGAGGCACCTCTATGTGTAGCAATATGGTTACATTTAATGGAGGTACAACATTTAGCAACTCACATGGTTGATAATTAAAAGAGGCACATCTAAATATGCAGGCATCCGGTGTAAAGCTGTTTACATAAACCGTCCTCCTGAGTCCTCACCACCATGGACATCCCTTCCACTCTGTGCTCCACAAGCGGTTCAAGCCATGCTTTCAGATCGCGCATAGAAGCGTATATAGATTGGTTTGCGCAAAATTTAAAGTATAGTTTTTAATTAGTAATGGCAGCGATCTGCGATTTTTATCGTGATTGCGAAATTATGGCGGACACATCGGACACTTTTGATGCTGTTTTGGGACCATTGTCATTTATACAGCGATCAGTGCAATAAAAATGCATGGATTACTGTGTAAATGAAACTGGCAGGGTAGGGGTTAAACACTAGGGGGCGATGAAGGGATTAAGTGCATCCTAGGGAGTGATTGTGTTCTAGGAAATGATCACTGCTCCCGATGACAGGAAGCAGAAGATCTCTGTCTTGTCACTAGGCAGAACAGGGAAATTCCTTGTTTGCACAGGCATCACCCCGTTCTGCAGCTCCGTGACCAGATCGCGGACATTGAGTCCATGGGACCCGTGGTCACGCTCATGGAGCATGCGGTGGGCATGGCAGAATGGCGTACCTGTACGTCCATTTGCGCAGCCGTGCCATTCTGCCGACGTATATCACCGTGCAGCGGTCGGTAATCGGTTAAATGTAACCATATTGCTATACTTAGAGGTGCCTCTCTTATATACTCTGTAGCTCCTGATGGATTTTGCTTTTACTCCCCTTGTGAAGGCTTCCATTTGTGGATGGACATTTTATGGTTACGCAACCTGGTCACATTGCTATAATCTTTTTATTTGGACTATAAACTGAAGGACCTATGAATAAATGGTTGTGGAAGGAATCATTTGAATTTCTATTATTTCTTATGAGGAAATTTACTTTGATATACAAGTGCTTTGGATTACAAGCATGCTTCTGGAATAAATTATGCTCGCAATCCAAGGTTTTACTGTATTTTAAACAAGCTTGCAATGTGATACAATATAGATACTACCTTATGACGTGGCCAAGCAGCATATGCTAATACGAATTTAAAGCGGAGGTTCACCCTAAATTTGGACTTTATCTCAATCAAACTGCTAGGCATTAACAGTAACTAATACGTTTTTTTTTGTTTTTTTTTCTTCATCCTTACCCCTTTTCTGCTTCAGTTTATGCCCTGTCAATCACAATTCACCGCGGGGAGTGGGCGTGTATGTGTATTCTCCCCCGACAGCGTTATGTCTCCTGGGAGTCAGTCCTGACAATCCCAGGAGACGCGCTGTGCTCAAATCGCGTAAGATCTCGCCGGTCACGTGACTCGCAACGGCTGGCGTCATAATGACCCGCCCCATTGTGACGAGTTACAACATGTTTCCTCACGCTTGCCGAGTCACGTGACCGGCGAGATCTTGCGCGATTTGAGCACAGCGCGTCTCCTGGGATTGTCAGGACTGACTCCCAGGAGACATAACGCTGTCGGGGGAGAATACACATTGATTGGGCACAGCGATTGGCACACGCGATTGGGCACAGCGTGTACATCCCCGGAAGTATACAGTGGTGGGCTTCAGGAGTGCCCACACACAAGATGGAAACGTCCATCTCTCAGTTTTATAAAACATCCTTTTTCTAAAAATCAGGACAATCGTGGCAGCAAAGACAGGACTGGTGAGTGTAACATTAGGTATATTAACAGAGCCCGAATCACCGTAAAAAAAATACAAAATAAAAATTCCCGCAGAACTACCGCTTTAATAACCTTAAAACCTGTGCCCAGACTACTGTTAGCACACTAAAGTATTTACAAATTTTAAACAAGCCCACATTCAGCTCTGGAGCTATTGGCACTGCGGAGAAATTAAGCTTTAAACATCACAACACAGGCAGTAAAATCTAAGTTATTTTTCTTTTGCTTAGCTAACCCATTCATGGTTCAGCTAAATAACTGTGTGAAGTGAAGCAGATACCTTTTTTTTGTTACTTCTTCTCTGCAGTTACAGTTCAGATGTTCACACTGTTGTGTTATACTTAAACTTTTAGAAAACACATTTGTAGGGGTGCTTTTTAGTGACTTAGGCCCCTTACACACGTGCGGACTGTATGTCCGCTTTTTCATCCATCCGTTTGCGGATGAAAAAGGGACATACATTGGTCCCTATGAGATCGCGGATGTCAGCGGATTAAATCCGCTAAAACCTGATCCTGTCTGCCTCCACAAAGATCCGATTTTGCAGACGGAAGAAAACACTATTTTTCATTCCGTCCGCGGATCGGATCGGATAAACACGGACATACGGTCCGTGTTCATCCGATCCCCCCATAGGGGAGAGCGGAGATAATACAGGGTGGTCCCTGCACAGTGCGGAGACCGCCCTGTCATCTGTCGGCTCAGCGGGGATGAATGGAGCGATCCCCACTGTGCATACGGAGACGGATCATTACTGATCCGCCCCAAGTGAAAGGGGCTTAAAGGGGAAAGTGAAAGTTTCATCCCATTGCTATGCTGGATCCTATTGCTACGTACAGTACATTTGCCTTGATTGGGCACTCTGCTTCTTCAAACGTAGAGATTGTCACGTGATAGGACTGCTCCACATTTAGTTAGGTGATTCCAATGCTGTATCCTGGCCTAGGCCAACAAGGCCCAGGCCTAGGGCAGCACTTTGCAGGGGGGCAGCATGGACAGTGTTCCCGCCGGCTTGCACTACACTGTTAGGTAAATTAGTTTAGCGCCCCCATAAATCAGCCGCACTGCTTCCAGTATGTGGGCGTTCTGCAACTGTGGGGGGGGGGGGGGGGCGTCGCTTCAATTTTTTTACCATCCCTGTCCCATTGCAGAGATTTCCCTTCACTTCCTGTCCCATAGCCAAACAGGAAGTGAGAGGAAATATATGCAAATTAAGGGAATCCATTGACCCCCCCCCCCAGGCCATCAGAACTAGTGTCCCCACTTAAAAATGTCAGGGTATGTCTTAAACCGCAAGGGGTGTGGCCTTGACAGGAAGGGGTGGGTCATATTTAAATTAGGGGGTGCACAAGTTTAGTCAGGCCTAGGGCAGCACAAAACATAAATACATCCCTGGGTGATTCCCCTCCATGAACCCTATACACACAGGGTAACAATGCTGCTGAATCATTAGAGAAAATAAATCCTGAAGAATAAAATGAATGCAGCCAGCACATCTAAGGATTGATAAGCTGCAATATATTACATAGTTCATCTTGGGTGTAGACAATAAAAAATACATTTTTAAAATATTTAAACTTTGTGGAATTTTATCAAATTTGAGATTACGCTGTTTTGACCATATAAAATAACTATTAGGACAGTAACTTCTCCTACATGGGATGGATTATTCTATTAAAGCGGAGCTCCACCCTGATATTTTTTTTTTTTTTAAATCTGAAAAAAAAAAAAATGAAATGGAAAAAAATAATAAAAAATACTCACCCTAAATAGGCTGTTGCTATGCGGAAGTCCCGAATCTGCCCACATGATCCGCGGTGCTGTTTTCTTCCTCCTCCTCCTCTTCTCGGTGTCTTCTTGTGAATGGGCCGCGCTGCATTCTGGGAACTGTGTGTATCCCAGAAAGCAGCCGGACCATTCACAAAGTGCCGCGTCGCTCGCACATGCGCAGTAGGAAACGGGCAGTGAAGCCGCACGGCTTCACTGCCTGTTTCCCTGACTGTGGATGGCGGTGCCGGGATCGAGTTTTGGCATCGGCGGGGGCCGTCAGCGCGGGCGCCTAGGACAGGTAAGTGTCCTTATTCAAAGTCAGCAGCTACACTGTTAGGCCTCGTACACACGATCAAATCTGTCTGCTGGAAACGGTCTGCTAGACCGTCCCAGCAGACAGATTCGATCGTGTGTACGGCCGAGCCGACGGATTTGGCCACCCGACAGATTTCAAAGCATGCTTTGAAATCTATCGGGTGGGAATCCGTCCGCCCGACATGTCTGCTGGTTAGTACACATACCAGCAGACATGTCGTCCCGCACCGCCGCCGAATGGATTCGGCGCATGCGCGGAAGTATTTTACTTCCTGGTGCGGTGACGTGGCGGCGTCAACGTCACCGACACGTCAGCGCGCCGTCTGCTGGCGGGGATTTTGGTTTGCTCGTGTGTACACGCGAGCAAACCAAAATCCGATCAGACAGATTTGTTCAAATCGGTCGGTCCGACCGATTTGAACAAATAGATTTCCTCGTGTGTAGCTGCCGACTTTGAAAAAAAAAAAAAAAACTGCGGGTGGAGATCCGCTTTAATCATGAAAAGGGTTAATTGGTCCATGACCATCCTCTCTTCTGTTTCCATCCGCCTTACTAGAGAGGGCAGTATTTGTCATTGGCTATCTTACAGGGTTTACATGGTACAGGCTGCCCTTTGTATGCAGTGAGACTCCCAGCTGTGACTTGTTACTAAAGCATGAAATTCTGCATGAAATAGTAATGAGGTACAGGGAAGGCACACAGTGACGATGGGTATCATACTGTGTGTCAGTAAATAACAAGCTGACTTTTGATGTATTATTAATATTTACATTAACACTGAGACCTTCGCTTACAGTGACAGAGATTGTTATATACACATATTGCTCCTTCTGTTATGCATAGCTCTATAGTCACCCACCTGCCGTACCCCAAGGTCTTTATTTTAAATAACTGTGATTTTCTCCTGGGTCCCGGTCACTCTACTGTTCAGGCATTGGTGTAATTGCAAATTCAGATCATGAATACTCAGTACTTAATACTCTATTATTTTTTAAATTGCATCTTTTACATAACAAAAACAAATTTTTAAAGGATACATGCAATCATGGAAAAGTTAACATCCATAAATTTGTATATACTGTAGAGCAACTTAGTATTTATAATGTTTTATGTTTATTTTCAACCAAGCCATCTTATTCAGTCCTAGCCATGTATTGGCATGTTACAGCTCCATAGCTGCTCACTTGTTACTGCCTGTGTTCTTTAGCTAGGAGTGGACATAGGAAGGTGAGCTCTGTGTCACGCTGCTCAGTGTATACTATAAAATAAAGCAAAACTAAACCCATCAATTTAAGGCTTTCCCATAACATTCGAGGCATGCCTAGGGTTGCCACCTGTTCAGGATTCACCTTGAGGCGGCGTACACACGACCGAGATTCTCGCTGGAAACCAGCGAGAACCTCGCTGGAAGCTGCATTCCAGCGAGGACCTCGGCCATGTGTACACGGAGCGCTCGCTCCGCCCGTCGGGAATCCCGTCGAGCGAAAAGAGAGCACGCTCTCTTTTTGCTCGACGGCCCGCCTGGATGAATGGCTGGTTGCCATTCCCGAAGGGCGGGTCGCCGATTTTGACAGCCGGCAGAGAACCTCGATGGGCGGAACGATGTGTTCTGCCCGTCGAGGTTCTCTGCCGTGTGTACACGGCCTGACAGTCTGGGTTTTAGATCCTGTGTCCAGGTTTCAGTCCACCTGAAACCCGGACACATCAGTGGCAGCCCTGCAGCACCAGTCCTCCTATCTTCCCTCCCATCGGCTTCCAGTGCTTGTAATTATATTGGTAGGGGGAGGGTTTAATTGGTGTACAGACTGACCTGAAAGTGGGATTATACTGGGGGAAAGACTGACCTGGGGGTATTATACTGGGGGAGAGACTGACCCAGGGGGAGGGAATATACTGGGGGACAGACTGACCTGGGGGGGATGTACTGGTGGACAGACTGACCAAGGAGGGATTATATTGGAGGACAGACTGACGTGGGGGGGATGTACTGGGGGACAGACTGACCTGGGGGGGATGTACTGGGGGACAGACTAACCAAGGTGGGATTATACTGGAGGACAGGCTGACCTGGGGGGGGATGTACTGAGGTACAGACTGACCTTGCTAGATTTAACTATGCTCCTTAAAGGCCGCGTACACACGAGGAGACATGTCCGATGAAAACGCATCATCAGACCAAAATCCCCGCGGACAGAGAACGCGGTGACGTGGCGGTGACGGTGACGCCGCGACGTGTGTAAACAAGGAAGTACAATGCTTCTACGCATGCGTCAAATCAATTTGACGCATGCAGGGGATTCCAGTCCGCTGGTTAGGCGTTGGTGCGGACCAGTTTCAGCGGACATGTCTCCTCGTTTGTACGCGGCCAAAGGGTCACTAAAGGAATTTTTTTTTTTTTTAGCTAAATAGCTTCCTTTACCTTACTGCAGTCCTGGTTTCACGTCCTAATTTTTTCTTTTTTGCTTTGAAGTAGCTGTAATACTTCTCTGATCTCCACACTTCCTGCTGGTCTGGCTCCTTATGAAAAAACTTATGCTAGCTTTTCACTGTGGTCCATGATCAAAGAGGTGTGATTACTATGGGGCCAGATTCAGGTAGAGTTAGGCTGGAATATCAGTGATACTCCAGCCTAGCTCTCACTTTGAGCCGGCGTTTCTGTAAGCAGAAAACAAGAAACGCCGGGTTGGAGTTCCTATACGAGCGGCGTAATTGTATTTCGCCGTCGTATCGGAACTGCAATTTTAAAAATGGCGCTCGGGGCGTTCCCGCTGATTAACGCCGAGAATATGTTAATCAGCGAGAATCGGCAATTCACGATCGTATTCGGGCCCGACACAGTGACTTTCCGACGTTTCCGTAAGAGATACGCGGCGTAAAGAAAAACCAGCCCCCTAGTGGAGTATCCTATGTTAAGTATGGCCGTCGTCATCGCGCCGAATTTAAAAATGTTTGCGTCGTTTGCGTAAAACGTCCGTGAATGTGGATTGACTTCATTGACGTTCACTGACAGAATTTGGAGCATGCGCACTGACAGTCGACGCATGCGCAGCACGTTCGCCGCGGGATCGCGCCTAGTTTAAATAATACACGCCCCCTACCCGCCCACTTTGAATTCCGCCGGCTCATTTTCGCTACGCCGCCGCAACTTTAGGAGCAAGTGCTTTGTGAATACAGTACTTGCTCCTAAAGTTTCGGCGGAGTAATGTAAATGAGAAACGTTACTCCAAAATAAAGATTCGCCCATCTACCTGAATCTGGCCCTATGGGCCAGATTCAGGTAGATTGGAGCACCTTTAACCACTTAAAGACCCCCGCACGCACATATACGGCCACAACATGGCTCGTACAGGCACAAGGGCGTAAATTTACGTCCCCGCCTGAGTGCGGTTCGGGGGTCCCATCGGGACCCCCTCCGCGGCGTGCGGGGGTCTCCCTACCTCTGGGAGCGATCCGGGATCTGCGGGCGGATGTCCGTGTTTTCCGCCCCCCCCCCGCGATCGCTCCCAGCCAATGGGAGCGCGCTCCCAGCCTGTCACTTCCTCCTCCTGTGTTTACACAGGAAGGAGGAAATGATGTATTCTCTCATCGCAGCGCTGTTTCCCAGCGCTGCTGATGAGAGAAGACATCACAAGTAAGTGTGCACCAACACAACACTGACACACACTCACATAGGCATATTAACCCCTTGTGATCGCCCCCCCCCCACCCCCCTGTCACAGTGTTACTGAATGCAGTGATCTAATCACTGCATTTAGTGTCAGTGTGACAGGCACTGTAAAAAACAGTTAGTGTTAGGTTCAGGATAGCCCCCCCACCCCCCCTAATAAAGTTTTAACCCCCTGATCACCGCCCTAGTTAACCCTTTCACTCCCTATTGCCAGCGTCACTAAGCGATCATTTTTCTGATCGCTGTATTAGTGTCGCTGTTCCCGCTAGGTAGCTATTTTTTTTTATTGCGATTTTTTTTTTTTACTAAAGACATGTGGCTAAATACATTTTGGCCTAAATGTTTGACTAAAATTTAGTTTATTTGATTTTTTTTTAACAAAAAGTAAAAAATAGTGTTTTTTTTCAAAAATGTCGCTCTATTTTTGTATATAGCGCAAAAAATAAAAATCGCAGAGGTGATCAAATACCACCAAAAGAAAGCTCTATTTGTGGGAAGAAAAGGACGCAAAAATTTGTTTGGGAGCCACGTCGCACGACCGCGCAATTGTCTGTTAAAGCGACGCAGTGCCGAATCGCAAAAACACCTTGGGTCATTTACCAGCGTATTGGTCCGGGTCTTAAGTGGTTAAGCTAGAGTAACGCTTCTCATTTACGTTACTCTGGCGAAATTTTAGGAGCAAGTGCTGTTATTCATGAAGCACTTGCTCCTAAAGTTGCGGCAGCGTATCGAAAATGAGCCGGCGGAATTCAAATTGGGCGGGTACGGGGCGTGTATTATTTAAACTAAGCGCGATCCCGCGGCGAACGTACTGCGCATGCGTCGACTGTCAATGCATCCCAGTGCGCATGCTCCAAATTCTGTCAGTGAACGTCAATGACGTCAAATCCCCATTCATGGACGTTTTACGCAAGCGACACATTTTTTTTTTTTCTCGACGTGATGACGACGGCTATACTTAACATAGGATACTCCACTAGGGGGCTGCTTTATCTTTACGCCACGTATCTCTTACGGAAACGTCGGAAAGTCACTTCGTCGCGCCCGAATACGATCGTGAATTGCCGATTCCCGTTGATTAACATATTTTTTCGGCTTTAATCAGCGGGAACGCCCCCGGCGCCTTTTTTAAATTAAAGTTGCGATGCGATGGCGAAATTCAATTACGCCGCTTGCATCGGAACTCCAACCCGGCGTTTCTTGTTTTCTGGTTACAGAAAACAGAAACGCCGGCTTAAAGTGACAGTTAGGCTGGAGTATCACTGATACTCCAGCCTTACTCTACCTGAATCTGGCCCTATGTGTCTAAAACTCCTCAGAACCAATCAGATTCATTTTAAAAACAAACACTGCCCTGTATTTGTTTGTTTTTGTTCTGTGTGTCTCTTTACTTCACAGAAACATGAAACCATTTTTTTAAACGAAACTAAACTGCAGGCACATTATATGATTGTTTTTTATCTGTTTTTAATCATTTTTAAAAGGAATCAGTTAAGTATTATGTCTCTATACCCTGTAAACAGTCATTTTAGCAAAAAAATGTTTTTCCTTTAGTGATCCTTTAAGCTTCTCCCATTACAGGACGCTACATGCACTGCAATGCTACTCTTCTTGGGGAACCCAAAGGTGTCCCAGGTCTTTTAAAATCCTATAGTGTAAACTGCACAAAAAAAAATTGCTGTGTGCTGCAAAAGTGTTCGGGTTCGGCTTCATGAAATGGTGGCAACCCTAGGCATGCCATAAATATTACTTATCACAGTTGCTTGTGCTCTCAACTGAACTAAACTGTCAAGCCATCAAATATCTGATGCCAAAACTGATCACATGTGCAGCACCATGGCAAGATGGCAGCTTTCTTGGCTGTAAAGAATAGGAGGGTTTAGTTCTGCTTTTCAGATAAAATGCAGACCTTGCTGTAATTCAATTAAAGACAGTAACTGGACATGCTTGAGCATATGTCCTTGTTTAATAAAAAACTGGAGGGTTCTAAAACAGTGTGAAATAAAGTGATTTACAGGTGAATTCTGGGCAAACATTTACAACTGAAATTAACTATTTTACCTTACAAAGACTCTCTAATTATTTTCATTAACCTCTCTTCATTAACGTCCCTGGGACGTCCTCGGCTTTGTGCGGTGATATCTGAATGATGCCTGCAGTTACGGGCATCATTCAGATATCCATCTCTTCAGCCGGCGATTCTCAGCACCATAAGAATGATCAAAGCGGCGGTTCCACCACTCGATCGTTCTTATAGGCAGCGGGAGGGGTCGCTCTCCCGTGCCATCGGGGGCCCGGAGAGCGAATCGGCCGGTGCTTGCTGAAGAACCATAGAGATGACTGGTAACTAGACGGTCACAGTCATCTCTATGACCGTCGGAGGACCGGGCGCGACGTTATGACGTCACGCCCGGTACCCGGAAGTAAACAAAGCCACAATCGCGGCTGTCGGCATGTGATCGTGATTTTTTCTTATTGACCACACATCTCTCCATAAAGAGGAGCTGTCACACTGATTCCTATTACAAGGGATGTTTACATTCCTTGTAATAGGAATAAAAGTGATCAAAAAAAAAATTAAGTAAAATAAAAATAAAATAGTTTTATTTATTTTTTCAAAACGCCCCTGTCCCCGTTATCTCCGCGCAGAAGCGAACATGCATGCAGGTCCCGCCCACATATGTAAACGCCGTTCAAACCCCACATGTGAGGTATCGTTGCGTGTGTTAGAGCGTGTGCAACAATTCTAGCACTAGTCCTTCTATGAAACTCGAAAATAGTAACCTGTAAAAAATGTTAAAGCGTCACCTATGGAGATTTTTAAGTACCGAAGTTTGGCGCCATTCCATGAATGTGCGCAATTTTAAAGCGTGACATGTTAGGTATCTATTTACTCAGCGTAACATCATATTTCACATTATACAAAAAATTAGGCTAACTTTACTGTTTTGTTATTTTTTAATTCATGAAACCGTTTTTTTTCCCCCAAAAAGGGCGTTTGAAAAATTATTGCACAAATACTGTGCGAGAAAAAAAAGTTGCAATGACCTCTATTTTATTCCCTAGGGTATCTGCTAAAAAAAAAATATATAATGTTTGGAGGTTCTGATTAATTTTCTAGCAAAAAAATTGAGATTTTTACATGAAGGAGAGAAGTGCCAAAATTAGCCCGGTGGTAAAGTGGTTAAGGTGAAATCAAGCTCTGAACTTTGGACTATGGTATAATTGTAGTGTTAAGATGGCTATGTGTAGATTTTTTTTTGTTCAGTCTGTGGGCTACGGGAAAAAAAATTCTCCATCCACACCGAACAGCGCAGGTCAACAAATCTCCAACAAAGCATTATGACAGCTGGCTTTCAAAATATCTGAGCAGTGCTGCAGGATGCCGCCTGTTTAGGGCCCTTTCACACGTGCGGACCATTTTTTAGGTCCGTTTTTTTCATCAGTTGATCAGTTTTTTCGTCAGTTTTTCATCCATTTTCATCCGTTTTTCGTCCGTTTTTCGTCCGTTTTTCGTCCGTTTTTCATCCGTTTTTCATCCGTTTTTCATCCGTTTTTCATCCGTTTTTCCATCCGTTTTTTCATCCGTTTTTTTTTTTTTAGAACTTTTTTTTTACTACATATTTTGATGAAAAACGGATGTTAGCGGATCGGATGTTAAACGGATCGTCCGCTAACATCCGTTTTTCGTCCGTTCCGTTTTTTTGACGGAAGAAAAATAGGGTTTTCTTCCGTTCAAAAAAACGGAGCTTAAGGGCCCTTTCACACGTGCGGACCGTTCGTCCGTTTTTTTACAGATGACAAACGGACCGCAATGCATCCCTATGGGATAGCGGACGTTAGCGGATGAGCATCCGCTAACGTCCGTTTGCATCCGTCTCCGTTAAGCTCCGTTTTTTTGAACGGAAGAAAACCCTATTTTTCTTCCGTCCAAAAAACGGAACGGACGAAAAACGGATGTTAGCGGACGATCCGTTTAACATCCGATCCGCTAACATCCGTTTTTCATCAAAATATGTAGTAAAAAAAAGTTCTAAAAAAAAACGGATGAAAAAACGGATGGAAAAACGGATGAAAAACGGATGAAAAACGGACGAAAAACGGACGAAAAACTGATGAAAATGGATGAAAAACTGACGAAAAACTGATAAAAAACTGACGAAAAAACTGATCAACTGATGAAAAAAACGGACCTAAAAAATGGTCCGCACGTGTGAAAGGGCCCTTACGGAGACGGATGCAAACGGACGTTAGCGGATGCTCATCCGCTAACGTCCGCTATCCCATAGGGATGCATTGCGGTCCGTTTGTCATCCGTAAAAAAACGGACGAACGGTCCGCACGTGTGAAAGGGCCCTTATCTGACTACTTCCTCCGTCTTCTTCAGTTTTTTTTTTTTCAAGCAAAACTTATTTATTGAGCACAATAGGTATTTGTACACACGGTTCAGAGCAAAACAAATACAAAAGAACAGTCAGTACTGACACATACAGCAGTAACGTACTACCTTCTTCAGTTTTTTAATTGAAGGATGTTGGGCTCATCCGGACTTAGCTAAAATGCACTCAATGTATGGGCAGCACAGAACAATGCAATGGAACCTGATTGGCCTACAGTGCTGTACATTTTTATCTACAACACCCCACCTCCTCCCAGCCTAAAGTTGGACATACATGGATAGAATTTTGTCCGGTTCGGCAGGGACCAGCCGAATTTAGATCCTTGTGTGGGCAGGTTGATTGCGAGATACAGTGATAGAAAAGCATACGTTTACTACTTACTGTACTACTGATTTACTGATCATTTTAATTTTGAAACTATTACATTACTGTATTGAATGTGCTTGGAAATCAGACCTAAAGCTAAATGCCAGGCAAACACACAGATGAAATATACAAAAGGGAGTTTTGGAGCTGTTCTGGAGTATGCACGCATGTGCGTTTTGTGCTGACTAAGAATAATGTAACAAAAAGTCTGTGCACATGCTGCACCAAAACCCCTCATGGACTGTGAAGGCAGAACCGCATATCAAACTGTGTTAAAAAATAATATTTTCATTGTCACCTTCAGAGCTAAGGACAGCTGACATCCTTCTGTGTAGAGTGGGTTACTAGGCATGGTGGGTGTAATGCAAGGTAGAGTCATGGGCGCCAGACACTTCTTAAATGCAAATAGATTTATTGTCTCTTAAACAGAGCTGTGGGAGAGTGGGTTTAGCACCAGGGCACCCTTTAGTAGTTGCAGTGTTAATTAGCAGACTCTGGGACTTCTGTAGGTGGACAGCCATGCAGGGAAAGGCACCCAGCCGGACATCACATCTGGATGTGTAGACACCGCTGTCTCCTATGGCAATGATCTTGAACAGTTTCTAACAAAGGTTACAATGAACACAAGGCTTCTCTGCACGTGTCACCTTCGCTAACTGGGTCCCTGGCTTGACACCTGCTGAAGTTTCCCAATTCTCCACCGTCCCCGGTTGGTAAGAATACTGCTCCGGTACTTGCTTCAGCTACTCAATGTAGTCCCTGGTAATAAAGTGGTTGGTCCCTTAGTGGCGACAGCTTCCCCCTCTACCTCCGACCACTTCTGGTTGGACTGTAACCCGAAATCCCAACACTGCGCTTCTCTCTTGCTTCTGGATAGGCCCTCAGACTGCCTAGCAGACAGATGTCCCCGGGATAGGCCTCAGGTTTTGGCCTAGCAGCCCGGGGCAGCACAACACACATCCACCC
Source organism: Rana kukunoris (assembly GCA_029574335.1). NCBI lineage: Eukaryota > Metazoa > Chordata > Amphibia > Anura > Ranidae > Rana > Rana kukunoris. Next base: position 48,258,080 of record CM056059.1, on the reverse strand, counting down.
AGACAGCCGTCCAGGTGGCACAGAACTTCGATCACCCAAATAAATAGGCTCTCCCAGCAGGCCAGTGGACCCAAGAAAATCACTACCCATTGGCTGAGATACCCTATCTATTCCTAATCTGACCTTGCAGTGCCCTTGTCTTATCTAATGTCACCAGATACCTGTGACAGAAGGAGGGCAGCAATTTCAAAATTGGGGTGGAATCAATTGATCTCCTATTAATTGGCCAAGGCAAATATACCTGGCGGGTAAATTTACTAGCCTAACCATCAGGGTGCTACATCATTATTTTTTTTAACACAGGTTGATATGCATTTCTGCCTCCACAGTCCATGAGGGGTTGTGGTGAACCATGTGCACTGACTTTTTGTTTCATTGATATATAGGATGTTGGCAGACTGATTTATACCACACTCTTCCCCCACACTATTTCTCTAACTAAGAATTATGGAAATTAGAAGGATCAGGTGTTGCTTTTGAGAGAAATTCTGCAACAGAACTGAACAGGGAAGTTTTGGCTTTTCTATAATATCCGAGGAAGAGGGTTTCCAACAATGTGCTGCCTGCAGAATGTATTTATAAAGAATTGCTTTCCATGGTTAAAAAGAGTTGTGAGGACAAGTATTTGGAAGGAGTATATATAAAAACAGTGGGCCAGATTTAGATACACTTAATATTGCGCTGCGTAATCGAAATACTCTACGCTGCCGTATTTCACCAGGCTCTACACCGAATCCTGGTAGATTTTTGCCCGTACGCTACGGCGGCGTAATCTATTTCTCGCGGCGTAATCTAAATACGCGATTAGGGGGCATTGCGCGAAATAACGTCGTTACGTAATTTTTTTTTGAGTAGCGTCGTTTACGTACATTCCTATTCCCGGACGACTTACGCAAAAAAAATAAATGAAATTTGACACGGGAACGACGGCCATACTTAACATGGGCCGTCTAACTATAGACCAGCTAATAGCTGGTATAACTTTACGCAGCAAAAAGATGACTACAGATGCCGTAAGTGATTGCGAAGGATGATCGTAACTTCGTGGATTGCCGGAAAAAGCTCATTTGCATACCCCGACGCGGAAAATGACCCGAACTCCACCCAGCGGCCGCAAAAAAGATTGCAGTGTAGATGCGGAGGCGTACGAAGACGTAAGCCTGTCGGATCGAAGCCCGAAGCCATCGAATCATGGTTTGAGGATTCAAACTAATGATACGACGAGGGTAATTTGTAAGTACTCCGGTCTAACAGGAGATAGACCGGAGTAATGGCTCTGTGAATCTGGCCCATTGAGCTTAGCATATGAACTGGTAAGCATTGGTTTGTTATAAGATATTAAGAAGATTCCTGCCCCCCTATCTGGGTTCAAGTTGGAGACGATCAAGGGGGACATTTTCTTTGATTACATGGGTATTCTCGGCAGGAATTGCAAGAAGTATGGACATAAAAAAAAGAATGCCAGGAAGTGGGGCATACCAAACGCAGCAAGGAAGGTCATGTTTTCAGAGAATGCGCCAAGGTTAAAACATACAACTCATGCCAAGAATCAGGGCATTAATATGCACAGTGCCCCCAAAGAAAAGAAGAATACCAGCGAACAGAGAATAAACCCAAACTGGAAGAACAGGAGAAGCGAAAAGATGTCCTGGAAGAGAAAGTCCCTCCTGGAAGGGAAACTGAGAATCACAAGGCAGACATGGAATAACCTGTGATGTTTGAGAAAGAGGAAGATGAGGAAGAAGAACAACAGAGTACAAGCAAAAAGGCAAAGATGCCTGATCATGATAAGGATGAACCCGGAACTATTCCTACAAATGGAAACAAAGGAAACAAAGCAATTTTTTTAAGGAAGGTTGACTATCAATTTCTGAATTGCGGTTTTTATTGGAGGGTGTTACATAGGCTGGAGCAGTTGGATGCTCTGGTGGTAGAGAAAAAGAAGAAGTGTATTATTAAAGCATTCATTTAATGTAGATAACAATGTAAAAATGTATTTTACGGTACCACCATGAATGGTAACAATGGTTAATGCAGTGGCAGAATGGAAGATGGCTCCAGGTGCTGAGTAGTACAGTTTTTGAGTTTTTTTCTTTTTTTGGGGGGATATTTTAGTAACCAAGTAAAAGTGATGTTTTTTTTCAAGAATAAGATGTGATTGTCATGGTAATAAACATAATTGATGCCAAATAATGCAATAACTTTGCTCTGATACCAATGGGTTGAGCATGCCTGATGCATTACTTGAGGAATTTTAACTGATGGCAAAACAAAAAACCTAAAACAGCTGTATGCAGTTTATAATAAATGGCTTGATAATACTAGGCTGTATTTGCGCTGCACCAGTGGTTCTGGATCTGGCTGATGGGACTTAAAGGAATAATTTGCATGGCTCTGTCCACTGTCCTGAAATGAGAAATAATCCTCTTATTTTTGGGATATGTGATAGAATGAGACATGTGAATAGCTTCTGTTCTAAGAATTCTTTGGTCTGATGTATTAATGATTACAGAGCTGCAGTAATCTGTCTCCTATGTCTGCCAGCTAAACCTCTAACTTTAAGAAATCTGATGTGATTACTATATTTAGTATATCTTACTTCTCTCGATAAAAGGTTTCATATTTCAGCAAGGGGTTAAAAGAGAAGTATGACCAAAGCTTTTTTTTGCCATACTTCTCTTTTGAGTCACACGGGTGCACTTACTTTTGCTCTCCTGTGAGTCATTACAGGCTCTGGAAAGATCTTGACCATATTGCTGGGATCCGCTCAGATGCCTGACTGGCAGCTGGCTCAGCCTCTAAACATGCCACTGAGAGACTAAGTGAGCCGCTCTCACCCCCTTCCCAGCCCAACACTCCAGTGAGCATTGGAGGGGCAGAGCAGTGATTGGTAAATAATAGTCATTGCTGTCTGCTCAGAACGGACCAAGAACTGAGTGATCAGCAGTCATGTGATCGCTCAGTTCTCAAACTTAGAGCCAGTGAGGATCAGCTCTATTTTAAGTGTGTTCCCCACTGGCTGGGCCTCAGGATCAGCTATCCAACATTTGTAATGAACAGCATTAATCATAGAAATAAATCCTCTTGCAGCTGGGTACCTGTTCAAGAGTTTACAGCCACATCTCTTGTTCTCTTGAAGGTTGGAATTCCATTTATGCCAGCCTTTCTTCAATCTTTTTACCCTGAAGGAACTCATGAATAAATGTTTAGGTATCCAGGAGCCTCTGCTTAAAACAATTGTATCTACAACCTAAAGAACATCAACATGATCAATATGATGTACGGTAGGTATAATAATAAACATATGAATGAGTAGAATGACATACCTAGAGTATTTGACACCCATATGGATACATTTTTTAACAACCTCATGCTCTGTATGATAATAATTTTTTCAACAATATTCATGAAATTAAATTTAATCACTTTAGTGATGGGCAGAAAAAAAAATGAAGGTAGACATAGTTACTTTGATTGTCAGTGTATGGTTGCTTCACATAGATGGCCTCTAAAGAAATATCTCCTTACATTGGTGGTCACCATGAAGAATACTCTTATGCCCCGTACACGCGGTTCCTGTCGGAAATCCTGAGGGGAAAGCCGAGAACCTGCTCGGTCAGTCTTTCCCCTACACACGAGAGGTTTTTCCGACAGTAAAACTGCGATGGAGCTTTGGCTGGAAATCCCGGCCTTGTGTATGCTCCATCGCAGTTTTTCCCATAGGAAAACTGCCGGGCAAAAGTCCGCCGGTTTTCCTGGTGGTTCTCTTTTTTTGTCCAGCGGTTTTTGGCCAGTTTTCCCGTCGGAAAAAATGCGAGGAGCATACACACGGCTGGGATTCCCGGCTAAAAGCTCTTCTCCCAGTTTTTCCATGGGGAAAACCGGCCATGTGTACAAGGCATAAGACATAAGGTGAATGGGAAGAATCCATCTCTTACAAACAGCTAAAAAGGACATTCCAGTTAGTGAACTGGTAACTTATCTGTAAAACAGGCGAAGAGGCTGTAAAGTTGCCATGCAATTTGTTCTCCAAAGTGACATTGGCCCCAACACTGTGCAGGCATCATCATGTGAGAGGTCAATCCACCACTGCTCTAACAACCACTGGAGGAACCCTAGTTGTGAATGTCTCATCTAAGATATGTGGTGTATCTCTGTAATCACTGCCTTTATGAATGATGCAGAGACCTACAGTGTATCAGTCAAGTGAATCCCGCTGTACGCATGACATTATTACAATGATATAGCATAGAGAACAGATTGAATCCCAGCCTGCAGGTGGACAATAAACACCTGGCCTGATCCTTGGTGATAGTTGTATTTTTGTCACCTGATGGGTGCTTGGAGGGAAGCCGGTCCTGACAGTTGGACACTGGTACATAAACTCCATCTATTGCTGTAATAAAACCTGCTGTGGCAATTGGTCTTATGATTTCGGTGAGTGTTATTCCAGTTCATCAGTGATTTAATGTGCTGTCCACGAGTGATGGTGTGTGGAAAATTATATTGAAGTTTATTATCTTTGATCATTTGGGGCCATTAGAGTTGTGTCTTTTTTGTTTTATAATCTAAGTGATTCAATAATCTCATTGATTGAACCTTTTCTCTTTATGTAGGATTTTCTAGGATTGTGCAGAACTGATTTCATTTGTTCATTGTTTTGACTGCTGAAGATGAAACCTGATTGGTTTTCACATCATCATTCCTCATTACACTGCATTCTTAAATGAGCCTCTAAATAAATATTTATGACCAGACAGGTCATTTTTTTTTTGGGTTGCACTGAACGTTACAGAGAAAGACTACTAGAATTGTATGTGATTTAGAGAATGCACCCCAAAAATACACAGACAATTGACATACTTGTACAGTCCAGGTGGTCTTTATGGCATACTATCCCTGGTGATAAGGCTGTGATTACACACAAGAAACTCTATATACTCATTGAAAAGTGAACAATGAAAAAAAGGGGGAGATTTACTAAAACTGCTGCACACAGAATCTGGTGCATAGTAACCAGTCAACTTTTAGGTTTTATTGTCAAAGCCTAATTGAACAAGCTGAAGTTAGAAGCTGATTGGTTACTATGCACAGTTACAGCAGATTCGGAGTGTAGCAGCTTTAGTAAATCTCCCCCAAATTTTGATGCAGTTTTATATGATCAATGTTCAGAATGTGGTTAGGAAATTCGCAAGCACAAATTTCCCCGTGTTGGGGAGACTTTGGGGGTTATTTACGCTGTAGATCTAAAGCCCTGTACACACGATCGGTCCATCCGATGAGAACAGTCCGATGGACCGTTTTCATCGGCTCACCGATGAAGCTGACTGATGGACTGATGTGCCTACGCACCATCAGTTCAAAAACCGATCGAGTCCAACGCGGTGACGTAAAACACAACGATGTGCAGTGAAAAATTAAGTTCAATGCTTCGAAGCATGCGTCGACTTGATTCTGAGCATGCTTTTGCGTACTAACCATCGGTTTTGACCGATCGGTCAGGCGTCCATCGGTCCGATTTTGAAGCAAGTTCTGAATTTTTTGACTGAAGGACAACAGACTGATGGGGCCTACACACGGTCGGTTTGGACCCATGAAACTGAACTTCAGTCCGTTTTCATCGGTTTTGACCGATCGTGTTTACACGGCCTAAGGGGGACATGCAAGGAAAATAAAAAAAGCTTGTCCTCATTTCAGATCTTTCCCTCAGATCTACAGCGACTGCACTTCCAAGTTCACTTTCAGTGCACTTCAGTGCAATTGTAGTGCAAAGTGGATTTGCCTTTCGTAAATAACCCCATATTTTTTACTCAAGGACAGGAAATGATAGGTGCAGTTGTCACGGGAAGTCACAAAGAGTGATAATAACCTGAATTTTTTTTAATCTCCCCCATTTTGTTGTCCCAAATGAAGAGATCTCCCATATCTTCTATTCCTGACATTGGCAAAGGAAGTGGGTACACAGACTGCTAATAAAAGCGTGGCAACCCTTACCCACTCTGTCCAAGATAAAAAAAAATGTATACAGTTGAACATAAATTTTTCCATTAATTCCATTTATCGATGTACTTCCTTCCAGTCTAACTTCTCAACTAAAGTAATATAAGTGCCTACCAACAGACTAGAGATAGTCTTTAAATAACAAAGCTAATTTATGATTTTTTTTTTACAAAACTCACTGAAATACAGTGAGGTTAAAGGAACACTAAAGGTTCCTTTTTTATTAGATCAATTGATTACTGTAAGCTAGAGCATTTAAATATCACTTACCTAGTTTTTCCTTTTGACCTCCAAAATACAGTAATCCAGGTTTGAAAATGCCATTTCCTGTCTCTCCTCTTCTTGCTTTCCACCAGCACCTGAGCTGTTTTGCATGGTCGAAAGCAGAATGTGCTCACCCCCTCCCTATGACTACAGCCCTGCGTGAAGATGCTCTCTTATCCCTCACAGGCATGGAGTCTAAGCCTAATGGGAACTGTAGTTCCCATTAGGCCGTGATGTAGCAAGAATGAATGCGCACCGCAAACCAGGAAGTCAGTGAGAATAACGATTCAGGAGTGACAGAGGTGAATAAAACAGCTCGATTTCAACAGGTATCAAACTAGTTATAATGCAAAACATTACTTTCTTTATCGTACATCACGGGACACAGAGCGCATAGCCATTACACTTGGGTTATATGGGTACCTTCAGGTGTGGACACTGGTGTAATCAATTTCACAGGAAGTTTCCTCCCTATATAACCCCCTCCCACTGGGAGTGCTTCAGTTTTTTCGCCAGTGTCTTAGGTGTTGGTCACGTCTAGCTGTCCCTCGGAGGTCTCGGGACCCAGGATAGCTAGCCGGATCCGTCCGAAGTGCTTCAAAGCCAAGGTGTACGGTACCCGGGCCCTGCTGGAGTGGGGTTTTGCCTATAATGCCTCTCCTTGGAGGGCTGGATTCTGGGCTCCAGTGCCTTAGTCTCTTCCAAGAACTAAACGCTACTGATGCCAGGATGCTATATAGGTCCAGGGGTGTGGGTTCCTTAACACAGGACCCCGGTCCCTGAAGGTCCAAGACAATACCCACGGAGATGGGGGAAGGCTGGGCCTCTTGCATTTTGCAATACCCTGCGGCGTGGAGCAGGTAAGAGGGAACCTGCGGGACTTGGTTCGACAGTAGGTATCCCCCTGGGGGTTCTGGGTTGGCTAATGGTATGCTTGTGCATCAGCCACTATCTCCACTATGTCTTTTGAGGCAGGATGGGATGTACTAATGTTTACCCAGATAACATGTAGATATATATATGCTTTTAAAGATATGTATTTTGCTACTCCCCCCAGATTTGCCTGTTAGCATGATACTGCAGCCCCACGTGTATAGAGAGGAAGTGCTGACAAAACTCCTGTTTCCTAGGAAGCCTAGGGGGACAGCTTCCTCTATGTGTGCACTACAAAGATTAGTGGCTTACCGGGTGTCTGTGTTACTAGCGCTGGTCCAGGCTTCTCCTCTGCTCTCTGCTTCCTCCATGTTGGTTTCAGCGTGGGGGGGGCGGGGGCGCGCGCGCACGTGCGCGCCGCCCTTTACAGCGTCAGCGTGCGTGGGGGGGGGGGGGGGGCCAGCAGCGTCAGGTCTCAGATAAAGCAAAAAAGCATTTTCCTGGCTGGTCATTCCCTCCTGAGAGCAGTGGAGAGTGAGGACATAGAGCGCGCAGCTGAGCCAGTTCTGGCTAACAGTGACACCCAGTGGTGGTTTGTGGATCTTCAGGTCTGGACTTTAGTCCACACTGACCAGAAAAAAAAAAAAAATGATTTTTTTCTTAAAGGGACTCAGCCTTAGATCTGGCAGTATCTGAGTCGGTGCAACCTTGGACTCCAGCTAACGGGCATTGGTGTGGCAATACTCACAGGACTTTCCTCGGTATTGCCGCCTTCTCAGGCGTATGAAAATTTAGAATTTTTTTTACCATAGCCTGTCCTTATTAATGTTTCACTTCTATCTACAACAGTTGGGTGTTGGCTGTAGGGGTGTCTCAAGGTTGTGCAATGGCTCCCAAGGGATCAGGACCAGCTAAGGCTGCAAAAGGTGCCAAAAAAGTAAAGGGGTCTCCAACGGGGTCAGAGGATTTGGGCCAGGCTCCAGTGGTCCCATCCTCACCAGATAGACCACCGAACAGCATCGTGCAGGAGCCATTGAGGGTGCTAGGGGCAGAGGCGGCCCCCAATCAACCCATTCCCGTTTATGTTACGGAAGAAATGCTAGAATCCACCCTGGGTGGGCTAGAGAAAAGGTTAACTGCTTTAATTGCCCGCTCTTTGTCGGGTGGCAAACGGGCTAGATCCCCGTCACCTAGAACGGTGCGTTCAGATGCAGAGGTCCTCTCTTCGGAGGAATTGGACCCACAGGGGGATCAAGCGGACCTGAGTCCTGACGGGTCAGACATTGAAGATTCCACTATAGATGAAATTTTTTCGGCTTCTCAAGCAGAGAGTCTGTGGATCCAGTCTCTGACGGATATGGTTCGCACTGCTTTTAAACTTCCAGTGTCAGAACAATTAGCCCCCGTGGTATCCTCTTTAGGTTCCTTGAAGGCACCATTGAGTGGTGCGTCTTTCCCGGTTCACCCCCTTCTGGAGAGCGTGATTTTTCAGGATTGGGCTCGACCTGATAGGATTTTTATCCCTCCTAAAAGGTTCACCATTCTCTATCCTATGGAAGAAGAATTTGCAAAGAAATGGGCACTCCCTACCGTGGACGCAGCCATTTCCTGCGTAAATAAATCCCTGACCTGTCTGGTGGAAAATGTCCAGGTGTTTAAAGATCCAGTCGACAAAAAATTGGAGACCCTACTGAAGGCTTATTTTACCACAGTAGGTGCCGTGGTTCAGCCAGCAGTGGCAGCCATTGGCGTTTGTCAGGCTTTAAAGGATCAGACTAAACAGATATTAAGGGACATACCGGCTCAGCAAGCTCGTGAATTGGCTGACCTCCCAAGAGCTCTCTGCTTTGCAGTAGATGCTATTAAGGACTCCGTTCAACAGGCGTCCCATTTATCTCTGCTGTTGGTTCATATGCGTCGCCTTTTGTGGCTAAAAAACTGGTCAGCAGAGGCACCCTGCAAAAAGCTTTTAGCAGGATTTTCCTTTCATGGTGGGAGACTATTCGGTGAAGACCTAGATAAATATATCCAGACCATATCAAGTGGTAAAAGTTCTTTCTTGCCTGTCAAGAAAAGATCGCGTGGGCCCGCATTTAAGCGACAGGCCTTCGCAGGCTCGGCCCCTTCAACTTCCCGTCAGTATCGACGGCCTCCCGGGCGTTCAGCATTTAATAGCCGCCCACAAGGACAAGCCACGACAGGCAAGAGGCCATGGTCTCGCAAGCCGGTTAAACCAGTCCTCAAGTCAGATTCATGAAGGGGCGCCCCCACTCTCTTGGGTGGGGGGAAGGCTTCGGTTTTTCTCCGAAGTGTGGAAGGCCAGAATTCCCGACTCTTGGGTAAGATCCGTGGTAACCACGGGCTACAAGCTAGAGTTTCGGGAAGTCCCCCCTCCTCATTTTCAGGGGTCAAGTCTTCCAAGCGACCCATTAAAGAGGGCCTCTCTTGTAAAAGCATTGGATCGTCTCTTGCTCCAAGAGGTAATTGTAGAAGTACCAACCCAGGAATGGTGTCTGGGATTCTACTCCAACCTTTTCATAATACCAAAGCCCAATGGCGACGTCAGGCCTATCTTGGACCTCAAACGCCTAAATCGCTTTCTAAACATTCAGACCTTTCGTATGGAGTCCATACGTTCGGTGGCAGCCAGCCTACATCAAGACGACTTGCTAGCATCTATAGACATAAAAGATGCGTATCTGCACGTGCCGATCTACCCGGCACATCACAGGTTTCTTCGTTTTATGATAGATCACCGCCATTACCAGTTCGTAGCCCTCCCTTTCGGGTTGGCAACAGCTCCGCGGGTATTCACAAAGGTGTTAGCCCCGGTGCTAGCCGTCCTAAGGACAGAAGGCATTTTAGTCTTGGCATACTTGGACGATCTTCTGGTTATCGACAGCTCAGCTTCCAACCTCAATCAGGCAGTAGGTCGCACAGTTCAGCATCTAGAGGAATTCGGGTGGATTGTAAACCTAGAAAAATCGGTATTGAAACCCACAAAGCAGTTGGAATATCTAGACCTTCGGCTAGATACAGACTGCCAGAGGATAATTTTACCTCAAGCAAAGATCAGATCAATAGCTCAAGCAGTTCAAGTGATCTTAGGCAAGAAGAGGCCGACTATTCGCCTATGTATGCGACTGCTGGGGAAGATGGTGGCCGCCTTCGAGGCTGTGCCCTACGCCCAGATCCATACCAGATATCTTCAGGCAGCCATTCTCTCTGCTTGGAACAAGTCCATTCAGGCGTTAGATCGTCCGTTAGTGCTCTCCCCGAAGGTCCGGCGCAGCCTGTCTTGGTGGCTGGTCTCTCAAAATTTGTCAAAAGGGAAATCCTTTTGCCCCATCACGTGGAAGATAGTATCCACGGATGCCAGCCTGTCAGGTTGGGGGGCAGTTCTAGAAGAACAGACCCAGCAAGGGCAGTGGTCGGAGGCAGAAAAACTGCTTCCCATCAATATCTTGGAGATCAGAGCTGCTCGGCTGGCCCTGATCGCCTGGACTCTCCCCCTTCAGGGTCTGCCAGTAAGGATACAGTCCGACAACGCCACTGCGGTGGCATACATAAACCACCAGGGGGACACAAAGAGCCCAGCAGCCCAAAGAGAAGTAAACCTGATTTTCTCATGGGCCGAAGCCCATGTACCCTGCATCTCTGCGGTGTTCATCCCAGGGATAGACAATTCTCAAGCAGATTTTTTGAGTCATCAACAGTTGCTCCCGGGGGAATGGTCGCTTCACCCCCAGGTATTCCAAGAGATTTGCCAAAGATTCGGAGTCCCAGATGTGGACATTATGGCAACGAGATCCAACAAAAAGTTGGACAAATTCATATCCCGAGCCAGGGATCCCTCGGCCTACGGGACCGATGCCTTGGTTTGCCCTTGGCACCAGTTTTCTCTTCTGTATGCGTTCCCTCCACTGCAGATGATTCCCCGCCTTCTACGGAGGATCCGGGTGGAGCGCAGGCCTGTGATCCTGGTGGCCCCAGCCTGGCCCAGGAGGGCTTGGTACGCACTCATCGTGAAGATGTCAGTCGGGGCGCCGTGGCCGCTCCCCCTGCGCCCAGATCTGCTGTCTCAGGGCCCAATCTGCCATCCTGCTTCACAGCAGCTAAATTTGACGGCTTGGCGGCTGAATCCCTAATTCTTAAGGGCAGAGGCCTCTCAGATCAGGTCATATCTACGTTGATTCAGGCTAGGAAACCGGTCTCCAGAAATATTTATTACAGAGTCTGGAGAACCTATGTGGAGTGGTGCGAGTCTCAAAAATGGCATCCTCGAAAGTTTTTTATTGACAGGATCTTGCGATTCCTCCAGGTGGGCGTTGACAAAGGGTTGGCTCTTAGTACTCTAAAGGGGCAGGTGTCGGCTTTATCAATATGGTTTCAAAGACCCTTGGCCACCCATTCGCTTATGAAAACCTTCTTGCAGGGGGTCTTGCATGTGAATCCGCCTATTAGAGCTCCCCTCTGCCCCTGGAATTTAAATCTGGTCTTGTCAGCTTTACAAAGGCAGCCGTTTGAACCTCTGACAGAAATCCCTCTTGTGCTACTAACCCGAAAGTTGGTTTTCTTGGTGGCTATGGCTTCAGCCAGAAGGGTTTCCGAGCTGGCAGCCTTGTCATGCAGGGAGCCATACCTTATTCTGCATAAGGACAGAGTGGTTCTGCGGCCTCAACCTTCTTTCCTTCCTAAGGTCATATCCAGTTTTCACTTGAATCAGGACCTAGTCCTACCATCCTTCTTTCCTACTCCCCAGTCCAGAGAGGAAAGACGGCTTCATACTTTGGACGTGGTTCGAGCCATGAGGGTCTATCTTAAGGCTACAGAGAAGATTCGGAAAACAGATGTGCTTTTTGTTCTTCCGGATGGCCCCAAGAAGGGTCAGCCGGCTGCCAAGTCTTCCTTGGCTAGGTGGATTAAGCAGCTGATTTTTCAGGCATATGGTCTGAAGGGCGTTCCACCTCCCTTATCAGTTAAAGCCCATTCTACGAGGGCCATGAGTGCCTCCTGGGCAGCACACCATCAGATCTCTATGGCACAGGTTTGCAAGGCGGCAACCTGGTCTTCCGTACATACATTTACTAAATTTTATAAGTTGGACGTTGCAAAGGGTGCGGACGCAGCTTTTGGGCAGGCGGTTCTACGGGCAGCAGTATAGAATCCTCTGGCCCGGTTCACGCCCCCTTGTTTTTCTGTTGGTGGAGCCATGTTTTCTCCTGACAATGTTTTTATTTGGCTATTCTTGGCCTTACGGTCTCCCTCCCTTCATAGAGCATTGCTTTAGGACATCCCAAGTGTAATGGCTATGCGCTCTGTGTCCCGTGATGTACGATAAAGAAAAAAGGATTTTTAATAAACAGCTTACCTGTAAAATCCTTTTCTTGAAGTACATCACGGGACACAGAGCTCCCACCCCTCTTTTGGGGAACATTGTGTAACCTCGGGAGAATTGCTTGCTACAAAACTGAAGCACTCCCAGTGGGAGGGGGTTATATAGGGAGGAAACTTCATGTGAAATTGATTACACCAGTGTCCACACCTGAAGGTACCCATATAACCCAAGTGTAATGGCTATGCGCTCTGTGTCCCGTGATGTACTTCAAGAAAAGGATTTTACAGGTAAGCTGTTTATTAAAAATCCTTTTTTTTTACTTTATCAGCTACTGTCAGACTTTAATTTAAGAGGAAAATATTTTTGTCTTTACAACCCCTTTAAGGGCTCATTCACATGGATGCTCAGACCCATACAGGGTGAAAAGCCATTTGTTTATTTTTCTGCCTAAATGCTGAGCTTTATGCAGGCAGCCTATATAAGTGAATGGACACATATCAGCTGTATGAACTCACCTGCACAGTTGTGTTTGACAAGTATGCAGGGATGGGTGCATGGCCAAGATACATACGCTCTGTATCAGGGCCCATGCACCTGTCCTTGCGTAGATGTCAAATTCGGCTCTTCTGGTGAGCCCCTACAGTTGATGCATGTCCATTCACTAATATGGGCTTCCTGCACACAGTTCAGTTCTAGGACAGTAAACAAACAAAAGGCTCTGCACGCTGCATGGGTGTGAACACACATGTGAATGAGCCTTGGCGCTTAGGGCCGCAAAACTACAAGATTTCAGTACGAGCCGATGTGCATCTTTGAAATAGTAGGTGAGGTTGAAAAAAGACCATCAAGTCCAACCTATGTAAATACAATGATAATGATGGTTATTTGTAAAAATATCTAAAGGAATAATTGTGTATTGCCCACACCCCACAGAAGCCAATGACTTTGAATGTTTGGTAGAGCATAAATAACAAGTGTATTTTCTTCAGGGATTGTGAAAGATAACTAGAAAGCCCTTTTAAACCCCCTTATGACTGTGATTCATTCCACTACAGCCAGCCAGCACCAAACAGAAGTGGCACTGGTCTCCAGCCTCCTGCTAGTGTCTAAATAATACATACCTATTGCCATTTACCTTCAAGCGTCCAGAGGGCACTCTTTTGCTTTCCTTTGGCGGAGTTGGCAGGAAGCGATGCGGTTCTGGCTTCCTATATAAGCCGACACATTTTGTCACAGGTAGTTATTTACAACTGATTTACAACATTCTTAATGGAGTGTGTCAGGGAAAGAGCGCCAGCTGTATGCCTCGCTAGAGGTTAAAGTGTCCTCCACCTTTGTGATGGCGCTAACAATTTTGGCGTTGCTGCAGATGCTCACTAAGTGGTCACAGCTGTTTGCAGTAAATAGCCATTCAAGGTAAACACCACTTTTTAATTGCATTTACCTTACTAAATATCCCCCATATGATCATGATATTTAGAGCCTATGAGCCTTGCAGAATGCAGCACAAGACACCAACACAAAGCTTGCATATTGTATATGACTGCTTTTATCAGTACCAAAGACGTGTACACTGTGTCCTTTCTCATGTACACATATTTAGTGCTTTGCTGATTTATCCTGAGTATTTTTCTTGCACTCAGCATGTTGTATCATTTTGAAACAGGTTTCCAGGAGATGGTGCAGATGATTACTGCTCAATGGAAGGAGCTACAGAAGCAGATACGGAGGCAGCACGGCTGGATCCTAAGTGCTCTTGATACTATCAAGGCAGACATACTGCAGACAGATGAGATGCCAGAGATTATGAGTGAACCACAGGTGAGACACAGTGCAAGAGAAGGACTTAAAATGATGGGTAGTCAGGCAGGATCAAATTATTCATATGAAGTGATCAGTCTGAGTAGATGTGATCTACTAGCCGTGTTTTGGTATGCATTTCATTTCTATATTACGGTATATCCAAGCAAACTCAATTTTATGTTTTCTTCTATTGCCTAATCTTATATATGTTCACTAAAGGCTTCAACAATGGACTATGCATGAACTAAAATTAGGAATGTTGACTCTTTTACCCTATTTATTTAGCTCTTGCTCTATTACTTGGGCAAAGGCAATTTTAGTGCCCCTATTCAGTGTACACAAGCCAAAATCACTTTGCTGCTAACGTGGGAAGCAGATGATACAACCCAATTAGCATTGAGCCCATAAAACATAAATAATGCCATGGTCATCAGCAGGGTATATTTTTACATTAGAACACAAAGGTGGATTTGGTCAGTACAAAATGTTGGGGTATAGCAAAACTTTCCCAGAAAATAAAAAGAGAATATTGCATTCTATCAGAGATCTTCCCCAACTCCCACTGGGTAGCCCACTGTATTCTGCTACAGCTTCTTAGATTTAATAGGAATAGTTGGTGCCAAGATGGCTAAAAGCACCAGACTTGGCAACTCATTGGATGTAATGATTTTCTATCAAACTGAATTGGACACTTCACTTTTGGGTAGGGTCTTTCTCTTTTTTTATTTAAAGTTAAGAACTCATATCAAAAGCATACTCCTCAAACAGACAGTATTTCCTTGTATATTTATTTATATCTTGGTCCATCGGATTGACAAACATTATGAAAAGATCTATATGTAACTTTTAAAAGAAAGCCACAAGTAGTAAATTTAGACAAGCCATTCTTAATCAGAGTTCTTTGGAACCCTGGGGTTTACTGGAGTTTCTTGAATTTCTGGTTGACCTCTCCTTTATTGGTGCCTGCAGAGTTCCAGGTCCAATGGCACTTAGCAAAGCCGGAATATATGACACAGATTATTGTATGAGTGGCCATCTGACCATCAATCTATTCACATTTGCACAGTTTGTAAACCTTGGAGGTCTGCACATACCCAAATGAGCAGGTGACCTTTATCAGAATATTTTTATTTTCTGAACCGTTGTAAGATTTGTAAGCCAGTGGGAGGAATGCTAAAAAGAAGGTCACACATAGCGCCTTGTGATTTTTGGTCTGTATGTGGCTGTTAGAGGGAACCCCAATAAAAAATTACTATATTTTTTTTAATGGCGTGGGGTAAAACAAGTGCTTAAAGTGGAGGTCCACACAAAAAGTGAACCTCCGCTTTTCTGAACCCTCCCCCCCTCTGGTGTCACATTTGGCACCTTTCAGGGTATAGGGGTGCGGATACCTGTATAATACAGGTATTTGCACCCACTTCCAGGCATAGACTTCCACGGGAGTCACGCCCCTTCCCGTTCCCCGATGTCTTCTCTGAAACACACTTGTCCCTGAAGACAGCAGGGACCATTGAGGACACGCAGCGAGACTCGCGTATGCGCAATAGGGAACCAGGAAATGAAGCCGAGGATGGTAGCGGGGGCAGCAAAAAGCTGAGAAATAGCTCAGCTTCGGCTGTCGACATCGCAGGCACCCTGGACAGGTAAGTGTCCATTTATTAATAGTCAGCAGCTGCATTATTTGTAGCTGCTGGCTTTTAATATTTTTTTTTTTAAGGCGGACCTCCTCTTTAACGGACTTCCTCTTTAAGTCACACAATAACTTATGCATGTAGCAGTGAAGGGTTAATGTTGTTTGTCCTTCACGGACTTTGCCTATATACAATTGTGTGTACACCTTTACCCAGTAGAACACAAATCGCTGTGTTCCATTGGTGTCACAGAGGGGCTATAAAATATTTGTTGCCCTAATAAATCATAATAATGATTCTATTCTCTGACACATTTAGTCACATGACTGCTTCTAACGAGCAGCTTGACTAATTAAGGAAAAAGGAGGTAGGGGCAAAGGCAGTGCTCATTAGTCTGTTGCTGCGGGTCTGTTAGTGGAGGGTAGCTGTGCCAGTCTAGTCTAGTTTTATTGTAGTTGGTGCAATGCAGCTCTTCTTACTGGCAAAGGGGTTAAAGTTTTTACTATTTACTTACACAAACCCTTAGAGGACACCATTTTTCCTCCTTAGACATATAATATATCTCAAATATATGCTCACTGAACAGTATCGCGTCATTAAAGTTGTACAAACACACTCCGTTCTTCTCTCTCCCGACACCCATAAAGCCGTGTATCTTATTACCTTCAACATATGTTCTTGTTGTTGTTGACTGTGTGTGGTGTTTTCCCCTCATGCCTCCTCCCTTTCGTCCCTCCTAAATAATCCCCCTTAGAGCTGTAAAATATTTTGAATGCTGATTATTTTGTCCTCGGAATCATAATGCAGTAGAGTGAATGCTTTTTCAAGATTTCTCTGACTGGTCCACAGATATGCATACACTGAGTCCTTCCCAGACAATTCACTGCAGTCAGCGACTGCATGAGGGCCATTTAAGCTTCAGGTAGGCAGCCACTAAAGAAGCAATGTTTAGTGCTGACCATTGTTACATCTCTGGGGTGAGAGCCAGCAAAGTACTCCACAAAATCTCCACAAAGCGTCACCTGTACCAAGGCTCGTTCATAAAAACAGTAGGAAAGAAAACTGAAGGTTTTATTCATAACAACCAAAGTCTAGCGTTGATATTTTTTTCTAGTGGTCAGTAGAACACAGAAAAATATGCTATGCTAAGCAGGAAGATCCTCTTTCTTCTTCTAACACATACAGTATAAATCAGCTTTATTATACATTCTTATCTTTTTGAAGACCAACTAAAGCCAAAACATGTTTGATTTAGATGCCCTGGGGAAAGGTTAACCTTTGTCATGTATGTATTAGGCCTCGTACACACGACGGAGAATCTCGTCGTAAAAGAAACGTTGTTTTCCTCTACGAGTTTCTTGACAGGCTTGTCGAGAATCTTGTCAAGCTTTCTTTGCATACACACTGTCAAGATAAAATCTCGTCGTTCTCAAACGCAGTGACGTACAACACGTACGACAGCACTATAAAGGGGAAGTTCCATTCCATTGGTGCCACCCTTGGGGCTGCTTTTGCTAATCTTGTGTTACCGCATGTTAGTAAAAGTTTGGTGAGAGACGAATTATGCTTTTCAGTCTGTTACAGCGAATGTTCTATCTCCATTACGAACGCTACTTTTACCGAAGGTGCGCTCCCGTCTCATACTTTATTCTGAGCATGCGTGGGTTTCTAAGCATACACACAAACGTGTTTCTCATCGTAAACCAGCCCAACGAGAAACACTAAGAGGAAATTGAGACTCCCGACGAGAAAAAATGTTCTCTTTTTTTCTTGTCGAGATCCACGACAGTTTTCTTGACAAACAACATACACACGACCGAAAACATGAGGAAAACGGTCATGTGTACGAGGCCTTACTGTTTGTGTCCTTATTGGGGAGACGTTTCATTATTTCCTGTTCTAATGATCGATGTCACAGGGACCGGAAGTCAGAGGACGTCTCTCCAATGGAAACAAGACATGAACAAAACTAAAAACTGATTTTTGAAGAATGGGAAAGAGAATGTTTATCAAGTTTGTATTACTGATATTACCCATGCTCCACCAAGTGATGATATATTACTTGTTTTACTCCCGTGTTACTCTGTCTATGGTAGGGAGAATCAGAAGCTGTTTGTAAGCTTATGCCCCGTATACACGATCGGTTTTTCCGGCGGTAAAAAGTCCACCAGGAAAACCGAGGGGAAAGCCGAGAACGTGCTCGGCAGCTTTTTCCCCCTACACACCGCCGGTTTTCCTGGCAGGAAAACTGCCATGAGAGCTTTGGCCGGGAATCCCGGCCTTGTGTATGCTCCACTGCAGTGTTTCCCATAGGAAGACTGCTGGGAAAAAGAACGCGGGGAATCCCGGCAGGAAAAAAGAAAACATGTTCTCATTTTTCCCGCCGGGATTCCTGGCGGTTTTCCTGTCAGGAAAACTGCCATGAAACATACACGGCCAGTTTTCCCGACCAAAAGCTGTCATGGCAGTTTTCCCAATGGGAAAACTGCTCGTGTGTACAAGGCATAAGAGTTGTTCCAAAGCGTCAGTGGCTGTAACCCTAAAAAAAATGAATCCTGTTCCCTCATAGCAGGTTAGACAGCACGGTGCTTGTGCTGTCTAACCTGTTCCTCTGTAAGCTGTAAAAAACCTGGTTAATCCTGCCAGTTCCTATTTCCCCCGTGTGTGTACTGATTACCGTGGTCAGTTTACGCGCCTGCATCATCTGCTGCTCTCTCCCCCCCGCCCCACTCTGCCTGTGTATGTGTGAGCCGTCTCCAACCCTCCTCCTACCCTTCTGCCGCCATTACTAGTAAAAGTAAAGTTTAGAAAATGTCACTACCAGCCCCTCTTTTCTAAGCGGGAGACGTCAGATGGAGATCTTGGCCCCTCCCACTATAGCCTGTTGATCAGAGTATGCCAGGAGTCACGTAACCGGCCTTAGGCTATCTGAAAAAAGGTATTTAGAGGCATCATTTTAAAAAAAACAATTACACTGTGTGTTATAGCTGCATAAAACAAAGGGGCGGGCAGTGAATTTCTTTTTTAAGGTTACAACCACGTTAAACAAAGCTGGAGCCTCTCTTGGCACTCCAGTATGACAGAAGTGGTGCTTTACAAATGGTCTCAGTGACCCATTGGGGAGGCTTTACTGTTCACTTTGCAAGGGAAGTTGCCCTATGTAGGGAATTTTCCCCAGAGCTTAGTGAATGAGTGGAAACTGTGTTGATCATGATTCAATCATGTCCGGTCATCTTTTTAGTATTGTTTATTTTTATTGTTTTCCTTCAATGTTATACAGCATTCTTTGCAAAGTGAAATTTCACCACATTCACTAAGCACTGGGGACAAATCCCTGGCAAAGTGCAACATCCCTTTCAAAGTAAATACCTTTAGTAAATCAACCTCAGTGCTTCCCTTCACCTGTGGCAGTTTTACGAAAACAGCACTATTCAAGGAGATAGATGAATGCAAAAACTGCCTGCAGCAGAGGGGACTCACAGGGCAGCAACGTCACTGCAGTATTCTATCAGTGGCAGCTGGTGCAAACGAAAAAAAAAAAATGCAGCCTCACTGTGCCCATCACATGCAGCCACTGTGCCATGCCACAAAACGCAGCCACTGTGCCATCAATTGTCACCACTGCACCATGACATCAAACAGCAACTGTGCCATCAATTGTCACCACTGTGCCATGCCATCAAACACAGCCACAGTGCCATCAACTGTCACCACTGTGCCATGCAACACAGCAACTGTACCATCCCATCAAATGCAGTCACTGTGCCATCAATTGTCACCACTGTGCCATGCCATCAAATGCAGTCACTCTGCCATCAATTGTCACCACTGTGCCATGCCAAACATAGTAACTGTGCCATCAATTGTCACCACTGTGCCATGCCATCAAATGCAGTCACTATGCCATGCCATCAAATGCAGTCACTGTGCCATTAATTGTCACCACTGTGCCATGCCATCAAACACAGCTGCCATGCCATAAAACACAGCCACTGTGCCATCAATTGTCACCACTGTGCCATGCCATCAAACGCAGTCACTGTGCCATGCCATAAAACACAGCCACTGTGCCATCAATTGTCACCACTGTGCCATGCCATCAAACACAGTCACTGTGCCATGCCATCAAACGCAGCCACTGTGCCATCAATTGTCACCACTGTGCCATGCCATCAAACGCAGCCACTGTGCCATCAATTGTTGCCACTGTGCCCATTGATGCCACTGTGCATGTCACTGTGCCCTTTAATTGTCACCACTGTGCCCCATGATGCCACTGTGCCCATTGTCGCCACTGTGCCCCATGATGCCACTGTGCCCATTGTCACCACTGCCCCATGATGCCACTGTGCCCATTGTCCCCACTGCGCCCCATGATGCCACTGTGCCCATTGTCACCACTGTGCCCCATGCCACTGTGCCCATTGTCACCACTGTGCCCCATGCCACTGTACCCATTGTCGCCTCTGTGCCCATTGTCACCACTGTGCCCCATGCCACTGTGCCCATTGTCACCCCATTCCCTGTATAAAGCACTAACCTGAAGCTTCCACGTCCTCCCTTGATGTCTTCTGGCGCCCTGATGAAGCTTCAGCCAATCAGGCTCCTGATAACCAGAATCCGGAAACCTGATTGGCTGAAACGGCCGTCAGTCTTATGCAAGGAACGCAGGAGTATAGACATCTGAGAGCCGGAGGGCTGTACTTGGAAAGCCTATCAGAGCTAGCAGCCCGGGCGCCCCCAATGGATAGGCCGCCACTGTATTCCATTCATAATTTCCTTTAGCCCCATAACTAAAGGTCCTTAGGTCCATACCTTCATAAGGATCTGGGGCTTGGAGTAAATAATGCAAGAGCCTAAATGCAAAGTTCTGCAGGCCTGAATGCAAAATTGTATAAATTAAAAAATGTTATGTTATTGTTGGTGCATTTATAAAAAAACATTCAATAGGTGGACAATAACATTAATGTGCTGACCAATTATTAAAAATAACACCTAAAGGTCTATTTAGAAAACATTTGCTGCAGGAATGTCAGAAGCATTCATGCAAGTTGAATGAAATATTCCTTTTTTTTTTTTAAGAGATTAATGCCTGTATGGTCAGCTCAATGTAGTGACCAAAATGTTTAATGTTTTTTCAGTGTGGCCAACAATTATGCAGAATTATTGGGGGAGATTTACTAAAACTGGTACACTTAGCAGGTGGTGCAACTGTGCCAATCAGCTTCTGACTTCCGCTTGTTCAATTAAGCTTTGGTAATAAAACCTGGAAGCCAGATTTTGCACTCTCCAGTTTTAGTAAATAACCCTCAGTATGTCTACCCTTGTTATTTGTGTAGGCTTGCAAGAATACAATTGTGAACCCTTTTGAATTATTTGGACTACTGCATAAATGGCTTTTAAAATGTGATCATTACAATAACATCTTATTTAACAAATAACAAACAAGATTTAAGTTGTCCTTACTGAACAACTGAGATGAGCAAGCAAGACGCTTTATAGAAAATGTATGAGATTTGAGGCGTCGTTAGAAGATGCTCTGCCCTTTAGAAAAGATGCAAAGAATCTGCTATTCTCAACACAGATCTGGTCATGTGAGGTGCTCCCCAATCAAAAATAAATAAATTCAGAGGGCCTAAGAAGAATTACATGGATACAGTGGCAGCCCCCACCCCCAGCTCCTAACAACCAGAACACATTGCACTGTCAAACAGATCAAAAAAACAATGCAGATGAGATTTTGATGTGTATCCATTGAGTTCTACCCCAATAGCAAGGATAACATGCCAAAAATTGTGGCCGTGTTGAATTGGAGATCTTGTTAACTTGCTGCACATTTTCACTGGCAAGTTGTACGCTTGCAGAGCACTTGAAGCACACGTTCTAGTTGACCTGCTGTCTGGTGGGACACATTGATAGGGGACACCTGCTCTATGGGGGCACTCTGATGAGGATACCTACTCTATGGGGTCATTCTGATGGAGATACCTGCTCTACGAGGTTACTCTGATGAGGACACCTGCTCTCTAATGGAGACACTTCAATGGGGACACACTCTATGTGGGTACTCTGATGAGGATACCTTCTATATGGGGTTACTCAGATGGGGACACCTGCTCTATGGGGTCACTCTGATAAGGATACCTGCTCTATGATGGAGACACTCTGATGGGGACACCTGCTCTCTGATGGGAACAGTCTGATGGGGACACCTGCTCTATGGGGTAACTCTGATGGGGACACCTGCTCTATGGGGCACTCTGATGGGGACACCTGCTCTATGGGGTCACTCTGATGGGGACACCTGTTCTATGGGGGTCACTCGGTTTGGGGACACCTGCTGTCACTCTGATGGGATCACCTGCTCTCTGATGGAGACACTCCAATGGGGACACCTGCTCTACGTGGGCACTCTATGGGTCACTCAGTCTAATGGGGACACCTTCTCTATGGGGGCACTCTTATGAAGACAATGGCTCTATGGGAACACTCTGATGGGGTCATCTGCTCTATGGGGTTACACTGATGGGGACACCTGCTCTATGGGGCACTCTGATGGGGACACCTGCTCTATGGGGGCATTCTAATGAGGCCACCTGTTCTATGGGGGCACTCTAATGGAGACACCTGCTCTCTAATGGAGACACTTCAATGGGAACACACTCTATGTGGGTACTCTGATGAGGATACCTTCTATATGGGGTTAATCAGATGGGGACACCTGCTCTATGGGGTCACTCTGATAGGGATACCTGCTCTATGATGGAGACACTCTGATGGGGACACCTGCTCTCTGATGGGAACAGTCTGATGGGGACACCTGCTCTATGGGGTAACTCTGATGGGGACACCTGCTCTATGGGGTAACTCTGATGGGGACACCTGCTCTATGGGGCACTCTGATGGGGACACCTGCTCTATGGGGTCACTCTGATGGTGACACCTGTTCTATGGGGGTCACTCAGTTTGGGGACACCTGCTGTCACTGTGATGGGATCACCTGCTCTCTGATGGAGACACTCCAATGGGGACACCTGCTCTATGTGGGCACTCTATGGGTCACTCAGTCTAATGGGGACACCTTCTCTATGGGGGCACTCTTATGAAGACAATGGCTCTATAGGAACACTCTGATGGGGACATCTGCTCTATGGGGTTACACTGATGGGGACACCTGCTCTATGGGGCACTCTGATGGGGACACCTGCTCTATGGGGGCATTCTAATGAGGCCACCTGTTCTATGGGGGCACTCTGATGGAGACACCTGCTATTTTGGGACACTCTGATGGCGACACCTGATCTATGGGAACATTCTGATTGGGCCCCTGCTCTCTGATGGGGATACCTGCTTTATGGGGTCACTCTGATGGGGACTCCTGCTCTATAGGTTCACTCTCATGGGGACACCTGGTCTATAGGGGCACTCTGATGGGAACACCTGCTCTATGGGGTCATTCTGATGGGGATTCCTGCACTACAGGGTCACTCTGATGGGGACAACCGTTCTATGGGGGTCACTCTGATGAGACACCTGCTCTATGGGGGCACACTGATGGGGACACCAGCTCTCTGATGGAGACACTCCAATGGGGACACCTGCTCCATGTGGGCACACTGATGGGGACACCTTCTCTATGGGGGCACTCTGATGGGGACACTGGCTCTACTAGAGCACTCTGATGGGGACCCCCTGCTGTCTGGTGGGGACACTTGCTCTATGGGGGCACTCTAATGAGGACACCTACTCTATGGGAGCACTCTGATGGAGATACTTGCTCTTTTGGGACACTCTGATGGGGACACCTGATCTATGGGGACATTCTGTTCTGATGGTGCCCCTGCTCTCTGATTGAGACACCTGCTCTTTGGGGGTACTCTGATTGGGACGTCTGTAGGGACACTCTGATAGGGACACCTGATGTAAGAGGAACTCTGATGGAGACACCTGACATAAAGGGGCAATCTGATAAGGAAACCTGATCTATGGGGGCACTCTGATCAGAACACATGATGTAAGAGGCTACACTGATGGGGAACCTGATGTAAAGGGGTTCTCTGATGGGGGATAAATACTGTTGCTATGGAAATTGTAAATTTCTAATTTTTTGATAGACAGACAATGACTACAATCTTCTTGAGATTCAGACCTGGGAGAAAATTTTAGTGACTGGACCTCCTTGAATTCTAATTGAATACCCCTGACATACTATATTTCAACAGTTATTAGGGTACAATAGGCCCTTTCAGACTGGTGTTCCTATCAGATACGCCTCTCGGTTTTTCAGGTGGGCGTGAGCGGAAGGTCCATGCATTCCTATAGACATGCAGGTGTAAATGGACTTTTGTCAATTTACACCTGCCTATGTCCAGTTCTGATCGGGTCCACAAAAAAATGGAAGAGGATTCCTATCTCTTCCATTTAGGTGGAGCAGATTGGAGGTAACCTGGTGTAAATGGACACCAGAGTCCATATAGCCCTGGCCGACCACAAGGTGCTTAAATGTATGCAGTTTTTAATGATAGACAGGAATTTCATGTAAGGATACTTTGGTAATTTGGAGAAATTTTTGTTCTTGGTAAACTCTGTTGTGAAATGTAAACAACAGTATGTGATGGTTGAAAAACCACCAAAATGTGTTGTTCTCCTTTTTCTCAATCTAAATTGAGAATTAAAAAAAGCAAGAGTACTAAGCTGATCTTTTTTTTTTATTCTCATAGTAAGTGGTAAGTGATAAGACACATTATAACACTGCAGAGGGTGCTTACAACTGTTTTTCAACAGTTTTCATCAGTTAGAGGGCAATGGGGTATACATTATAATATTATTGATCTGGGGGAAGGTCACTCGAAACCTAGACAAGGCATCTGCCAATTTATCTTCATAATGTGGGGAAATTCTTTCCTGATCCTGTTGAAAGTAGTCATGTTAAGTCCCTGAATCAATAACTTTATTGGTGAACTCTAATATAAAACAGTATTACCATTTCCAATAATGATGTCATGCAACCTGTTTAGCGTTGACCATCAAAATCCAGCTTGGCAAAGATTTTAACTCATTACCCCATGTCACTTTCACTATCCTATTGAACTGTAATGTGTATAAACATACTAATATGTCACTGTGGTGCCTATTTTACATGTTAAACAGGTCTAATTTGTCAGCTGTCTGACATCGCTTTACCATACTTTTGATGAATAATGATATTGGCTTCCTAATTGTCTCACTAGGCTGAAAACTACTCCATATATTCAGCCTGTAAGCCCATTAAGGGACAGTGACAGCATACACACCTTTCTAATAATACACATGATTTTATTTGTCCTCAAATTAACAGCCCGGCATTGAGTACTGATATTCAGCTTTCTGTAAGTTAGGCTTTCGAAAATTCTTTTTCCCCAAATATCCCATTTTTCACATCCTTAGAACAACCCCTGTGCAGGTTTAGGTCATATTGTACTAGTATGAACTGCATACTAGTACATTATGACAGACTTAACTGCAGATGGAGCCCTCCAGCGCTGCGTTGTCACAGCTCACTTTGGTCTCAGGCAGCTTCCATCTTTGTCCGGTCTTCCTTCCGGGTTCCCCTTCTACAGCGACTTGAATGTCCAGGAGTCACATCTCCGCAGCACAGAAAGCGAGCTGTAAATGTAGTCTGAGCCACGCATGTTCGGCTCGGATCACACTAACCTCTGACAGACAAGGGAATATTTATGATGGTAGAGACCTCTAGGGTCTCTTTTGTTATAAAAACCCTGCCTGTCAGCGGACTTTAGATTTTAGGACTTTACTACCACTTTACAGTAGCTTTAGCTACCTTTTTGTTTCCCAGAATGCCTATATTCTATAGTAAATTAACCTGCCTATTTGTATTTCTAGTCTAAAATTACTCTCCTGCATGTATGAACATTCCATTTCAAGTCAATTAAACACGATAATAAGAATAACAATTATATATATATATATATATATACAGGGAGTGCAGAATTATTAGGCAAATGAGTATTTGACCACATCATCCTCTTTATGCATGTTGTCTTACTCCAAGCTGTATAGGCTCGAAAGCCTACTACCATTTAAGCATATTAGGTGATGTGCATCTCTGTAATGAGAAGGGGTGTGGTCTAATGACATCAACACCCTATATCAGGTGTGCATAATTATTGGGCAACTTCCTTTCCTTTGGCAAAATGGGTCAAAAGAAGGACTTGACAGTCTCTGAAAAGTCAAAAATAGTGAGATATCTTGCAGAGGGATGCAGCACTCTTAAAATTGCAAAGCTTCTGAAGCGTGATCATCGAACAATCAAGCGTTTCATTCAAAATAGTCAACAGGGTCGCAAGAAGCGTGTGGAAAAACCAAGGCGCAAAATAACTGCCCATGAACTGAGAAAAGTCAAGCGTGCAGCTGCCAAGATGCCACTTGCCACCAGTTTGGCCATATTTCATAGCTGCAACATCACTGGAGTGCCCAAAAGCACAAGGTGTGCAATACTCAGAG
Source organism: Rana kukunoris (assembly GCA_029574335.1). Taxonomy (NCBI): domain Eukaryota; kingdom Metazoa; phylum Chordata; class Amphibia; order Anura; family Ranidae; genus Rana; species Rana kukunoris. Next base: position 48,231,668 of record CM056059.1, on the reverse strand, counting down.
ACATGGCCAAGGTAAGAAAGGCTGAAAGACGACCACCACTGAACAAGACACACAAGCTGAAACGTCAAGACTGGGCCAAGAAATATCTCAAGACTGATTTTTCTAAGGTTTTATGGACTGATGAAATGAGAGTGAGTCTTGATGGGCCAGATGGATGGGCCCGTGGCTGGATTGGTAAAGGGCAGAGAGCTCCAGTCCGACTCAGACGCCAGCAAGGTGGAGGTGGAGTACTGGTTTGGACTGGTATCATTAAAGATGAGCTTGTGGGGCCTTTTCGGGTTGAGGATGGAGTCAAGCTCAACTCCCAGTCCTACTGCCGGTTTCTGGAAGACACCTTCTTCAAGCAGTGGTACAGGAAGAAGTCTGGATCCTTCAAGAAAAACATGATTTTCATGCAGGACAATGCTCCATCACACGCGTCCAAGTACTCCACAGCGTGGCTAGCAAGAAAGGGTATAAAAGAAGAAAAACTAATGACATGGCCTCCTTGTTCACCTGATCTGAACCCCATTGAGAACCTGTGGTCCATCATCAAATGTGAGATTTACAAGGAGGGAAACAGTACACCTCTCTGAACAGTGTCTGGGAGGCTGTGGTTGCTGCTGCACGCAATGCTGATGGTGAACAGATCAAAACACTGACAGAATCCATGGATGGCAGGCTGCATGAGTGTCCTTGCAAAGAAAGGGGGCTATATTGGTCACTGATTTGTTTTTGTTTTGTTTTTGAATGTCAGAAATGTATATTTGTGAATGTTGAGATGTTATATTGGTTTCACTGGTAAAAATAAATAATTGAAATGGGTATATATTTGTTTTTTGTTAAGTTGCCTAATAATTATGCACAGTAATAGTCACCTGCACACACAGATATCCCCCTAAAATAGCTAAAACTAAAAACAAACTAAAAACTACTTCCAAAAATATTCAGCTTTGATATTAATGAGTTTTTTGGGTTCATTGAGAACATGGTTGTTGTTCAATAATAAAATTAATCCTCAAAAATACAACTTGCCTAATAATTCTGCACTCCCTGTATATATATATATATATATACACACATGTCTAAAATTTGTAACTGCACCCTTTTTCTTTTATTTATGTTTTACAGACAACTATCTTCCTTGGGAAAATTTAAGCCTAGCTTGCCAACAAACATTTGAGGGCCTTTTAAGTTTGTCTCCCAGTATATCCATACACATACACACTTAAACAAACCTGAGCATGTAATCTGCTATGCTTAAAGTGGAGGTTCACCTAAAAAAATGTTTTATCATTGCATTTTAAAATGCTAGCGGGACATACCCATTTCTATATAGACGATCAACGCGGCTTCCGGGTATGGTCGTCAGGACTGGGTGTTCCTAATTGATTGACTGACGCATACAGCACGTCACGAGTAGCCGAAAGAAGCCGAACGTCGGTGCAGCTCTATACGGCGCCTGCGCACCGACGTTCGGCTTCTTTCGGCTACTCGTGACGCGCTGTATGCATCGGTCGGGATGCCTGGCAATCAATTAGGAACGCCCAAACCCGACGACCATACCCGGAAGCCGCGTTGATCGTCTATATAGAAAAAGGTATGTCCCGCTAGCATTTTTAAAAAACAAACGCCGATTCTTATTCTACTAAATAGCCTAAATGCAATGATAAAAAATTTTTTTTAGGTGAACCTCCACTTTAAAGTGTATTTCTACTTTTGCAGTCATAGTTATCCCTCTAGTGATGCATCCTAGTATGCTTTTCCCACTGCCTGATCAGGGTGTTTTTGTCTAATTTTGCAATCATCTGAAAAAAGGACCTGACCAACACTGTATCCCCAATGTTGTACTCTCTCAATGGATTTGTTTCCCCTAGTTGCATTACTTTACATTTAGAAACACTAAACTGCAGTTTCCACTGCTTTGACCAATCTTCCAGCAATGCCAAATCCTGTTCCATGTTACATACACCCAGGGCTGCTGTTAGAAATCATGGGGCCCCGTACAGCCTACCTGACAGGGCCCCCCAAAATATATCAAAACAATATTTTCACAAACAAATACACTAAAATCATTATAAGGGGACACAAACATAACAGAGAACCTGTGTGAATTAGCCATTTTTAAAAATCTTTAAACTTTTTTTTTTTTTTATATAATTTTTTAAAGAATGTTAAAATGTATTAAAATGTATTTTATTTTACAATTTTTTTCTACGAGACAAGTAAGCCAGCAGTGCCGTGGGGGGCAGCACAGTGACAGGGGGCACAGAGGGGGATCAGAAGCAGGCACAACAGGGAGGGGGATCGGTGCAGGGAAGTAATTCTGTAATTGCCCCTCCATCCGACCACAATGATTCCCTCAGCTGTCCGGGCCCCTCTGTTTGCTTGGGCCCCCTACAGGAGGGCTGGTGGTCCCCCCTATCAGCGGCCCTGCATACACCTCCAGGGGCATCAACCCTTTTGCACACCTTTGTATCATCAGCAAAAAGATGTACATTGCCAACAAACCTTTAGTTATATCACTTACATATAGAATAAATAGAACAAGAGCCTTGTGATACACCACTAGTGACTGGTCTCTGTGAACCCCATTTATAACCATACTCTGGTATCTATACTTCTATATCTATACTAGAAAACTGCATATCCACTAAACCACCCAAGGGTTAAGTCCTAATTTGTACAACTTTTGTGTGACATCATTATGTGGAACTGTATCAAATGCCTTGCTGAAATCAAGATATGCCATGTCCACAGCAACACCCTGGTCCAAAACATTGGTAATATGTCAAAGAATACAATCAGATTAGTGTGACATGATCTGTCCTCAGTAAAGCCATGCTGCTTTGGATTTAGCAAGTTGTGTATTTTAAAGTGATCAATGATCCTTCTTTTTAGGAGCGATTCTATTAACTTGACCAAAACCAATGTTAAACTCATTGGCCTGTAAATGCAAGCTTCTACCTTGCTGCTCTTCTTGTGTATAGGTACAATATTAGCTGTCTGACAGTCATGAGGAACTTCTCCTGTTAGAAGATATTGGTTAAAAAGATCAGTTAATGGTCCAACAACTATACAGTACTTCGAATTTCTCCTAGAACTCTGGGATGAAAACCATCAGAGCCTATTTCTTTATTAAGCTAAAGCTTAATAAAGGATTTCTGGAGACAGAGGTAGCAGAGGAACTAGCACAGGAATGCTGGACACGGCCCCGCCCCCTGGCACCCGCGTCAATGGATTTGATTGACATTAGCAGGAGCCAATGGCTATGCTGCTATCAATCTATCAAATGAAGAAACGAGAAGACTGGGCCGTGTCCAGCATTCCTGTGCTAGTTCCTCTGCTACCTCTGTCTCCAGAAATCCTAAAAATGAACCGTCATTACTAGAACCAATATGATTCCCCAACTTGTTATTGTTTGTACAATTTATTTCTGAGAAGACTGAACAGAAGTAATTGTTTGCCATATCCAGGTCTCCCTCAGCATATGTATTGTGCCCAGTTTTCATTTTAGTGATCCCATGGTAGTTTCTACCGCTAATGTACCCTAAAAAGGTTGTTATCCATTTCTTTAATAGATTTAGTAATTTCCTCCTATTTCTGCACTTTGGCAGTACTGATAATGTGTTTGGCCTCCTTTTGTTAATTTTTTTACTCTTCTCTGTCAACTACACCTTCTGTTTCCTTGAATCTGCTATATGTTGATTTTCCTGCTTACCTCTACAGTGAACAATATTTATTTTTTCTTCAGTTTATTATTTTTAACTTGCCTGACATATAATCTAGTTGCCTCCAGGATGGTAGACTTTGACAGTGCCCACTGATTTCTAATTCCTGTCGTTTTACTTCAACCTTTCAAATAATTTTTTTAGAAATTTCCCCATTTAAGAAAAATGTGTACTTTTGAAATCTAAAACTTTTGGAGAAGATTAAAAACTCCTCTTTTCAGTGCCTATTATACTCAGCTTTCTGGTGAGTATATACCCGAAAGGGGTGTGTGACACATGGTGGATGTTACTTTTGAGTGAAAAGCACCTTCTAAACCAGCATTTGTCACGTGGTGATACACCTGGCTTGTCTTCCACACTTCTTATGAACTATCGTAGGAAATGATTGATCACTCTGACGGGAGTGACGATTAGCGCTGCTTTTAGTGATTTACAGGACGTGAAAGGACTTGTTGTTTACTATCTTTGATATAGATGTCCGTTTACGCCCGCCTACCTCCAATCCTAAAAAATGTGTTCTCTTTCATCTGGGCGGATCGGAGGGCCTATAGAATAGCCGTGACCTGTCATCTGTCCGCTCCGCTCATTGTGGCCCTCGACTGGTTACCAAGTTGCTTAAGTGGCTATCGCTCTTCAAATGGTTGGGAACCCTCCTGTTTTTTCACCTTAAAGCGGATGGTTCACCTCAAAAAGATATTAAAAGCCAGCAGCAACAAATACTGCAGCTGCTGACTTTTAATATTAGGACACTTACCTGTCCTGGAGTCCAGCGGCGTCCGTAGCAGAGGACGAGCGATCGCTCGTCACCCTGCTGCTCCCCCCTCCATCCACGGTGAGGGAACCAGGAAGTGAAGTGCTGCGGCTTCACTGCCCGGTTCCCTACAGCGCATGCGCGAGTCGCGCTGCGCCCGGCGATTGGCTCCCGCTGTGTGCTGGGAGCCGAGAGTTCCCAGCACACAACGGGAAAAGCCCGTCTTTTGCCCGAGACTGCGGGCCGGAAGTGGGTGCAGATACCTGTCTTTAGACAGGTATCTGCACCCCCCTCCCCCCTGAAAGGTGTCAAATGTGACGCCGGAGGGGGGGAGGGTTCCGATCAGCGGATCTTCACTTTAGGGTGGAGATCCGCTTTAATACATCCTATGCATTAAGGTGAAAAAACATCTGATAGTTACAGGCCCCCCAGTTTCGCTGGACCTCAGCCCGGTCTTCTTGTTTCTTCATTTGATAGATTGATAGCAGCGTAGCCATTGGCTCCCGCTGATGTCAATCAAATACATTGACGCGGGTGCCAGGGGGCGGGGCCGTGTCCAGCATTCCTGTCTATAGACACAAATTCAGGACTCTTGGGAAAGCTCTTTCCAGAGGGGGTTATCTGAGGCGGGGAGGAGCCGAGACAGCTGCTGAGGGACCCCAGAAGACGAGGATCAGGGCCACTCTGTGCAAAACGAGCTGCACAGTGGAAGTAAGTATGACATGTTTTTTTTTATATTCAAACCTTTACAATCACTTTAATTGGAGACCTACCTCTAATATACTAACCAACACATTTTAAACACCTCTTTATCAGAGCCAACTTCTAGGGTAAACTGTAATTTAGCTGGATTGCAGTTATATGGTGGCAATCTGGAATCTTTTACTATACATTGGAATGTGTAAAGTGGTTGTAAACCCATATCAAAAATAAATAAAAATTGAATACTTACCTTAGATGGAAGCTGTTGCAGTGGTCCCCATACACCGCAGTGACCAACGGCATGTCTCCCCAGAGTTATTTCCAGGTTCACGGGCTCCAGCACTGTGATTGGCCGGAGCTGCGATTACGTCACTCCAGCGCATGCATGTGGGAGCCACCGGTTACGGCACATGCCCCTTAGAAATGGCACGATTGAGTCGTTTCTTCAGTGTGCATGTGCGGATAACATTGGTGCAAGCATATATGGTAAATATCTCCTAAACCGAGCATTGGGAGATATTTACAGTCCCTACAGGTAAGCCTTATTATAAGCTTACCTTTAGGTACAAGTGGTGTAACAGGGTTTACAACCACTTTAATGGCAGTCAGCATCATTATTTGTAAGTGGGTGCATCCCCTGGTAACTTTGCCACCTTGAGCCTTGGCCACTGCGAGCTCTTAGAAAACATGTAAATGAAACAGAAAGCTCACTGGCACAGTGTAACATTCTCTAAAAATCTTTTAATTGGTGAAAATAAATATATTATATTCACAAAGGTGGTAAAAAGAACACTCTTCTGACATAAAGAACACTCAACCGTTCATTAGTGCTCTATTCGAAGACTGACCTCTAATATACTGGATAACACATTTCAAGGCAGCACCTCTTCATCAGACCAACCTGTCACTTTGGAGGGAATCTGGAATCGCTCTGACCATTCGAAGTTTATCAATAATTATGGTCTTTGAAGTTTTATTTGCATTAGTCACCATTCCTGAACTACTCTTAAAACAACAGCTCAAATATTGCTCACACGTCTCTGAAAATTCAGCAAGAATCAACAGCTGTGATGCAAACGAACTAAAATATTGTTTCCTTTTCCTACAGCAAGCAGCAAATTTCTCTTCCAGAAATAGTCAGTTTAATTACACTTAAAATAACATTTTTTTAATTAAACACTCAGGTAAGCAGAAATTGATTTGAACTAGAAAAAAATAAAACAATTAGACATCAAAAAGCATCCCAAACCGATTTGCAGTGAGGAATGACGAGAGTGGCGGGATGGGATAGAAATGGCAAGATGGTATCATGCTTTCTAACACACACACTCCCACCCCCTCTTGTCGGAAAGTCTCCCACATTCAGCACTCCATTTCCCTTTTTTATTATTCATCTTGGGGAATCTGGATGAGAAGACAGAGTCAATACTTCCAGCATTTTAATTAAAACCGTTAGCGGAATAAATCCATTTCATTATCAGTTAATGAAATACAAGGTCATTTTACCACGTGTGATGACTGGTGAGGGTGGAAGGGGGAATAACCCTTCGACTGCTGGACAGGGCTTAAAACACAACTTATTCCAAACAAGGTGTTATACATTGTCACTGACCATCCCATTGGATAAGGCACGCCTAATCTGTGAACTCATATACACAGATTCATTAACCAGATTATATTCGTATTTTAGTTCTCAGCTGTCACTGTAATTAATGAACACAGCAAAATGTAAAGACAAAATGGCTATAGGAAGTTAGCCAAGTGAAGTGAAAAGCAGTTTGTAAATACTATATTATAATATGATTATCATCAGTACTTCCTTTAAATCTGTCTTCCTTCTAATTACTACTGTTTGTATTGCTAAAAAAGAAAAAAGGTTTGCCAAAAAACACAATTAAAATCAATTCGGCCCATAGCAGGTATTGGGGTTGCTGCTGAATAGGTTGTCTTCTTCTGATTTGGAAAGGCCAGCTATATTCATACAGTGGAGACAACTCGCTATGTATATATAAAAAACACCTGTCCACAGAATCTCTTTCTTCTATTCAAACCCACCATCATGGGCAAGACCAAAGAACTGTCAAAGGACGTCGGGGACAAGATTGTAGACCTGTACAAGACTGGAATGGGCTGCAAGAGAATCAGCAAGAAGCTTGGTGAGAAGGAGACAACTGCTAGAGTGCTTATTCACAAATGGAAGAAATACAAAAATAACCATCAATCGCCCTCGGTCTGGAGCTCAATGCAAGCGTTTGGCTCATGGGGTTATGCCGCGTACACACGATCGGGCTTTTGCCTGGCCAAATCACATTGGAATTCCATCGTAAAAATATAGAACATGTTCTATATTAAAACTCTGATGGAATTCATCGGAATTTCTGATGAAAAACTCAGATGGGGCTACGCACGATCCGAAAATTCGATGGAAAAAATCTATCTGATTTTCTCCATTGGAAATTACGATCATGTGTACAGGGCATAAGAATGATCTTGAGAAAAGTGAGAGATTAGCCCAGAACTACAGAGGAGGAGCTTGTGAATGATCTCCAGGCAATTGAGTCTCCCTCCTCAAGAAGGTCATCAACATCTAAATGATTTAGAGAAGGATTGGGAGAAAGTTTTGTGGTCAGATGAGACCAAAATTAAACTCTTTGGCATTCCCCCCCCCCTCCCTTCGCTCTGTTTGGAGGAAGAAAAATGCTGACTATGACACTAAGAACACCATCCCTACAGTCAAGCTAAAGGTATAGGCCAACTTTGCCGCATTGAGGGGCCAATGAACGGGCCATGTATTGTAAAATCTTGGATGAGAACCTTCTTCCCTCAGCCAGAACACTAAAGATGGAGTGGCCTAGCCAGTCTTCAGACCTTAATTCTGTAGAAAATTTATGGAGGGAGCTGAAACTTCGAGTTGCCAAGCGACAGCCAAGAAACCTTAAGGATTTAGAGAAGATCTATAAAGAAGAGTGGAGCAAAATCCCTCCAGAGATGTGTACAAACCTGGTAACCAACTACAAGAAACGTCTTACCTCTGTGCTTGCCAACAAGGGTTTCTTCACCAAGTACTAAGTCATGTTTTGCCTGGGGATCAAATACTTATTTTACTCATTGAACTGCAACTCAATTTATAACATCTGTATTGTGTTTTTTTCTGGATTTTTGGTTGATATTCTGTCTCTATCATTTAAAATACACCTATGAATAAAATTATAGACCCATATTATTTTGTAAGTGGACAAACTTACAAAATCTGCAGGGATCACATTTTTTTTTTCCCACTGTGTGTTTGTGTATATAATTCTATATACAGTACAGTATATATACACACATTTGATTAGTGCCATTGACATTGACTATATGTGTGGTTGCCCTACTGTAATTAACCACTAACATTTCTTGGCAAGATTTAAACATGGAAGTAGTTGACCAGAATTTTATGTACAGGGTCTTCGATCTAGAACTAGGAAACCTACCATATTGTGGGAGGAATCTGATGCACTTGGAGAGAAATGGAGAAAATACAAACTCCATGCAGAGTTTATGAAAATTTCAACTAGCTCTGCCAAGTCATGGCAATTAAACGAAACAGGAGGGTTTGTAGCATACATCAAAAAAGAGAGTAAAATGTGTATTGTTGTTTATTACATGTACATCAACCCCTTCAGTAACTTTTTTCAACTTTCCATCTATTAAATCTTCTGCTCTTCTACGTCCAGGTACTTTATAAGACCGGTGATGATGATGATGAATAGCAGTCTTCTGAAGGGGGTATGGGGACACGTTGGACCATATAATGGGGTCTGTAGTTGTAGAAAGTTGAGATACCCTCAGAGAGTAGTGATAACTCAGTATCAGTCCGGGAATCAATTTAAAGATTTGGCATTTTTGTGTTCTTTAAACCTACATTAAAGAAAGCAACATTTTCCACTTTTAAATAAATTAAGAAATAAAATAGTATGTGGGAATGATCAGACAGGTATTGTATGTATAGAGTGGAAGTCTATGACTTCTAATACCCAAGGCCCATTGATAGTCATCCATTAATGCCCCAAGCATGGTAGTGGCCATTGTTAATAAGCTTTGGGCTGTGCTGATGAGCATTGGCATCAGTTTAAACCACTTCAAAATGTATTGCCTGGTGAATTAGACCTGCAATTGACCTCCTTCTGACTTGACCTGGTTCAAGCTGCTTTTGTATCTCCATCAGGGGCGGACTGACAACTCATGGGGCCCTCGGGCAATAGAAGATTATGGGGCCCCCAGGCTTACAGATGGCCACCAAGCCAGGTGGCAGTACAGAGGCGGGGCAGCTAAAATCTCAGGATTTTCACATCAAAAGCATGTAGGTTTTGGACATATCAGGGACAGATGTAAAAAAACACAGATTTTTACATACTGTCCCTAGTTTTAATGAGCCTGGCAACCCTGATGGGGCCCCCTAGTGGCATGGGGCCCTCGGGCAGTGCCCGAGTTCCTCAATGGTCAGTCCGCCCCTGATCTCCATAGACCTATATGCAGAAAGAAGCTGTTCTGGCACAAACCAAAGCCTATTGACACTGGCCCTAATCATATTTCTAGACATACTTTTCTAAATACGCATTGGATTTGCATTGAGGATGCAATAAAAATATATGTTATATTATCACTTAATGTAAATAATAAATAATAAGCTTTAGCCATGGTTAGTATATTTTGACATATCCACTTGTAATTATGAAGTGAATGTGATTTATAAATCCTAGATAGACATTGTTCTGATTTTTCCTAATGTTCTCTGGTAGTAGGAAAATCAATTTTTTTCTAATGTTGTCTAATGCTTTGCTAATTAAAGTGTGCATGTTAATTAAAGCAGAGGCTAATGTTAATTACCTATATTAATGGGATCCTACTTTGCACCTGCCTAAAACACTGCCTTAATTTTTCAAAATATCTCAATTAAAGCATCATTTCTTTTTTCTTTTCACATTTTCTTTGAATTTGAGATAAGACAGATAATAATTGATGGTAGATAGGACATATTAACCTTCTAATACCCACAGTCATAATCTGCCAAATAAAATAACAAGTTATCCATATACAGTTATTCAACTATTTCTTTAGAATACTATCCATGTTTATGTGGAATTGAGAATATATATCATTTCTATATATTGTCCTCTTGTGTGGTCAGACATAGAATTTAAATACACTGCAGTATTTAAATTCCCATACGTGATACAGACACATTTTTACACACCCTTACATCTTACCTAATCCTCATATCTTACCTAATATCTCTATACCTCATATCTTACCTAACCAAACGAAAAATATGCCAAAGTATTCCTATTTTGACTTGAAATACAAAATACATACATAATCAAATCCATAATATTAATACTGGTTTTAATCAGGACAATGAAAGAAGTGAAATCTCAGAAAAGGTAAAAGAAATACTAAAGGCTAAAATCCCCAAAAAGCCAATCAGAATCTTTAGGACATTGGGCTCCAATCACAGAGTCAACTAACATGAGATATTTAGGTGTCAGGACACATTTTGCCTAAATATCATTTGGTAAGGTTGAATAAAGACACTAGTCCATCCAGTCTAACCTGTGTAGGTGTGTGTCATTGTTGATAATTTTTTTACCATATCCCTGTATGTTGTGTTCACTAAGATGCATGTCAAATGACGGCGGGCGGAACACCCTATTGTTCTGACAGGACGTCATATGACGTCCTGTCATTTAAAGCCGTCGCTTTACTAGGAACACAATGCACGTGCCCAGCGGCCGCGGGGCACCCGCGATTGCCCAGTAACTGAGCAGGGACGTGGAGCTCCATGTGTAAACACAGAGCTCCACTTCCTGTCAGAAAGAGGAGACCGATGCTGCGTCCCTTGTACATAGGGACACAGATCGGTCACCTCCCCCAGTCACCCCCCTCCCCCTACAGTTAGAACACTCACTAGGCTACACATTTAACCCCGTCCCTGCCCCCTAGTGGTTAACCCCTTCCCTGCCAGTCACATTTATACAGTAATCAATGCATATTTATAGCACTGTTCACTGTATGGCCACGTACACACAAGGAGACATGTCCGCAGACCAGTTTCCGCGGACATGTTTGATCGTGTGTACGGCCTAGCGGACAGGTTTCCAGCGGACAAAAGTTTCTAAGCATCCTTAGAAACTTTTCCGCTGGAAACCTGTCCGTCGGACATGTCCGATGGTTAGTAGCCCAACCATCGGACAGAAATCCCGTGCATTCGTCGAATTGATTCGATGCATGCGTGGAAGCATTGAACTTCCCTGTTTGCGCACGTCTGTGTCTTCTACGTCACCGCGTTCTCTGTCCGCGGGGATTTTGGTCTGATGGTGTGTACACACATCAGACCAAAATATCCCTGGAGACATGTCCGATGAAAACGGTCCGCGGACCGTTTTCATCGGACATGTCTCCTCGTGTGTACAGGGCCTACAAATGTGAATGGTCCCAAAAATGTGTCAAAAGTGTCCGATGTGTCCGCTATAATGTTGTAGTCCCCAAAAAAAAAAATCGCAGATCGCCACCATTTCTAGTAAAAAATTTAAAAAAAAAAATCATAATTATGTCCCCTATTTTGTAGGCAATATAAGTTTTCCACAAACCAGTCACTATACGGGTATTGCGATTTTTTTTTATTAATTTTTTTTTACCAAAAATATGTAGAAGAATACGTATCGGCCTAAACTGAGAAAAAACATATTTTATTTTTAAATGGGATATTTATTATAGCAAAAAGCAAAAAAAAAAAAATAGTTTTTTTTCAAAATTTACACTCTTTTTTTGTTTATAGCCCAAAAAAAAAAACGCACAGGCGATCAAATACCACCAAAAGAAAGCTTTATTTGTGGGAAAAAAAGGACGTAAATTTAGTTTGGGAGCACGGTCATGCGAATTGTCAGTTAAAACGACGCAGTTCCGGAAGCTAAAATGTCATTTGGGAAGGAAGGGGGTGTAGGTGCACAGTAGGCAAGTGGTTAATTGCTGATATAAAAAAGGATCAAATCACTATTTTTCGAATCAGAATGATCTCCAAAATGGTCACCCACACTTCTATAACTGGCTTACCCAATGAACCTGGAAACATGTGTTCTATCATGTTATGTCTATTCCCAAAATAGGCAAGATCAAAGCAATTATAAATTCACATATGGCCCATTCCATCATCCATGGCAGTGTTTTTAATTATAGTACAACTAAAGGCTCCTGTGAACTTGTGAACAGCATCTAATCCTTTAGCAAATCACCTAAACATATCAATATGTGGGTTGTACACAGTTCTAACAATATATGTTCACACTGCACTATATTATTACTACAGCTATGCCGACGTATGTAGGTGCAGTTAAAGTAAATCTAATTCCTAACTATAAGATGTTTCCTTTTTTGTAATTTTTAACTGAATGCTCTTTTTTTTTTTTTTTTTTTCCGCACCTCAGTGATATGATTTTTTCCAGTCTCTTTCAGACACTTTTATTCTACATGTATGTACCCTAGCACTTGCCAGACTTTCTGATAGTGTCAACAATGAACCATGCCTAAGCAATGTGTGCCGGCATGTCTGCTTGCAGTCTTCAGCAGGGCAGCACGTGACAAGGTGACAATGCGCACAAGTGAAAGATAGTTGTGCCCCCATACCAAGAAGTGCATGAACAAGATTCTTTAATGGCACCAGGAATTCTGCAGATTTAAAAAAATAATAATTCTATAACAATTAACGAGACATTAGTAACTAGGGTTAGATTTAAATGTTGATCCGTCTCTATAAAGTTCACATTTTATAACTCAAAAAGTGATGACTGTATTGATTAACATAGACTATGTACTATGAAGCACGCTGGGATTCGGGAGGTTTAGCACAACTTATTGGTTACCATTTTTTATATATTATTCACCCTGGGGGAAGTTACAATACTTCTGTCTTAACCACTTGCCGACCGTATAACTTATCTAGTATGTGATCTGACACCTCTGGGTCTGGTGCGCACATGCGTGCCGCTGGCGGTCTTCTTCCATTGTGATTATACACAGCGGAAGCTGATCGGTGGGTACCGTGGACGCGATGTCTCTGCCGGCACCCGCGGATCCTTCAGTACAGAGGGAGAATGGCGGTCTACCTATGTAAACAAGGCAGATCGCCTTTCTGTCAGTACAGAAGGCATGGATCCTGTGTTCCTGCAAAGCAGGCACACATATCTTTTCCTTCCCCCACAGTAAGAAAACACCAGCTAGGCATACAGTTAACCCATTTGATCACCCCTGATGTTAACCTCTTCCCAGCCAGTGTCATTAGTATAGTGACAGTGCATATTTTTTTAGCACTGATCGCTCTATTAGGGTCACTGGCCACCAAAACATGTAAAAAAATGACAGTTATTGTCTGATTTGTCCGCCGCACTATCACAGTAAGAATAAATAAATAAAAATATTCCATAGTTTGTAGATGATATAACTTTTGTGCAAACCAATCAATATACGTTTATATTTTTACCAAAAATATGTCGCAGAATACATATTGGCCAAAGCTGATAAAGAAATTTTATTTTATATTTATTGGATATATTTTACCAAATACCTCTAAAAGGAAGCTCTATTTGTGGGGAAAAAAGGACATACATTTTATTTGGGTACAGTGTTGCACGACCGCACAGTTGTCAGTTAAAATAACCCATTGCCGTATTGCAAAAAATGGCCTGGTCATGAAGGGGGTAAATCTTCAGGAGGGCAAGTGGTTAATCCTTTTTTTTCATAACTGTTGTGCGATGCAATGTAGAAATTCCCCCCACCCCCAATTAGACCCACGGGAGAAGCATACCAAGACCGCCACACTATCCCTTTCAGCTCCAAAAACACATCCATCTGGGAGGAGGAGATAGTCTACATCAACTTTACAAATGTTTTATGATATGTAGGCATTTTACTCTTTTTTGATGTACCTCCTTTTTGTACCAATGTCACCGTGATTGCCATGTATTTGTGGTTCATGTGGACCGGTTTCCTGTTATAAATAAAAAAATAAAAGAAATTCCCTCCAGTCACAAATATACATTCAAGACATATTTAGGTGGTATATTCTGGTGTCCATAGATTCTAAGAAGCACAGTGAGCATCATGGGCCAGATTCTCAGAAGAGATACGACGGTGTATCTCCAGATACACCGTCATATCTCTGTTTCTGAGCCCTCCTATCTATGCGACTGATTCTTAGAATCAGTTACGCATAGATTTGACATAGATCCAACTGGCGTAAGTCACTTACACCGTCGGATCTTAGATGTAATTCTATGCTGGCTGCTAGGTGGTGTTCCCGTCGATTTCAGCGTTGAATATGCAAATGAGCATGATACGCCGATTCCCGAATGAAGTTGCGCGTCGTCGACGTAGTTTACGTAGTTTGCGTACGCGTAAGGTTACCCCTGCTATATGAGGGGTAACCTTGCATAGGTCCGGCGTAAGCCATGTTAAGTATGGACGTCGGGACAGCGTCGTGTTTTTCAGTCGTCTACATCGTTTGCGTAACTCGTCACGAATAGGCCTGTACGTTAATTACGTTGCCGTCGAAATCAATGTATTTGCGCCGTACTATGGAGCATGCGCAGTGGGCTACGTTTAGGGCCGGCGCATGCGCAGTTCGTTTGACGCGGGGGCATGCTTAATTTAAATACAGCACGCCCCCCTCCTTCCCTATTTGAATTATGCGGCCTTACGCCGTCCCATTTATGCTACGCCGCCACAAATTACGGAGCAAGTGCTTTGAGAATACAACACTTGCCCGTAAAAGCTGCGTAGGCATAGCGTAAATGGGATACGCTACGCGAAAAAATCGGATTTCTATGAGAATCTGGCCCTATATATTTATATGTACTGAAGAAGCTGTTCTGATTCTGAGATATATGTATCTGTATTTTACATAAAAAAATAACCATTACCTAATATTGTATTCATCAGTTGAGTCTTTCCCAACCAAGATTCCGTTGAACCCTAGGGTTCCTCCAGAGGTTGAGTAATGAGCAATACATTGTTTCCTCCTACTCTGACCATCAAGGGAAACATTTTCCACTCACCACTAATGGGGGCAACATTTTTTCAGTCCGTTTTTGTTTTGGCTAGTATTATGTTTAAGTAATTTCAGGATTATTACGGACAATAATTTTGATGTATAGAGCCCTCAAGACTCAAATACTAGAAGTACAACGCATTTTTTTCTGGTAATGTTAGAGTAGCATGAGCTGTGGATGCATTCACTTTAGCAGGGGTTTCCTGAGACCTGACAGTTATTTTAACCACTTTAGCCCCGGACCATATTGCTGTCCAAAGACCAGAGCACTTTTTGTGATTTGGCACTGCGTCGATTTAACTGACAATTGCGCGGTCGTGCGACGTGGCTCCCAAACAAAATTGGCGTCCTTTTTTTCCCACAAATAGAGCTTTCTTTTGGTGGTATTTGATCATCTCTGCGGTTTTTATTTTTTGCGCTATTAACAAAAATAGAGCGACTATTTTGAAAAAATGCAATATTTTTTACATTTTGCTATAATAAATCTCCCCAAAAAAGATATAAAAAAACATTTTTTTTCCTCAGTTTAGGCCGATACGTAATCTTCTACATATTTATTGTTAAAAAAAATTGCAATTAGCGTTTATTGATTGGTTTGCGCAAAATTTATAGCGTTTACAAAAAAGGGGGTCATTTTATGGCATTTTTATTAGTATTTTTTTTTTACTAGTAATGGCGGCATTCAGCGTTTTTTTTCGGTACTGCGATATTATGGCGGACACATCGGACACTTTTGACACATTTTTGGGACCATTGGCATTTTTATAGCGATCAATGCTATAAAAATGCATTGTATTACTATAAAAATGCCATTGGCAGTGAAGGGGTTAACACTAGGGGGCAGGGAAGGGGTTAAGTGTGTTCCTGGGTGTGTTCTAACTGTATGGGGGGGTGGACTCACTAGGGGAAATCACTGATCTTCTGTTCATACATTGTATGAACCGAAAATCAGCGTTTCCCCCGCTGACAGGAACGAGAGCTGTGTGTTTACACACATAGCTCCCGTTCCCCGCTCTGTAACGAGCAATCGCGGGTGCCCGGTGGCGATCGTACCCTACAAGCTGCTAAAGGGAGGACGTAGAGCTACGTGCTCCCACGTAGCAGTGCCACCGTCCCGCAGTATTATGACGGCGGGCGGTCGGCAAGTAGTTAAGGGTTTTCCCAAGAGAAAAGTTTGAGAGAGGCTGTATTAGCTCCTTATTTTTGTTCATGGTGGAGTTCTCCTTTAAATGTAAGAATTTAAAGACAAATATTAGGTCTGTGCTTTCTTTATTCACCTCCATAATTGAATTTCTTCTGCCTCGCCCCCAGCTGTTCAGTGTGCAGAAATAAAAAATATTTCCTCCTGCATCGACCACAAATCTTATACTTCCCTTCTCCAGGAGGATGAGAAATTTAATATAACAAAAGGCATATTCCGTGCCGGCTCTGCTATGTGTTGGGCCTCAGTATCTAAGCAAATGTAAATAGCGTTTTTATTTAAAACATCTGTCCGCAGTGGGATAGATGAATGCGCGTGTCTGCTGTCCAGCTGTTGACTTTTAATGCTCCGAATAATAATAAAATAAAAGCCCCACAGAAATCCTGAAATCCCCAGGACAGGAATGCAATGCTCAGGATCCAACCAGCGGGTGATCAAGTCTTGGATTTTTATCTTTTCCAGTGCCGTAACTTTGTGTTTCTACTCCGGAAAAGCCTGATTTTAGGTTTAAATGAGGCCAATGAACATCGACGAGTTCATTTGTAAGATGCAGCCCCTTGCAAAAGAACTACTAATATTTTTGTTATCACGCAATTATGTTTGTCATGTAAAAAATATATATTTAAAGTATATATATATATATATATATATATATATATATATACAGTGCAGAAAAAAAGTATTTGAACACCCTGCTATTTTGCAAGTTCTCCCACTTGGAAATTATGGAGGGGTCTGAAATTGTCATCGTAGGTGCATGTCCACTGTGAGAGACATAATCAAAAAAAAAAATTCCAGAAATCACAATTTATGAATTTTTAACTATTTATTTGTATGATACAGCTGCAAATAAGTATTTGAACACCTGTCTATCAGCTAGAATTCTGACCCTCAAAGACCTGTTAGTCTGCCTTTAAAATGTCCACCTCCACTCCATTTATTATCCTAAATTGGATGCACCTGTTTGAGGTCATTAGCTGCATAAAGACACCTGTCCACCCCATACAATCAGTAAGAATCCAACTACTAACATGGCCAAGACCAAAGAGCTGTCCAAAGACACTAGAGACAAAATTGTACACCTCCACAAGGCTGGAAAGGGCTACGGGGAAATTGCCAAGCAGCTTGGTGAAAAAAGGTCCACTGTTGGAGCAATCATTAGAAAATGGAAGAAGCTAAACATGACTGTCAATCTCCCTCGGACTGGGGCTCCATGCAAAATCTCACCTCGTGGGGTCTCAATGATCCTAAGAAAGGTGAGAAATCAGCCCAGGACTACACGGGAGGAGCTGGTCAATGACCTGAAAAGAGCTGGGACCACCATTTCCAAGGTTACTGTGGGTAATACACTAAGACGTCATGGTTTGAAATCATGCATGGCACGGAAGGTTCCCCTGCTTAAACCAGTACATGTCAAGGCCCGTCTTAAGTTTGCCAATGACCATTTGGATGATCCAGAGGAGTCATGGGAGAAAGTCATGTGGTCAGATGAGACCAAAATAGAACTTTTTGGTCATAATTCCACTAACCGTGTTTGGAGGAAGAAGAATGATGAGTACCATCCCAAGAACACCATCCCTACTGTGAAGCATGGGGGTGGTAGCATCATGCTTTGGGGGTGTTTTTCTGCACATGGGACAGGGCGACTGCACTTTATTAAGGAGAGGATGACCGGGGCCATGTATTGCGAGATTTTGGGCAACAACCTCCTTCCCTCAGTTAGAGCTTTGAAGATGGGTCGAGGCTGGGTCTTCCAACATGACAATGACCCGAAGCACACAGCCAGGATAACCAAGGAGTGGCTCTGTAAGAAGCATATCAAGGTTCTGGCGTGGCCTAGCCAGTCTCCAGACCTAAACCCAATAGAGAATCTTTGGAGGGAGCTCAAACTCCGTGTTTCTCAGCGACAGCCCAGAAACCTGACTGATCTAGAGAAGATCTGTGTGGAGGAGTGAGCCAAAATCCCTCCTCCAGTGTGTGCAAACCTGGTGAAAAACTACAAGAAACGTTTGACCTCTGTAATTGCAAACAAAGGCTACTGTACCAAATATTAACATTGATTTTCTCAGGTGTTCAAATACTTCTTTGCAGCTGTATCATACAAATAAATAGTTAAAAAAATTCATAAATTGTGATTTCTGGAATTTTTTTTTTGATTATGTCTCTCACAGTGGACATGCACCTACGATGACAATTTCAGACCCTTCCATGATTTCCAAGTGGGAGAACTTGCAAAATAGCAGGGTGTTCAAATACTTATTTTCTGCACTGTATATATATATATATATATATATATATACTGGATGACATCTAATTTTCTCAGACACTGTATAGCATAAACAATTGTCTTTTAAAAAACCCGAAATAGTAGTTTTCATCCTTGTTGCATGCCAGTGCTGCAGATCTCCTGCACCCCATTTCAGCCTATAGTTGCCTACATACACTCTAGTGATGGCTGAATAACATTTGTCAGGGCAGGTTTCCTGATGGTGAAAACAATGAACAATACCTATGCAATGTGTCTCGGCATGACCAAAGGTGTATTTAGGTTTTGTGCTGCCCTAGGCCTCACTAAACTCGTGCACCCCCTAATTTAAATATGACCCACCCCTACCTGTCACGGCCACACCCTGTGTTGTTTAAGACCCGCCCTGAAATTTCGAGTGAGGACACTTGTTCTGAGGGCCTGGGGGAGGGGGGGGGCAATGTATTCCCTTAATTTACTTAGATTTCCTCTTACTACCTGGTTGCCCATAGAGCAGGAAGTGAAGGGAAATCTTTGCAATGGGACAGGGATGGTAAAAGTGTTGCCTATAGTTCTACTTTAAGTAGATGGTGCAGCAGAAAAATATAGCACAGTGAGGAAGGTTTGTGGTCCAGGATGACAAAACAGTCAAAATTGGAAGCGCCCCCCAGTTGCGGAATGCCGCATACTAGAAGCAACGAGGCCACTTTATGGGGTCGCTAGACTAATTTTCCTAACAGTGTAACGCAAGCTGGCGGGGACTCTTTTCGTGCTGCCCCCCTGCAAGGTGCTGCCCTAGGCCTAGGCCAGCATACAGCTCTGGGCATGACCACTTGTAGTGCTCATCAGAAGCCTATTTGGCATGGTGACAACTTAGCAGCACAATTGGGAGACAGAGCACTGTTACCCTAAAATGGGAAGTGCCTGATCAAGGACCTTCATAACAGAAAGTGTTTAATTAAGGACCTTCAAAACAGAAAGTGCCTGATCAAGGACCTTCATAACAGGAAGTGTCTGATCAAGGACCTTCATAACAGGAAGTGCCTGATCAAGGACCTTCATAACAGGAATTGCCTGATTAAGGACCTTCATAACAGGAAGTGCCTGATTAAGGACCTTCATAACAGGAATTGCCTGATCAAGGACCTTCATAACAGGAAGTGCCTGATCAAGGACCTTCTTAACAGGAATTTCCTGATCAAGGACCTTCATAACAGGAAGTGCCTGATCAAGGACCTTAATAACAGGAAGTGCTTGATCAAGGACCTTCATAACAGGAATTGCCTGATCAAGGACCTTCATAACAGAATTGGCAGGTATTATTTTGAAGAAAACTATAGATTTTAAAATATAGAAAAATACTTTAAAATGTCATTACCATTTTATAAGTGATATGACATTTTATTGATTGGGTTTACATATGCTTTAAATGTTATAATGCTGTTTGCTATCCTACAGTATATGGTTATTATATATTTTTTTTTCCTGCATGAATGGCTGTGTCATTTGACATTATTATAATACAGTAAACTTAACAACAGACACCATACTTTCTTTAGCATACAGTATTAGTAATAAGCAAACCTCCATCAATAGCAAATGTAATTTATTGAGAAAGTATGTGAACCTCTATGACAGACATGTTAAGAAAATGGTGAAGTCTTATCAGGTGTTCCAATCAATTCAGATATTTTCTTTATTTATGTATTCTGTTCAGGGCTAAATGAAAGAAATATATGAAAATATATATTTTTTTACCATGTTAGTCAGGTAAATATGTAATTATTTCATATTTGTTCCTTTTAGCCTGAAGGTCGGGAGTGTTTTGAGTACTTAAGAGTTCATAAGAGTTAATAACTTAAGGTCCACCCTATAGCTGTTTTACTGCTACAGGGTGGCACCCCTGCGTGGGTAGGGGGCACGCATGCATGCTGACAGCAGCTCGCTCCCACTCCCATGTCCGCTGGCACCTGCCAATCATCGAGCATAGAGGCAGAACAGTGGTCTGCTTAGGTAAAAAAGGCAGATCACTGTTCTGACAGGAGGGAAGGCATGGATCCTGGATCCCTGCAAAGCAGAGACCCAGGATCAATGTCTTTCCCTGGTAAAAGCATCTCCCACAGTTTAGAAAAACACTGGTCAGGCACAGAGGTAATACTTTGGTCGCCTCTGATGTTAACCCCTTCTCAACCAGTGTAATTAGTACAGTGACCATGTATATTTTTTAACACTGATCACTGTATTAGTGTCACTGGTCCCCAAAAAGTGTCAAAAGTGTCAATAAGTGTCAGAATGTCAGCATAGTGGCTGATTGCCGCAATTACTAGCAAAAAAAACAAACACATTTTTTTCTTTTAAATTGTCAGCCTGTTTTGTTTATAGCACAAAAAATGTAAAGCACAGAGGTGATCAAATACCACCAAAAGAAAGCTCTAATTGTGGGAAAAAATGACATACATTTTATTTGGGTACATTGCAGTATCGCAAAAAATGCTCTGGTCATGAAAGGATATAAATCTTCTGAAGGTCAAGTGGTTAATTTTGTAGTATGCTGTATTACAGGCTCTGATTGCACACACACAACTGCAGTAATTTGCGTGCATACATGTGTATACACAAGTACATACCGGCATATTTGCGTAAATTGCAACACTGGCAGCTAGAAGAGCATTTTACACATTCATACGCATACGCATGATTGCGAGCATGTATATATGTAGACGCAAGGGGCCAGATTCAGATACAATTACATTGGCGCAGAGTATCAGAGATACACTACGCTGCCGTATTTTACCAGGCTGTACGACGAATCCTGGTTGATTTTGTCCCTTACGGTACGGCGGCGTAGTGTATTTCTCGCCGCGTAATCGAAATACGCGATTAGGGGGCGTGAAGCATTTAAATTAGGCACGTCCCCGCGGCGATCGAACTGCGCATGCTCCGTTCAGAAATTTCCCGCCTTGCATTGCGCGAAATATCGTCGATCCGTCATTCGTTGTTTGAGTAGCGTCGTTTACGGACATTCCAATTCTCGGACGTTTTACGTCAAAAATAAAAAAAGACGTTGAAAAACGTTGATATTCGACGCGGGAACGATGGCCATACTTAACATCGGCTGTCTAATATTAGACCAGCAAAAAGCTGGTATAGTTTTACGCAGCAAAAAGATGACTAAAGATGCCGTAAGAGATTGCGATAGACGTTTGTAATTTCGTGGATAGTCGGCAAAAGCTCATTTGCATACCCCGACGCGGAAAACGACGGGAACTCCACCCAGCGGCCGCAATTTTATTGCAGCGTAGATCCGAAGGCGTACGAACACGTAAGCCAGTTGGATTGAAGCCTGCAGCCGTAATTTCATGGTTTGAGGTAATTCGAAAGTACTCCAGTCTAACGCAAGATAGACAGGAGTAATCGCTCTGTGAATCTGGCCCAAGGTCTTTATAAAACATAACTTTTTTTTTTTTTTATCGGGATCTTTCTGGCAGCAAGATACTGCATGCAGTATAAACATCAGTAAATTGTTACATCTGTGTGCAAGAGACCATGTGCAAAGCTCCTCATATCCTCTCCAAAATTGTGATATCTCATTCGGAGGAGGTTAGTAAAAAGGTGATGATTAAGCCCCGGTGGGCAGGGCGAAACGCATCAGTTTGTGTGGTTTGGTGGAGACATGTAGGCTGAGGCTGCTGTTTATCGTTTATTCACCTGGGCTTTTTGGGAGTAGCAGTGATCCTTTCCTCTTTACATTTACTAACCCCTTGGATTGGTATCAGGACAAGCCTGCACCCCATGTTCTGGAACACAGGTATATGCTTTCACTTCTACTTTGAGCAGCGCTATAAGCAATCAAACAGATCTCATTCAAAGGACATTATGCGCCCAAAGACACTTAACTAATCAAGAGGTCAGTTCTCAAGCTGAACTGATAGATAAGTAGATAAGTAGTTATAGCAGAACCGTAGCCATACTCTTCATTGCACCAGCAATTTTTACAGTCATCTGGGAACTGTGATTAAATATAAAGCTATTTATTAAAAAATATATATGGAACGCAATGATACCAAAAAAAAGAAATAGCACAGGTGGGGCTAATCTACCTTCTATATGCAGTACAGTATAGCTACAAATAAATGTAGTTATTTACAAGCATCATTATAGATACATGAGTAACGACAAATTGACATTGAGGAATAAAAAGGAGGGTCAGAGATACTCAGACATGGAGGCACTTATGCGGAAAGAATTTAGAAACATATAGACAAGGGCTCAAAAATAGGTGAACTTTACACATTGATTTTAAATAGAATTTTCTTCAATTGGGCACTAGATGGCACTAAATATTATTGGAAAATCTTATATTTAGCTCCATCTAGTGGCCAAATGTGATTTTCTGTTTAAAATCAATGACTTAAAGCAGGGGTGCCCAACCTTTTGAAGAGCGAGGGCCACTTAAGTGAACTGGTAAATGGTCGCGGGCCACAATGAGCGGAGCGGGGGAAAATGACAAGTCAGTGTCCACGGACACAGCCCACTCTACTCTATAGGCCCTCTGGCCCAATCCAATTCACCCAGACGGAAGGGGGCAGATGCCTTTCTATTTTTTTTTAGGTAGGCGGGTGTAAACGGACACAAGTGTGTTTACATCTGCTGCTCCATAGAGGTGAATATTAAGTCTGATTGGGTCTGAACAATCATGTGAAAAGGGGCCTAAGGCTGCTTTCATACTGATGCACTGTGATTGCCCCAAACCGCGGTTACAGCTCAGTGCGCCTGTTGATTTTCTGCCGGTTAGCTGCACTTTGCCGTAAACTTCTATTATATCCTGCAGGTGTGGCACACTTTCTGAAAGTGCAACAAACCCGCAGGTAATAACAGAAGTCTATGGTTCAGTGCTTGTTTCCCCTACCAGCAGCTTCATTCACAAAACTGCTGCTCTGGGATGGCAGTTTGGCAACCTGTGATCTGGGCTTGCCAACCTGCCATCCCAGAGTAGGAGGCCGAGGGCCACATCAGAGGGCTCCGTGGGCCACATGTGGCCCCCGGGCCACTGGTTGGGCACCCCTGACTTAAAGGGTCACTAAAGGAATTTTTTTTTTTTTTTAGCTAAATAGCTTCCTTTACCCTAATGCAGTCCTGGATTCATGTCCTCATTGTTCATTTTTGCTGTAATCCTTCTCTGTTCTGCACACTTCCTGGTTGTCTGTTTCACACAACCAGGAAGATAGAAAGAAAGAAAGGAGCGGCTCTTTCAGGGCGCATTATAGGCGCTATTTTTAGTGTAATAGCGCCTGCAAAGCGCCTCAGTGTGAAAGCAGCCTTATGCTGACGTAATATATTTTTAAAGTATCGTTTGTGAAAAATCTGCTTACTTCAAAAATAAATGGTACAGTAAGACCCCTTTCACACTGATGCGTTTTTACAGCGTTTTAGCGTTATAAATAGTGCTATTAAAACGCTCATAAATCGCTCTCCATGCATCTCAATCGACCCTTTCACACGGAGTCCTGCAAGCAGCATCTTTGGAGCAGCTTTTGGGCGCTGAAAAAAACACTCCAAAAACGCCCTTCTCCATTTAAATTAATTAAAAAAGCGCTGTAAAAACGCCTTACCCTTTCACACTGAGGCACTGCAAAAACGCCCTAAAACGTTAGGGTCTTAGCGGTGCTTTACCAGCACATTGGGATTGCAGATGAGGCTTCACTCGAATAACGCTCGAAAAACGCTTAATTACCGCTCAAGTAACGCTCGAAAAACGCCCCAGTGTGAAAGGGGCCTTAAAGCAGTAAGTGCAATATCATTTGGTGATTTGTCTATGGAATACAAACATTTAGAATGTTATATACAGTTAAAAAAGAAAAGAAAAGAAAATGAGTGCATTACAACTATCAACCAGTAAGGGGCACTGTGCATGATGTGGAAGTTTCTTGTCTCTTTTATTGTATCTTTTATTTGTTTCCAGATTGGTTTTATTGTATTATGTTGATTTGCAGTTTATAATAAACACATTTGCACTTGCATATTTATTGTGTTGATAATAGAAGGGGTTTTGTTGATAGCAGATAAACAGATGATCACTATGGGCCAGATTCTCTAAGAAATTCGCCGGCGTAGCGTAAGCCATTTACACTATGCCGCCGCATCGTACTAGAGCAAGTGCCGTATTCCCTAAGCATTTGCTCCGTCGTTTGCGTTGGCGTAGCGAAAATGGCCAGCGTAAGCCCGCGTAATTCAAATGAGGCGGCTTGTATTTAAATGAAGCGCGCCCCCGCGTCAAACGAACTGCGCATGCGCCGGCCGGGGAAAAAGCCCAGTGCGCATGCTCCAGCTCACGTCGGAAAGCGTCGTTGAAACCGACGTCAAAACGTGAGCGTCATTTACGCAACTCCCTATTCGCGAACGAGTTAGCAAAACGACGTAAGCGACGGAAAAAGCCGATGCTGACCCGACGCCATACTTAACATGGCACCCGACGGTACTTCGTAAGGTTACTCCACATAGAAGCTGGGGTAACCTTACGCGAACGAAAACGACGTACGCGACGACGGGGCGGCGTAAAAGCGATCGAGAATCGGCGTACTACCTCATTTGCATATGCAAATGCGAAAACAACGTAAAGGCCACCTAGTGGCCGGAGTTGTCATTACACCTACGATCCGCAAGTGTAATGGTTTTACACTTGTCGGATGTAGAAGCGTATCTATGCAAAAGTGATGCTAAGCATCACGCGCATAGATACGAGACAAAAAAAAAGGCGATACGACGGGGTATCTGAGATACTCCGTCGTAACGCCGCTGAGAATCTGGCCCTATAGGTTTATTATGTAGCAAGAGCATATACTGTAGGTTGTATGGCTGTTCTGCTTACTTTGAAGTTTGCTTTATTTTGATCCCTCTGATGATCAAGGTTCTTTGTCCCTCACTGTATGCTCTGTTTTTCCTCTGTACCCTTCAGGTAAATGGTGACTCTTCCAGTTCTATACAAGCTCAGAGAGAAGCTTTAACCAAGATGTCATTGCAGCTGAGCAGCACAGAGTATTCCGAGATTACTCATCACACTGACCCGGTTCCTTTGAAAAGTAGCATGAGATGTGACAGGTGGGGACATTTCTATGTATTTTCAGTTCAGCGCATGCAGGGAAATGTTCCCGGAATATAGATGACCAGCACACGGCCCTGTAGAAATAAGTTACCCACCTGAGATGAAGAAACTTTTCATTCCAGAAAAGTGGAATAAACTGTGCAGAAGATACATGTTCAGTGCTGTTTATACAAAATGTGTCTTTAGGAGTCTTTGTGAGATTGTTATTGGCAAGTAGCATGCCTTGTCTAATAAGAAAGCTTTTCAAATTGGTGTGCAATTAATATAATCAGATTACATTACGTCCCTTTAAATAGTTGCAATATATATCATATAGCAGCTGTTCAATTCTCTGGTGTATAATAAACAGAAGGGTCCAATCACTAGTTTGGCACTTGGAAAAATATTTTTACCTTGCATCAGTTACTATTCTTCCCTAGCAAAAATTATGTTTTTGGTTTATTTATCATCCCCTAGGCCAGTGGTCTCCAAACTGTGGCCTAGGGGCCGGATGAGGCCCTTTGTTTGCATTTATGCGGCCCTTGAGGTTACTTTCCTCCCACTGATACAAGACACCATTTCTCCCACTGACACCAACAATGGGGCATTATTCTTGGTGGTGACATCCACAACGGGGCACTATTTCTCCTATAGACACCAACAATGGAGTGCTATTCTTTCCACCGATACCAATGATGGGGCACTTTTTCACCTACTGACACCAACAATGGGGCACTATTCATCTCACTGATACGAATTATGGGAGACTATTCCTCCCACTGATACCAATGATGGGACACTATTCCTCCCACTGATACCAATGATGGGGCACTATTCCTCCCACTGACATTGATGGGCATCCTTCACCTTATACTAAAGATGCATTGTTTACTCCCACTGATGGCCGGCAGGGCCGGATTAACATAGGGGCTGTTGGAGCTGCAGCTCCAGGCCCCTTTCTCAAGATAGGCCCATTTGCCCCAAAAAAATAAAAAAGATCGACTTCGGGGGTTGTAGCTCAACGATCAGAGGTCACAAAAACCCCACATTTGGGGGGAAGGTAGTTGAAGACCTACCACACAACCGGTCAAAATATGGGATGGCTATCATTTATGGTTCCGGAGATACGGGCCTGCTTGCACAGCCTGTCAGAAGCTACATACAGAGCAGCCATTATAAATACAAGCTGACACACTGCAGCAGACTGAGAAAAAAAATCATCATTTGTTTTTTGCTAGAAAATTACTCTATGGTGGTCTTTGTAACTTTTTATGTTGCACGGTATAGAGCTGCACGATTCTGGCTAAAATGACAACTGCAATTTTTTTTGCTTAGATGATAGATCACGATTCTCTCACGATTCGTACGGCATAACATCATCTTTCACATTAAAATGAAAAAAAAAAAAAATGGGCAAACTTTACTGTTTTGTTTTTATGGTTTTTATTATTCATTGAAGTGGGCAAATGCAGCGTGACATAAAATATTGCAGCAATTACCATGTTTGTCTTTGCTAAAATATATAATGTTTGGCGGTTCCAAGTAATTTTCTAGCAAAAAATATTGCTTTTTAACTTAAACAAGTGTTGGAATTTAAGTGGTTACATTTCTTGCATTTACACACAGAAGTTTGATCTAAGAAGGAAGTTGGTTACAATGTTTAATGTTGTTTACAAACTTGGCAGATTGCCCATATATTTTTTTTACACACAGAAGTTTATCCCTTTGATCTAAGAAGGAAGCGTTAGTTACAATGTTTCCTGATAAGAACTTAGCAGACTGCCCGGATATTTTCTTTTGACAGCTGAAAGTCTCTCCACTTGTTATATGAAAGAATCAGCAAACTCTGCATTGGAGAACGATTAATTGTGCAGCTCTAGCACGGTATTTGCGCAGCAATTTTTCAAACATGTTTTTTTTGGAAATAAACTGTTTCATTCATTAAAAAAAAAAACACTAAAGTTAGCACGATTTTTTTTGGTATCCTAAGCGATGCTTTAAATTTTTTTTAGGTTACATGTTTAGAGTTACAGAGGAGGTCTAGTGCTAGAATTATTGCTCTTGCTCTAACGATCACAACGTATGTAACCTGTGTGTATCTGGCTCTGATACTAGCCAGTGCCTACCCAGCCACTGACTGATATCTCTCCCCAGCCTGTCCCCACACACCCTCTCACCTGCTGACCTGTGGATGGGGGAATCACTTCTGCAGTGTTATTGTGTTCTGCCAGTGAGTACAATGATCAGTGTTGCTATCTATAGCTGGCAGCACTGATTGTTTTGGGAAAAACAGGCTAGTTGTACTCAAGTCAATTAATAGATTGACTTGTGTAAAACCAGCTATCCCATACATAGAGTGACTATGGCTGGTCTCTGCATAATTGGTGTAATTTTAATCCATGTATGTACCGCTTAACCACTACGCAGTCCCTAAACATCCTTCCACTCCTGTACATAGTGCTCACTGTCATACCCTCCACACTCCTCTCCTGTACATAGTGACCACTATCATACCCTCCTTTACAGAGCACGCGCTGTCATACCCCCCACACTCCTCTCCTGTACCTGCTGTCATACACTTCTCTCCTATACATAGTGCCCACTATAATACCGTCCCCATTCCTCTCCTGTACATACTGCCCACTCTCATACCCTCCACACTTCTCTCCTGTACATACTGCCCCATCATACCCTCCACACTTCTCTCTGGTACATACTACCCTCTGTCATACCCCCACACTCCTCCTGTACATACTGCCCACTTTCATACCCTTCACACTCCTCTCCCGTACATAGTACCTGCTGTCATACACTTCTCTCCTGTACATACCGCCCACTGTCATACCCTCCACACTTCTCTCCTGTACATACTGCTCACTGTAATCCCCTCCACACTCCTTTCCTGTACATACTGCCCACTTTCATACCCTCCACACTCCTCTCCTGTACATAGTGCCCACTGTTGGACCCTCTACCTTTCTCTCCTGTACATAGTGCCCACTGTCGCACCCTCCACACTCCTCTCCTGTACATACTGCTCACTGTCATACCATCCACACTCCTCTCCTGTACATACTGTTCACTGTCATACCGTCCACACTCCTTTCCTGTACATACTGCCCACTGTCATACCCTCCACACTCCTCTCCTGTACATAGTGCCTGCTGTCAAACACTTCACTTCTGTACATACTGCCCACTGTCGTACCCTCCACGCTTCTCTCCTGTACATACTGCTCACTGTCATCCCCTCCACACTTCTCTCCTGTACATACTGCCCACTGTCATACCCTCCACACTCCTCTCCTGTACTTTGTGCATTTTGCCGTACCCTTTGCACTCTTCTCCTGTACATAGTGCCCAATGTTAGACCCTCCACATTCCTCTCACTCACCTGCACATACTTCCCACTTATATACCATCCGTACTCCTCCCCTATGTCGCTTACCCACAAAAACAGTTCTTTAAAATGATACTGAATACCCTCAATGTTACCGGCTCTAGAATGGACACACTTTTGTTAGTTTAAATAAAGGAAATCTCAGTTCTCATATTTGTTCTGTCCCATTATTAGTACTCATTTAATTTTGTGATTACTACTGTGATGTATAGAGGAACATCGGGGATCTCAGCTACTCTAAATATAGCACTTGTGAAAAAAAGTGTCCCTGAAAATATTTTTTAAATGTTGGCAACTATGCACTTATGCACTGCCCAAGGGCCACTGGGTCAGTAGGGGGCCCCATGAGAGGCTCCTGGGACCCTGTGATATTAAAGCGGTAGTAAACTTTCCTGACATTACTACTTTTTAGAGGCCCTGGGGTAGGTTATTCCACAATGTACAAGTATGCACAGCATATTAGCACATTAGGGTACACTTACATTTTCAGACTGGGCCCTCCATTGCTGCCCTGAGATTCTCCCGTATTTTTTTATTATTTATAAAAAGCCCCACCAAAATCCTCAGCACCAGGCCCATGAGGCAGGACAATTTCTACTCCAAATTTCCATAGTCCGGCCACCTAAAGTCTGATGGACAGTAAACCGGCCCTTTGTTTAGAAAGTTTGGAGACCCCTGCCCTAGACAAAACAACCAAACAATTGCAGTGCAGAAGGGCACTATTGCAGGGCTAAAGTCTGGCACCCAGTTGGTGCAATGTGGGCAGGCTGCTGTCTGTTCATTTTTTGGTGGAATAATGTCCTGTGTACTGTATAGCTCATGCATTTCAAGTCTGTACCCACAGTACCCAGCTGCTAGCAGAGGAGGGTAATGGTTTTCCCCTCTCTTCTCATCATCGGTTCCAGGTGTACTAATGAAAAATAGGCAAATTTCAACCCCTTTCCACCGCCAGTGCCAACGTGCCTTGTATGGCTATGAGGTCTTATCTTGTTAGTGTCATATAAAGGCAGTAAAGATTGATTCTCCTTATAATATAATTTCCTAATTTTATGGTAACAGTCAGGTCACAAAAATTTGTGCAATAGCAAATAACCAGAAATGCAATACTGGATGAATAGGAGAAATAAAGGCTTTCAAAGCTGTTTCATGAGCAAAAATAATAATAGGTTAAATACGCGCCTAAATGCATACAGCCCATACTGTATGTCAGTAAAGGGCTGTATACCATTCTGAGTTACTCAGGAGAGTATTGTAGAGAATTTTGGAGGGTATATTGGGAAGTTGAAGTATGTCACAGTTTTTTTTCTTGGGAATAATATTGCTAAGAGTTCTGTGGTGGAGTTCCTGGGTCTTAACACATGCTGTGGCCATTAAAGGGGTTGTAAAGGAAAACATTTTTTTTTTTCATAATAAGCATCCTTTACCTGCAGACATTCCTCTTTTCACTTCCTCATTGTTCGTTTTTGCTCAGAAGTTGCTCTATTTCTTCTCTGTTCTGTTCACTTCCTGCTTGTCTGATTTTACTGACCACCGTGATGGGAGGCTTTACTGCGGTGGACAGTGACGTTCTCTCCCCCTTCTGGGAACTACATCTGTGCGGCAGGACGTGTTAGAGCAGGGATCCTCAAACTATGGCCCTCCAGCTGCTGTAGAGCTACACATCCCATGAGGCATTGTAACACACTGACATTCACAGACATGACTGGGCATGATGGGAATTGTAGTTCCTGAACAACTGGAGGGCCGTAGTTTGAAGACCCATGTGTTAGAGACTTCAAGGAGGTGTGAATTACTGGGCGTGCCGCAATGCATACTGGGAAATGTAGTTCTTACATGAACTAACGATGCAAACCAGGAAGTGAATGAGAGAACAGAAACTAGAACGCCGGAGGTGATATAGATGAAGGAATTTAATAGGTATTTACTTGTTTGTTAACAGAATCATTACACTATTCTGTCTGTCTACCTTGCAGACATTCATTTTAGGCAACTTTACAACTCCTTTAAAAGGTTTTCCTGCTGACATTTTTTGATGTTTTTGTTGTTTTATAATATGGAAGATGCTACAGGAGATGCTGAAACACAAAAAATTAGGCAGAATTGCATGAACGCTCATAATGCAGTCAGGAATTTGTGGCAGGGAGCTCTCACTACTGAAGTATTCAAGACATTTCAGAAGCTAGGGACTGACTTCTATGGCATTCTCTAGATCAGGGGTCTCCAAACTATGGCCCTCCAGTTGTTCAGGAACTACAAATCCCATCATGCCTAGTCATGTCTATGAATGTCAGAGTATTACAATGCCTCATGGGATGTGTAGTTCCACAACAGCTGGAGGGTCATAGTTTGTAGATCCCTGCTCTAGTTTAGGGATCTCAAAACTACGACCCTCCAGCTGTTGTGGGCCATAGTTTGGAGACCCCTGCTCTAGATTAATTAAAGCAGAACCAAAATCATCTTCTCCTTTTTAGCTAAGAAAGTTGCCATCTTAAGCTTCGTACACACGACCGAGCATCTTGTTTTCCCTGACGAGATTCTTGGCAAGAAACTCTTGCTGCCGGAGTGTACAGACGTTTGTTTCAAAAGAACCGCGGTTCTCTTGAAAGGAAAGAACGCGGTGACGTCATCGCGTACGACGAGGATGCGCTCATCACATTTGAAGCCGTCGCCGCCATCTTGCTTCACCCTACCTATGCCATGGAAGCTACCGCGCATGCGTCAAAGTCATTTCGAGCATGCGCGGGTTTCCACGGCGACAGGTAAGTATACACACTCTGGGGTTTCTCGTCGGGAAACAGGCCGACCCGAATCTCGTTGAGATTCTGGCCAGATTTCCAGATGAGAAACCCGAATGCCTGCTACACACGAACGGGAATCTCGGCAAGAAGCAGTTTTCTTGCTGGTTTTTGCCGAGATAACCGGTCGTGTGTACGAGGCTTATGCCTCTGTTTGATTTGCAACTGCCATGGTGCTGCATATGTGATCAGTTATGACAGCAGCCATTTGATGGGTTGACAGTTTGGTTGAGGACGCAAGCAAATGTAACAGTTAGCATTCCTGGAATGTAACTGTTTTTTTAAACCGTTAAATTGATGGGTTTAGTTCCGCTTTAAGGACATTTTTATGCAAACGTGAAAAGAAAACTATTAACCTAATGGCCCTGTTAGAAAGATGGTTTGATAAGTAAGTGCTGTGCCTGTTTAGGCCTAGCTTTTATATATTGTTGCATTTACATAACAAGTCTACTTTGAAGAATAACTCTGTAAATGCATTTTAGTGATATGACCTTTTCATCCTACAGTGTCCAGGAAGTGGAATCAGAATGTATGGAGTTCTGGGACTGGCTGCTGGACATGGAAGCCACAGTGCAGAACAGCCTTGGGTTGCTGGTGTCTGAGGAGCAGCATCTACAGATGTGCAAGGTTCATTCTTATTTTTTTTAATTGTCAGCCATGTTTGTAAACTATAATACTATTGGCCAGCCTGTGATAATATACAGTACTTGCATGTTGGAGAATGCAAGCCCTTAAACTGTTATTCTCACACAATTGATAGAATTCAGACTTCCATTGGTCTCTCTACTGTGTTGCTGTTCCAGGCAAATAAAGCGGAGGTTCACCCTAAAATCCATTTTCTGACATTTTCTAAGGTGCCGTACACACGGCAGAGAACCTCGACGGGCAGAACACATCGTTCCGCCCGTCGAGGTTCTCTCCCGGCCGTCGAATTCGGCGACCCGCCCGTCGGGAATGGCAACCAGCCATTCTTCCAGGCGGGCCGTCGAGGAAATAGAGAGCGTGCTCTCTATTTCGGCTCGACGGGCTTCCCGACGGGAAGCTCGCTGAGACCGTACACACGGCCGAGGTCCTCGCTGGAATGTGCATTCCAGCGAGGTTCTCGCTGGTTTTCAGCGAGAACCTCGGCCGTGTGTACGCCGCCTAACATCTGCAGTATGCTGTTTTTTTTTTTTTTTTTTCGGTACTTATCTTTATACGAGGCCTTGTTATCCATCTCCGAGCGGGCAATCGTGCGGGGAGTAGGCGTTGCTAATTGAAGAGGCGTTGATTGACGGCTGCTAAAGCGCGTCACGCCTTCCGGAAATACCCGAAGTGAGGCTCGGGTGTTTATGGCGCATGCGCCTGCCGTGTAGAGCTGACTGCGCAGGCGCCGTAAACACCCGAGCGTCACTTCGGGTATTTTCGGAAGGCGTGATGCGATTTAGCAGCCCGTCAATCAACGCCTCTTCAATTAGCAACGCCTATAAGCGGAAGTAATCCCCCGCTCGGAGCCGGATAGCAAAACGTCATAAAAAGATAAGTACGGGGGAAAAAAAACCAGCATACTGCACATGTTAGCAGTACGCTGGAGGCCAGGAGCTAATAGAAAAAACTTTATTTTTGGGTGAACCCCCGCTTTTTAAAGAGTAGCTTTATTTGCCTGGAACAGCAACACAGTAGAGAGACCACCATCACGCTGTCAGTAAGTTCACTGCCTGGCTCTCCCCATACAAGCCAAAGTGCTACTGTGCAGGGGAACAAATATCTGGTATAAAAAAATATAAGTACACAAGTCACTTTAAAATATATTTTCAAATTTCAATTAGTACATAATTGTGTTAATTGATGTCATTATATCTGCCTGTGAACTTTGAATGACAGTTGTGTGCTTTGCTATGACAGATGTGACGGTAAAATATTTTTACATTTGGAA
Source organism: Rana kukunoris (assembly GCA_029574335.1). Lineage (NCBI taxonomy): Eukaryota > Metazoa > Chordata > Amphibia > Anura > Ranidae > Rana > Rana kukunoris. Next base: position 48,197,788 of record CM056059.1, on the reverse strand, counting down.
CAGCCTAGATGAGAGTACTAATAATCATGACAGAGGAGTCCATTTTCATCTCCATTTCAATTTAATTACATGGAAGGTTCTAGAAATCCATCTTTTAAAAACCTTCTATGATGCGGTTCACCTGCAGTTTGTAGTAGGTGCACCTCCTATAGAGATGAATGGTAATGCATGACCATTCTGATGACAAATCCATCCAATTGCAGATTTCTCTTGCTGTTGTATTTTTAATTTGATGTGATGGCGAAAGCAGAATAAAGAGGGCGACTCCACAACACAGTGAGGCAGGGACAGCTATATTGGTCCTCTACTTGGAGCCCCAGAGGCATGAGAATAATCATTGAAGCTACAGCTCTGCAGAGGTCTGACACACCCTGTGAGTCACAGCTCTCCAATCAAAACAGCTCATGCTTCCTGCTGATTGGAGAGCTATACATGTAACTCCGCAGGGGCACGTCAGATCTCAGCAGAGGGACCATTGTATTCAGGGCCGTCTTTAATGTTGATTGGACCCTGGGCAAAATTTTTCTTGGGCCCCCCATGCAATTTTGCTCTCCACCTGCTCCGAGACATACAATACATTTCAGCTAGACTTAAAATCAGTTTACTGTATCAGATCAGGCAGTGATTGCGATTGGTCGCCAGAGGTTACAGCATATCTTTACTACTTACTGACTGGTTGCTAGAGGTTACAGCACACATTACGGCCCACTAATTAGTAGCTAGAGGTTACATCACATGATTTCTTCTTGTTGATTGGTCGCTAGAGATTAATGTACACTTATACTGCTCACTGATTGGTTGCTAGAGGTTACAGCACATCATCTCTTCACTGCAGAGGGGCATGTGTGACAGAAAGTCAGGTAAATCTGTGGGTGTTGTCACAGGCGGGAGATACATTTCTGCCTTGTTTAGACAATTCACCAATTACTATTAGGTGTCGGCTACAGAAGTAGCCAGAAAGGTTTAAGGGCATTGGAAAGCTTCAGCTGTTCAGAATGAGGCAATTAAGGCCTCTATAAGTTATCCAGAGGATGACTACTGATTGCTGCATCCTGAGGCTTTTTGAGTTAAGGAGAGCAGTGAGCTGAGAAAGACTTCTGAAGAGGTAAGGTTGTGTTGATTTTTCTGTGTGATAAAAATAAAAAAGACTAATGTTTCTCTGCTGTATGACCAGCAGTGTCTGCCCAGCAGTAGGCTGTGCCAGACTCCATAAAAAGGTTCCTGTGTGGTGAAGGTAGACGCCCCAAGTGGCAAGGGTTTATTTTATGTTTTGTTTTGTTTATGGATACTTGCACTTGTTTCCAGCAATATGGAAGAATAAACCATAATCTTTGTTTTCAACCGTCCTCGGCTGCCTCTCTGTATAGTTCAGTATGTAGTGAACCCACCCAGGGTCACACACACCAGCTACCGAGCTAATCCCTTACAATTGATATACATATGAATGTCGCCTTTAGTTACATATGAATGCTGCCGGCCTCAACTATTTACATACGAATGCCGGAGCTATTTGCATATGGATTATAACGTTATTTACATATGAATAGTGGTTGTACATGTAAACACAGGGTCTGCAGGTGAGTCACCTGTACACAACAATAGGGCAGAGTTGGGCAGCATTATAGCAGCACTTCACACTGAGATATCAGGACACAGCACATGACTAAAACTTCAAGGGACAAGGGAATTTGAACTGGGATAGTTGGCAAGTATAAGGCAGCTTCTTTGGGCCCCACAACAATGACAGGGCCCAGGGCAGCTGCCTCTTTTGCCCTGCCTTAAAGACAGACCTGATTGTATTCACACAGGGACAATCACTACAACATGCTGGTAGGGGACAGCCTTTTCTACTCACGATGTGACTGTTTTTTATAGAACATAAACTGTAAAACATTTTATATCTTTTGTTTTGATGCACATGGAATATATTTAGCTGATACAAAATGAAAGTTTGAGCTGTAAACATTTACATTGTTATTGTAACAGGTTTATTAAATAGCACCATGTCCAAAATTCCAGGACAAAGGACAAAACACTTTACCCTAAAAACAGGTTTATTGCAACACTCCTTCAAATTGGGATTAAAACATATTCACCGATTTTTCTTATACACAAGTTGGTTTACCGTTACAACACACCATAGGGGATCTGAGAGTAGCCATATCTCACAAGCAGTTATATTTCAGTGAGGATAGCTTGGAATCTATTAAACCCCCCAGTAGTTCAGTGTAATACACAGCAAGCATTACTGCTGTGCCACACCGCTGGCGCATGAAAG